>NC_061156.1:36316981-36454481 GCF_022113875.1 Hydra vulgaris
GTCCATTATTTATCTATGACCTTTCATATGGGCATTTATAATTTCTTTCTTGTTTTCATATTATCTCGGATTGAGTATTTTGCTTTATCTAGCTTTATATAGTTTTATAAAAGTACACTATGGAAGGTTATTCCTCTCCGTCAGCTAACCTGAGGACTTTGAGTAATGGAATGCAGATCTTAGATAATTTTACACATGAATCCCAAAATGCATTATTAAATATACTTTTTTCACTATTATAGTGATTTCACGATTATATATTATATATTAAAGCAGCCGTGGCGCAGTGGTAGCGCACTTGCCTCAGAAACGTAAGATCCGTGGTTCAAACCCCACCTTTGGGCAAGTTTTGCGACATTGGTTGGAAAGGAGGCGTGAACTTCCCATTAAATGCTCTACCGCGGTACTCTGTGATAAGACCGTAAGGACTTCTTGGGGCACCTTAACTAAGTTAAAATATATATATATATATATATATATATATATATATATATATATATATATATATATATATATATATATATATATATATATATATATATATATATATATATATATTATACTCATAAAAGTGATAATATATAAATAATCAGTGAAATAAGTCTTAATATCAGGGTACATGCTTTATTTTAGAAAACTTAACAAAGACAATCTTGTTTTTTATAACTTTTTTCTTGACTTTAAATATGACTGTTAAAGTATTACAAAATATAATAAAAAGTATTACAAAATATAATATCATAAAAGGCTCAAGATCTTTTTTTCGTCCACGTTTCCCCACTATGGGAATAACATTTTTTACAGTGTCTCAGTATTGTAGGTTTTTCATTAAAAATATCTATGCAAAGTTACGCAAATTCAAGTTTAGCTGGTTTTAAACATACAACTCGTTTGTCATTTTCATTTGTTTAAAGCACATTGTTGTTAACTCTAAATAACTAATTGCAATTACGGAAATCAATTACTTTTTGTATAAGTTCATGTAGTTTCATGTAGTTTCCGTAATTTAATAATTTTGGAAACTACAGGAAACAATACAATTTAATGCTATTCCACTTCATTAAGTAATGAGGTTTTTTATTGATAAACTTAAACTTATTTCAGTTTTATCGATTATGATTTTAATTATTTAAAATAAAAGTACTATTTAAAAAATTTGAAAAATTATAATTATACTTTTAAATTATTAACAGGATAAGCTCATTGAACTGGTAAGGCTCAGTTTGAAGCAATTCAGAAGTTGTTGGATTCTTATGATATTGGTGAGTGGATATGTGGAATATGTTTTGACACTACTGCTTCAAATACTGGACGCCTCAGAGGGCCTTGCAAGAGGTTAGCTCACTTTCATGATTAACTATTTTTTATGTTGGCATACAGACACCATGTTGGAGAAGTCCACATATCCCACTTCAATTCAAAAGTTGTTGGTAACAGAACCGTTGGGCCAGAAAACCAACTGTTTAAATATTTGAAATTAAAGTGGCACGAAGTTGGACCAAATTAGGTTAGCACCCTTTTAAGGCTTGATTACAATGACATTAGTGAAGACTGGCTAGAGAGAAAGGCCATACTTGCATTAGATGTCAGCAAAAGCTTGAAGAACAAGAATATTCTGAGAAATGATAAGGTAAATTTAAAAAGATTTTGTAAGATTTAAACAAATCAATATGCAAATTTTTTTGCAATTTTTCTTTTTTTCAGGCATTGGAGAAGAGAGAGGACTATTTTAAGTTGGCAGAGTTGGCCATAATATATCTAGATTGGGGATGTGAACCTGCTCTCTACAAGTTTCACAAGCCTGGAGCCATATCCCATGCTAGGTATATGGGAAAGCAGTCTATTACGGGAAGTTTCAGTACCTTTTTTCCTAAATCCAACAGGTTATTGAGATCAGTGGTAATCTTATCAAAAAGATGAAGAGGATGGCTAACTTTATTGCAATCTTTTACACTTCCTAGTTCCTTACTAGTGAGTTTTCTGACTCAAGGTAAAATAGACATTCGTTTTACAATTATAGTATTAGAAATAATAAAAATGTATTTTATATATGTTAGTACTGTGCAGACTTGGTTTGAGGTAAAAACAATATTCTAATTAATTTTATTTAGAATCAGTATGCCCAGATTAAACTTGCCGCTGAGTCAATACTGAAGTTGTGAAGAAACCGCACTTGGTATCTATATGCTTCCATGGTAGTAATAACTTTGCGCAGATGGAAAAGATGGATAAGGTTCTGTTTTTCACAGAACAAAAGCCTCTAGAAAAAGATAGAGTAATGTCTGACATGCCTTTAATGCATGTTTTCCTGAAGTAGAAGGAGAAACCTCCATAAGAAGGAGACTTATTCAACATTCTAGGCCTTACCTTGGAGCAGTGTATTTGGATGGAACTACCGCATCAGTTTTGGTATAAGTTTACAGAATACATCAAGTTCCAAGGATTTGTGAACTCCATTAGTGTTGTTAATGATTGCTTCTGAACAGGTTGTCAAGCTCATCCAGCATAATATGGAGAAGGCCAAGAGTGAAGATAAACTGCAGTATCTTCTCCAGAGATGTTGCAGTTTGTCAAGAATGCTTGGAAGAAACCAGTTTGCAGAACTAAAGCTTTATACAAAAAATCCGCTAATCTGTGCCTTTAACTCTAAAATCCTCTACTAATGAAGAAACTGTTTTAATATGTTATAACATAGACCTTCATAAGAGTTTTAAATTAACAATAAACTATTGAATGATATTTACTATTCCCACCAATAAGCCAAAAATGGGTAAAAAAGGCAAATTTCTAAGTAAAATATTTTAAGATCATTTAAATTTAGGTTCAGCTATAATATTAAAATGAATTTCAGGGGAAGGAACACTCTCTAATTTTAAAACTTTTGGAAGAGAAACAGGAAAAAAACTGATGTATATTAGTTTGGAAAGACTTTGATTTTTTAGCTCTATGGACAGTCACTTTGTGTCAGATACTTTTGCAGTGTTGTTCATAGTCATAAATTGTGACAGATCTTCCGTTTTGGACTTTAATTTCAATATTGTATAGCAAGCATGTTATTTAAATTCGTTTACTAAATAGATCTAGTTTAAAAATTTTCTAAAATTTTAATTTTGCATTTTAAATTTGCAACTACTTATGTAGTGAACTTTCTGGTTAAATGCACTTCCGTGGTGCTCTGCGACAAGACCGTTAGGTCTTCTTAGGGCACCTAAATAAAAAATAAAAAAATAAAAAAAAATCAACATCCAAGGCTAATTATGCGAGTTTTTCCGTTGTAGGACTTCTAACAAGAAAATATGACCCGCGCACTCGCAAATAAAAGCCTACGTTCTGTATTTGAGACCCTCCCTCCAACAAACAGAAGGCATACAATTTACAAATATCACTCCTTCTTCTAAAATATCATTACTTTAAATTTCAAAACTTTGTATACATTATTATATGAAATTTTGATTTTGGTTAAATACTAAAGAGAAATATTGTTTCAAACATAAACCCATCAATTGATATATAAATTAAAGTTTATTAAAATTATGAAAAGAATGGCGAGTTTGTTTTTACACTTGATGATTTATATATTTAGTGCGTTTGTTATTTTTATTAGAGAGGTTGAATGAACAAAATGTTTACAGAAATTTATTAAACGTTCGTTTAACGACAATGAAGTAAACTTTTATTGGTACTAACCCTTGCAATGTTTACTAATTATTATGGCTATGAATAAAAGAGAAATAAAATTGATTGTTGATTGTTTTCTTATTAAAAAAACCTTTTTGCTTTTCAAATAAAAATTATCTTTTCATATTAAAAATTTATATGGCTACGAATAAAAGAAAAAGAAAATTTATTTAATGTTTTTTGTTCAAAAAGCTTTTTGCTTTATAAAACACTCCTATATATTTTTAAAAATTTTATTGCATAAATTTTTGATATGTTTTTTTCTATGTAAGATTATTATTAATACAAATACTTAGAGGTTTTGTAACATTTATTTTGATACTATCAATAAGAAGGAATTGCGTTTTATAAGGTTATAATTTGGATTTTTTAAAGCAAAAACAGATTTTTTTTATATATTGAATGATGATTTGTTTGATTTAAACATTTTATAAATATTTTTTACTTGGCGTTCATAAGTTGGAATAATGTAGTGTTTTTATTGTCAAGAAAAGGTTTGTATTGTTTGCAAATCTATTTTAAAACATAATTATCACTCATCGTGATTCTTTTTTAATAAGTACTGATGGATAAATAACAAGTTATATATAGTTTTATATATAACTAGTTGTTTATCCTTTTTTAACTATATATATATATATATACATATACATATATATATATATATATATATATATATATATATATATATATATATATATATATATATATATATATATATATATATATATATATATATATATATATATATATATATATACAGTATTGGACAAAACATTTGCAACCAACATCGAACAATGCTAAAAAGTGTTCCTAATTTTACATGTCTTAAAAACGAAACGAACTATACTACCACAGCAATCAGTTCAGGAGTCTGGAGTCATAGCATGCTATGACATGAGAAATCAGCTGACAGGTGACAGCACACAGGCAGAATTTTGTTGACAAGTGCCATTTTGCAGCGGACAAAACAAGTACAACTTTTTTGGTTTGTTTCATTTTCTGGCCCGTGTTATTGTCACGGAAGTTTTTTAATAATTATAGGAAGTATCCAGAAGTTTCCAGAAGCATGCAGAAGCCTCTAGAAGTTTCCAGAAGAAGCATCTGGAAGCATCCAGAAGCATCCAGAAGTATCCAGAAACATTCAGAAGCATCCAGACGCATCCAGAAGCTTCCAGAAGCATCGAAAAGAAGCATCTAGAATCTTCCAGAACAGGTTCACACAGGTTCATTTTACTATACAAGAAACATGTAAACCGACATGTAATTCAGTCAGTATATGGAAGTCAATCAGTCAGTATTATCAAGACAGTTTATCAAAGTGAGTTTTATCAAAGTGTTTTATCAAAGAACATCAATACAAGAAATGAAATACAACAAGTGTTTCATTACATCAATACAGTCCATATCCAACTAAGACGTTGTGTTCCACAGAGCGTTATTGTATCATCACAAGGTAAATGTAACACGGTAAGCCTTGAGAAGCGTGATTATTTTTATTATTTTTATAACTTCAAGTGCAAAAATGGCTTCCGACAGTCTTGGATTAGAACTAAGAAAGAAAATTATTGGCGATTACGTAAGTGGAATGTCACAAAAAAGTAATTGTGATAAATATTCCGTGAAAAAATGGACCGTATCAAGACTATGTTCCAAATATCGTTCTACGGGGAAGTTGGCAACAGATAACAAAGGTGGAAGACCGCATTCCACCACTAGAGAGGATTCTATAATCGTCAGATCCGCCAAGAAGGATCCCTGGATATCATCAGTCGAGATACAAAAGAAATTAAAGCTGCATGTATCGAACCGAACAATCAGACGACGTGCTGTTGAGGCCGGATTGTTTTCTCGACGCCCTGCAAAGAAACCGCTGATTTCACTAAAGAACCAGAAGAAAAGACTCCTGTTTGCTACATTTCATATTGACTGAATTGTGCAGAAATGGTGAACTGTCCTGTTCAATGATAAATCGAAGTTCAACATCATAGGGAGCGATGGCATTTGCCGTGTACGTCAACCGGCCTGAAAACGCCTCGATTTACGTTACTGCCATAAGACCGTGAAGCAAGGTGGAGGCAATGTAATGGTCTGGGGGTGTTTTTCTGCTAACGGTCTAGGTCCAATACATCGAATCGATGGAATAATGGACCGTTTCATGTATAAGAATATCCTGAAAGATGTTATGTTACCTCATGCATAATGGAACATGCTAATAAAACGGGTTTTTCAGCCAGACAACGATCCAAAACACACTGCAAAAGTAGTCAAGCAGTGGTTTCGAGACAACCACCTATCGGTGATGGATTGGCCGCTTCAATCTCCGGATCTCAACCCTATCGAGAACCTGTGGGAGATTGTCAACCGCAGAATTAATTGTTAAGATGTTTGTAATAATGATCAAATGTTTGAACAAATCCAAAAGGTCTGGGCAGCGATTCCACAAAGTTTCATTGATCACCTGACCGAATCTATGCCTCGAAAATGCAAGGTTGTAATCAACAACAAAGAATTCGCCACGAAATATTGATAGCGAAATACAGCTTGGTCAACATTTTGTGGAGTTGCACTTGTTTTGTCCAGAAGGAAATCAACTTTTTTTAATACTTTTGATTAATTTATCAATTTTCGCGTACAAATAATGAACTTTGTGATGAATAAAACTTGAAGAACGTTGTCTCTAAACATTTACATAGTTATTTCTCTAAATTGAAAAAATGCAGCACTTTTATATAAAGAAACTAAATTAGCATTATTTGGTTGCACTTGTTTTGTCCGATACTGTATATATATATATATATATATATATATATATATATATATATATATATATATATATATATATATATATATATATATATATATATATATATATATATATATATATATATAAATATATATATATATATATATATATATATATATATATATATATATATATATATATATATATATATATATGTACATATATATATATATATATATATATATATATATATATATATATATATATATATATATATATATAATATATATATATATATATATATATATATATATATATATATATATATATATATAATTTTACTTATAATCAAAATTTTTATTTTATAATTAGTCTAGAATTTTTTTAAAGTAATTTTAGTGGTATTGCAACTTCTATGTGAAAATTTAAAAAAAATACATAATCACAAGTAGTTGAACTTACATGATAACTGTAGCTCCTGGTTAAAACGTTTACTTAATATTTTGAAAAAAAAAAATCATGATTTCCGGAGCAAAATAAAAAGAATAAAAGCATAGTAGATGTTTACAATTAAATGTGTCCTTATAGAACATTGCGAAGAAGGAAAATAAAATGATCTCTTTTGTAACATTTGTAAAGACTTTCTCGAACAATAATGTCACAAATTTTGACCAAAAGTTAATTTGACAACGATTTAAGCTCCATAAACCAAATCTTTATGAACACAAGAAATATTCAGAATTTGGTTGAGTAGTAATGATATCACTAGTCGAATCCAAATCCGATTCATTAAGTTGTAATCCATAACGCAAAGAAATCCACCGCCGGTGGATTGCATTGCGTTGTTGTCTTTGTGTACGAATATGACGAAGCAAAATTTAAAAAGGGTTTATTGCAGTGTATGTAATACACTGTTTTATTTTTTACATAAAATACTTAGATAGTGTTTAATGAATCGGATTTGGATTCGATTAGTGACATCTTTACTATTCAACCAAATTTTGATTTTTTTTGCGGCTTTCTCCATAATTGTAACGTTTCTGATACTTTTGAGTTTCTGCATAGTTCTTTGAATTCAAAATTAAATTCCTGTTCTAACCAGGAAATAGACTTTCTTTGAATTTTCTAGTTGAAGTATTGAAAATTCATCATGTTTGTTTGTACTTGGTTTTTTTTCTATTTTTTTTCTTGAGCACCTTTAATTTTAAAAATATTTTTTTTCTAAAAAAATTTTAAACATTCAGACAATTTAACACTAGTGATATAAGAAATAAAATCATAATTCTTTAATCAAATTTAAGTAGGATTTTACATTTCTATTTATTTAAACAATTTTAAATTAAAAAAAAAAAGAAATTATAAAAACCTCTTTCAACTTACCGTAGATTTTGAAGTTGTACCAATTTGAAGGATGTATTTTGTATTGTAAATACATTTTGTTGTTAAATTAGTAGCTGATCCTAAAATTGCAACAAATATTTTTTTAATAACAATATTATTAGATTTGGTTAATTTGGCTGTAAAATTTTATGTAAAATTTAAATTAAAATTAAGGAAAGTAGAAACAATTTTAAACTGCCAATAGTTGTTTTAAACATGTTCGGGTGTCATCAAAACCTAATTGGATTGAAAGGGAACAATCGAAATTTTGGCATATTTGTTAAGATTGTTACAGAAACTGAATTTTAGGCATATTCAAGTATGTTATTATTTCCTAGTCTAAAAGGTTATCCTCTGCATTTTTAGTGCAAGAAATGCAATTTTATTGAAAATTTTAAATATTACGATTGTATCAATTAAAAATAAATTTTATTACGAAATATTTTGCAGTTAATATAGTTTACTATTATGCTTAAATATTAATATAAACATTTAATATCTCCTGTATCCTTTAAAATATATACTACATAACTTATAGTTAAACTATATAATAGTTTATGTATCTTCTAAAATATATAACAAAAAATTTTTTAAGTTATCTAATCATTTATCTCATCAAGAAATTTATTAGTTAAAAAACATTCAGTTACAAAAATATTAAAATGAAGCTGCGTTTTATAAGGTTATAATTTTGATTTTTTAAATAAAAGATTTCTTTCCCCCTTTTTTTAAAGTAATTAAATTTATTTAAAAAAGTAACATTGTTGACTACAATTTTACTTGACCTCTCCTCCTACGCCTTATCAACAATTGTCAAAAAATTTTCAGACCCTTTCTCCCCCCTTTTTTTTTTTGTCTATATTCCTACTATATGTCAACAAAAAAAGGTAGTGACATATAATGGAAAAAAATTATCATTAACTCCGTCAACTAAAAAGGAGGAAGGAGAAGTTACTACAATGAATTGCTACAACAGCTAAAAAATTCTTTTCAGTTTACAGAACTTATTCTAGTAACTTTATCATTCTAGTGATATATTATTCTAGTTACATACATTCTATTTTTACAAAAACATTATTTTTGACGTCAACGTTTTTTTACAAATACGTTTTTTTACAAATATGTTTTTCGCAAAAGTGTGGGTAATAAATGTTTATTGAAGTTAGTTAGCAAACTCAAAATTGTCGGTTCATTTTGTAAACATATTTAAAAAAAGACGCTAAAAATTTTAACGCGCTTAGAACTTCAGTTATTGGCGGCGCCTCAGATCTATAGTAATAATTTAAATCCATCCATTTATACTAGTGATATAAATTTTCCGGTAAAATTTGATTCAAAATTTACCGGTAAAATTTTCCACTAAATATTAAATAGTAAATTTTAATTAAAAAAAAATTTTTTTTTTTTAAAAAAATGAAAATTTAGTGGAAAAAAATTTCAAAATTTACAGGAAAATTTTCCGAAAATTTTACCTTTGCAACACTAATTTTTTAATTTATACGTTCTTGGTCTAGGTTAGTACTCTTAGCAAAACTTATTCAGTCAATTTTTTAAACGAATTTTCAAAATTTTACTTTTTTAAATTTAGTTGTAAAATTTTATTTATAATAACATTATAACATTAGTTTTCCTTAAAAAATTTTTCAAAACTTATTCAGTTAATTTTCTAAATGAATTTTCAAAAGTATATTTATAATAATATTACTTTCGGAAAACTATTATACTAGTTTCACAAATTATACTAGTTAAACTATTTTAGTTAAAATGTAAACCAGCTTTTAAAACCTTTTTAAAGATTAATATTGTTTACATTAAATTGGTTCTTTATATTAAATCCCTTTGAATCAGGGCTCTGTATTTCCCCAAGCTAGTCTATTCAATAAGTATTTTAATTGGTTAAAATAATATCAAAATTTGAGTTGGCACGGAATTCCTATGTATTAAGACTGGTTTACTGGCATTGAACCTTTCTGTTTGGCCATAATAGATCAAAAGCCGATATAATAGAACGGCATGTAACGACGAACAACTTTTGTTTATGAATTATCTTTTAAAGAGAAAAACATTTTGATTTTTTTTTTTTTTTTTGTATAGAATTTTTTGCTCGGTGTAAAACTATTTGGTTCTTGATTTAAAAAATTATGAAATGAGGCATTATACAAGATTAAAATTAGACAAGATACTATGAGTAAATTATTTTAAACTTTAGTAACTCCAAAGTTTTGGAATTAAAAACTTTCAGCGCCTAAAAATTTAGATTTGTAGTAAAAATTCTGTTGAAGGTGAACAATTTTTTAAGAATTAAATTTGCAAGAAAAAAACCTATTAAAAGAAAAAAAAAATTTTTTTTCAAAATTTTATTTTTCCATATGTAACATCAGAAAGTCTGAAACTAGTATATTTTGGCCTAATACATTGTCTCATATACTATGCCAATATCACATGGGTTAGTACTCAACCAACAAAACTTAAAAAATATTTTCTCTACAAAAATATGCATGCAGACTTATATATATATAAAAAAATATATTACCATGCAAAACCATTAATGGAAGACATGCAAATGATGAATATATATGAAATCAACATTTACCAACACTTAATTTTTATCTTAAAATGTAACAACTGCTTGATTCCAAAAAACTTTAATGATAAATTTACAAAAAATGTAAACAAAAAGTATTCTCTTAGAATAAACCAATGGAATACTTATAAATTACCAAGAATTAATAGTAAGTATTCTGAATATGGAATATCATACCGCGGACCAAAACTATGGAACACTTTTCAAAAAACAAAAAATTTAAATACTGTAAAATCATTAAACTCCTTTAAGTTTATAATAAAAAATGAAATTTTTAAATTAGATAAAATGTTTTCTTGATTTTTTGAAATGAAAATCGAGTTCCATTATTCTTAGTTTTTTTACTTGTTTAATTGGCTTTTATTTTGGTATTAAACAGAATTGCCAGTAGGGGAAGTGGGGGCATAACCGCATATGGAGGCACAACCGTTTTTTAACATTTCTCTTTGAAAAATATTATCTAATCTAGCAAAAAAACTACCACACATTAGTAAAACAGTTTTCTTCATTTTTCTTATGATAAAAAGAGTGCCTGCTATGTTTCTGAGAAGTTGTGCATAATAATGTATATTTTGATAAAAATATTATATTTACATCATATTTTTAAAGACCTTTTTTTGAGGATAATTATCCTCAAATCAAATATTGCTTTAAAGCAATATTTGATTTTAGTGTTAAAGATATGTGTTATCAGCGTTATTTCATCAAGTAAAAACCATTTTTGATATCAACATAACCTAATAAGCAAGCTATGAAACTGAATTCTTTCTAAAAACTGTCCACTGGGGCAGAACCGCATAGACACACAGGAGGCACAACCGCATACTTTTATTATTAATCAAAGTTATGTAATTACAAATAACAACAATTACAATCGTCACATTTGAATGCGTTCATGTATAAACTTGAATAGTTTTGCTTTGAGATGATAGAAAAGTTGTTTAAGATGTTAGAAAAGTTTTGTTTTGAGAAAAAGATGTTAGAAAAGATGTTAGAAAAGTTTTTTTGTTAGAAAAGTTTTGAAAGAAAAGTTTTGTTAAAAAAGTTTTGTTTTTTGTTAGAAAAGATGTTAGAAAAGTTTTGTTTTGAAAAAAAGTTGTTAGAAAAGTTTTGTTATTTGTTAGAAAAGTTTTGTTAAAAAAACTTTGTTAGAAAAGTTTGTTTTTTATTAGAAAAGTTCTGTTTTTCGTTAGAAAAGATGTTAGAAAAGTTTTGTTTTGAAATGTTAGAAATTAGGTTTCGTATTTTTTTATTTAATTTTTATAAATGAGTTTTTGAATTAAAATAAAGCTAAGAGTATATCGAATAAGAAAACTGAGATTGTAAGTACAAAGAATGCCTACACAGTATACAAATGTGCAACAAAATCAGCAAATAATCTGAGCTATGACAATTGTAAAGTAAATGTACCTAGAACAGTGAACCCCCAACGATTTTTGTGAGGGTGCGGTTGTGCCTCACAATCGGGGAAAAACCGTTTTTTTCACTAAGTGTAATTTTTGTGTTATGACATTTTCAAAACCCGTTCAATTTTTTTTTTTGATGCATCGATTTAAAGCTTAATTATGCGGCTATTGAAATAAACTGCTAAAAAAACACATTTCGTTTTTATTTTCATATAACATTTATTCAAACGTTACGGGAGCGGTTATGCCCCCACTTCCCCTATATTTAAATGAATATTGATAAAACTATATAATATTATTTACTTTCTTGATTTAATGGAAATATTTATGCAAGCTTTAACCTTTTTATTATATTGGAGATCCTATTTTTTTAACTTGTAAAACCCACCTTGGGGCTCCATGAAAAGATTGTGGTGACTTTAGTCATCCGTATCTTCATTGAGCCCCTGCCTGTTTTTTATAAATCCACTTTTTTGTATGTAAACGTTTCTTTGTAATTATATTTCTTATTATATAAACAGCGAATATATATCAAAAAACAAAACAAAAAAGAACAAAAAAAAACAAACAAAACAGAAATAAAAAGATATCTTGTATAATTAAACGTACTTTATTCACATTTATCTAATAATCAAATTTATTATTAATTATTTATTATTTATCAATTTTTATTTATTATTAATCAACTTTGTATTTTATATCGTGCAACATGTATCTGAAGTAGAGTTGTTTTACCGAACTTTGATTTATCGATCACAGTCTTCAAAAATTAATTAAAAAACGTCATTCTCTCAAATAAAAATATTTTGAATACTATTGATAATGTTATACAATATGTAATGTTGTACATATTATGCATATAAGTTATACAATATTTAATGAAATTTTATGAAACAATGTATATATTTATATTATAAGTATTATTCCTTTTCGGTATTGCAGGGCCGACGACACAGGTTTCAAAGTGGAGGGGCACGATTGCCAATTTTAAAAACAAGTCATATATATCTAGAATTTTCTTTAAAATAAAAAAAATAAAAAAAGGCTTTTTAAAAAAAAGTGGAGAAAGGGACGACAACACTGACAAAGGAGAGCCGACAATACCGTGGGGGGCACGTACCCCCTCCCCCGGTGTTGTCGGCTCTGTATTATATATAATACATGTTACAGGTTCTGGTGATAAGATCATGAGGATCTTCTATCAGATACCTTTGTTTGTATATTAATTTTTTATCTAGACTTTGAATTTACAAGTCTACGGATTTTATATGTTATAAAGGATTTAATTATGTAATACGACCACACACACGCACGCACGCACACACACACACAAACTATTTACGCATCGAGTATAAAGATGCGTAATTAAATTACGCATCTTTCTGCTAGATGCTATCTAATATAAATGTAAGTCACCCACGTAATCTGATAATTTAAAACAACAACAACAAGAGCAAAAAAAAACTTAACCACTTTATCTCAGCAGCCGTATTCTCATCTCTCCGTTAAGCTTAACGGAACTTTTGTCTGAAATTTCATTACAATATTTCTAAGTGAAGAAATGACAAAAACTTTGTTTAAATTTTTTAATATAAAACTAATACTAAAATAAAACATTTATTTTTAAAAAATTATATTTTTAAAGAACTTTTTTTATTAATGTAGTTAAAAAGAAATTTTCTACTAATGCTCCGTTAAGCTTAACGGAGAGATGAGAATATGGCTGCAGGCAATCAAGAAAAATTTGCAAAAAATGCTAAACAGAATTACAAGGAGCCACACAAACAGCGTCTCGATGCTCCCATTGTCCAAATAAAATCTGGTAGTTTATCATTATGTAAAGCATCATTTATGTATGGAATTTAAAAGGCCATTTTATTGTTCAGGATAAAGTACCCCGCAAGCTCTATTGGAACTAGTACAGTCCATTTTGAATATCTTTACTGAAATAACACAACAGTTCAGTAAAAATGGCTACTTTAATAAGCGTTTCCTAATAAAATAACCGATTATGAGAAAACCCAAAAATAAGTATTTTCAGTAAATTGTAACATACGAAACAAACCAATTCCTTCACGAACAGTAAACGAGGCAAATCTCGTTATTATGTTTTAAATAAAAAAATATTATGAAAAAAATATTATGACGTATAAAAAATATATGACTCCGGTAGATATTCACTTTATTTACAAGTAACAAAAAACTTAATTGAGAAGATCAAAAGTACACTTGACTCTCTTAAAATAAGATAAATTTACCTACGACAAAGCAAGTCTAGGAAGAGACGACAAAGCAAGCTTAGAAACGACAAAGTATGTGTCGACATGTTAAGTGAACTTCAATCAACTCATTTGTCGGCGTACATTAGTTTGGTAAACCTAGCTAACAGTACGTTTTAACACCTTCTAACATCGGATGCGACTCTGTCCTCTTTTTCTATGCTATCTTTCTAACTAGACTACTTCTATTTTTCACTCTAACATATCTTTGTTCTTCCCAAACTCACCTTACTCTTGGTCCGTAGAGCGGGTTATGACGCTCCTTGGGGAGCCGAACCTTTGTCTTTGCAGGCCTTGGTAATGTGGCCTCTATATGGCAATTTGCCGGAGGAGGATAAACCACAATACCAGATAAATTTACTGACACAAAACATGTAATACTACACTTAAAACTTAAAATTTTGCCAGAACACTGTGTTTTTTTAAAAAAATTATAAGCAGAATGCCAAACGGTGAAAATGGTGTCGGTAAAGCAGTATTTTATAATATTTGATTGACTGACTAAAATCTATTGTATCATAGCGCTATCTATAAAAATTATAAAATTCATATTTTTTCGAGTTTTAAGAAAATTACCGTATAATTCAAAGAAAGTGACCATATTACCCTAACATGCTTTATTCTGTTTGCAAGTAAGTTATACAAGACTTTAGTTAAGAAATTAATTTTAATTACTAGAGATTTAAATGATTTGAGGAAAAGATAAATTTATTAAAAGGTTATCAAAAATGACTTTAAATAAAAAAAAATTACAATTTTGTTAAAACAATTGACAAAAAAATGCCAAATCATAATTATGAGCTATTAATTGTTTAAACATTGAAAGATTTTTTTTTTTGAAACTATCTAGGTAACATTAAAACTATTTTAAAATTGGAAAAACGTGGACTCTACTGGCTGAAAAACTTTCTGAAGTTTTGATTTATTGAAATGCTTCAATTGCCAAGTACAAGTGTTACTCATAATATTTCAACTAGCAACCACAACCTAAACAGTTTATTATCTAGAAAAGGTTGAAAGTATCAAAATTAAGAAATAAAAATCAGTTAAGAAAAATAGTAGTCAGGTGTTATTATTTATGGCTAGTCTTAAAAAAAAAGTTTGATTCACCCAAGGTTGCTCTTACCAGACTTAGTTCTCTAATTAATAATTAGAATAACCTTATTCCCAGTTAAAATGTATTAGTTTAAAAATACATATGAAAAATAATAGCACAAAAAATAGTTTGGCACCAACAAAACTTAAAAACTCCAAAATTTAGACAGATAGAAAAGAATGTTTTTGCAAGTGATTGTAAATAAGGAAATGCCAATAAGACTAATGACTTTGATAAGTGATGTGACCCTGATTCTCTAATGCTGTAAAAATGGGACAGTAAAGACAATAAAGGAGGTACTGTCGTTTTTAACAATTTTTTTTAGAATTGTTACTTTAAATTATTTATCACTTAATATAAGCACTCATTATTTATGCACAATATATAAAATTCTTTGGCTGCCCCCGATTTACTTTATTTCTCAAAATAAATAACATTTATATACGTAAGTGATTGCTAAAAACAGGTGCCACGGGCGCCCCTGAAATTATTAGTGAATTCTATTATTCAAAATACTTTTAGCTTGGTGACTGTTTGTACCAACGCGATTTAAAAGCTATCAAATGTTGTTTATGATCATTTTATTTTTTTTACCACGGTATTCATTTTGCTTTTATTGATTTTCTTTACAAAAAGAAACATTTATTAGAGCTTGAGACTGATAATAAACAAGAAATAATTGATGAAGGCAATGATGAAGATTCTGACGATGATCAAGGAATAACATAAATAGTTAGAGAAAACTAATATGAAATTTGCAGATAAATTTTGTGAAACTATAGTAAATATTAAAAAAAATTGTTAAGTTATTCAAGAGATCTCCAACCAAGAATGATATTCTTTAACAAGATTGTCGAAAGAAAAATAGAAACCTATGGTTTAGTTGGATTGTTTAGAATCTTAACTGAAGTAGGACTGCTTTTTGTTAAAGAGGTGTTTTTTTAAAATGTGAAATTATTTTCACATGTCAAAAATATTTTCATATTTTGACTAGTGAAAATATTTTTGATTTATTCTCTTAAAGTAAAAGTAAAACAGAAGTTCTGCTGGTAAAGATTTCTATAATGCTTATATTAATAAAAGAAGAAGCTTTAGTAATATCTCCAGTAACCACAGAACTTTTTTTACAACGTTTAAAAAACGTGTTAAAACGTATTTAAATGTTTTTAAACGCTTTTAAAAAGTTTTGTGTTTACTGGGTTTGGCTTGTTAGATGTTTTTTTTATTGTTTTATGCTTTATATTATTGACCAAAAGTTAATCTCGTTTGGATTTTTTTCCCGCTTTTATCTAAAAGCAGAAAAAAGCCTCAAAGTTGCGAGCTTATTTATTACTAAATTTAGAAAATTGTAAAGAGTAATAAAATAATTGACATATTAACAATTTTATGTGTTAAGCTGAAGTAAATTATTTTCTATATAAAATAATTGATACTAAAATTATTTGAAACTATCAACGTGTTATTTTATCTACGTAATTAATTTAATAAACTTATTTGTTTATTATTTGATCAGGGCTATACTTAAGAGATCTAAAAGGGAAGTTTACCTATCTGCTTTTTGCCGACAAGCGACTAAAGTTCTAATTTTTCAAATTTAGTCACTATTTTTGAATATAATTTTCGTTGGGGGGTTAAACACTCCAACGCCCCACTCCCTAGGGATGGCCCTAAATCAGTCCATAGTATAATTATCAGAATTGAAACTGAAACTATTGTTTTAAAAAACATTTTTAAACGCAGCAACTTTAAGATTAAACATAATATTTGTGTATAGTATATTATTTGAAAAAACATTGTTCTTAACTTACGTTAACATAAAATTCTCTTTAAAGATTTAGAAAAAACAGATATTTGGAGATAATATATTTAATATTTGGAGATAATATATTTAATATTTTGAGATTATATAGTTAATATTTTGTAATTATTTGAAAAAATTTGTAAAGATATTTAATCATTATTTAAAAAAAATAATGTTCTTAACTTACGTTAGAGGAAAGTCGGATAACCCCGAACGGCGGGTAACTCCGGACACTTGATGTACAACCAAAACTAAAGAAACTATACTGAAAAAATGGCATATGCAAAATAAGTTTTAAAACACATGTTTGGAGGGTGATTCCGGACAAAAATGAGCAACGTTTTTATACAAATAATAATAAATTTAATATAATTCACAAATCCATAACAGTAATTCATTTAATTCCAATAAAATGACCTAAGATTTGAAAAAGTGTTTTTAAAATGTTTGTTTTCATTAGTGAAAAGCTTATGTTTATATTTCTAAATGATGATGACATTTCGTTTCCATTCCTTATATAGCAGAGGCGATTTTTAATGGCGATTTTTTTTAAATGTGTTGAAAACATTCCAATGCTTATTAATTATATACTATATTTGTGTCACAAAGGTAAAAAATGAGATAAATTTAGTTATGTGTTCGGAGAGAAAAAGAGGTATGTGTCTGGAGTTACCCTCTAACTTTGAAACTTTTTTTTCAACATTTTTTCTTTTTACGTTTTGAATATTATTAGGATACGCAATAATTTTTTTTTTGTTTCTTATTCAATAGGTAAATGTTATACTTTTAATATAATCTTTTGTAAACTGTGTTTTCTATTGGTACATGTGTACAATCTTTTTTTGCCTTAGTGTCTGGGGCTACCCTATTCTCCCTGACATAAAATTCTCTTTAAAAATTTAGAAAAAACAGATATTTGGAGATAATATATTAGATATTTTAAGTAATTATTGACATATTATGTCAATCAACACGGTTTTAAAATTTGATCATCAAATTCTCCCTGAAAAACTTAAATATTTATGTAATCAAAAGGAACTTTAATATTACTTAAAAACTACTAAGTAAACCGAAGGCTTTTTCAGACTTACGCGATTATAAAATCTAATTTGCTAGATACAACTTGTTGAGTTTTTCAGAGAAACTCTATACTTGACATTTGAAATACTGAAAATTTCAAATGCTTCAAACATTTGTTGTAGTTTTCAGTTGCAGCAAAGATGCTAAAAGTATATATAGAAGGTTATACCCAGTGAAAAAGCGCACATAGGATACGCGTGGGTTTTTTCCATATGTAACTCATGTGGGGATTATTATTTTGTACCATGTGTTTTGTTTTTTTTTTGTAGTTTTTACATTCATGTTTCCACATTTGAGTGGTTTGGATTGCTCTCCATAGCGACATATAAATGCCGTTATGAAAGCAATTTTTTACAACCGTACGCCCTTCCTGACGTTAACATGCAGCAAATTGTACTAGTTTACAATTTACCAGTAAATTGTAAACTAGTACAATTGTAAACTAGTACAAAATGTAATTGTAAACTAGTACAAAATGTTACCAGTTGCAGAATAACTTGACCTGACGGTCGGCGTATCTGGATTATATATGGTAAATCCCACACGGGTTATAGGTTGAAAATACCACATGTTTTATAGATCTTAAATGCCATCTGGTATTAGCTACTTTATGCTATTTAGGATCAAATATATGCGATGTTCTCCACAAATAATATGGGATTTACCATAAAGTATTATAACAAAATTCTACAAAATTAAAAAACGTGTTGCAAAATGAATTTATATTTAAATAATAGCTATTAATAAATACATCAAAAATAAATATAAAAAATATTATTTGTTCTTTTGTGATTTACACGCCTTTTGTCGATTCAATTAATAAAGTAAATTGCTTTGGCTCGCTCAATGCTAAGGTTTTTACCATATTAAGAAAAGCTACTTTCTTCAAGCATTTCCTAAAAATATATATATATATATATATATATATATATATATTCATCTACAAATATAACTATAAATAAATTTTAATAAAAACAAATATCAATAACAACCTAAATCAACCTAAATTAAATGGTTATTATAGATTAAAATAATAAGAAGAACAATTGTAATTAAAAGCCTTATTAATTAAGAGCAGTTTTAATTAAGAGCTAAATTGAAGTCATTAATGACTTCAACTTGGACTTTATTTCACACATAATTAGTTCTTCATTTATTATTTACGATGAATAATGTATTATGGATAATTTGACAAGAGCTTGTATCCATTCATGAGAATCTAATTTGAGAAAAAGTGCTCAATTAGGAAAAGTCATTAAACAAAAAAATAAAACAAAACATGTAAGAACCTACTTTACAATAATGTACAGATTAAGTGCAATAGACACTTGATGCAATAGTATCTTTACTTTTTTTGTCACAAATATTATAATATTTTGAAACCAATCCACAAACATCTAAATTTCCATAAGTAAATTTATTCTTTAATCGTTGTCCTCATATCATACCTTATTTTTCATATTATAATTTATTGTGGTAGAAAGTGTGGTACCTTATCCAAAACCTTATCCAAAAATTCAAAATTGAAAATAAAACTGAATTAATCAACTGGCATATTGACCCAATATACATTCCTCCCATTTATGGTCATCACAAACGCTTTCATCTCAAAAATAATAGCAACTGCCTCGTTCGACTTTTTCAACAATCAGGTTGCAAATACTTGGAATGCTCTGACGGATAATGTTGTCAACGCCTCTACTATTGACAGTTTCAAAAAAAAACTAGACCAGCAACTCACAGTTACCACAGTGCATCATTTTCCGTGGATGTATTATTGCATCTATACGAGCTAGCTTCCTAGCTAATGATAAACTTACGGTTCATATCTGCACCGTGTAACTTTAATTGTAATTATAATTAATATAACAAATACAAGATAATACTAATACTAAATATATATATATATATATATATATATATATAATATATATATATATATATATATATATATATATATATATATATATATATATATATATATAATATAATATATATTTCGCCATAAAGAAAATATTTACAAAATTAGACTTTAAAAACTGTATATACACGGCTGGGGCAAGAAGAAGACAAATTCAATCTTATCGCCAAGCCCCTTCAAACAAGAATACAAGTTACAAACAAAACAAAAAACCAAAAAACCAAAAAAAATCCGTTATCACAATATAATATATGCGTAAGGTACATATATAAATACAAATATCTAAATATTTTTCATTAAAATTTATTATTTTTTTTTAGTTTTTTTTTTTATTAGGATTTCAAATTTTAATAGTAAATAAAAATGAGATAAAACATGATAATTTAAGAAGGTAAAGATTCAAATTAAAATCAAAAATTAATATGTTAAAAATAAATTAAATATCAAGTAAAAAACAAGTGATTACTCCTATTCAAAAGTTTCAAAAGAAGTCAAGTTCATTGTCAATTATCAAGAGTTTACTTTTTTTTTTTTTTTTAAATTGATCAAGGGAAGAAATTTTTTTAAACTCATTATCCAATAGGGTGTTCCATAATTTAGGTCCTCTGATTGCTATCGAGAACCTAGTCGCAGAATAATATTTTTTTGGTTGAATATAATTGTTGTTTGAAAATCTTGTTGGGTATAAATGATTTATTTTTTCGAAAAATGAATTAAATAAAATGGGTGCCATTTTATTATCTACTTTGAACATAAATATAAAAATATGATATAGGTTAAGTTGAAATACGTTAAATATTTTGAATTTATTAAAAAGTAATTTAGTGTGCGAAAAGCGATTCACATTTCCAATAATTCTTAGAGCGTGTTTTTGTTTAATTAGAAGCCCTTTATTTTTAGATACATTAGTGCTGCACCAAGCAACGTTAGCGTAACTTAGATAGCAATGAATAAAAGAAAAGTAAATAAGTTTCAAACAAGTTTGGTTCAACAACTGTTTTGCTTTGTATAAAAGGCCTATATTTTTCGAAATTTTATTTTGGATTATTCGTATGTGTTCCTTCCATGTTACGTTTTCATCTAAAACAACGCCTAGAAACAACAAAGAACTCTCTCTTTTGACATAAGAGTTATTAATAAAAAGCTTAGGAAGTTGTAAGGGTATGTTGTCTTTATCATGAAGACGATGGAAGAAAGTATATTTTGTTTTTTTAATATTTATGGACAATTTATTTGATATAAACCATTCGCTTAGTTTTACAAGCTCCTCGTTCACTGTTGTAAATATATATATATATATTTATATATATATATATATATATATATATATATATATATATATATATATATATATATATATATATATATATATATATATATATATATATATATATACATTATTTATTTTATTTATATAATACAGTTGCATATTACTTTATTTATATATTACATTTACATATTAATTGATCTATTTACTACATTTATTTATTACATTAGTTATATATATATATATATATATATATATATATATATATATATATATATATATATATATATATATATATATATTACTTTAATTTTTATTACTTTAAAATAATAATATTTGAAAAATATTATTATTTAAAATAATATTTTTCAAATATTATTATTTTAAAGTAATAAAAATTAAAAAACGGCTGATTTGATAATCTGCTCTGCCGCTATCAACATTACAATGATCTGCTCTGCCAATCTGATCTGCTCTGCCGATTGTACCTACCCATATTTTTATGCTAAAACAAGATCCATGTAACTTCACCGCGAAAGTAATGTAATGTTATTTTTAACATTTAAGATTATTTTAGTTTCCAGCCTTCAAATAAAATCCCATGTAAATCCCACAAGAAACCCACGTGGGATTTCCTATGTGGGTAAATACCATATGGTTCCTACATGTAACCCATGTGGGATTACCCATATGGGTTTGAAGTGGCAAATTTCCAAACGGATACCACATGGGAAAATCCGTCCTATATAAATCCCATGAATCCCACACGGAACCCACATGGAACCCATGTGGGACGCGGTTTTATTTTTCACTGGGTATGTATAGAAGGTTTGTAAATAGTTAGAAGTACTCAAAAAAATATATATATTTTTCCATTGTTAAAAAAAACTATCAAAAAATTGCTTTAAATGTAAACTACATCTTTTTTATTCTTATTATAAGCACGTTTGGCTTCTTATTAATTATTAATTAATAATAGCTGTTCGGACCCCTAAAATACGGGTCTTAAACACACATATTTACATATATATAAATATGTTTATATGGATATATATATATGGATTTATATATATATATATATATATATATATATATATATATATATATATATATATATATATATATATATATATATATATATATACATATATATATATATATATATATATATATATATATATATATATATATATATATATATATATATATATATATATATATATATATATATATATGTATATATATATATATATATATATATATATATATATATATATATATATATATATATATATATATATATATATATATATATATATATATATATATATATATACATATATATATATTTTTGTTTCATTAAATTTTAGTAAGCGATAAAAAATAAAAGATTTTAATATCTTTGTTTCGCGTTCACGATTAATGTTAAATAACGCCATAATGTAAAACTGTTAATTTCTATTAAAAGAAAACGGAGGGTTTGTTAACTTTTTTCTTTTTTAAGACTTAATTCAAGTTTTAAAACTTTTTAATTTCTTAATTCTTAAAAACTTTCCTGATCGTTAAGGTTTTTCTTAATTTTTAAGAAACTCAATTTAACTTTCGATCAGTTTAGAATAATTTATTTTTCTTTTAAACCGTCCGCAGCTTATTATTATTACCTTCATCTCGTAGTTTAAAAAATTAGTTTTGAAGAAAATAGTTTATAATCAAAAATTAATAATAATAATAATTCTAAATATAAAATATTTTTTCTTTAGAAAGAAAGTGTGTTAAACACCCTAATAACCTTAGCACATAAACAGCATCAGGTAATAACTAATAACCTTAGCACATAAACAACATAAGAATCTGGCTTATAAAACAACAGTTTTAGAGTTTTAATGTATTGTTAGGAAAAAAAACAATACAATACATATTGTAATTGTTTTTATTCACAGCAATACAATAACCATAAAAAATGTTTTATTTATATCTCTGGTATTACAATACAATATTATTGTATTGTAGTTGTTATTGCATTTAATTTTTACAATTACAATTACAATAGTCCGAACCCTAAATCATACCATAAAACAATAAATCATACCATAAAACAATAAATCTGAATAAAATAAAATAATAAATAAAATAAATAAAAACTGAAAATATAAATCTAAAGAATGACCATATTAACAAACCATTAACAATAAATCCATAATAATAATCATGTACCTGTAATAAAAATAATCACAAATCTATAATAATAAATCTGTTATATCAATCCATAACAATATATCTGTAATAAAAATCCATAATATTATATTTTATAAATCTGTTACAAATCAAGAAAAAAAGTCTATTAATATAAATATAAATCTCTTAAATCAAGGTTTATTTCAAATTAATAATAACTTAAAATGTCAATTATAGCAAGTAAAGAATCTTTTTATAAGTTTTAATTTAAAAAATAACTTTTCTCAAAAATTAAAGTTCACTAAAGTTGATAAAATATGCTAAGGGCAATAAATAAGTTTGAAAATGCGCTAGCTTCGTCGTTTTCAGATAAAAATTGAAATATTTTAATTGGGTTTCGAAAAAATTATGATGAGAGGATAAGTTTTAGAGCTTCCATTTCTTTAAGTAAAATTATAATTTCTAAGTCTTCTATAGTGTGATTAAATGTATCAGCTTGTATCTTAGAATGTGTCAGAGCAAGTTCTAAACTTGTTGCAAGTTTTTTAGATCTTTTTCAATATTTTAAAACTTAAAACTAAAAACTGAAATAAATTATTATGTATTTTTAACTGTTTAAAGAAATTCTTTTATGAATTGTTTAGTTTTATCCAAAAATAAATTGAAAAAATATATTTTGGATGCGTTTAAAGGATCTATTACAAGGTTAATTATGGCGTAACTAAAACGTTTCTTTTCTTCGATAGCTTTTTAATTTGAAATTCTTGAGATATTTCTTGAATTTTTACATGATGCTTTCGTATGGCATTGTTAGAGCACACTGTTATACCATACAGATAATTAAAAACGGAAAAACTTACTCGTTAATTGAACTTAAATAAGTAGTAAATATTAAATTAAATCTAAAATACTTTGAAGTCGACAATAGTTTGAGAGCTCGTTTTGTTTACAAAATTTTTTTTCCAAATTTTTTAAGTGTTAAAGTATTCGAAATTATACACCATACAAAATTGAATTAAAAAACAATTTATTTGTCTTTATTTTTTGTAGCTTTTTGAAGGAAACGCGGATCCCTATTTTGCGCGGGGCCTGACGCAATCCCGTCACCTCTTATCCTTTTATGTTTGTATATTCATTTATTTTTTACTTATTTCTTATTGTATAACGACTTTTGATTTTATCAATCTTATTGCATAACAATTTCTTATTGTTTAACGGTTTACGAAAGAACGTTAAAAAAAAGAAAAAAACAAAAAACAAAAAAACATTTTGCTAGTAAGCTTAGTAACTTAATATGATTTGGATTACTTGGTATAATTGATTACTTAATATGATTGATATGGTCAATACTTGGTATGATTGATTACTTGGTATGATTGATATGGTCAATATTTGGTATGATTGATTACTTGGTATGATTAATATGGTCAACAAGATCATAGTAATTGCTTAACTTAATTGCTTAAGTCAAATAGGTCATTGTAACATTTCGAATTTTTTTACTATTATTATATCGACTAAATAAAATTGACTATTTATTTTTATTATTTTAATATTGATAATTTTTATAATATTGACTGCTGTTTTTAAATAGCCTCATCTTCATTTGTTTTTCTTTTCTTTTACAATATTATAATAGTAATAATTATTGTTATCATTATCATTTACGTCACTCAAATTGATTAAGAATCAAATTCCTTTTTAAGTGACATAATTTTTAACAGTCATTTCCAAACTATACTAATTATATGATCATTTGTTTTAGTATATAAATGATATTATTAATACTATTTTTATTCTATATTAATTTTAACATAATGATAGGAAACATCTTGTTGTTATTAAACTGCATCAAAGTTCCTCCCTACGCTTTCATATTTTTTTATTGTTTTTTTCCCTTACTTTTTCAAGTAAAAAACCAATATTTATTAGAACTCTAATTCCATCTACAAAATCAGAGGTATATTAAAAAAATTTATGAGTAACACATTTTATTCCAGCTGATATTATTATCTGATACAGTTCTCTTTTCGGTTGTTTTATGATACGAGTTTTAAATATCTTAGCTAACGTTAATTTTTTAATGATAATTAAACTGATTTAACTTTATTTGTATTCTCATCATTTCTATCAAAAAATCTTATTAATGTTGTTATTATTATTATTATTGTTATGGTTTTTATTATTATTTTAAAAACATATCAAAGAAAAATAAAAAGCTTCGTTTTGTTGTTGTTATTTAATTTTGATTTAATTACCGTCATTTTTAAAAAACGTGGGTTTTAACAAGTACAGCCTCCTTTCACGGACTGTATAATGAAAAGCTCTATATGGATAAACACTTTTAACAAGTACAGCCTCGTTTCACGGAGTGTATAATGAAATTATACACTCCGCGTAAATCCACTATGTGGATAAATACGTTTTGGATTTAATTTAATTACATAAGCTCTAATATTTAAATTCCTTTTTTAACTATTTTTTCAAAGTTTTACAGCCATTTACTATTTACCGAAGATCTTACTTACCGAAGAACCACGGAGCATATTTTTTACTTGAATTATACTTTAAATTAGAATTAAATTTACCACGTGATATATATTTATGTATACCACGTTATACATACATATATATATATATATATATATATATATATATATATATATATATATATATATATATATATATATATATATATATATATATATATATATATATATATATATATATATATATATATATATATATATATATATATATATATATATATATATATATATATATATATATATATATATATATATATATATATATGTATATATATATATATATGATATATATATATATATATATATATATATATATATATATATATATATATATATATATATATATATATATATATATATATATATGTATATATATATATATATATATATATATATGACATTTATATTATATTCATCGTGTTATATATTTATATATACTTATATGCGATATTATGTATGATATATATTTAGCCTTTTTTCATATTCTTGGCTAGCACTTAAGTCATTAAACTCACTTTCCCAATCAGAACAGGGGCGGATGCAGGATTTTTTGAAGTTTGAGATAACTAACTTCCAGACATGGAGCGAACTCAAAACTTTTATATGTTTATAGTTATATCAAATAAGGATACTTTGCATAAAATTGAGATGATAGGAGCCTGGGAACAAAAAAGCCCCGAAATTTTTGCTACACCTGCCCCAAACGTGAGAGCAACAAGTTGATAAAATAATTTTTTTACTATTCTCAACTAAATCTATATACATCGAGAATTTTTAAAATTCATACAATAATCTCTTAACGTTCAAAAGTTATAGCCACATAAATTTTGAATCCCCCTCAATTTGAGGGGGTTACAAATTTTATAAGACCATTATTATTGAACGCTAAAAGATTGTTTTACAAAATTAAAAATTTCTCGATGAATATAGATTTAATTGAGAAAAGTAAAAAACTTATTTTATCAACTTGTTGCTCTCACGTTTGGGGCAAGTGTAGCAAAAATTTCGGGGCTTTTTTGTTCCCAGGCTCCTATCATCTCAATTTTTTGCAAAGTATCCATATTTGATATAACTATAAACATATAAAAGTTTCGAATTCGCTCCATGTCTGGAAGTTAGTTATTTCAAACTTCAAAAAATCCTGTATCCGCCCCTGCAGAATAGTTTGAAAGTTCATTATAATTTTTTTTTCAATGTATAATACTTTTGTCTTTTATTTTTTGGTTTTCATCAAGATTCTTATTTTTATAAAACTATTTAAACTCGATGTGTCTATTTTTAATTCCACCTTAAGGCGGTGTTAATTGAAAAACATAATGATTTCTTTCTGATAAGACCAACTCTTAAAAGGCTTTAAAAATATATATCTGACAGACCCAAACTAATCTTGAAATGTAAGCAACAAGAAATTATGACATAGAAATCATTCAAACATTCTATAAATTCCAAAGCATTTAAATTGAGAGTTTTGTTTACAGTAGCCTTCACTGAACCATTTTGTATTTGAAAAAACTTAACTGAACACCACACTTGTTTGATAGAATTATTAACTAGACAGGTTTCAAACACTGGACAAGATTTTATTATATTTTAAACGTATATACAAACTCCTTCACCTCTACTATACTTACGTTATTTTTTAAACAAGTTAAAACCTTCAATCTTTGTTGCTGATTGGTCAGCACACTTGTTTTTACAAAGCATAACAACTTACATCTGATTTTTTTTTTTTTTTTTTTTTTTTGTGATTTATTTGGTCACCCAGCTATTTGTCATACTGACCCTCGTAAAAAAAAATTACAAATTATCCGTAAAAATGTACCCCTGTTACAAAAATGTCTTACTGACCCCTTTATAAATAAACTCACCAAAAAATAAACATAAAAACACATAAAAAAAAAATCCGAACAAAAAATAAAAACCGTTTTCAAATGAAAAAAATTAAAACTTACAAAACAGAATAGTCGCGTGCTTTTTCTACCAAATTTAAATCTCTATTGAAAATATTTCTCATTTTGTTTTCTGTTTTTTGTTATGTTTTTGTTTTTTGAAAAATTTTTAAGTATCCTTTGATTATATAATATTTAGATTTTTACATCGAATTACTATTAATTTCTTTTTAATAAAGTTTTACATGAAATATCGTTAAAAATATATGAAACAAAGGCAAAGATAAAAAATCAAAGTATATAAAAATAGAAGTTGAAATAAAAAGAATTTATCTAAAATTCAAAAATTTTATTCATAGTATTTGCATATATCTGCAACTAATTTTGCAAAAAACTTCCTTGTATTTTTCTTTTTTATTTTGTTGAATTATTATTTGTAACTCATTTTGAAATAATTTTTAGACTTTTACATTAAATTTTTTAAAAAATTTTTTCGTAAACATTTTATTTTCAAAATGACTTCTCATTCTATTTAAAAAAATAATTTTCTAATAATAATGTTTCTAATAAAATTTTGCCAAATCCTCTCTGGCTTACGTTTTTCCCGTAACCAAATAAAATTAATTTAAAATTGTTATTGTAAGGGTATTTCATAGGATTGAGCTGGTCTAAAATATTTAAAACATAAAAAAAGGTTGCACTTTCTCACATTCATATATTATGTGAGCAGTACTTTCAACTTTTGCTCTGCATTTAGGACACAATTGATATTTTCTAACTTTTAAATCAAACATCTTATCATTTGTGGAAAATGTGCTGTTATCGTATTTCGCTCGCTTTATTGTTAGTATTTCTTTTAAAAGTATTAAGGAAAAAATGTTTCCAATCTTTCTCATTTATGTTTTTCATACTTTTAAAGAAAGTCTCCAATTAGTTTTTTTTATATTCAATTTTTTAAAGTGGTTTGTTTAATAATTTATTTAACGTAAGAACAGTTAGATTTTTCAATTCAAATTTCGATTTTCTTTAGGGTATATATTGAGGGGCTTTTTTATTATCATGTTTTTTACCTTGCTTTAAAATTTTTTGTTTCCATTCCCTCGGTATGGCTTTGATAATTTTATCTAAACCGGTTTCCGTCAAGTTTATGTTTTTATAATTCAAAAAACCTGGTTGAAATGTTTTAGCAATATTAACTACTATCACAATGTCGTTATTTATATCTACTTTTTCTGGAATTAAAAATTTTTGGGGTAAATTTGTAATCATTTTGTTATAAAAAAAGAGGTTGATTTAAAATTTCTTCAATTTCCATTAATGGTAGTCCAGTGGCCACCAGACCTAAAAAAGATGTCTTTTGAATTTTCAAAAGACGTCCAAAACGTTCAAAAGACGTCTTTTACGTCCGTGCCCACTGGGAGGTTATGTTTTTCTTTTAAATTATGCCATTTGATTAATAGCTGAGCATAGAAGGTTGTTTAGTCTGCCTAGGATAAGTTTTGAAAATGTGAATGTTTTGATTGGCATTTCTATTGGAATTTATTCATTGCATATTTCCATGGTCCATTAATATTTTCATCATGGATTTTACTTATCCATTGCAATTGAATAGCTTTAAGTTTATTCGTTAGATTATTTACACTTGCGCCACCACATTTTATGTTTTGTTGCGTTTTTATTTTGCTTAATCAGCATATTTTACTACCCCGAAAAAATTATTAATCTTTGTTTCTATTTTATTTAAAAATCTTTCACTTAGAATGGGAACAATAAAAGTTAAATATATTTGCGGGATTATCGAGTTTATTATAGTTTTTTTTACCTTTTAAGGATAATTTATATTTTTTCCACTTTCGAAGAGTGCTTTTTATCAAAGCGCTCTTTCCAGTGGGTTTCAAATAAAAACTTATTTGAGGAAATAAGTTTTCATTTTCAATTTGAACCGTTATTTGAGAAAATTATTCCTAAACTTTTAAATGTACTTTCATTCCAATTAAAATTTAAATATTTGTTTTTATCTTTAAAAATGTTTTTTCCTAGCTATATCCCTTGGCATTTAGCTACATTTATTTTGGCTCCGGTGGCTTTTTTATTCAGTTTTACGGTTTCCCCTACTTCTTTAATGGAATCATCTCCAGTTAAAAAAAAATTTGTGTCATCAGCGTATTACTGTATTTTTGTATCTTTTCCATCGAACAACTGTACCTTTAATTTTTTCGCTTTGTATAATAAAAGTTGAAAATGCTTCTGCTTGGATGAAGTACAATATCATTGACAAAGGACAATGTTGTCTTACTCTTCTTAAAATTTTATTTTTTCTGATTATAAATCATTAATTTTAATTTTTGAAAAAATCTTGTTATATATTGTTTTAATAAAAAATATAAAATCTTTTCTGAATCCAAAATGTTTCAAACTTTCAAACAAAAAATCCCTATCTACTCTGTTAAAAGCTTTCACCTGATTTATAAAAACTATGCAAGCATCTAATTCGCTTTTTTAGCAATACTTATAATAACTAAGATTATAGTTTGGGTAACTAAGATTATAGTTTAAGTAACTAAGATTATAGTTTATAGTTCTGTTTTTAATACATATTTTTAATACATATACATAGCTGTTTGGTTACTATGTATTATATTTGGTAATATATTTTTCAGTCTATTTGCTAAATACTTTGTTTGAATTTTATAATCAACATTTGTGAGTGATATAGATCTTCAATTTCCAATATCATTTTTGTTTCCTTTTTTAAAAATACATGAAATTATAGATTCTTTTTGGGAATTTGTCCTTTTACCGGTAAACAAAACATTATTTAAGGTATCAGTTAAATCTTTTTTAATTATTTCGAAGTTTTTATAGAATTCAATTGTAAGTTCGTCTTAGCTGGGAGACTTATTATTTTTTATTTTCCCTAATGCTTGTTTTTTTCTAGAAATTTATTTTCATTTTCAGTCACGTTCTGAACTTTAAAAACAAAAATTCTTGAGGTTTGTCATTTTCTTTATTTTTATAAAAGTTTCAAATTCAGAAACTAAAAGTTTTCAAATTCAGAAACTAAAAGTTTCAAAATCAAAACTAATTAAGAAAACTAATTAACTAAACTTCAAATTCAGAAATTAAAAGTTTCAAATTCAAAAACTAAAAGTTTTCAAATTCAGCCAAAATTTATTTTTGTTCTGTTTTGATTTACCCGTCACAACCATTTATTTCTGTGACATTGTTTCGCAAGTTTTTGTTTTTCTAATCCGAAAAAAAATTTTGAGGATTTTCGCCCCCTAATCTCAATTTAATTCTCGCTCTTATCGCCGCCCCTTCTGCTTTTTCTTTTTCAATTTGTTCAATTTTAATTTTTACATCATCGTATAACTTTTTCATGTTGTAATTTAAATGCATTTTTGTCGATGCATTTTTTAATAATTTTAAAAGTTTAAATTCTCTTTCTTTTTTTTTTTGTTTTAGTTTTTTGTTAAACTTTTTAGAAATTTCTTTTACGTTTTCTTTACCAGCTTTCTTCAGTCTTTAATATTTTCATACTTATTCTTTTGCAGTGTCATTTCTTTCAAGCTCGCTACAAAATTTTTATACTCTTTATTTTCTAAATGTTTATTATTTAATATTCATTTTTCTAATCTAATATTAGTTTTGTTTATATTAAGGATCACTACTCGAGCATTATAATGATTTGTTAAAACAGTTGGCTCAAAAAATGTTTTATTATTTTGCCTAGCTTTTTTGCTAATATAGAAGCAGTCTGGTCTTGAACGAGGCATGCCGTTAGTGTATGCAAAAGTATATTCGTTAATATAGGGATTAAAAATTCTCCAAATGTCTTCTATTTCTAGGAGGTTTAGTAAAGTTTTTAAAGTTTTATTTGACGGACATTCTCTTCTAAACATGGCGAGGTACCTATCTCTATCTGATAATGTTACATTAAAATCACATATTAATTTGAAAATCATTAAAAACTTTATTATTAAATTCATTAATTAACTCATTAAACAAATTTATTCTTAATTTTTGAGAATTTCCGCCATCGGAAGGTGCGTCAACATTAATTATCAAGTAATTTATGCCATTAATTTTTAAGGTGTAAAATTTTAATTGTTCCATAATTTTTTTTTTTTTTTATATATATCAAAATAATATTTTAATTAATTTTTTTTTAATCCAAAAATTTTTACATATTTCCTATATCAGGAGAAACTTTTTGAGGAAAACCTCACTGGTAAGTTAGGACAAACAAACAAAAAGAATAAATACAGATAATGCAAAAAACATATGCACACCCAACACTGTTTTTCCTTTCAGAAAAGTCTTTTTTTAAGAAAGCCCATTTTGGTTTATTGTTTTGACGTCGATTTTTCTTCTATCGGCATTTTAGGGTGTATGCGTTTTCTATCGTTTACATTGATTATGGGTTTTTATTTCTTTAACTAAATCATTTAATTTATTGTTCAGTGATGTGACATTTGTGTAAAATTAGTTTTAAAATATTTACTTTCAATAATTGGATCATTGAGCATTATTTTAAAGTTAAATGACTTATGTGGTTTAACTTGGCATCCAGAAACAATATCAATCAAAATTATACATTGATTCGAACGATTCTTGTCATTTTGATTTGTTAATTAAATAATTTGCTCTTTAAAAGTTAAAATGTATATGCATAATGCATTAATCCAATATTTTTATTACACAGTTTATTATTATTTAAAATTAATATTCTCAAAGCATTATTTTCAAAAGAGTTTTTTTTTATTCTAAATATTTAATATGTTGTACAAGAACTCTATTAATCAGCGCTTCAAGCTGCTGTCTTGAAACATAATCCACTTTTGGTATCATTTTATTAAATCTTATTTACTATTTATAATTCTATACTAAATTATTGACAATTTATAGATCATAAATAAATAACAACAATAATAAAAATAATAAAAACAAAAGTAATAACAATAATAATAATAATAAAAGAATTTTGTTAAATTCTTTTGAAAAAGTGCCTTAACCCACTATAGATTTAAGTTCTAATCGGTTCGGGCGTATATTTACTAAAAATAGTTGTCAAAATACAATATTTCTTACTATTTTATTTAATAAATGCATACAATCGGTAATAGAGAGTGAAAGTCCGCCTAAGTGGAAACTATTAATATCAAACCAAACTTTATTTATTAAGCAAGTACTTAAATACATAAACTAAATATATTTAATATTTACTTTGTTTAATCGGTAATAGAAAGTGAAAGTCCGACTAACCGTAACTTATTAATATCAAATCAAACCTTATTTTTAAAATTGGAACAGTTTGCATCTATCAAGACAAATAGTAAATTTGTGTTTTTTTTTATTAATTTAACCCGTTAAATTTCTTTTCAACAATTTTATCTCAATTAATAGAAAAAAATATATTAATAAACGAACTTATAGCTTGTTTATTTACAAATTAGCTTTAAAAGAGTTAAAGAAATGCGTCTTTTCAACTACGTCAAATCTTTGACAGTAGAATGGCATCTTAACCACTATAATTAATTTGAAGTAATTAAAGACGTGAATAGAAACTTTAGAAATTTTACAATTTGATAATAAAAACGAAATAGTAATAAACTTCACCGTGTTAAAATTACTTTTAGGAAAGGATTGAAAGCCATAAAATTTGTGAAATAGTACGTACTTAACTAAAAATAATAAAAGTATTACGAATTGTTGAAATTTTTTTTATATTGTGATGAAGCAGAAAAAAAAAAGCTTTTTTGTAATTTCGTTTTTAAAGTACTTTATCTGTTTGAGAATCGAAACAAAACGCAAAACTGTTTTAATTTGTTTATTTGCATTGCTGTCGCTGTATATCTTGCTTCAATTGTCTCAAGTTAATAATTTGACTGTTGCAAAATACTTTCCCGGTAATCATAGCATTGCTTTAGTTATCGCTCATCCTGACGACGAGGCAATTTTTTTCTCGCCGACGTTATTATATCTAAGTAAAATAAAGCATTTTCAAATGCACGTTTTATGCGTAACGAATGGAAATTTTTACGGGTTAGGTGAAGTACGCTCAAAAGAACTCTTTCGCAGTTGCTACGAGTATGGACTTGAAAAAGAACAAGTATATTTACTCAACGATGATATGTTTTATGACCATCCTTCAATTAGGTGGAACAACATTTCAATGCTAGCAAAGAAGTTGGAATTGATATTAGAAGAAAGGAGTATTGACACAGTTTTATCTTTTGGTCCGTACGGTTGCTCTGGCCATCCGAATCATCGAGACGTTCATTTAACGGTTCGGACTTTAACAAGCTATCGAAGATTTTTTATGACTGATGTTTGCTTTTTACGATATTATGGAGGTATATTTGAAGTAATTTATACATATTTTTTAAGTTCTGAATATAAAGCTTTTTTTCTTTCTTGGGATGTCTTAAAAACATTTAAAGCTATGAGTTCTCACTTAAGCCAATTCCGTTATCATTGGATTTTGGTCCGATATGTACTTATAAATGATTGGACGGTTTACGACATTAATGCAAGAGTTGGTAATGAATTGCCTGCATATTAAAAAAAAAAATTCAAGTATTGTATTTAAACAAAGTTTTCTAATGTCAGTTTCTATATAATGAAATTTTAGACTAAAACATAAATTTTATTTATCGAAGAATAAAGTTCTAGTCTATTGCATTTTTTATTATTTAAATTTTATCAAATTTCTCTACTAACTTTTTATTTTAGACTTGGGTTCCATTTGTTTTTTTGATAGTGTTCTTTAAAGTTAAAATAACTTCTCTTAATTTTTTATTTTTTTTTTATTTGTAAATAAAATATTATTTTTTTTTATTTTTCATACTTGTAACATAATCGGTTAACTCTTTATATTTTGAATAAACAAAAAAACAAAAAAAATCTTTTCAACAACTCCTGCTTGAAATTAAAAGCAATATAAGATATATACTTTTTTATATATAAAATGCGATGCTCCGATGCAAAATGAAGTTGAATTGTGATGAAATATAAATAGGCTTCTAACCGTGTTTTAAGCTAAAAAAATTTAATTTGATCATTTTAACATTATCTATAAAAGCGGTTAAAATTTTGGCGGATTTTTTTGAATTTTTAGCAACCAACTTACGGGGTGGAAGCAGATTTTTTTTATTTTCATGATAGCTAACTCTAAACATTTATATTTTCTTATTTTAAATAAGGATGCTTCACAAAAAATTGTGATGATGAGCCTGGGAACAAAAAGCCCTGAAATTTTAGCTACGCCCCAAACCTGAGAGCAACAAGTTAATAAAACATTGTTTTTACTATTCTCAACTAAATTAATATTCATCAATTTTAAATTTCATACAATAATCTCTTAGCTTTCAAAATTTGACTTTGTAAATATATTTTTGAAGTTTGCTCCATGTCTAGAAGTTAGCTATCGCAAAAATTAAAAAATGCGGCATCCGTCCTTGAACTTTAGAGGTTTAGAAGTTTAATTAATTATTTAGGAAGGATTTGTTTTGATATATTATATTTTCAGTTAAAGTAATTTGCATTGAAATTGTAAATATACATAAAGAAGTTTGAGAAAAATCAATATTTACATCAAGGCAGAGTGAATTTTTATCTGTTTAGAAATTCATTTTGTAAGGATGTGCTAAAGTTATCCACTCATATAAGAAATACTCAAGTTTCAGTGCTTTTAGAAATTATAAAGATGTGCCACAACACCTTTGAAAAATTATTGGGTACCTAATACTATTAAAATTTTCAAAAATATGAAGCAATATTTTTTCAAATAAAGTATGAAGCAATTTTTTTTTCAAATAAAGTGAAATAAAATTTTAAGAATAATCTTTTTTTAACAGGGCTCAATTTAAGACTAAGGAGCAAATGAAACTATAAAAAAAGAACTAAAATGGCGAGCGCTAGTTAGCGCACCCAGGGGTGTGGGAAGCCTAGATCTTACCACCCGACACACCCGGTTTTGGATGGTAAGGTCCTTTAGCAGGGTGTGGGGGAGCCGCGGCCGCCCAAAGGATCTTTTGATATTTGCACTGATACAAATCAAAGTCTGAGTATGACAATAGCAAAGAAAAAAAAAAAAAAAAAAAAAGTTTTAAATGCAGAAAACCAATTTATTTCAACAACAAATGGATTATGCTCAACTATCTAAGACTCTACACATAATAAATGATACACTTAGAATACAATACAGTCAGTACTACAGTATTTAAATTCAGATATCTTCTTAGGGACTTGCCATTATGCCAATATTTTTCAAATCACCTTTTAACCTGATTCACATACAGATGTGAATCAGATTATTAGGTTATTTAAATTTTAGATAACCCTTGAACCTGACATAGGTCAATATAGGTTCTAAGTTCAATGGCAGACTCAGAGAAGTTAATAGAAAATGTATTGCATAAAAATTTCATTTCTTTTAAACCACAAGATAGTGGGCTGTTTGTTGGCCATGCAGATTGATTTATGACATCAAAGGCTTGGATAAACTTATTTATACATATTAGGGTAAATCCATGACTTATCAACATTCTCTTTTTCAAATTAACTGCTAACTACCTCATAAACTATTTCTTATTAATAATTACATAACATTTTTTATTTACTTCCAAGAAAACACTTTTTTAATGTTTTGAAGCAAAATAGATTCCTTTGCCTCTTCTGTGTAATAACATTTAGAAAGGGATTTAAAATTACACACAAGTTTAGAACAAAATTTAGAGCTTTGATTCGTAAAAATATGCCCTTCAAACTTTTCCTAATGTGCATTAGACTAAAATTATCCTTAACTGCTTGTTGAAAATGTTTGAACTGAGTTGCAAAAGAAATCCAAACTGCCCGAACTGACTATAGGCTTAATGTATGTCTAAACTTTTGTTGTCTAAACTTTTGTATGTCTAAACTTTGATGTCATAAACTAAACCACTGTATGTCTAAACTTTTGCTTACGAATTTGATTAAAGTTTCCTAAAAAATATTCATTAAGTTTTAAATTTCTCTAAATTTTCTCTAAATTTTAGGTAATGAATGTACTTTGTCAAAAAATAGTTTAAGATTATTAACTCTATTCACTTTTTATGAAATCACCAACATACTAGGTTGCTTTAGAAAATGTTTCTTAGTAATTTTGTAACGCCTAAATCTTTTGCTAGTATTTCGGAACAGCCACCTTCAGCCATCTAAAACCATGACTGCTTAGAGAGGATAAAAATGTACTGATGAACGGACGTAACATTGGTTGTACTGATGATCGAGCGACATTAATTGATTAACGGACGTGTTTTTTCTGCGTGGTTAAAGAGTGATGGCTTGTGGCCTACGGTGACTAACGTGTGCATTCGATCAATTGAAATCCATTCTGTAGGTCTTAGGACTGGCTCTGATGTGCTAGCCCATAAGCGTAAGAAGTGAGTGTGTTTAGTTTTCTATTCACGCGATTTGAAAGTGAACAAAAACATAACGAGGCCATACTAGACGACCAAACGGTACATACTAATGCACTACACAATCACACCTGTAGACATCAACAGCCTCTAAAATCAATATATTAAATATTTGTTCTTTATTATATACTTTTATTCATAATCTTTTTTTACCTTATCCTTGAATATTTATTCAAATTTGTGTTTTAATGTGTGAATGAGGCCGTATATTTGTGAAAAGCATAACAGCGCGAAAATTTTACACAAAAGTACGTATTAGCGTATTTTTATAACAAATGTATTCTTGGTTGGAATATACTGAACAATTCTACTAGATAAGTTTAGACTTATTGCGATCTCGTTACGTTTTTTGTTTCTATCTAATTTTCTCAATCTGACGTCAACAATATTGTTTTTTAACGTTACATTTTTTAGTGGTTATAGGCTGTCAGTGGAAAATCGCATTTATTGTCTCATCTCTTTATTTCCTTATCATTCTCTGCCTACTGATTTAATGTTTGCATATTCTTTTATCTCTGGTCAATCGTTGTTTAATTGCTCTGAGTCTGTTTTGTGTGATAGCTATTGTCTCTACTTATCAGGCAAGATTTATATGAGAACATACTATCCTCGCAGTCGGAAAGTCACGTGGTTATGCAAAATAACAATAGCGCAAGTTGTTACCATCTTGGATGGTGGAAAACAAATGATTAGTTGAATTAATTAAGCAGGACAATTAGTACGAAAAAGTGATTTAAAGAGTTTAAAAAAAGAAATATCGGTTTACGAATACTTTGAAAAATTAAATTTTAACGCCGCAGAAAGGTATATAAATAAATTTGCAATCCTTGGAATCAACTGATGTCTACAAAAGTTCCTTGCAAATACTTGGAAAGATGATCAAACTGAATGTCCATGAGTTCAATACCATGACGTTTATAATTATTTATTAAAAAGTCCTATAATATTTTATTTTGAGGCTATTGGTAATTATGAAGCATTAGATGCTTATAAATATTTTGGCTTTTCACAAGACATTAGGCTCTAGTTTTAATGTTTTAAAAACACAAGTTTTCTGACTCGTACGTTAAAAACTACAAAACCATCTTAGTCACCAGAGTTGACTGAAAATAACAAAACCGTCTTACAAAACACACACATATATATATATATATATATATATATATATATATATATATATATATATATATATATATATATATATATATATATATATATATATATATATACATATATATATATATATATATATATATATATATATATATATATATATATATATATATATATTATATATATATATATATATATATATATATATATATATATATATATATATATATATATATATATATATATATATATATATATATATATATATATATATATATATATATATATATATATATAAAAATCACTTAAAGACACAACAACCCTTGTGCATTTTAAAGACTTTTATGTTAAGCCATTGTTTTCGTTTCATAACGAAAGTTTATTTTCCCCCAACTAAAATGGTAGATGTTCGCGGCAAAGATTATGACGTATTTCCGACTGCGAGGATTGGAGTTATCACATTTTTTATCATATTTTCGTTTAACTACTTTCGTACTAACAACAAAACATCTTAGTGTCAATCTTTATGAGTGGTATTTACTTATTATATTTATAATACATATTTCAGCCATAAAAGAAACGGTAAGTTACTATCAATTATTAATTACTATTTTATATTTGCTTTGTGTTATTTCTACACATTATAATTGTTTATTTATACATGTGCATACGCCCAGTGGACACGGACGTAAAATAGACGTCTTTTAAACGTCTTATAAACGTTTTAGACGTCTTTTGAACGTTTTTTGAACGTTTTGAACGTCTTTTGAACGTTCAAAAGACGTCTTGTTTTGGTCCGGTGCCCACTGGGCGTACATGTGTACAAGTTTGTCTCTTTTAATGTAATTGTACATTATATTTATATGTATTAAAACATCTTTTTATGGTCACACCACGCGCATCCCTCACCACCCTCATAAGATCTTCAAGAATGTTGGAGCTGTTTTCAAAAACTGGGATAGGGATTGGGTTTTTTGGCTTTTGTAGTGTAGCCCTATTATATTACAATATTGATTAGCATGACGTATAGGTGATGAGATTTGACTCGCCCCTGACGAGTGGTGTTAGTGCAGATATCGGGCTCTACGAAACGTCATTGGTGATTGCAGTGAATTCCTGAAAAGGGGGATCACCATTTATCCACTACTCAATTCTTATTGGATATTATGGCACCAACATTTTTTTTACCTTTTACACTCATACATTTTTGCGCTTTGTGAGCTTTTTATTATGAATTTGTTACATTAACGACATTTATATATTTTTATGTTACACAGGTAATTATTAGTTCTCAATTTATTATCTAGAATTTAGACCATATATAGTACCACATTTATTAGACATTTGTATGGTGCGATTATTTTAGTTATGGATACCATTAATAAACAAGCGGATTTTTATTGACATGTTTACTCATAGATCATTGTTTTATCATTTGTTAAAGATGACTAGAGTGTGAATAATAGTTCCTCTCTTCCTGAGTTGCTAACTTTTACTCCTCCTACTAAATAGTCTATACATTAATTTATGTTTTTTTACCTAAATGACACCATATTCAATCTGTTTTTATTTTCACATCTCCTAGGTCTACGTAACTGGACGGCTCCGTTGGTCACTTTTTGCAATCATAGTGTCGCATAAACATAAAAAAGACAATTAAAGATATGTTTGAAGAATTTGAGAAAAAAACAGAAGAGATACTTAGTAGAAAAGAAATAAATTTTGCCATTATAGAAAACGCAAATCTAAAATTAACAAATGAGCGTTTTGATAAAGTGGAAATGTTATCCAACAATAATACAAATATTGTTGAACCATTAATTAAAGATGTCGAAGAATTAAAAACAAGCCTAAACTATCATGAAGAACTTATTGAGAAGAAAATAAAGATTACCATTACCCCCATTGGAGAAAAATTAAGCTCACGAAAAAGGTGAAGAAAGTAATGAATTTATACATATTAAAAATAAATTTAAAAAAATTGAGGATAGATCGAGAAAAAACAATTTAAGAGTAGACGGAATTGAAGAGATAGAGAATGAAACCTATAGTTCTCAAATTATTGGACTTCAAGGATAAAGTTGCAATCTTAAGGAAATCATCAAGTTTGAAGGAAAAAATATATACTTTAACGAAGATTTCTGCGCGGAAGCAAATCTAATCCGAAAAGAATTGTTGGAAAAAATGAAAGTGGAAAGTCTGGAAAATTTGCGTACATATCTTACGATAAACTAACCGTATGGAATTGAAATGCAAAGAAAAGTAATTTTTGTTCTTAATATCTTTTTATTTTGTAATTATTCTACTTTTTTTTTATATTACTTATTATGAATAAAAGAACTAAGTTCTCTAAAGGAATAATAAAAAAATAATAATTTCAATGATAAATATAAAACCCTTCAAAATGGATTCAAATATGACTGAAAATCCATTTAATCAAGTTATTTAAACATGCTTGAAGAGCATGTTTAAATAATTTAATTTAAAGACAATATTAATTTTATAGCTATTCCTTAATGAACGCGGAAGCACCGTATTTGTTTTCGAATGAAATAAAGTAATATTTATCTGATATGGAACCTTTTGAGAATTTATCTCCTTCATCTTAACATAAGAAGCGCTAACCCAGTGGGCGCCGGACCAAAACAAGACATCTTTTGAACATTCAAAAGACGTCCAAAACGTTCCAAAGACGTTCAAAAGACGTCCAAAACGTGTATATGACGTTTAAAAAACGTCTTTTTTACGTCCGTGTCCACTGGGAAAGCGAACTTTGAAAACTTTAAAATATTCTTGGAGGAATTTGTTTAAGAAAAACCATGCTAACTGACGACTTCGCTTTTAGCGAAACTTGTGTTTATCTGAATGCAACGGAGAATGTGTTTCGATTGAAATAATTAAAAATGATTATAAAAATAATTTAGTAACGTGTTGCTATAAACCGCCAAATGCGTCAACAATAAAATTCTCAAATCACCTTCAGAATATTGTTCATTTAGGTTCTCTAGAAACTAAGAGACTTTTTTGTTTTAGGAGACTTTAATATTAACGCACTAATTTATGATAATGATATAAAAACTCAAAATGACTTTTCCGATATGGAGTGATTCCTTTAATAAACCGAGAAACACGAATAACTAGAAACTCTTCAACATTAATTGACAATTTATTAACAAATACTTTATTTGAAGCCTCGCTAAAAAAAGGAATAGTTAAAACACCCATATCAGTCCATATGCCAGTATTTATATCATTAAATACATCAAGTAAACATAAACGAAACCTTAAAGGTATAGTGATAAAACGAAGTATGTCATTAATTAACCAAATTGCCTTTCAAAACGAGTTAAGTAAAGTTGACTGGTCTTCATTATAATCCCTAAATGATGCAAATTCAATGTTTAACAGTTTCCATAAAAAAATTTTAAACTGGTATGAAAAACAATTCCTAGAGGAAACAAAAACTTTAAAAATAAAAAACGTAAATTCACCTTGGTTTAGTAAAGGTCTAAAAAAATCTTCGAAGCCTATACGAGAGATATCTAAAACATAAGTGTATAAAGACCAAAGAAGAATATATAAAACTATAGGATTTTATTTGAGAAAATTAAATGAACTGCAAAATCAAACTGTAATAAAAAGCAACTTGAAATGTATCAATTAAATTCTGGGAAAACTTGGCAAATTATAAATGAAATAATTGGCAAACCAAAAATTGATAAATCATGTTTTCCAAAACTTCTAAATATTAAAAATGATACTATTGACAATGAGAACAGTATGGCAAATGAATTTAACAATTTTTTTGCGAATATAGGACCTAACCTCGCGGCGAAAATTCCGTTAATATAATAAAAACTTAATTAAAAATGAGGAATTAACTTTTAGTGAACTTGTGATTAAACCTATATTTGTAGTTATAGACCAAATATCAATACTTTTCATTTTTTTCTAGGATTTTTGAACGAATTATGTTCAATAGAATAAACACCTTTTTCAAAGATAATGATTTGTCTTATCCTAGACAGTTTGAATTTCAAAAAACACTTCAACTGAGCATGCAATACTATACTTAATCAATGAAATAAAAAATTCTTTTGCAAATGGAGAATTTAGTTTAGGTGTATTTATTGACCTCTCCAAGGCCTTTGATAATGCAAATTATGGGATACTTGTTAAAAAGCTTAATATGTATGGTATAAGAGGCATATCAAACACGTGGATAGCAGACTACCTTAGTAACCGTACGCAATCCATACATTATGGAAATAATAAGCATTCGACTTTATCTTTAATTTCTTTTGGAGTGCCCCAGGGATCTATTCTTGTGCCTCTACTTTTTTATATATATATGTAAATGATCTTTGGAGAGCGTCAAATCAAATATCAAAAATAATGTTTGCCGATGACAGTATCTCAGGTAAAAATATACATCAACTCTTCGTACAAATGAACGATGAGTTAGTAAACATTTCAACATGGTTTAAGGCAAACAAACTCTCAATTAATTCGGATAAAACAAAGTTTTCTTTATTCCATCCTTTAAATAAAATTTAAAAAATTCCTATTTCAAAAAACAAACTAGAAAAACTCTATAGAAAACAAAAACATGCTTTAAGAATAATGAATTTTAAAAATAAAAGAGTACATACAAAACCACTTTTTAAAATTATGAACATTTATACATTATACGAGCTAAACATATATATAAAATTTTATGTCGTATGTACAAAAGCAAATTCCAACAATGTCCTTCAATTTTTTACGATCTCTATAAAATAAAACTGCTATTATTAGCTAAAAAATTATCTATTATCTATCTTTTTTAAACTCGCCTTAGACATCTATTTAAGAGACGTATTTTATACATCTAATATGCATCTGTAAGATGTATATTTCACATCTTTTATGCATCTAAGGTAATTATTTGTGTCGAATAAAATGCATCTAAAAGACGTCTATAAGATAGAAGTCTATTTATGTCCCGTTCTACACCTGAAATTAGACATCTTTTAGACCAGTTTTTAGATGCATATTAGATGCATTTTAGATATCTTTTTGTTTGATGGGACTTGTTTGATACAAAGGCGTTAAATTAGTCATAAAAAAGGATTAAATTAAATAAGTAAAGAAACATTTTAACTAACATTACTTAATTTTTATTTCACAAAAATATACATAAGAAACTATATTTCTTCATTGCCGTCAACATTTTCTTCCACGTCGCCGATATCTAAAATATATACATTAATGACATTTAAATGACTTTAAAAGACATGTTGAATTCTGAATCTATTTTTATAAAATATTATATATATATATATATATATATATATATATATATATATATATATATATATATATATATATATATATATATATATATATATATATATATATACATATATATATATATATATATATATATATATATATATATATATATATATATATATATATATATATATATATATATATATATATATATATATATATATATATATATATATATATATATATATATATATATATATATATATATATATATACATACAGTATCGGACAAAACCAGTGCAACCAAATGATGCTAATTTAGTTTCTTTGTATAAAAGTGCTGCATTTTTTCAATTTAGAGAAATAACTATGTAACTGTTTAGAGACAACGTTCTTCAAATTTTATTCATCACAAAGTTCATTATTTGTACACAAAAATTAATAAATTAATCAAAAATATTATAAAAAGTTGATTTCCTTCTCGACAAAACAAGTGCAACTCCACAAAATGTTGACCAAGCTGTATTTTGCTATCAATATTTTGTGGTGAACCCTTTGTTGTCGATCACAGCCTTGCATCTTTAAGGCATAGATTCGATCAGGTGATCAATGAAACTTTGTGGAATCGCTGCCTAGGCCTTTTGGATTTGTTCAAACAGTTCATCCTTATTACGAACACATTCATGATTAACTCTGCAGTTAACAATCTCCTACAGGTTCTCAATTGGGTTGAGATCCGGAGATTGAGGCGGCCAATCCATCACCAATAGATGGTTGTCTTGAAACCACTGCTTGACTACTTTTGCAGTGTGTTTGGGATCGTTGTCTTGCTGAAAAACCCATTTTATTGGTATATTCCATTCGGCATGAGGTAACATAACATCTTTCAGGATATTTTTATACATGAAACGGTCCATTATTCCATCGATTCGATGTATTAGACCTAGACCGTTAGCAGAAAAACACCCCCAGACCATTACATTGCCTTCATCATGCTTCACGGTCTTATGGCAGTAACGTAAATCAAGGCGTTTTCCGGCTGCTTGACGTACAGACAGCTCTAATTGCTTTTGTATCTCAACTGATGATATCCAGGGATCCTTCTTGACAGATCTGACGATAATAGATTTCTCTCTAGAAGTGGTGGAACGAGGTCTTCCACCATTGTTATCTGCTGCCAACTTCCCTGTGGAACAATATTTCGAACATAGTCTTGATACGATCTATTTTTTCACGCGATATTTATCACAAATACTTTTTTGTGACATTCCACTTAAGTAATCGCAAATAATTTTCTCTCTTAGTTCCAATCCAAGACTGTCGGGAACCATTTTTGCACTTGAAGTCATAAAAATAATAAAAATAAATAACCACACTTCTCAAGGCTTACCGTGTTACATTTACCTTGTGATGATAAAATATGGCTCTGTGGAACATAACGTCTTGGTTGGATGTGGACTGTATTGATGTAATGAAACACTTGTTGTATTTCACTTCTGGTATTGATGTTCTTCGAAAAAACACTTTGATAAAACTCACTTCGATAAACTATCTTGATAATACTGACTGATTGACTTCCATATACTGACTGAATTACATGTCTCTTTTATAGTAAAATGAACCTGTGTGAACCCGTTCCGGAAGATTCTAGATGCTTCTTGTCAATACTTCTGGAAGCTTCTGGATGCGTCTGAATGCTTCTGAATGTTTCTGGATACTTCTGGATGCTTCCAGATGCTTCCTGATGCTTCTTCTGGAAACTTCTGGAAGCTTGTGCATGCTTCTGGAAACTTCTGGATACTTTCTTTAATTATTATAAAAATTTTCGTGACGTTGACACGGACCAGACTTGAGAAAATGAAACAAACCAAAAAAGTTGCACTTGTTTTGTATACTGCAAAATGGCACTTGTCAACGAAATTCTGCCTGTGTGCTGTCACTTGTCAGCTGATTGCTCATATCATGGCATGCTATGACTCCAGACTCCTGAACTGTTTGCTGTGGTAGTATAGTTCGTTTCATTTTTAAGACATAAAACTAGGAACACTTTTTAGCATTGTTCGATGTTGGTTGCAAATGTTTTGTCCAATACTGTATATACACATATATACATGTATATATATATATATATATATATATATATATATATATATATATATATATATATATATATATATATATATAAACAAGAAGATTTGTATCTCAACCAGATACAATAAACAAAAACTTTTATATGAAAAAACTAAAGGAACTTGTATTATGGATACAAAAATTCTAGCATGACACAAAAAAGTCGAAGAATATCTTTTTAATACAGATATCAGTTTTGTAAATACTATTAAAACTATACCTCGTATAACACTCCATATATTTACTAGATTTTCTATGCTTATCTTTTCCCCATTTCCTTTTCGATTAAATTTGGACTGTAACTGATTCGAAAATAACCTGATAAATATTTTAACAATAAAACTGAAATATATTTAAAAAGATTTTTACTTTAATATAGGTAATAAGTTAAAATATATGAATGCTTAAAATTATGAAAAGTAAAAGCATTAAATTTGAAAATAAAATGCTAAACAAGGTTTAGCATTACACTTACTTTAGCACACAAACAAACTTAAACACCTACAGTGAAACTCCCGAGTTTATCGAATTGTCATGTTAAAAGTAAATCCATAACAAATAACGGTTAAAATGAATTGCTTTTGGTCCCTTTTAATCATATTTCTAATAATTAATAAAAACATAATCATTTACCTTTTCATGATCAAAAAAACATGTTCTCTTGGCTTTCCACCACCAATCTTTTTCAAACTATCTAGCTGAAATAAATGTAATAAAAACTAGTGTAACTTAAATTTCTTTACAGCATATTGAGTCTAACACAAGCTAGTTATTTTAGTTCATTTACAAATACTTTTCATTTAGATTCTAAACTAGTAACCAAATTTAAATAAACTTATTAAAAATTAAGATAATTAAATTATACCAAATAAGTATACTCGGTTTTATCTTTTAGTTTATTATCCAGTGTGACCACTTCGTCCACTGATTCTAGCAACTTCACCCCAGTAGCCTGAAACTTAATTTCTATAACTTCTTTTAAAAGAACTTTTATTTCTGCAAGCTTGTTGAGAATAACATTTTGCATCTCTACAAACAAGAATAAAAAGATTGATTAACATATTTAGCTCATAAAACCAAATAGCAAAACAATGAAATAAGAAAGTTAAAATTCAAATTATGCTTGAGTAACTCAAACTAAAATTCCAAAAATACATGTAAGTTTTTTAATTACTCCATCGCAGAAGTTGGCATAATATTTTGGAAAAACTACTTTTTAAATTAGCTAAAACTTTATCCTGTAAAAAGTTACGATATTAAAGAATTTTGTTTAACTACTAAAGGTAAAATGCTACACACATGATTTATCGGATCACAATATTATAAATAATCCATTTCTATTCTTTTATACCTATCTTTTACAATTATTTTAATACAAAAACAAATTAATAAAAAAGACCTCCACATTAACATTCAGTGGTGTAAAAACCAAAAATACTCATATTAAAACTTGAAACTCTTTGACAATGTGAACTTTGTTTTGTTTTATTCTCTTCATCAATAAAATGTGAAGAAAAATTATCTTCTTCAATCTTTGAATCTGATAACAACTCTATTCAAAAGAAATAATTATAATTAGAACTATAAATAATCTCTCAACCATACCTGCTACTTAATTTAATTTTTCAACCAATTTTGTACTTTCAATTTCTGAATTTAAACAATTTCAGCATGCTTTCAATCAATTTTCAATTTTCATATCAAGTTGATTAAAGGATTATTTAATACAATAAAATGTTGTCAATCATATAAATATATGTAACCAATTTAACAACATTACATATAATAGGACACCCAAATAGTTTAAATAAAAGGAAAATCTTAGTAATACATAAAAAAGACTAATAGCTAGATAGATATTATTCAGATCAAATTAAACAAGAATCTATTTTAGTTTATAAACCATTAAGAAAAAAATATGATATTTGTGTTATACTTTTATCATTGGGCTTATTCATAATAGGTGGCAGAGGTTCTGGCAATAAAGAGCAGTATGATTTGCTATTTTTATTTTTAATGCTTTCTTTAACATATATCTCATCTGATGTAGAAAGTTGTATTCTTTACAACATGAAAATGAATCTAATTATAAAATATTTTGCTACAAAAAAGTAATTAAGTTACCTTTAAAAAAAACACAAAACAAGTTAGATACTGACTATCTGTTATCTTATACTTTATCAATGGAAATTTGTGCCATTCTTTTGTTGACGAAAGGTTGTTTTTCAGTGCATGATTATAGTTTTTTTTTGGGACAATAAATTTGTTGCTATTCTGTTATTACAATAAATTTGTTGCTATTCTTATTTGTCAATCCACTTGTTTAGTGCATAATTACTTGGTTAGAAAAACATGCAGAAAAACTTTCCTTTAAAGTTGGGTTATGCTTATACTCATTAGGCTTTTGGTTATAAGAGTATTCATTGTACAAAATCAATGACTCATGATGGTCAAAATATTCTTTTAGATTTTTTCAAGATAAGAAATCATTTCTTTTAGAAGTTCCAACATTCGATTTTTTTTCTATATGTACTGATGAAAATTCTAGTATTTTTTAATATTCTTTTTGGACACGTCTACTGCGTCTCTTTTCGTATGCTCTTTTTGTAAAAGACATAAATGATTCTTGGTTCATCGATAAAAACGATAAGTGCACAACCAATAAAACAATCTTTTGTGTTATTGAACAACACTTTTGTAATATTTCTGCAAAATAAATTTCAAATCACAAGGATTTTAGCAAACATTCTAAGCATCAAATCATCGAAATATTTTGTGAACTATAATAGCATGTTATTTATTATTTAAAATTTATCAAAAGAAATAATCATTGATGTCTTCCTTAGGTTAAAATCTTCATGCTTTTATCGAAATAAGTTTCCGAAGGGTTTTTAAATGGCGGTCATTTATAATTATCGCTCCGTAAAATTAGTTAAAATTTTTTTCTTGTTTTTATAACAAATCTATAAAAGACATCTTATAGACATCTAAGTTTAGATGAAAAAAAAATTATCTATGCACGATCTATTTTATGCATCTAATATGCATCTAAAACAGAGCAAAAATAGTATCTCTAGAATCAGACGTCTTTTTGATCTCTAATACACGTCTAAAATATACGTATCGCCAATAGATACAAATTAGACCAATTTTAGACGGTCTAAAAGACGTCTTTTGTTTGCTGGGGCGTACAACAGGCTTTTTAATTGAACCTTTATGCAAAACTAAACAGGAACAATTTAAAATTACATTGTAAATCCACTAAATCTAGAATAAACGTAATTGGTTTATTGTCAAGCACACACCGTCAATATATGATCAAGACTCCATGCACCTAACAAGAGTAGATCGTTTCTGTAAGTATTGTTAATTTAGTATCAGAATTGATAATGTTAGACACAAGTTTTTTCCTCATTTCATTTGTTACGCGGCAGGATAGTTCTTTACCACTGTAGACACTATAAAGAGTTTTGCCCATATGCAGACCATTTAATGTTTTTAATTCTCTATCTAAAGGAAAACCGGTAAATGACTAGCCCAGTTTTGCATTTTTGTATGATTTCAGTGGTTTCAATGACAACATCAGTCATTCTGGAAAAATTCTTGTGTAGCTGATTACAATTAGTACTTTTAAGAATTTGTTTTGCCTTTATATGAGCAAATGTTTTCTTATGTTCACAATTTTTTTTCCGTAATGATTGCAATTGCTTTGCATTGTTTACTCCATAAGTTTTAACAGATACAGTGACCCATTCTTCCAAAAAATAAATGTGTTTGAATGAAAAATCAGTAAACTTACCTTCTTTTCAAGTTTTAAGCCAAGAGTAAAGTTTTTTTTTCGATTAAAATCACTTACACTCAAAGACCTCAAAAACATATGATGACGTTTTAAAGTGTCCTATGATACTTACCATACTCGAACGCATAGTTTTAAACTCGAAAATAATGAAACGTAACCAAAATTTGCCATTACGGCGTTTAAAATCATTTTTATTTTTAAGGAATTTTGCCGTTCTTTTTAACGATCAAGATTCCATTTTTAGCCCCTTCTGTTTCTACTATATTTTAACCTTACAAAAACCTTAAAAAATTTGATTTAATAAATTTTGAAACTCTGTTTAAGCATATCAACTTTAACACTTAACTCCTCTCTAAACCTCTGGATTGCTGGATTGTTAAGTTCACTTGGCTTAGCTCCAAAAAAACTACATGTATAAAAGGACAGAGTGTTAGTTAGAGAATTTACAAATTTACCACAAAACATGGTTAAATCTAGTCTAAACTTATTTGTGATATTTGTATCAGGTTTGCTTTCTGCTACTTCTAACTTTACCTCAACCTAACCAGTCTATTCATTTCTGCTTTAGGGCTTTCAGCTTCATTTTTATCAGTTCTTTTGTTTCTTTTAAATATTGGAGATTAACGTTTTTACACTAATGTGTACTAGAGGACTTCTTATTAAACATTTATGCATTTTCCTTCCTGATGGTTAGTTTTAGTGAAACAATAGCTGTTTGAATAAGACTTGGGCCTTGCCAATATTTGTATTAGTATATCTTTGCCTATACACACTTTGACTGGCACCATCTAAATCGCTTATAAAGAGAAGTACACATTTAAACTGCCCCTCATTTTTAGCGAATATTTTCAATGATTCTTGGCTTCATTAAAAGTTAGTATTCTTGTCAGAGTAGGCTTAAACATACTCTGTAGAGGTTTTAAAAATGTTTGTGTCACACCCTTCACACCCTTAGGATAATATTTCTGTTGTTCATTCTCAATTTCATGAAGTGATTGATAAAGATCTACTTTCTGTAAAATGGATGAATTGCTGATAATTTGATACTGTTCATTAGAAAAACCACACGAAGTTTTTAAGCTCAAGGCGTTATCGGTATTCATTTTTATCAGAAAACTTACCTCTTCTTAACTTTATTAGAATTTGTAGAAGTTTTAATGAGAAAATTCTTTAGTTAGGATCTCTAAAGACTTTTTTTATTCAAGCTAGTGCCAGTGCTTCAGCAAGATGTTCAGACTATTTGGCAACCTTAAACAAGACAATAATCGATATTTAAGCGTGCAAACTATTGTTTTTATTGGTTTGATTTTCAATTGAGTTATAATTACTATCACTCAAATCCTCCCAATGTTTTTTCTTCCTGAGCCTGCTGAAACGTCTTTTCTGACAACTGTTATATATTATAACCAAGTTCGCTTATGTTCAAGATGTCTTGAAAAGGTTTGTGAATGTTTCCGCAATTTGATTTGTAATTTACATTTAAATGTTGATAGAGTTCTCATAAGATTTATAGTTTCAAGTTCATTAATAACTTCATGATATAGACCATATAGTCTACAAAACTTATGTTGAAGTTAATTATCATAACTAATTCTTAAATTTTGGACAATAAGAATTTCATGTATTCTTTTTATAATGAATACAAGCAGTTCATCATTTTATACGCAAGTTTTAATAAGTTTGAAAACGGAAAAAAAATGTTGGAAACAAAAAAAAAAAGTTTAAAGGTCCTATATTAAATTGAGACAAATGATCGGAAAAGTGTCGTTTTTTTATTTTTGCTTTTATATATACTTACAAAGAGAAAGTGTTGAAATCTAAAGGAACCTCTAACCATGAAATATAAAGGAACCTCTTGAGTTTAACCATGAAATCTAAAGTTAACCATGAAATCTAAAGAATCTTAATGAGTTCACCACAAAAACGTCTATTAGACGTATCAACATCATCTTAGACCAGCGTCTCAAAGACATTTAAAACTCATCTAAAATGTTAACACCTTTTAGACTAAATTTTATCTAAATTCTGACGTCTTTGAGATATCTCATTTCAGAAATCTATAAAGATGTCTTGATGTTCACATCTTTTAGACGTCTGAACAGATTATCTAAAAGATGACTAATTTATAGTGCCTTAAAAAAATTTAAAAATTTTTTTAAGACACCATAAATTAGTCATCTTTTAGACAATAGGTTTTTAAGCTGTCTTAAATACACCTCTTATCAGTACTTATAAGTCGGCCACTCATCTCATATATGAGATAAGTAGCCGTCTTACAACTACTGATAAAAGGTGTCTTGAAAGAAAAAGACATTGAAACCAGAGTGTTTAATAATACAATATTGTTATAATAATGCAGCTACTATGTGATCTGTGAAGAAAAAATCTGTCAGATGCCTTTGAGACATCGTATTCAGTAATCTTAAAAAGGGATGATTTCATGTCATTAATCTTAAAAAGGTATAACTTGCTGTTACAAAAATTACTAGGTGTATAATTTTTGGACTAATTTATTGTTTTATATGCCAATACATTATAATACAATAAATTTATAATATAATTATATTTATGCTGATACGTTATAATTTTATAACTCATTAACTTATATGCTAAATACATTATAATTTATTCTAAGAAAATTTATTAGACATGATACAATTAAAAGTAAAATTACAACTATATATTTATCTTTAAATATTACTTTGATTCAGCGTTTTTTTGTGCTTTAATTTATCCGGAACTTCAATTTTAACAGCTGACAGAACTATTTGAATTATTGCTGTTTTTTCATTAGAGCATGGTGTGTTTTGTTTTATCTAAAACCTTTATGTCAAATTTTATTTATTAACTTTGTTTAGATGGGTAATAAAAATAATAAACAAACTTTCTTAAGATTGAGAAAGCTTCGGGTATGAAATCTATAAAACTTGCTGATGGAAAAAATGTTAGCGGAAAGGGAAGTTTGACTGATAGACTCATTAACAAAATGCAAAACTATTTTGGTATGGCAATCATGCAAAATCTTGGCAAATTGTATGCTATGAAAAAATCAGTTTTAGCAATTCTTTGGCACTTTACGGACATTAAAAATCTTGACGTTAGACACCAGTTTTTTTCTAGATCTGCAATATCATGGTGTAAGTATCAAGTTGATAAAATAACAGGGTTGTCTAAATACAATTTAAAAGGTGTTTTCCCTGAAGCCATTAAAAAGGAAATTAAAAATATTTTTATTGATTTGAGTTCTGATGAACTTTTGTCGCGATCCTTAGAAGGCACAAGCCAAAATGCTAACGAAGCATTTATTCAGATTCTTTCGTAGAAATGCCTAATAAACACATTTGTTTCAAAAGATAGAAATAGGTACATTTTCAAAAGATAGAAATAGGTACATTTTCATCAGTAGTAAGTTTTAATGACGGGTTTTTAGCTCTAGATAATGTCTTGAAGAATCTTGGTTTAACACCAGAGAAATATTTTATTGATCGTGCTTTAGTATTCGATAGTAAAAGAGTCAAAAATATACAAAAAAAATCAACAGATATTGTACAAAAGAAAAAAGTTAAGACCTATAAGGAAAGAATTTATTGATAAAGAAAAACACCAGGAAGGAGGAGATAACTTTTTTATTTTTATTTTGTTAGTTTTCTCTGTTTTTGATATTTCAGACTTAAAACAAGTATATCTCAGCTTCTATGAATTATTTTTGAAAGAAATTTTTTGTATTTGTTCATCTGTATATAAGTTAGTATGTGAACCAGAATCTAATTAATTCTTTGAGTATTTTAGGAATTCTTCGTCTTCCGAACCATTGTAAGACATGCTTACAACAATAAGAAGAAAAACATCATCCTTCTAATAACTCTATTTGTTTAGTATGGAAATAAATAGTACATAATTTTACAAACAATAAAGAAGGTATAATGTAATCATTAAATTTAGAGAAGACAATAATAAATGTAATTTCATAAAAGAGTGTTAAAAAAAATGCTTCTAAAATTAAAAGTAAACTGGTACCTTTTTCTTTTGAGTAAAATGAGGGTGGTTGTGGTAAACCCACTTTTTGATCACAGTTTTCCGAAACCTTATTTTTATCATTGCCACTATCAGCTGCTGTGATGTAGATGTAGGTCTAGCGTTCTCGCTTGTCAGTTAGAAAAGTTGTTTAGAAAAATCTTCAGTTACGCGGTTTTGCACTATCCCCGACAATATATATATATATATATATATATATATATATATATATATATATATATATATATATATATATATATATATATACGCCAAATATTTATTGTTGAGATTACAAAAAACATGAATAATTCTCTTTTTACTAAAATGAACCCAAAATCAGTTAAAATAAAAAATAAATAAAGTTTTAAACTTCTCCAGTAAAAAAAATGTACTGTAGATTCGGGTGGGGCGTACTTTTAAAATTTTGGATATGGGAGCGCGCGCAATAATTTTTTTTATGTATTAGGATATTAGAAAAGACGTGAATAATTTTTTCTTTTCTTAAAAAGTTCATCTAGTGTGGGCGCAGGGCGTTTGAAAAATGTCAGTTTAACGAAAAACTCATCATATTGGCATTTTTCGGCCTTTTTTATATTAGCCAAAGGAAAGGCAATTATCAAAAAACAATCAGACATAACATAGACATAAAAATAAAACATAATATTCGGTGCTACTTTTCTTAATGCTATACAAATACGGTAGGCGTATGAAAAAATGTCTACCATTATGGATTTTACAAAAAATATCTAGGGGAAAGCGGGGCAACATGGCGAACGTTTTGAAAGCCTTGAGTTATTGCAAAACTATCAGTCGTGAAGCAATAATACTTTCTCAGTATGTTTATGTTATTAAAATGATTCATTACCTGCATGAATTTTCAGTTTGCAAATATAACAGTTTGAAATAAATATTAAAGTAAAAAGTTCATAAATTTGTCATCTGGTCACGTGACCGGGGCAAGATGACTTATTATGCAATTTTTGCCTACAGTTCAATGAAAGTTTAAAAACTACCAATAACTCTAACTAAAGTAACATAAACTAAATACAAATCGCAAAAAAGTACTTCTAAAGAAGTTAAACTTGAAAGACAACATCCATTATGAGAAACCGAAACTGAGGAATTTTTTATTAAGCGCCTAAAGTAAACTTATGCGTAAAAAATTGCGTTAATAATATTAAAAAAAAACCAATTGGTGTTTTAAAATACAAGATGCAAATACCTTTTCGTTTTCACCCAATTTTAAGGTTTTTTGTTGAGTTGTTATATGAAAACCCATCTTGCCCCATTCGCCATGTTGCCCCACTTTCCCCTATATATAAATGTTAGAAATGAATGACGCGCAATATTTTTTTATGTATTAGGATATTAGAAAAGACGTGAATAATTTATTTTTTCTTAAAAAGTTCATCTTTTGTGGGCGCAGGGTGTTTAAAAAATGTAAGTTTTTTCGAACTTTTCTAAAAAAAAATTAGTATTAACTTATTATTGTTATTTTCAATGCGCATAATGCTACTAGTATAAAATGAGGTCAATCATAGTCATCGTAGTCAGTATGATTTTTCATTTGTTATAAAGTTCCAATAGCTTAACTGTAGGATAATTACTAAGATAATAGTTTCCTGACGATTTGCGTTTTAAACGTGTTCTATTTATTTATGATCACTTTGACATCCTAAATAATGTTATAAAAATGATGTAATTAACAAATTTATAACATATATATAAAGGTAGCCTTTTTACTTACTACAAAAAGCTATTAATATTTTTAAACAAACATAACATCAATTTCATTGCGATAAATGGCTAAATCTACTCGAGCTCAAGCAATAAACAAAAAAGACATTGGAAAACTGAGAACTACGAAAAAAAGAAATATGTATACGGACAAACTTGATAAGCTATTTGACTTGACAAAATGTAAATGCAAAATCTAATGCTTTAATGAAAATGGATGCAATGGTTGTCTTTTTAAAGCTCATGTAACTTGCATATGTCCAAAAGTAGCAAAGCAACCTTTGCAAGAACTATTTTTCCAACAAGCTCAAAGAAATAAAATTGGTAAGAAAAGTTCTTTACAAATAGGATTAGTTGATATATCAGAGACACATCGGTTAACAAGATATTTGGATCGAAAAGAATCAGACTCTAAAATACCTGGAGCAAATAGTGAGGATATAGGTAAACGCTAAAATATTTAAAATTTTTTTGTCAATTTTTGTTTAAACTGTGAATTAAAAAATTGAGTATAAATTGAATATAAATTATTTTGATTAAAGTTATTTAACATAATTTATTTTCTTCTTTAGCATTAGAATTTCAAACAACAAACGATTTGGACATTGGCAACAAAAAAGTAAATGATACAGAAAAAGCTGACTTCAGTTTGAAAAAAAATTATTTAGATATTACCAGGGTTTCTCAAGCCGCTATTTTTTTTTTAAGTTGATTAAGGTGTCCAAAGAAGTCCTTGCAGTCTTATCACAGAGCACCGCGGAAGAGCATTTAATAGGAAGTTCATGCCTCCTTCCCAACCGATGTCGCAAAACTTGCCCAGAGGTGGGGTTTGAACCAAGGATCTTACGTTTCTGAGGCAAGTGCGTTACCACTTCGCCACGGCTGCTATTAGGTATGGGGTATCTAACAGAGCTGCTGCAGCCATAGCTACTGCTACTTTAGCTTCTGCAAAAAATGCACATTATTTTATAGAAAAATACTGATATTTTTGTTGATCACAACAAAATAAAACAAGTTGGTAAAAGAAATCCGAGGTAGAGCTAAAAAGGTAACAATGAGTGATAATATTCAATGTATATTTTTTGATGGACGAAAAGATTTAACTAAGTACATGAAAGAAGAAGAAAATGGATAGTTATATCAATCGGAAAAAAAAGAAGAACATTATTCAGTTTGTTCTAAACCTGGAAGAAAATACCAATTTCATTTCACTAACAATTCTGAAGAAAAAGTAGAGACTGCAGCTGAGCAAATAGCTGATAACCTTTACGAATGGATTATGAATTATGATGTTGGAGACTATTTAGTTGCCATTGGTGCGGACTTAACAAATTTAAACACTGGTTGGAAAGGAGGTGTTATCCATTACCTTGAACTTAACTTGGATAAAAAACTAATGTGGATAATTTGTGCTCTTCATACAAAAGAGCTACCTCTCCGACATCTTATGATTCAGCTTGACGGAAAAACTGCATCTAAAAATAACTTTTCTGGTTCTATTGGAAAACTTATCAGTAAGGCAACTAGCTTCAAAGTCAAAGATAGCATAAAAAAAATTGAATTTCCTTATGCAACAATAGAACTTGACTCTGAAATTGTAAAATCGCTATCAGATGATCAAAAGTATCTTTATCAAATTACTCATGCAATTAACGCTGGGGTTTTTCGGGAAAATCTTAAAGGTAAAGAAATTGGGCCACATTCGCATGCAAGATGGTTAAATTTCGCAAATAGAATATGTTTACTTTGGTGCTTTGAAATTGTACTTTCAGTTGAAGAAACATATAATCTTCAACTTCTGGTGGAGTTTAATGTTGGAGTTTATGCGCCACTTTGGTTTGAAATCAAAGTAAAGCGGAAGTGGACTGAAGAGCCTAACCACATACTCAAGCAATTAAAACTTCTTTCTTATCAAAGGCCTAAAGTTACAGACATTGTAATGCCCTATGTTTTATCTTCTTCATGGAATGCTCATAGTGAAAATGTTCTTCAAGCATTGTTGTGTAGTCTAGGAAAAGCAGAAAGACAATTTGCAGTTGAAACAATTTTAAAATTAAGAGAAGATTTAAAATACGGAAACACTAATGTAAAAAGTAGAAAACATCATATTCATAGATGTACACGAACCTTTACTTACATGTTTATTGTCAAAGGATGGACTTTTAAAATACAATGATTTTCCGATGTGTGTACCTTGTTTTCCTGTTCATGGGCAAGCTATTGAACGATGTGTCCAAGTAGTCACAAGAGCTTCTCAATCGGTGTTTGGAAAAGATAGAATAGATGGGTTCATCAGAGCAACATTAGCACATCGAGAAATCATGCCCGTAAACCAATCAAAAAAAGATCTTTTTAAATTACTTTAAGCAATATTAATTTTTTTGTTGTTTTGCTTTGGATTTTATTTATGATCTCAATAAATAATTTGAGCTTTGAATATATTGTATCTTTTAGATAACATTTTATTTAGGAACAATAAATTTTTAATCTTTCAGAAAGTTTGTAAATTATTGTAAGAACTATCTTATTTATTATCTATAGAGCAAATAAATTTTTTTCCTCTTCTAATATCCTAAAGCAAACACGGTATACTTATGAATACGTTTTTTGTATGACTTTATGAACACTAGCATCTAAAGTTACGTTTTATTTTAATGTCTATATTATGTCTTGTTGTTTTTTGATAATTGTATCACCATAGGCTTATGAAAAAAAGGCAGAAAAGTGCTCATTTTATGCGTTTTTTGTAAAACTAACATTTTTTAAGCGCCCTGCACCCACATAAGATGAAATTTTTAAGAAAAAATAAATTATTCACGTCTTTTCTAATATCTTAATACATAAAAAAAATATTGCACGCAATCCTATTTCTAACAGTGTTTACATATATATACGTGGCGTAAATATATAAAGTTGGCTTACATATAAAAGAATGTATATTGCTATTTTTCTATTAATAGTGTTTTATTAACGATACAACAATGGTGCTACGAGTAGAATCTGATTTGACTTTAGATGATCCAGACAATGCAGAGGCATGAATTAGATGCTTTTCAGCTTCCGCACGTTCAAAGAAATTAAAAGATGAGATAAACAGTAGCTACGAGATAACAGATTTATTTCTGGCAAATATATATCTGATGTTTGATGATATTAAAACTGTTGTTATGTCCCATTTAAAGGCCTCAAAAACAACTAATTATTGCTGAAAGAGTTTGATTTTTAGCATTACAAAAATAAAGCAATGAAAATATTGTATCATACGCACAAAGATTACGCAAAGCTTCACGTTTTTAGAACTTCAAAAATTGGGAAAAGGTGGCCAAAGTATGGAAGATGATTTTATTCAAATGAGATTGATTGATAGACTTCATTCTTCTGATCAAAGAATTAAAGCTCTAGAAATGCTACAGAGTGGAGATTCACCTAAACTAGGAGCATTTGTCGACTTTATCAGGGAACTTAAACAAGTATCCTTTTTTGGTATACAAAGCACCTTGAAAACAACGTAGACCTTCTTTCAGTTAACTATATTGATACAAATAAAAAAAATGATTAAATGCAAGTATTGTGGCCTTCAAAACCTATCTAGAAAGTGCCCAGCATTTGGAAAAAGTTGTAAAATATGTGGGAAGTTGAACCACTTTAAAAACGTATGCAAAGCAAACATTAAGTATGAAAGAAAAGTAGAGGAAATAGAAAACGATGCTAGTGTATATTCCATTAACATGAATAATACAAACTCAGAGATTTATGTAAAAATAAATGATTATAATATAAAAATACAAGTTAACACCGGAAATCAGGTTACAATCATTCCAAAAAATTTTTGGGAACTAATGTCTAAATCTAAATTACAAAAATGTTATCTTCGCCTGAAACAGTTTGATGGTACATTTATTAAAGTCCTAGACGAATTTGAAGCAACTTTGGAAACTGAATCAAAAATGAATATTGTACGAATTATCATTGCACACTGTGCAAAAAATCATGGTTTAATTGGTATGGATGTATTAAATATCAATGCACAGTGGTTTGAAATAATCAAAAAGTGGCATTAATTCCAGATTTGCGAAAATCCGATATAAAAAGTTCTATAAATATGAAAGATTGTTGCAAATTAGTCATATTTTTATGTTCTGAACAGGGCTGTGGAGTCGGAGTCGGAGTTGCGGAGTTGTGACATTTTTAGCGGAGTCGGAGTCGGAGTCGTTAAACAAAATCGCAACTCGGACTCAAGTAGTAAAACTTCTCAGTATTGCACGTGCGTGCACAAAACATTCAATTAACCTTATGTTCATACTAAACCTCAAACCCCACTTCTGGGCAAGTTATGCAACATCGGTTAGGAAGGAGGCGTGAACTTTCAATTAAATGCTCATCCGCGGTGCTCTGTGATAAGACCGTAAAGAATTCTTGAGGCACCTAAATTAAATAAAATAAAATAAAAAAGGCAATTTCCTGATTAGAACATGAATTTTAAGAACTTATCTGAAAACTCTCAAACGTATAAGAAACGTCAAAACTAAAGAAAGGGCAACATACATTGCCTTTTAAAGACAAAGGAAAATGAAATAAAAAAATAGCAATTTCTAATCTGTCTGAAAAAGTTGAATATGATACAAAGTATATACTCGATACAGTAAGATACACAGCCAATTTATTCATTTAGAGAAGATATTTAAGGGAAAACAATTTTTATTCTTTGAAGTGATTAGGTTACTTATTATAAGAATGTTTTTAAATAAATTATATTTTAACTGACCAAAGAAATACAAGCATTCATATTTTAGGAAGCAAATCATCCATGTTGTTCTGAGTAGCGAGTTATTGAAAGTTATTGGTCAATTATAAAAGGAATCTTATTGAAAAACAAAAAATTACCTGCAAATTTAAAAGATTTTAAGCCGCCTCAAAAAAAGATCCAGCAGATGATGTCAAGTACTCGCAAAGATTTCGAGTACTTAAAATCATCTGCTGGATCTTTCCAAATGTCCGATATAAAAAAATGTAAAAAACTATTGAAATAAATAATTGTGTCAAAAAAATAATTTAATAAATAATTGTGTCAAAAAAATAATTTAAACACTTAATTGTGTCAAAAAAATAAAAAAATCTGTGAATTAGTTTTCGCGTTACTAACAATAAAAGATGCTGAATTTTATCGTGTTCAACCAATACCACCACCATCGCTAGCAGCTTCATCTCAGCTACCACGTTTTGATTATGCACCAACATATGTAGTATAACATTAGCCTTGAAGTTTTTCCCCATTTTTATTAAGATAAATGGGTACATATTAAAGTAACCTAGGCTACTCAAAAAGAAGTGGGAAAACAACTGCAACTGGTCCAATTATTAGCACTTTGAAACGTTTAAAGGAGGTCCCAATTAATCTGAAATCCGGATAAAAGAGACCGAAAGATACTAACAGAAAAAATGCATCTAGGAAACAACATATGCTCAACTTTGAACAATAACAAATCAGTGCAAAAATTGCCGTGAAATTTTAACCGAAAATTCAATTCGAAAGGTCAAAATGACGAATGGTGTCAGTGCTAAAAATGGACCGTTCCCTCTATAGAAAAAAACTGCAGTGCATTTTGGTCTTTGTATTCACCAAAAATAAACAAATTATCAAAACATATTATCATATCAGCAATAAACAAAGTTAATAGCTATAAAATTAGTTTGGAACATGATTCAAATGATATTTATATTGATCCATGTTTTTTTGAAAACATTTAAATCGCTATTCAACCAGTATTTCGAGAAATATCTAGTCAGTTTAATCAAATAGATGCTGAAGAAGTTGTACAGGAACAAATAAGCTTTTGATCAAGATGTTTTTCCTTACTACCTAATATAAGCCAAGAAAAAATACACAAGTACTTAATTGTAGACAATAATTATTCAAAGCATAAAATCTCTGAGTATCAGCTATTTAAGGAGAACTTCATTAAAAAATCAGTTAGTAAACCTAATGTCAACATTGAAATAAATTCTTTTCTTATAATAGTTAAATTTAAACTCTGTACCATTCAATAAAACACTAAGTAAACTGTCTAAAGTTTCCTTTGACAAGAGTAATTTAAAAGGCGGACTTCTAAACAACGCACCCCAGTGAAACACTAATAATCGTGACCAAAACTGTCCCAATTCTTACGGCCAATTAATAAATGGATATTTCGTTGTGTCAATCCCTAATGGTTTGTCAAAGCATTTATAATTAATTCTATTCATTACTTATGATCAATCGATATAATTACACTTTAATTAATTTAATTAATTAGTTTTACTAGGTCAGTTAAATATCATTTTCAAAAAAACGTGTTTTAAATTTAGAGGGGTGCGCCGTTTACAAGTCCGCCATTTAGAAAAGTATCTAAACTAGTCACGAAAGCGTCCTTATGTATCAGGAATTAGAAACCTTTGTGCAACCCCAATTTTTCAAACGATGAAATTAATTGAAAAACGATGAATATTAAAAAACTTTCTGATAGTTTATATAATCTGGGAGAAGGAATAGCATTTTGAAATCTTTTAAAAGAAAACAATTATCATTCCATGTCCTACTATGAAAAAAAAATATCTAAATATCAACTAAAAAAAAATATCTAAATATCAACTAAAAGAACTGGATTTAAATTCTGTTATTATATTTAATCTAGTTGATACCATAATTAATGGATTTGAAGTAGAATTCAGTGACTCATTTAAATTTGATAAAACTCAGTTAATGTTTATTTCAAAATATTTAGTTCTATCAAAAGAGAAAATAAAGACTTTGAAAAGAGCTACTTTATCACAATCTACAAGTTGGCTTGCAGAAAGAAAAAAATGCTTGACATTTGGTTTTGTTATTAATAGACAAAATAATATATTTCCTACCTCTATTTTGAATAGAATTTTGAAAAACAATAAAAATAACTTTTGCAACAAAGCTTGTAATTGGGGTAAAAAAAAATGAAAACAATGCAATAAAAAAGTATGAAAATATAAAAAATTTATCAGTAACAAGATGCAGATTTATCATTAACCCAAAATGGCCTTGGCTTGGTTTTAGCCCTAATGGAATTGTATTAGTAAAAAATAAGGGCTATTGAAATCAAATGTCCTTATTCATAAAAAGATTTACCTATAGCTGAAACTTGCCTAGCTTAAACATTTTTTCTTGCTGTTGTTGATGGCAAAACAATGCTTAAACAAAATCATGCTTATTTTTATCAATGTTAAGGTGTTATGGCATTACTATAGATTAAATAACCAGATTTTTTTATTTTATACTGAAAAAGATGTTTTTATTGAGAGTATTAAATTTCTTAAAGAGCAATGGGAAAAAACTACTTTACCAAAATTAATAAATTTTACTTATGCGAGTTTATGCAAGAAAATATATTTGCAGTTTAGATTAAAAGTTTTTATATTTTTTACAAACATTTTATTTATCTGAAAAAAGTTAAATCTGTTTAAAATCTGTTGTTTTTTCAATGTTTGTATCTGACCTCGAATATATAAGTTTGCTTGCAGCAGGTTCTAAATATTTTAGTGGAACTTTAAATAGATTGTATGATTCAAAGTCAATATAAAATTTAATGTGGGGGTGATTATGTTTCAATCTGTCAACTGTAAAATTTAATTGATTGATAGAGTGATTTTGGTTCATAATAATATTTTTTATTTATTTCTTTTTAGTTTTTATAATGTTTAGTTTGTCCTTTAGGATAATAATTGCCTTTTTTAACTTTTCAGGCGTTTCTTCGAATGAAAAATTAACATCATTTTTTTCGTTTTCATTTTCGTCTATTTTTTTTTTATAACCAATAGAACTCTTTACTGTGATTCTTGGTTTTTTTATGCTGTCTTTAACTTGTTTTGGCAGTTTAGATGGACAGTTGTTCATATAAGTCTTTTTTCCTCCTGTAAAGTGGACTGAACAAACCCGATGAGAAATAGAAGGAATAAAGTTTTTCCTACTAATTAAAGATTTTTTATTAAATAAACATTTTTTTCTCAAATTACTTTCCTTTGGGATGATGTAAAATCATTTTACATTTTAAAAATGTTAATGTTTTGTTTTTTGAGCGAATTATAATAATTCGCTCAAAAACAAAACATTAACATTTTTAAAATGACAATAATTATTGTTGCATAATGGAACACATCAAGTTATGCCACCACGGTATTTTGTTGTTGTTGTTGAATCAACAGTAATATTTTCTTTAATAGAATGAGTTATTAGTTTATCACAAGATATTATATTATTTGAAATCATTTTGAAAAGTCTTTTTAAATTAAATTACTTGACTGCTTGTTTTAAAGTTTTAACTCTAATTTGTTTATTTTCGGTGAATACAAAGACCAAAATGCATTGCGGTTTTTCTCTATAGAGGGAACGATCCATTAAAATGCAAAACTTGAACTTTTCGAACATGCGTACTAAAGTAATTTGTAATAAAAGGCATTAAGCTTAAATACACCAAAAAGAGCGGCACAAGCAATAACTTAACTCAGCCACCCTAAGGTTTCGTTGCCTCGGCATAATCTAAACAAAAATTTTAAATTTTCTTATTAGTTGTTTCTTTTAACCAAGTATTACTTTATTTACCCATCGACTTATTTTATTCTCTCTAATGTAATATGAACTAGTTCTTGGTTTTATTAAAAACAATTTCTTAAAAAACGAAAATAAATTTCTTTATTTGATTTATATATATTGAAAGTTTAAATTTATCTACAACATAAATAACATAAAAAAAAAATCTTAAGTACTTTATTTGTCGCCATTAAAGTTTTTTTCAATTATTTAGATATTTTAATAATACAATTTTTCTTGAAATAATTTAAATCTTAACTATTTCACTTTACTCCATAACAACAACTTCAGCCATGATAACCAAAACTTACAAGACATAGGGTCTATTGAGTTTTAGTTTAGTAAAAACGCTGTAAAACTCATGTACATAAGTGTCTTTCAAAGAGACCCTAACCCGCTTTAAGCGGTTTAGATCTAATCTTGACCTCTAGGGCGATCTGATTTCATAAGGTGGTTTTACAGTCTAATTAAACCCGGTCTAAAGATATATATGAAATTTTGTTTAACTTATATTTGTTTTTATAATTCAGAAAATAGCTACAATCAGTTAGATAAGATTCATTTATAACAAGAAAATTTTATGTCAACTTAAAAAAAGTTATATATCAAAGATTTGATAGAGAACGCAAAAGCCAAAAAAACAACATGTGACGTCAAAAAAGAAAAGAAAAGAGTTGAAGCATCTCAAGCAAGAGGATGACGAAATTTCTTGCCAGCATATACAGCAGAAGAACCCAATTCTTCTTCGATTCTGTAAAACAAAATGTATCATATAGCAATATAAGACGCCAATAATTGTGGAAATAAAAAAAACAATAAGAAAATATTTTTTAATCTTAATAATATTAAGATTAAGAGAGTTCTTATTGTTTTTTTTATTTATTATTATATTAAATTAATACATAAAAAATAAGATATACCTGAGAAGTTGATTGTATTTTGCTAATCTTTCAGATCGACAAGGTGCCCCTGTTTTTATCTAAATACCATTTAAAGTTATTGAATTTTTTTTGTTAAATACACAAAACATTAATTTTAACTCCAAATATTAAAATATCAAACATTAAAGCTATGTTTAAACTAGCCATAAAACAAATGATTCACAAAGCAACATTAATAACATTACGCAGTTTAACGCATTTCTTTTCTTTTGATATACTAATTATATAAAGTAACATCAAGCTATCTAGTAATAGTAGCTCCAGTAGTTTTTTTTGACAAAGTAACAAATAATGATGTAGAAAGAATACAAAGCAGATTTTTGAATAGAGTAAATTGTCCACTAAAAACACTATAGATAAACAGGTAAGAAGTATATATTTCATTTGCTAGAACATCTTATTCTAAATATATGAAATATATAATCGGGTTTGCAAAATATTTTGCTTTAAAGCATTAACTAATTAAAAAAGTAACTATCAAGTTGTAATGAATTGTAAACTTGTCGTGGTTAAAATCAAAAGAATTTTTAATTCTAATTACGGCAGGTTTAAAAAAGTGTGCAAACAAGCTTACAAAATGTGTGCAACTGACACATTTTTGAATCCAATATTCTTATACACCTATATAACACTATCTTTTTTGATAGTGTTATATAGGTGTATAAGAATATAGACACGCCAGTGTCTCTCCAATATTATGAGAGACACTGGCGTGCACTTAACTATTGTGATTTTAGTAAATTTAAAAGCCCCGCTTACTATAAGACTTACTATCAAATTGTTGAAAATTTTTATCACTGATTGAAAATCAGGTTTCTGCACATTCAAATTCACACCTCTATTTTGTTATAAGAAAAGAGGCAATAAGATCTTCATTTATCTAAAAGATACTTTTTACATATATTGAAATATGTTTTGCATATTTCTTTAAAAAAGTTACACTCTGAGAGTAACTACTTTGTGTTTAAAAAATTCTTCTTGTGTTGCACGTGTATCCTTGAATCAAAATTCATTTAGAGTGCTTCAAAAACAGTTTTCTAATAAAGTGTTCTATGGGAACATCTTGAATGTATTCTATTCACAATAAAACAAAACTGGATTTTAAAAAAATTCGGCTTCAAAAAGTTGTATTTGAAGTTATTCACATATAATTCATTTTAATTGATTTATTTTCAGTTACAAACATATTTAAAAATCTCTTATAAAGTAAACCTTAATCAAAATGTTTAAAAAAACTTGTTAACTTTTTAAAATAAATTTTAATGCTATATTTGAAACAAACAAAAATTAACCTTTTTTATATTTACTTAAACCCTATTTTAATCCTAGTACAATAAATACAAAAAAAAAAAATTATATTTGTTTTTATCAATTATGTTGTGCAACTGATCAAATATAAAATTGCATAGTAGGATTAAAAACTACCTGTACCATACTTATAATATAATTATAAACAATCATGTAATTTTAACAATGATTTTTTTTTAGTGTTTAAAATAAGTTTTAATAAACTTATTAGTTGTTTCTTAATTTTTTGTTAATTTTTGACAATTCTTGACAATAACTTAACAAGCAAAATAAATTTGATAAATATAAAAAAAAATTAAAAAATAATAAAAAAAATAAATAAACCTGTCCAGCACATAAACCAACAACTAAGTCTGCAATAAAAGTGTCTTCAGTTTCACCACTGCGATGGCTGACCATCACTCCCCATCCATTTTTTTGTGCTAACTTACATCTAAAAACAAATCATCATAGTTTTCATGATCATCATGAACCATTATAGTTTTAATGAACAATATTTATAAATAATAATACTAAAAAAAAGTCAAATATTTTCAAAAGCTTACGCTTCAATTGATTCTGTTACACTTCCAATCTGATTTACTTTTAGCAGCAAAGCATTACATGCTTTCTTTTCCACTGCCATTTGTATTCGAAGTGGATTTGTGACAGTTAAATCATCTCCAACAATTTGAATGCCAACAGAGCCTAAGTTTTTTTCAAGTAAAAAAAATAATAATAACAAAAAATTTGTAGGTTTACACAAAATTTTTTGTCAAACAATTAGTTTTAAATATTTTTAAATAAACTTAAATACAGAAAAATAATAAAACCTGTTAATCTGCTCCACGATTCCCAGTCATCCTGATCAAAAACATCTTCAATTGAAACAATAGGATATTCTGCTATAAACTTTTTGTAAAGTTCACCAAGCTCTTCTCCACTGAGAACTTTACTTGGATCTTTGGTACTTGACTTGAAATCAAGATCATACTTAGCATCATTGTAAAACTCTAAAATGTAATTTTTTAAATAACATAACACATTTATTAAGCTATGCTACAGACAAAGAAAAAACATAAAAAAAAACAAAAACATTAATAACATTACAAAAAAACAAACATTAAACATAAAATTACAATAAATATTAATCGAAAAAGTAAATGCAACTGATAAAAATAAATACCAGATGCTGCAACATCCATGCCGATTTCAACTTTTCCAGTATAACCAGCCTTTTCAATTGCTACCTTTAAAAGTTCTAAACCTTCCATGTTGTCTTGAATATTTGGTGCGAATCCTCCCTCGTCTCCAACATTTGTTGCTATAAAAAAAATTGATCAAAATTTTAATGTAACAAAACTCTTTCAAGTTACTTTATGCAAAATAAAATTATACCGTCTTGTCCATATTTTTTATTGATTACAGCTTTTAAAGTATGATAAACTTCAGCACCAGCTTGTAATGCTTCTTTAAAAGTCGAAACACCTGTTGGTAAAATCATAAACTCCTGCATTGCAAGTTTGTTGCCAGCATGAGATCCTCCATTAATAACGTTGAAGGCCTTAAAAAATCATTAAAAAAATTCTTAAAAAAATGTCTTTTTTTTTAAGAATTAGAAATAAAATGTTTGTAAGTTTTTCATAATTCCAATTAAAATCAGTTAACAAATTTTGATGAGAAAAATAAGTTTTTGAGTGCATGCAAATTTGAAAAATTATATAGAGTTCTGAAAACCACAAATTTTAGATGCTGAAAATGGATTTGGAAAAATCCTGAAAAATCAAAGGTTTTAATGCTGGGTGAGCTCAAATAAACTGATTTCGGCTGAAGTTTTTTAACTTCAGCCAAAATCAAAAATAACATCCAAAATCAGAAACGCAAGAAGGAACTCCTTCATGCACACAGAAATTTATATTTAGAGACATCTAAATATAAGTTTTTGTACTCCAGAGACCTGCGTCAAGAGTTTTAGAGCATTTAGTATACTGCAGCAACAACGCAGCTTGGTATACTGTTTAAATTTAATTTAAATGTTTTTACATCTAAATATTTAAAACATTTGCGAAAGCCTTCCCAGGAAAGGCGTGCGGTTTTTTTTCTCGTATGACCACACGCGATTACACTATTTTAGAAAACGCGAATACGGCCGTTTGCAAGTTTTAAAATAATGTTGAAAAAGTTTCAAAAACAAAAAAAAAAGCAAAACTAACAAAATAAAAAGAGATTGAAATAGAAAAAAATAAAAACAAATTAATAATTTAAATAATTTGTGTACTGTTTTTATTTTTGTTTCTTTAGAGTTACATTCAGCAACAAAATTAGATAAGGCGAAGCAAAAAAAAATAGTTTGAAGTCTACAATAATAAGAATGATTTTCCTTTTTTTAACTTTTTTTAATTTAAAGAGGATAGCAAAAATAAAAATTGCAATGTGTTTGTAAAATTTATTTTTATAATTTTAATGTAACAACCACAGTGAGCCATAAAGTCCTTCAAGTTCGAATTCTCACCACCTCTAATTTTTTTTTTTTTTAAGTAAATTTAGTTTGTATAAGTGTATTTTAAGTGCAAATAAAATCTGAAGTTGATCAGAAGAGTTTGTAATTTAAGTTTTAAAACAGTAAAAAAGACTAAAAATTTATCTTTAAAAACGAGGTAATCCACCATTTTTGGCTTCTTTTTTTTTCAAATAATTTTGAAGATAAAGATAAAAAAGCGGTAAAAATGGCTGATTTGAAACAATCTGTTTGTGCAGTTTGTTTGGAAAAAAAAGGCGAATATTCAAAATCACTATCAAAAGTACAACCATCCATAGCAAATAAAATCAAGGAGTATATTTGGCCTGAGTACAATGAAGAATTTACTGTCTGCCCTGACGTAATTTGTTCAAATTGTAGAAAAAACATCTTTTTGCTGAAGAAAGGATCAAGCACTTATCTGTCAAACTGGATGAGTAAAGTTTCTCAAGTATATAGTTTATAATTTATTCAAGTTAAATCATTAATACATAAATAATAGAAATTTTTAATAAAGTTTATATTTTTGAATAAGGTTGACAGACTAAAAATCAGACGCAGTACTGAACTTAGTGATATTATTTAATCATCTCATGTTAAAACACAAGCTGTAGGACATCTAAAGGATAATATATGAAGTTGCTGCTTTTCTCTCCTTGCAAAAGGTTTATGAATAAAGATTAAATTACTTGATAAGTAAATCAAAAGTTGTCAAATATTCATTTATAAACTTCAATGAAAAAAAAATTTTCTTTAAGGTTAATAAGTGTATATTAATTTAAGAGCTAATTTTATTATTCAGGAGATCATAACAACAGTTGTTTTAGTCAGGCTGTTTTGAACCTAATTAATTTGTCAGAAAACCTTGGTCCCACATCATGCGAGCTAGTTGCTTCAGGCATAATTAAAAACAAGATGGAGCGAGAAGCCATTGAGAGAGGCCAGTCTTTTAAAATATCTACAGGTATGTAAGTTTTTATTTTCATTATAAAATTGTTGAAAAAAAAATTAATATGTTCATATAGAACTTAAAAGCACATATAAAATGCTCAATAGATATAAGGCTTATTGTTAAGCAATTATTTTGATTGCTAACAACTTTTGGAAACATTTGCATTGTAACTTAAGTTAAGGATAAGTTTAAAAAAATATATAATTTAAATATTGTTTTTTTATAAGGTGGGAATCCATTATCTTTAACTGTTGGAACTAAAGACAATAAATCTTCAAGAAAATCTTTCAATCAGATATCATTCCAAACTGTGATGGAATTAATTTCTATACTGGAATTGACAAAAAATCAAACAAAAAAATTGATATCTAGTCTGCGTAAGAATCTGGGATCATCTACTGTTGTTGAGAACAATGTAGTTAGCATGATGTCATCATTACAACAAGAAATTGAATCTAAATATAAAATAGAACAAGATAATTTTATTTGGATTGATGAAACTGTCACAAGAGATATAGTATTTATTCATGACACTTCTGAATTTATTCTTAGTATTTTAACGGAAAGAAGCTTGGATCCTCTCTCCAGTATGGTACGTATATCCATTGATGGAGGTCAAGGATTTCTTAAAGTAATGATAAATGTCTTTGATAAGGCCAATAAAAATGAGATGTATATTGACAGTGGAGTTAAGAAGTGTTTTATTCTTGCTATTGTTGTAGATGTTTCTGAAGACAATGGAAATCTGCATAAAACCTTGAGTAGATTAAATCTAAGTGACGTTACGTATTACCTTGCATTTGACTTAAAATGTGCTAACAGCATCTTCGGTTTATCTTCTCATTCCAGTAAATATGCCTGCTTGTGGTGTGAAGGTGAATGTTCCCTAGAAAGTGGTACTCCCAGAACGTTAGGTTCTCTTGATCATTGGTACAAGTTATTTGTTGAAAATGGGGCAAAGCGATTGCAGATGAAAGATTTTAAAAATGTGATTAGTCCTTGTCTTGTTTATTTTGATAAAAATCCTGAAGATGAAATTAATCACATAGTTCCACCACCAGAATTACATCTTCTTATGGGGATTGTAACGATACTTGGTAGACTAATTTTAGATCATTGGCCTCTGTTTACAAATTGGCTCAAAGAACATTATATTTTACTCAGAGGTTATCATGGGATAGGCTTTGATGGCAATAATGCCACAAAACTTCTAGAAAAAGTAGATATTTTAGAAAGAGATGTTTTAGCATCTCAAACTAATTTAATACCTATTGTTCATTGCCTCAGAAAATTTTCAAAGGTTAAAGAGTGCACATTTGGACAAGAATTAGGCAGCAATGTTTCTTCAGTTATTGAAGAGTTCAAGATATCATTTTTTGACCTACAGCAGTATGCAAAAATACATTTAAATGCAGAGCTGAATGTTACATGGAAAGTGCATATAGTTGCTTGCCATATTCTCCCATTTGTGAAATTCAATTCTTGTTCTCTAGGATCATATGCCGAACAGACTGGAGAGGCTGTTCACAGTGCCTTTAAACCAAGTTGGTCTCGATATAAGCGAAGGATTGGGCATACAGATTATGGTAAACGATTAAAATCTGCTACAGCCACTTTTTGCTTAGATAAGTTGTAAATATTATAATATATAAGTAGTTGTGTTAATCTTTTTATTGCATTTGTTTTTTTTCCTTCTTATTACTATAAGGGACTATGGTGTATTAGAAGTTTAAATCATTTTAAGTTAAGATTTTTAAAAATTAAAATTTTTTTTAGGGATTATTATATCCTTTAAGGCGGTAACTATTGCTTTAAGGTAAGGTAACTATTGCTTTAAGGCGGTAACTATTGCTTTTAAACAGGGTTAAAAAATTAAGTTTTTTTGGTACTTCTGATCTACTTTAAATTTAACCAATACAAAAAAATAACATCTTTAAGCAGCATTTATCTTTATATGAAAAAAAATTAGAGGTGGGGAGAAGTTGAACCTGGCGGTCTTTATGGCACACAGTGCTACATAGATTGAATTAAGCGCAAAATCTGGAAAAATATCTAGCATTAAAAATTTTAGTTTATACAAAACCGTGTTCCTTGTTTATAAGGGGAGAATCAACATAAATTTGTTAGCAAAAAAATAAAAAATAAAAAAATAAACTTACGATTACAAAAGTAAGAACATTCTAGTCACTAACTGCATTACAAAAGTAATAACACTATAATAGTGTTATTACTTTTATAACGCACTTATAACTTTTAAAATCCATTCTTTGTTCAAGCAACATTAGTATTCCCAAATTTTAATTGAAGTAGAAAAATATCTAGAAGAATAAAGTGGATGTTCAAATAATATCAAACCTAAAGTAACTTATAAAATCGTGACAGACAACTTTGCGAAAAATGTGTCGTATTAAAAGTTTGGCATATATAGACCGTAAAAACGCGCGTTAATTTTAAAATTAACTAATAAAAATTTTTTATTGGTTGATTTTAAAATTAACGCGCGTTTTTACATAGCATTTTTCATAATGCTATACTTTTTATAAAGTACTTTTTTACAACATTGTTTAAGTGATATGTGAAAGTTCCTGAATTTTTTAATAATATTTGAATATCCGTTTTATTTTTTCAAGATGCTTTTCAACTTTAATAAATGTTTGGAATTAATAATGTTGTTTAAACAAAGAATGAACTTTTAAAGTAATAAGTGCTACGTAAATGTAATAACACTATTATAGTTTTATTACTTTTATAATGCAGTTAGTGACTAAAGTGTTATTATTTTTGTAGTTGTAAGTTTATTGTTTTTGTTTCGTAACTTCTCGCTAGCAAACTTTTAATAACTTGCTCCTTATAAACAAAGTACACAGCTTTGCATGAACTAAAATTTAAAGATCTAATATTTTACCAGAGTTTGCAAACGCAATCGTATAATTTAACTCTTGATATAAACTTGTTACATTATAATTATACAAATACATTTTACAAACAGATGACAATACATATTTTCTCTTTAAAAGAAAAAACATATAAAATATGGAAAAGTCATCCTTTTTAACGCCTAAAACCGTTTTTTTTTTTTCTCCTTTCTTTGACTTAATGAATTTTGTTGCAAGTAATAATAACCACTAAGAAAAAACAAAAATAAAAACAACAAACAAATTATTTAAACTATTATTATTATTTTCTATTTAAGTTTACTTTAATTTCTTATGCAGTTTATAAATTTAAAACAATTTTACAGTAAAGCGTATAATATAACTTGCGCAAACGGACGTGGTCATGTTCTCTAACTTGAAAAACGTTTTCGTGGTTGTACGAGAAAGAAAACCGCATGCCTTTCCTGGGAAGGCTTGTTTGCAGTAGTGGTGTAGTGGTAAAACACTCGCTTCATAAATAAGAGGTTCCGTGTTCCATCCCCACCACAGCCCTGGTAGTACCGCGCTCAACTTGTTTCTCCGCGCAGCGACCTTGTTCGTCAAGGTTCGTGTTTCCGAGTTATAGAGTTGAGTGAGGGTTATAACTACTATTAAGTAGCCTACTCGTCTGTAGTGGTCTTCTCGCCCTCGAGGAGGTGAATAACAAAAAAAAAAAAAAAAAAAAAAAAAAAAAAAAAAAAATTTAGGTAACTTTTGATCATTTACATATTTGTTTTAAGAGCAATTAAATGTCCAGCATAACGACGAACAACTATGCTTGGTAAAATAAAAGCCACAAATAAGTAGCCTCCTCGTCTGTAGTGGCCTTCTCGGCCTTGAGGAGGTGAATTAAAATAAAAATAATAAAAAAAATTCATAATGTATATATAAATATTGATAATTCATTTATTAATACATAATCATTAAATTGAATGTAATGTTTAATTGAAATTTAATGAAATAACTTATTTTATAAAGAAGTTTTTATGGAATAATATTAATTTCTACTGTGGATTAAATTGTGGACGCACAAGTAATAAAAATTTAAGTCCTAATTTAAAAAATATTAAACTTATTATTGTTAAAATAGAAATAAAAAAAATAAAAAAAGAAAAGAAAAAAAAAAGAAAGAAAAGAAAAAAGAAAGAATACAAATAAAAGTAGAGCAAATTAAGTTTTTAAAAAATTGTTTTTTTGTGTTTCTTGTGTTTTTAAATTTTTTAAAATTAAAAATCTATGTAAAAATATAACACTTACTGGAACTGGTAATATGAGATCTTTATTTCCAGCAAGATCTGCAAGGTGTTTATACAAAGGAATTCCTTTCTGTGCAGCACCTGCTTTACAGACTGCTAAGGAGACACCAAGAATAGCATTTGCACCAAGCTTAGATTTATTAGGAGTCCCATCTAATTCAATCATCAATTGATCGACTTCTTTTTGATTTGTGCAGTCAATATTCTAAAAATGACCAAAGTAAATAGTTATAATAAGAATGTATGTTTTTGTAATAAAACAAAATTTTGTTTTTAAGTATATTATCAAAAATAGTGCTTCTAAGTTCAAACATCAATTGCAGTGTACATTAACATTTTTGTTCAGCGAAATGTTTGATACAAATGTAAAAAAAAAAAAAAAAAAAAAAAACTGGCAATTTAGTTAGAAACCTTTGAAAATGTAATTACTAAGTAACTAAATTGCCAAACTAAAAAAAAAACTCAAACTAGATACTCTATAATAAATTAACAAGGATTTAGTTCATTAAAATGCTTTTATTGAACTCCACTCTCGATATAAAACAATATATCAATTAGCAATAATAACTACAAAGCCGTAAACATAACAACAACACATTCTCTATATTTATTAAGGAATGTGTTAATGTTATGTTACAGTTATGCCATTAAAAAAAAGCTAAAAAAAACTAAAAAAACCAAGTTGTAAGCTTTATCATAAACAATAAATACTTTATTTTTTTGCCCCATCAAAACTGAAACATTATGTGACCCAGCCTCAAGCCTAATAGTTAAACTTAGTACAACTTTACAAAGCATTTTTAGACCTTGTGATGAGAAAGGTGATCATTAATAAAACCTGGTACAACTTTACAAAGCATTTTTAGACCTTGAAATGAGAAAGGTGACCATTAATAAAATTAATAAAACCTGGTACAACTTTACAAAGCATTTTTAGACCTTGAAATGAGAAAGGTGATCATTAATAAAATTAATAAAAACCTAGTACAACTTTACAAAGCATTTTTAGACCTTGAAATGAGAAAGGTGGTCATTAATAAAACCTGGCTATATACAACAACAATATTCCATACCAGAACAAATAAGAAGTTGTTCAGGTAGCGAATGAAATCAGGATTACTTTGCAATGTATTGATGGTAACTGCGAAATGAATTGGGTGAATTGGGTTAACTATATTCTTGAAAGGCCAGTAGTGAATGATCATGTGAAAGACTCAGCAAAAATATTATAAATGCAATGGTGTACATTTATCAATATACAACATTGCAATAACCATTAAAAGTAAACTGAGATTTTTTGTGTTAAATGTCAGCATTTTGAGGTTTGATTATTAAACAGATCATTGAGAAAAATGCAAAACAAATTGAGACAAATGCAAATACAAGACTAAAGTTGGAAGATGGCGGCATCCCAGAAGTTACTAAAATTGAAAATTAATTAGGTAAATACTGTGATTAAAAAGAAATAATTAAACAACTTTAAAAACTTTATTGTATACACTATATAAAGAGAACTTATGGAAAAATAAGTATGCCAGACATTAAACTAGACACAAAAGCTGTTGATACCTCAAGAATAATACTCCCTACCCCTTGTTTTTTTCTTTTTTTTCCAGAAACGAACCTTTCTGCTATAGCAGCTATCAAGTCAGTAGTATTATTAGGAAAGTATTGCTTTATTAGCAAGACCTTACTAATAATAGCAAGAAGAAATGGTTAAATGGTTCAGAGCTATGTCTAGAGTTTTTAAAAATTTTCTTCAAGACTCTTACAAAAGAGTTCTGTAGAACACTTTTTACACATACAACATAAAAACATTTTAATTTAAAAGACTTTAAATTACTACACCCTTTTAACAATTTAACTTATTGTTAGACATCATAGACATATTGTTAGACATTACTTCAACTTCTGATGCTTAAGCCAATTTTTAATTAAACTCATCTATGTTTGTAGTTCAAGTAACTTAACTCTCTTTAATTCTTGCTAAACTTTTAATAAGTGCTAATTAAGTGGTTCCAATTTTAAAAACTCTAGAAAGCACACCTCCTTAACTATCCTATGATTAACTAGAATTTTCACAATTATTATTTTTTTAATATGAACTGTAAAAATGAACAAATTCTGGGACATAAGGGTGTCATGGTCTGGATGATTTCATATGGAATGACTCTATAAATTGTTTATAATCTTTGTTAAAAATACTACATTAAATATGTTAAAATGAATACATAAATTGTGATAAACAAACAAAAGATTATGTCCAGTATAAGATTGTTTTAAGAAATAAATTATAGGGCAATAAAAATCTAAATTCTGCATTTTTCAAATACTGAATTTATACTCTATTAGTAATTTTTGTTAAATTAGTTTAAATAAATTTTAATGCGGTTTAAAATTAAATTTAATTAAGGTAATACTTAAAAATACTTTTAAAATAGCAATAGTTTTAGGCTACTGTAATAAATAATAATCTTAATAATTACAACACATTAAAAACTTTTTAATGGTTTAAAAAAGTTTTAAAGTATTCATAAATTATTTTTTTATATTTTTTAATACTTTGCTGTTGTAAAAAAGAGCACTTAATTTTTTAATAAAATAAGCGCTAAATTCTATTGAAAAAGCTAAATTACCAGAATGTGCTTTAAATGAAAGTAGAAAAGTTAATACTATCAATAGTTTACAATATTACTTTTATTTACACAAATGGTTTCTAGTTTACACTTAGTCCTATAATGAAAAATGATTAGAATATGCAAGAAATGACTAGAATGCGAAACTTTTTATAAAAAAGTTTCGCATTCTGAGTGTACACCTCTTATTCACTAAATCATTTTAAATTATTTATATTAATTATATACTAGAAGACTTGGAAAGATTTTATAAAATGCCACAATAATATGCAAATCTTTATTTGATAACTAGATAAAAAAAATGTACTAATGATAATTATAGTTTAATTCAATGCAATGACTTCAAAATTTTAAGGTTTTTTAAAAAAATTTTAAAAAAAAGTTTAATGAAAAAATTAAGAAAAAACAAATAAAAAACAGTTCAAAGAAGATTTTAATTACCATCAGATAATAATAAAATAAGAACTTTAATTTAGTATATAAAAGGCAACTATTGATTTTACCATCAAGTGAAACAAAAGATGTGTAAAATATGAAGATATAGTTTACATCATATATAATATGCTTCAACATCAGTGGCGTGCTGGCCCCAGAGGCTATTACATTCTGAAAATGATTCACAAAAGATATTCATTTGCTTTATTTTTTTATTCCACAAGTTAAATTCTTTACAAATCTCTGATTGGACCTGTTGGACTTCAAGCACATATATATTATTATTTTGCATAATAAAATGCAGCTGTTCGTAATTTTTGCCTCAAAACTAAGATGATATTATAAAAAATAATTGATTGTTACATCACTTAAATCACTTATTATATCAGTCATTATATAGATAAAAATATTTAAGTTATCCAGTGATTATTATGAGAAATAAATGTGTTCAATTTTAAATTATAGAAAAATATTCATATTGATAAAATTTTTGTTAATTAAGAACGATTAATTGTTTGTTCATAAACAAAAATCGCAACGCTTTTAATTATATTGCGTGAGTTTTTATAAAATTGCTCTTATTGTATGTACTACTGCTATTTAAAAAGTAGCTAAATATTTTTTCTATATATACGAATAAACAAATAAAGCATTTTATTTATATTTGAAAGTATTATGGATTCATTCATTTTAGGAACCACAAATACGTTGAAACTAATATTTAACATTATAAACTTTAGTAACGTTGTTTTTGTAACACTAATAAACACTTTCTCTTTATAAGTACTTTATAAATAATTTTTCATCACTTCTTTACAGCTCAGGGTGTTCCATATATCACACATTTTTTTTCGTGAGCAAAGATTTACAAATATTTATAATCTATCAATCTTTAAATACATAGTTATTAAAATAATTACATAAATCTAGATATTTTAATAATACGACTAAATAATGGTACAGTTATTTAGCCTTATTACTAAAAAATAGCTGCCATTATTTTGTTTACTTAGGAAACTCACTAGATAAATTGCCAATTTAAACAAAACCAAAAACAATGTAAAAAAATAACCAAAAACAATGTAATAAAATAAGGGTTCTGTGAATCGCCAGTTTTTTTTTAATCGAATCTCGAATCAAAGCAGGTCTTGATTTGCGATTCGAATCACGTTTCAAATCAACATTTAAAAGTCTAAATTTAGGCATTTTTTATTTAATAATACATATTTTAAAATAAAATAAAATAAAACAATTGTATAATCTTATTATTGATGCTTCTTGCCCTAGTTAATGACTGATTAAAAAGGTATTTAAGGATAACTAATATTATTTTGATAGCGCTGAAGCACAGAATATCTAAAATACTCTGAAGATCATCATAAAAGTGATGTTTACTAAATTATTAAGGATTTAATTAAATTATAATTAACTTTTACTTTTAAATGAGATTTAAAATGACATTTTTATATCAAAAGAAATTAAACATAAAAGTGTAAATATTCAATTTATTTATATTTTTAAGTATATTTAGGTTTTTTAACATTTTTATGCTTTTATCTTTTTAAAAATTTTAACTATGAACGCACTATATAGATATATGTTATTATTTATGTAGATATATGTTATAATTTATAACATTTAAATATAATGTAATTTATAATATCTATATATCTATATAATAGACAAGTTCAACACCACAGACTTACACATTACACCTATACACATACAACCTATTACATTGTTTTGCATGTTTGATGTTCTTTTATAGATATTTTATAATAACTCTTTTTGTTTGAACTCATCCTTATTTAGGTAATATATTCTTATAGTATATACTCTGTGGTTGGAATGTTTATATAGATATGTATGTTGTATATATGTGGCAACTGTGTAGGTTTGAGTTTAGATTTTAGGCTTTATCATAGATGAATATTTGACTTTATGAAAATCCCGGAAATTTTTTTTTCTATGATAATCTAGAATAAAATATTTTTCCGGAAATTCCCGGAAAAATATTTTATTAAAAATTGATTGTATTTAACTGAAAAACGGTATTTAGATCTTTTACTACATGTTTATATCTTAATATTTTTGTGGGTAACATTTTTTATGGTTTGTATGTAACGGCTTTTCCACTATCATATATTATTTAATTTTTTTGATGACCTAAGGTTATGTGGGTTATTTATTTTCTTACACTTTTGATTGGTTAACATAATTTGAATGAGGTATCTATGAAAATGTTATGGTTTTTTTTTTTCTTTCCAAGTTGATTAAGGTGCTCCAAGAAGTCCTTACGGTCTTATCACAGCGCATCGCGGAAGAGCATTTAATAGGAAGTTCACGTGTCCTTCCTAACCGATGTCGCAAAACTTGCCCAGAGGTGGGGTTTGAACCACGGATCTTATGTTTCTAAGACAAGTGCGCTACCACTGCGCCACGGCTGCTCAGGTTTATTGAAAACTCTATTGTGTTTTGTTGATTTTTTAAAAAATTTTTATAAGGTATATTGCTTTCTGACTTTCTTAGGTTTTTTTATGCTAAAACTATTTACTTGGTTTTAATTGTCTTAAAAAGAACTTTATTAGTATTTTTTGTTTGTATATTTACTTGAATTGTTTTAATTTTATTTAGGTGTTTTTTGTGAAATTTTATATGCCAAAGTTTTTAAATAATTTATAAAATCTATATATCTATATAATACCTATACTTTTTTTATATAACTTGTGCTTTATTACTGTGTCTAATAAAAGTTGATTCTAGGTGACCAGTTGAAATTTCTCTTAGATCATCAATATAATCCTTTTCAAAATGTTTATAATAACATTGAGTACTTTGCTAATAGTGTAATGAATAAAAAAAATCAACAATATATAAACATATATTGTTGATTTTTTAAATCTAATCTAATTAAAAAAAAAATATATATATATAACAATATATATATATATATATATATATATATATATATATATATATATATATATATATATATATATATATATATATATATATATATATATATATATATATATATATATATATATATATATAATGAAAATATATTACATAAAAAAACTTTTATGGAATTCTGAGTATAATGCTTGTCAACATTCATAAGTAATTTAGTGTAATTCATAATTTAAAAAAATTAAGGTAGAACAAGTTCTGACAAAACAAAATAATTTTTTAGTCCTTGGTGTGGAATAAGATTAGCAAAAATTTCTTTGAATGCCCACATTTTCATATCTTTTACTCAATAAATATACTCCTCTGTATGACAATATTTAAAACTTTTTGTGGAGACAAAGATTACAAATTTTTGATGAAATTTTGTAGGATATAAGATAGTATCATAGTGTCTTGATTCAAAAAAGTTTTAAATTATATCATTTTTTCATTTAATACTACCAGCTTAATGAAAAACTAAAAAAGCGCAGATTATAGAAAAATTTTAACAATACTATGATAAAAAGCAATTTTTTTGCAACAAAAGCCATGTTTTGAAGACTACATTTAAAAACTCACTACAATTTTGAAAAAATTACAATTTTTATAAAATAATTTTGAAAAAATAATATGCAATAATACAAAAACAAGCAGATAAATAATGTATTCAAAAAACAATGTAAGACGACTAAATTAATGATGTAATAAGACTAAACATTTTAGCCAAATAAACCAGAAGTTTTGAGTTCAATCCCCACCACGTCCCTGGTAGTACAGCGCTCAATTTGTTTCTCTGTAATGAACAACTGGGGTTGACATTTGACCAGGGCCAAGGTTAATAAAGTATAACCGGGACCAGATGACTGGGGTTGCATAAACATTTATACATCCTAAAGTTTTTTTTTTTTTTATTCAAATTCATGTTATATTTTGTATATACATATGCATATATAAACATCATTATGATCATCATAACCATCATTACCATCATCAACTTGCTGTGGCTTTTGGATTTAAATTCTGGACTTAAAATCTGCAATTTTAGCTAGATAACAAAACTCATTTACTGCAAAAAAATATTACAATGTTGGTATTCCTATATTGATGAATAACAAATCTCTTACTCTCAGACAAAATCTAAAAGCACATTGTAAATGTAATGTGGTTGCGGTGTAGTGGTAGAGCGCTTGTGTCATGAGCAAGAAATACTGAGTTCAATCCCCGCCATGTCCCTGGTAGTACCACGCTCAACATGTTTCTTTGCACAGCGGCCTTGGTTTTTAAGATTCATGTTTCAGAGTTATAGTTGAGAGAGGGTTATAGCATTTTCAGCCTTGCGGAGATAAATAAACATAAAAAAACAATAATAAATTAGACCTGCTTTACCTGCCAAGCTTTAGTCACTCTTTCATTATTGTAAGGTTGCATTTCTTTCTTTTTTCTATAATCATGATTAATGTTCAAACAAGCAAAAATAAGTTTTGGTTTATCATCTCAAAAATAAGTTTTGGTTTATCATCTCCATTATGATAAACCAAAACTTATTTTTCCTTGTTTCTTATTCAACAAGTTGCATCCTATTACTGTATCTGTCCCTTCATGCTATAAAAACTTTTATTAGTCCAGTTTTTTTCCTTACACATAAAAAAACCTTATAACTATTAGCCACCTTCATGTTTTTCTTTTACATACAACCTACAACTTTCAAGGCTTTAGTTAACCATTTCCTAGTATTCAGGCTTGGACAGGAATAGCGTGCGATCGAGCGCTATTGCTGACCACGCAAATGATTTTACTTTTTAACAACTTGACCACGATTGTTTAATAAACAATGTTTATATGTTTTGATGAGTTAAAAATTTCAGAAATGTTTTGAATGTAGAAACGCTAAGCTAAACTTAAACTTGGAAAAAATTTAAAAAAAAAACTAACGAAAAAAAGAAACGAAAAACAAATTCGCAAAGAAAATCATAACGAAAAAGAAATTATATAAGCACTAAAATGAAAATAAAAACTTAAACTCGAAGCGAAACTTTTTGTTACGTTTTTAATTACGTATGAAATAAACGTTATTAAAACTTATCTTTTTAAGCGTTATTAAAGTTATGCAAAATGTTTTTAAATTAAGTAATAAATTACTACTAACGATTGGTTTAATAAAAAAACAAATTTTATTAAATTTATTAAAAAGTGTATTATATAATATTTTTAAATTTTATAAACGCTTTGCGCTTTTTTTTTTTTTTATAATTTAAAATCTTTTTATAATTTAATAATTATTATAAAAGATTTAATCTCATTCATTTTTAACAAAATTGTAAAAAAAAAAAAAAAAAAAAAAAAAAAATGTTTACAAAAAATAAAATGTTTATTTTAAACATTTTTAATCATAAAAATTAATAGTATGAACATAACAAAATGCTTTAAAACTTTTTCATTAAATCAACAAAATACATACTTATATAAGTAAATAAAGTTATTTTTGTGTAATTCACATAAAATGTGTAAAAGTTAGTAGTCACAAAAGATTTTAAACTTATTCACAAATTAAAGTAACTAAATTCTTTCTAAAAATAATGGTTTAAAAATATTTTTGGAAGACATAAGAAAATAGTTTCAAACGTTTAAATTTATCATAAAAAAATAAATCCCTACATAAAAAAAACTTATTTATAATGTTTTTTATTAATTACACAAGTGTTTATGTAAACAATAACTATAATTAATTTTATGGTTTTATTTAAAGCCTTTGCCTTAAATAAAAAACTTTAAAAAAGATCAACGATTAAAAGATATTTATAACGTAACACTTTTTTTATTGCATTCAAATTATTAAAACATCAAAAAAGCTGTGGTCAAGTTATAAAGAAATAAAAATATTAGCGTGGTGAGTTACAGAGTGCGATCGCACACCATTCCTATCCAAGCCTGAGTATTCTCTATTTCAAAGTAACTCATAACTTAATAGTGGTTGCTTGTTATCTTGTTGGAATTAAGTTAGAGTTTGGAAATATATAAATATATGCCAGTATTTAATAAATAGTAAATGTAAGCATAAAATTATAGAATTTAACAAAAAAAAAATTCCCCCCCCCCCCCACTCCTGCTAAATCTTATAGTTTAACTGAAGCCGGGGCTGAAAAAAGATTTGTGTTTAAGAGTTATAGAGTTAAGAGATGGTTGCAACCACAACTAAAGTAGCCTCCTCAATTGTAGCAGCCTTCTTGGCCTTGGGAGGTGAATTACAACAACAACAAAAAAACTTAATAAATAAAAATAACTTAATAAAACTTACCTTGGAAATTAAATATGGAGCAATTATCTCATTAACATTTTCCACTGCTTTAGTCACACCTTTTCCTAGATATCGCTTCGGATCTTTGTCACGCAATTCTAGTGCTTCATGTATCCCAGTACTAGCACCTGAAGGCACAGCTGCACGGAAAGTACCTAAAAAGTTTAATAAAATAAGAAAGCTAAGCATTTGATTCACTTGATAGGAGAGCAACAGAAGATCTAAAAAATATGTTACAAATTTAAAAAAAAATAGATTTTATAGTGTTTTTTTATAATTTCCTCCATTAAAATGTTATAATACAGTTAATAAACGTACTTAATTTACATTTTAATATATGCATTTAAATTACGTTTTAATTAAAAGCTAGCAGTATAGTAAAGAGATTTATTTTCCTCATTAAATAAATTTCAAGTAGCAGTTTATTATAATCATAAAACATTTTTTGTATTAAACTTACATTTCAATGGTCTTTTTAAAAAGTTATTCAAGTAAAGATGGTAGATAAGTAAAAATGATTTTAGTCAATGAGTTTATGTAATTCATTTGATATAAAATACCAAACGAAAAAAATATAAAAAACTTACCATTAAATCCGTAATTGATAAAAATTTCGAAAGTATCTGACGTATCAATGAAAATCTCAATGGCTTCTCAATATTTTTGGTTGACGAAGCACATATACTACTTAAAGTAGAGTTTGCAGTAAGTTATTAAGTTACTTAACTTTTTAGCCAAAAAGGGAAAAACTTGTAAAGAAATAGCATTTGCGGGCGTTAAAATAAACAAGTTAGTTATTTTTTTAGATTGTACTCTATTTCTTGCTAACCTTTTTGTATAATATTCACTGTTGTTAGAATGCATTGCCAAAAATTATTTTCAAATTTTGAAAAATGAATTTTATAAGCAATTTGCCAAGAATATCCATAGAATTGCAGGGAAAATCCCAATTCTCAAAAAGTTTTTTCAATAGACATTTTTGCAGTTATGCAATGGTGTAGTTGTACCAAATATGACGTTTTTATTTCAAGTTTTACATAATTAATTGCTTAAAGTTTCCGGAGCTGCTTAACCTGTCCCAGCGGGTTAAGTTAAGCAATAGTGTGTGGTAAGTTATTTATACTATTTTTCTATTAGTCTTTGAAAATAATTAATTTTCAATATTTTTTAGAGCTGTTATTTAACTTTAATTTGTAAAACTTTATTTGGAGAATGGGATTTTTTCACCTTTAAATTGAGAATTTGAATTTTTTGAGCATTTGGAAATACCCCATTTGACGGGACCCCACAGGGCTAGTTTACACCCTGATATACTTAATTGCTGCACAAATAATTTTGGTGCTAAACAAAAAAGGAAAAAATCTCAAATGAGGGAATCAAGATCTGCATTAAACTACATTATATTACTTTTTTGTTTAAGTTTAGTAAATCAACTAAGTTTCGTGAAAAGGGTTTTCCATTTAGTTACAACTCTATATTTAAAGGAGTTGCAACATTCTTTAAATTTTTTAAATTTAAAGCTCAAGATGCTTGTTATGACCAGGTAAATTGTATAATATTATACTAGGTAAGAATAGTTGGTTAGGGAATAAAATTTATTCATTTTGTTCAAAACTTCATACTGCTTACTTAAATCACATATAAGTTTTTAAGTTTATGAATTCGTTTCTCATATGTAAGATGTTTTAATGCTTGAGATAATTTTTCTTGCTGGGTTGAACATAATAAACCACAAAAAAAAGTAAACCTATCAATGTATAGCCATCAATTTGTACACTCTCTTATTTAGTAAGCAACAATAATGTTAAGCAGAACTCCTTAAAATATCAAAATTTTTATTATGTGAACAAGATAATTATGATGCTTGTCAAAGGCTTTTGCTAATTTGTGAAAACTATGGCAAATAAATAATTGTGGTAAACAAATTTCCATGATAATGTCTCCAATTTTAGGGATATTTTCAATACAGTTTTTGTTTATAACAAAACCATGTTGTTTTTGTCTTTAATAAAAATCATTTTTTATGTAACATTCTATCTATATGTTCATAAAAAACTCCCTCCATAATGTTGCAAAGAATTAAAGTATATCAGCATGAAAATTAAGGTTTTTTAACCAACACTAACTTAAACTTTTTTTTTACCATTTTAGCTATACTTTTGCATGCTAAGAAATGTTTCTTGAAAAATAACAAGTTTTACAAATGTCTCTGGTGTTATGACACAATATTTACAACAGTAGAGAAACTTTTATGTATCGCTAAACCTATGACACAATACACATTAATATCATGCAAAACCTGTTCACTAGAGGTCCTTAAAACTTTTAACCACAAAAAGATTCCCGAGGATGATTAGTACTGGGTTCCTTTATATTTTTCATTTTTATATTGTTTTTTGATTTATTGTATTTCAATTATAAAATTTTTTATACAAATTGATATAAGTAATAAGTGAAAAATATTTTTATAATATATTTAGTCTACTAAATCCACAAAACATATAAAAAAAACTTGTATGTTTCAAAAAAACTTGTATGGGGAAAAAAAAAAGACAATTAGTAGTCATACCACTAAGAGCTGTAAATATAGGATTTTTTCTTTTAAAATGTTGTGATTTTAAATGTAGTGATCTTAATTGCTATTAGCTGAGCTAACTTCAACTAGCAGCATTTTCATGGAGTTGTCAACTTTTCAAATAAAAGCAGGAAAGTTTATTTATCTAAAGGTTAATGACACTTTAATTTTAATTATTTATCACTCTGAAGGTTTTTTGTAATCTTTTTGAAATAAATAAATACTCGCAGATATTGTTATTTTCCAGAAACTAAATAAGTTAGCTAAATACATGGCAATAAATAATATTTTTTAATATTTGAATATTCAATTATTTTCTCGTGGATTACATCTCTATTGCCAATAGTATAATTTTCTTTTTTCTTAGAATCAGCTTTTTTAAAGTGTATTTTTTATGCTTTAAAGTATTTTTTTCATATTTGTTATATTACAACTGGTGATTATTATTTTTACTGCTTTTTATACATAGACAACCTAAATACTTCATCAGTCATAACAGTTTTAAATTTTATATAAATCTACCAGAAAGACATATTGAATACAATTATTAACAAACTAAAACAACTTGTAAACTTTTAAATTAAAAACAATTTAAATGCTGCCATTATTCTTAAAAGCTGATTAAACAGTTTCATAAAAGCTAACAGTAATTTTCATAAAATTTCTAACAAAATTGTTTTCATAAAAGTTATTTTTAATTATTTCCATTAAGAGATCTTGTTTGCTTGTATCACAAGTTAAAAATGAAGAAGAAAAAATGAGTTTCCTTTGCTCCTTTACATCTGATTATTAAAAGTCTAGATCAACTTATTGTTCCTAAACACGCTCAACTTGAACACCATCAACCTCAACATCACGCATCAAATACTCATTTTAGTACTCTATTATATTAAAATCCAGACAGCTGTATGGACTACAATCAATATTTTAATAATACTAATACAGTCAAAATATTAATACATTGCTGATCTAAATCTGCAGAAATAAACAGTCACACACAAAAGCAGTTATGCACAGATTTATATAAAGAATATAAAGAAAATATAGAAATTGCAATATTATTATATAGAATATATAGAAAATATACCTAATGATGTTGTCAGGTCAACTTCAACTGTGGGATTTCCTCTACTATCTAGTATTTCACGAGCATGTATTTTAGTAATGGGAGCCATGATTTAAATGCTAAACAACATTTCAAAAAAATATTAAACATTTTATCATTAATTTTAAAAATATTTTACTTTTTTTATTTAATGATAAAAAGAACTAAATAATTTTTTAGTCAATACTTTAGAGTGATAATATCACTTAAAAGTATTGAATAAAAAATTCTAGTTTTAAGTAACATATCACTAATATGTTACTTAAAATTAACTGATACAAGTATATATATATATATATATATATATATATATATATATATATATATATATATATATATATATATATATACATATATATATATATATATATATATAATATATATATATATATATAATATATATATATATATATATAATATATATATATATATATATATATATATATATATATATATATATATATATATATATATATATATATATATATATATATATATATATATATATATATATATATATATATATATATATATAGAATCTGTATAAATTTTTAGGTCTGTTAATTCTTATATTATATCTATGTTATATATGGCCTAATTAACATAAAGCGTTTGACTTTAACGCTTTTCTAAAACTTTAATTAAATAAAATTTTAAAACTTTAGAAAGGTGCAAATATACAAAACTAATACAACATTGATGTTACAACACTTTAAAAAAAGGTCACAAGATAAATATACATATCGCAGGTACCATATGAGATAACTTAAAACAACTCCAAATGATGTGGTTAAATCAACATCAACTAATTAAACATAAGTTTAGGTCAAAGAATTTGCTTTAGTCGGATGCTCTTTTAAACCAGCATTAAATGAACATCCTTACGCAAAATTTAAATTTAAATAGGTTAAACAATGAAAGCCCATCTTTGACTAGAAAATTAAAGAATGAATTTCTGATTGGTGAGAAAAAAAAAAAGAAAACATAATTTACACAATAGGGTGTTTTCATATATTATCGAATTTCGAAATCACCTTCACTCCCTAGGAAGAGGGCGGAAACTTTTATTTATTTTGAAATCTATTTTCAGACGACCAGCAAAAAAAGTACATATCCTACTTTTCGGTCCTTTTGTCCTTTGTCTGCCAGACAAAACTAAGTTTTAAAATGTCCGGCTTTTTGTAATTTATTTGTCTTAAATTTTTTCACGTTTTCTTTTCGTTTGACTTTCGTTACGTCTGATAAAAAAATTTGAAAGAAAAGATATTGAAAGAATTCGACGTTCTAATCTTTTTTAAAAGCGTACTGTTTTGATGACGTCAAGTAGTTTGTTTGTCCGAATATCAATCCCATAACCACCTATGTTTTTAAGAAATTTTATTAGGCTGGGTAAATAAAAAAAAGGAATTACTTTTACTCAGTAATTGGTCAATTGTACGTGAATAAAAATATAAATAGTTTTGGTTAAACTTTTATTCAGTAAAGCTGAACAATAGACCTTTTCATAAATATCTGCGACGGAGAAAGGAGATTCTTCAAAGCGAGGCAGTGTTTGTAACAATCGAAACAAACATTGCGTTTACATATAATTTCGTAGGGTTTAAACTTTAAATTATTATATATATATATAATATTTATTATATATATTATATATATATATATATATTATATATATATATATATATATATATATATATATATATATATATATATATATATATATATATATATATATATATATATATATATATATATATATATATATATATATTAGAAACTGATTAAAAACTATTTTAAAAAAAATACATAACTGCCTACTTAGAAAAGAAAGTATCCAGAAATAGGGGGCTACCTTTTAAGGCTATAATACTAAAACTTACTGTGTATATATATATATATATATATATATATATATATATATATATATATATATATATATATATATATATATATATATATATATATATATATATATTAGAAACTGATTAAAAACTATTTAAAAAAAAATACATAACTGCCTACTTAGAAAAGAAAGTATCCAGAAATAGGGGGCTACCTTTTAAGGCTATAATACTAAAACTTACTGTGTGTATATATATATATATATATATATATATATATATATATATATATATATATATATATATATATATATATATATATATATATATATATATATATATATATATATATATTAGAAACTGATTAAAAACTATTTTTAAAAAAATACATAACTGCCTACTTAGAAAAGAAAGTATCCAGAAATAGGGGGCTACCTTTTAAGGCTATAATACTAAAACTTACTGTGTATATATATATATATATATATATATATATATATATATATATATATATATATATATATATATATATATATATATATATATATATATAGACACACACACAGAGTAAGTATTAGTATTGTAGTCTTAAAAGAGTAAAGAATTGTAGACTTAGGTTAGCCCTCTATTTCTGGATTCTTTCCTTTTCTAATTAGGAAGTTATGTAATTTTTTAAAAATAGTTTTTAAAATTTAATTATTAATTAATATATATTCTATTTAATGATGCTATGTGATAGTCAAGAAAGTACAAGCTAAACTGCACTTTTAGAAATGATTTTAAAAGTTTAACGTCTGCCAGATGTTTATCTTTTGAATCATAAGCTATGTGATGCAGTGATGAATAAAGATTTTATAAATCAAGCAACAAAATTTGAAGGTATTATTTTATTACTTACTTAGCAATGGTCTCAATTACTCATCTTAAATAAAACTAATAAAAATGTTGCCTTGGCTATTCTTTTCATTAATTAGACATTTACTACTTGTATAACTTATTTAACGAAGTGCACCAACGAGAAGGTAAGCCATAGGACTTTGCACTCCGTTTGTAAATTTTCATGTTGTTGCCTAAGATTAGCTCTCCATTTCTGGATTCTTTTCTTTTTCTTAATTGGCAGTTATGTAATTTTTTTTAATAGATTTTTTGTTTTTTTGTTTTAATTTTTATTTTTAAATTATTATTTTTTTTAATTAAATTTTTTATTTATTGCATTTTTTTGTATTTTTGTCTTTTTCTCTTTGTTTTTTAAATTCTTCACAAAATAGCTTCAAAGATACAGGTAGAATGCAACACCTTTATGTTTCTTCTCTTTACTTTACATATCAGCACTATTTTACTTGCTAAAATAATTTGCTAAAATTTATACAATGATCTGACAAATCATATTTTTTTATATATATATTTAGTATATATACTATTTTCACCATGTACCAACTATAATATTTGGCCTTTATAATATTTGAATTTTATAAAATTCTATATTATTCTCTCCACAAGGATTCTTTAGTTTGCAATTTGTTGACTTAAAACTGTTTTGTTCAATAGTAAGTTTTTCTCTACCCTTAACCAAATAATGGTAAAACAATATTAACACTAAGTGGTCTATAGTATTCTGCTATTGTAAAGCCACAGTCAGTTTTACCTTGATTAACGTAATAGACATAAATCCTCCCCCAGGTGTATTTCCTGCTAAAACTTTAACTATTGTATGATTTTTATTATCTAATTACATAATTTTGTGCATAAATAATTAAGATAGTTGATTAACTTTGTACTCTACACAATCAATCATACATTTTATAGTAGGGAGCTTTTCCTGCATTTATTAGGAAATTTTCTTCCTAACTCACTCCATACAAGGCCATATGCAGATGTCTTATACATAAAATATATCCATGTATTTACAGTATTTGAAACTGTTCTTTCTGAAATATTGTATAAAAATAAATAAAAACAAAGATCAAAGTTCCCGTATAAACAAGTTAATGTTAAAATAAATAAATATATTTATGCATCAAGCGGCTTTAATACTCTTGGTCGTCCGGTAGATAAAGTGTTTTTGTTTATTGGTTGTTATAAAAAATTGTTTTTTCCATTTTTTTCCAGGATCTAAAAATGCTTAAACAGCTTGGTTATTGATGGAAATCCAGTATAAACTATACTGGATAAATGAATCTACTAATTTACCTTCATCAACATTTACTTTAAAGTCTACTTCCTCTAGTGGCGCTGACAATAATGTCGATAAAGAGATATCTACTTCATTTTGTGGCGATGAAAATTGTGCTGATGCAGACTAATCGTCATCGACATTTTTAAACAAACATTGTCTGAAACTTTGTGGTTTTCTGGATGTATCTGACACTGAAAATTGATTTCATGAGTGCAATATTGTCCTAAAAACTTTTATAAGTTTTATTTGTGTACCAAATGGGGTTTTATGGACCATTTCTTGTAAGAAATGCTTTTGACATAATCAAGTAGATTTGTGGTTTTTAAATTATCTTTCTTTTCTTGTCTTTTTATTAAGTTACACCAAATATTTCTTTTTACAGTTAAAAATGTGAAAAATATAATATTTGTTGGAACTCTAATTCCATTTACATTATCTATCATAGCTATTTGAAAAACATTTATAAAAAGCACATTGCAACCCAGACAATATCGCCATTTTTAAACATCGTCGATTTGTTTTGATTGTTACAAACACTGCCTCGTTTTCACGGAATGCTTTATGAAAAGGTCTATTATTCAGTGTTTTTAAGTAAATTGCGTAGTTTTACGTGAAGGAACTTGGTAAAATTTTTATTCAAGTAAAGCTGAACTCCAAAACGCTGAGTAAAAGCAATTGCTTTTTTTATTTACCCGGCCTATTGCATTTTTGTGCAATATTTGTCCGAATATCAATCCCACAATGCCTTACGTTACTTAAAAATTTTTTTTAACGTAAACGTCATGTTATTAAAACATTATTTCTTTTTGTTAACTCGGCGCACGTTGCTTAATACAGTAAATGCCTACTAACTCAGCTAAAAATCCATATATTTTGTGCAATATTTGCCCGAATATCAAAGCCACAATGCCTTACGTTACTTAAAAAAATTTTTTAACGTAAACGTCATGCTATTAAAACATTATTTCTTTTTGTTAACTCGAGGCACTTTGCTTATGGCAGTAAATGCCTACTAACTCAGCTAAAAATCCATATATTTATGTGTTTTAGCGACATTTCTTGTTATACGTAAAGTTATAATAAGTTATAAAACATCAAAAACAGCATCGTTCTACTTTAATGTGATATTTTAGTCTAATGTGTACCGTCATCACACATAAAATGTCATCACAGCGTCATCATACGTAAAATGCAAATTTAAAAACCGTTACAAAATAAAATATTAAAAACCGTAAAGAAGTCATTTCAAAGACAACGTCAATAACGTCAATTTTTCAAAATGGTTTTCTTAAATAGTGGTTTCCAACTATTTGAAGCGACTATCATCCCGCTATTCCTGTTCAGTAATACCCCCGGTATTATTGTTTAACCTCCTGAGATGTTTGCGATAACTATTTTCAAGCAATTATCTTAATTTCCTCTCACGATAGTTGCCATTTATAAATAAACGTTTATGGGTGCAACCAGTCTAATATCCCGTAGCATTCTTTGAAAAGTTTAGTTGCTTCAGAAACATACCAATTGCCATTCATTCTATTAGTTTGGTGTTCGATACTTGTTTGTAAAATTCTCTTTTTTGTTTCAATACAAACTCCCCCACAGATATATATATATATATATATATATATATATATATATATATATATATATATATATATATATATATATATATATATATATATATATATATATATATATATATATATATATATATATATATATATATATATATATATATATATAGCCTTGGTTTTAGTATGAACTTTTATTTATTTTTAATTTCTCTGTGACTTTTCTTATTCTCTGTTTACAGAAAAGTTGAGAATTTTGATGTACTCAGGTTCATAATTTGATGTCTTTTCGGTTAAAATTGTTGAGAAAGATATTGAAAGTATTGAAAGATATTGAAGTATTGAAAGATATTGAAAGTATTGAAAATTTAAATATTTCAAGTCAAAAAAAATACTAATATGAAGTTTTGTATCTTTCAATTTTCTTTCCCTTCCCTCCCCCTCCTTTCTCTCCGGCTCAACTAGTGTTTTCTAAATTAATTGACATTTTATTGAAGTGAAGCAAGTTCGAGCAGCTAAAAAATTATTTTTTTTGTGCCTAATACATTCATAATGATGTTATAGAAATTAAGAAGGGGTGAAAAGTGGACATTTAAAGTTTTTTCAGTTTTTGTGACCATAAAAATACACGTTTTAAAAGTTTTAAACTCTTCTTTAAAAACACAAAATCGAAAGCTAAAAAAATCGAGTTATTGCTTTTTTTTTATTATTGAAACAGTAATTATAATATCATAAGAAAATAAAATAAAAAAGTTTGCTATGATGCAAAAAAATAATCAACTCAAAAAAATTTAAAAAATTCTTGAAATTTTCTCGGATTTTTTTTTAATTATTAAGCGCTTAACGTTACTCGCAAAACTTGTAAAACTCGTAATAAAAGTTCTGCAAAACATGTTTTCCAGTAATTGGGCAAATATCCTTTCTAAATTATAAAAAATTTAATAATATTGAAATAGTTTTTAAAATCGACTTTTGGCCACTTTTTTATGATTTGGACTCATAGTGCGTTGTAGGATTTTATAAACTTGAGAAAATAAAAAATGGCTACGGTTCCTGAGCAACAGAAAAAATGTAATTAAAAAAACACTTGTTGAGTTATACGTAATTTTTTTTGTGATTTGTTTACAATTTTTAAAATATTTTCGCTTATTATTTGAGTGATAAAATTAAAAATTTTTTTTTTTTAATTAAACATATATTTTATTTTTATTGGTACAGGTTTGTTTGATTTTGATCATTTTTTCATGTCTTTCAAATGATATATAACATTCTAGTTTTTAATTGGTTTAATAATTCCATGTAACATACCTAATACTAGGTGTAAACATCAAAGTTTTAGACAATCTCTACTACTTGTTTGAATTTTATCTTTTGCTTTCCCGTTTAGCTAAAAGTTTGTTACGTTTTTTCGGCAAGAACCTTATTATATCTTTCCAGGATTTGATTTTGTTTTGTTGTATTTAAAAAAAAATTGCTATATTTTAAATAAAAGGATACAAAATACCTTTTTTTTAATTCTGGCAAAAAACTACCAATTTAAGTATAAAACACAGTATTAAAAACAATAAGTTGAGAGGCTCCAATAAACTTTTATCAACGCTCCAAGCCAAAATTTATGAGGCGATTAATAAAAGAGTTAAATTTAAATTATGTTAACTTAGCATGGTATTTACTTTTTGAATAGTATATATATATATATATATATATATATATATATATATATATATATATATATATATATATATATATATATATATATATATATATATATATATATATATATATATATATATATATATATATATATATATATATAAGCACACATATTAAATAGAAGCTTACTTCTATTAACTTCGAGTTCTTTAAAGTGTTTCTCACAAATATGCAAAGATTCACTGGCGTTTTGCTTTCTTAAAGCTGAATCAATTAAAAGATCTTTAGTTATAAACTCTGTCAATTTTCTTCTCCATCGAACAGTAAAGTCATCCTGACCTTTAGGAAGACTGAATATACCTATTCCATGTGAATAACGAGAGGTATGACAACCATATACTGAACAATTTGCTCCAGGCATTGTATTTTTGCTATAAATCTCTCAGGAAATTTGTTTTGTTTTGCACCTTAAAATAGGCTGGGTACTACCGCGGATAAGAACCTAACATCAACGGGAAAACCTATTGTTCCCAAACCGTGTTTCCAGATTATTCATTTTTATGACTATAGTCTCTCTCGAGTTTTCAAATTGAAAATTTCCCAGAAGAAGGTACATGGAGTGTTTCAAACAGTGGTCTGACAAAGCAAGGCATTGCATTTTTATCGTTTACAAAGTCATTTCTTTCAAGAAATTTTGGATTTTTATAAATGTTTATGAGTTTGTTTACTCTAACAATATAAAAAAACTTTCTTTCTTTTACTAAAGTTTATTTTTTTTGATTTTAACAAAAATTTGATTGCCTTTGACCCAATTACCCCAAATGGGGTAATTGGGTCAAAATCCCAAGTAGTGGGATTCCTACATATATTTTGGATTTCTATGAATGTCTATGAACTTGTTTACTCTGATAAAATGAAAAAGCACTTGTTCTTTAACTAAATTTAATTTTTATTACTTTTACAGAGCTTTAATTGTTGCTGGACCAATCGCACCGATTCGGGAAAAGAAGACCTGAATTTTTTGCTTATATTTTTTGATATTTATAAATGTAAATAAATTTGTTCATTCTGATATAAATCCCACTGATTTACCCAAAATTGTAAAAATGGGCTCATTGTGTTGCCTTGACAATACACAGCGAATGCAAAAATAAAAACACCAGAGTATTAACATGGCACTGAAAATATCCTGATATTTTACAGCTATTAAATCATTGTTTCTAAGAACTACCACAAACTGCACAGTAACAACCAAAAACAATTTAATAAATACCTAAAAATAGCTAGTAACTACCTAAAACTAGTTGCTACCAAAAATATAAACAGCCGTTGCACATTGATTAGAGCTCTCGTTTTATAAGCAAGAGATCCAAGGTTCGGGGAAAGCTTTAAGAATATTTTGCGTCATCGGTAAGGAAAAAGGCCAATTTTTTTATTGAAATGTTTTTCCGCAGTGCTATGTGCCAAAAAGTTAGGTCTTCTTTTGTTTTAGGGGCACCTAAAACAAAAATAAATAAAAAACAGAGCTTTCAATCCGTACTTTTATTGGTTGAGTTGCATAGCGACTACCAAAGAAGTACAAGATCCCTGGTGTTGATTATGCGCAAACTTGATGAATAAGTGAAAATAAATTGAAAAAATCAAATTCTAGATATTTATAGATTTTTCAAATTTTCAAATGTTATACAAAATTTTTCTCTTTTTATAATTAATAAGTAAAAAAACTCGTAAGACACTTTTAGTAATAAATTAAGATCATAGATCCCTTAAACAAGAAATTTCGTAGTATTAGTTATAAACAGCAGCCGGTTTAATTGGTTTTTCAAAAAATAAGTATTTAAAAAAACCAAAAAACTAAAAAAGATGTATCTCTGACCAAAGAACAAACTCGCAATTGTTTACTTTATCCCTTAATATTAACTTAAGCTAAATCTCATTGAGGTACAAAGCCATTACCTTAATATATATTAACTTACACTAAATTAAATCTCATCGAAGTACAAAGCCATTACTACAATTTATATTAACTTACATAAAGTTAAATCTCATTAAGTTACACCGTAAATTCTTAATTTATTTTACAAAGCAAACCTCAAAAAAGATTTCAACAACCTTAGGAGCCCCCCTGCTTAATAAAACCTTTTAAAGCAAAATTGGAGATATGTCATATAAGATTATTTAAACTATACATTTCAACCATTAACTTAAAACCCCCCAAAAAAGACATGATCGTGACGAGTTTTGTTTTAAAAACTGATATTTTTTTTATCAAATAAAACTAAAAAAATTAGAAATGAAAACTTTTTAATTCCATTAAAACGTTTTCCAAACTAACACATATCAAGTCATATCTAGGAAGAAACGTCCATTAAACATAAACACACAAGTAATATTTAGCCTAAAAAATCTAGGAATAAACGTCTATTAAATAAACTCTATTAGGTAATAGTTGCTGGGCTCTCCACTTTTTTAAAAAATCAAAAAATATAATTTCACTAAAAAAAGTAAAATATCTAACTCAGTAAGTATAGGGAACAAAGTAAAACCCAGTAAAAATAGGGAACAAAGTTCCTTATATTTTACTGAGTTACATTTAATAATATTACTATCATTATTAAAAAGATCTATATTTAGATACAGTAAATTAATTGGTTTTAATACCCTTCAATTACAATTATCGTTAAAAAATAACAACATCGAATGTTTAAAAAGAATTAATCGTCAAAACGAAAGTTTGCTATCATATTGGCTTGTTCAGACCAAGCTGAAAACCGAGCGCCATCCATTTCTCCAGCCACCAAATTATCGTCTCTTAAATGATGACTAGTACCACCAATACCAGCCCCACATTCTGGACATTTAGCTTCTTCCATTGCTCCTCCACACTCTCCAATACAATAAACATGTCCTTAAATAAAAGAGTCACAATTACATTACACTTACACCCAAATTTTAAAAATATTATATAAACTTTGATTTTTTCAAAAAAAGCCTTGCTTTTCTTTCATAAAGTTTTTAATTCATGGCAGTTTTAAAACAACAAAAAAAACTTTAACATGCTAGTTTATTAACTTTGAAAAAATATTTTTGAATTTTTAGTACAAAAAAGGTTGTAATTAAATCTATGTACATTTTAAAAAATAACTGCTTCGTGATAAAAAATCTATTTAAAAAAGTAAAAAGTATATATATATATATATATATATATATATATATATATATATATATATATATATATATATATATATATATATATATCTGTTTATATATATTTGTGTGTACACACACACACACTATCTTAAATTTTCAAAATTAAATTATACTATCTTAAATTTTCAAAATTAAAAGAAAAAATTTTTTAAATTCGTTAATTTAAAAGATCAAAATATCAAATTTGTTAAATTGATTGCGTAGAATACACATTATTCATTATTTATTAAGTAATATAAATTGGTTTAGACAAAAAAGCATATCGGATGAGAATTATAAGGTTTTATTTCCAAATTTTCATGGCAAAAAAAAATTATCTATTTTTAGTTATAATATTATTTTCTCTTTAAAATTGTATAATTTTAATATATTAATTTTATTATTATTATTTATATAATTTTAAAAATTGTTAGTTTTTGTTTTTTTATCGTCAATGTTTGAATAAAAAGGTTCTCTTAGTTTCGTTTACTTTGAAAAATATCTATGAAAAAACCCGAAAAATAGTGTCAAAGGGGTTTTTTGTGCATAGAACTTTTTGATGGTTTCGCTTAAATTCCACGTAACTTTAAAGTTATCAAAAAAAATTCATTAAAAATTTTTAAAATATTATGGGTAAATCCTGGGCACCGCAGAAAAACCCCTAGATCCGCCTCTGAACTACATATTAATATAAGAAGCACAAAAAAAACAATTTGTATAGAAAGCAAATTTTGCATAGATATGAAAGAATCTTTAGTACTTTTAACTTGCATGTCTGAATTAAAATTACTGTTTACCAGTTTTCAATTAAATTTCTCTACAGCCATTTTTCTTTATCAATTACATGCTTTTTTTTTTGCCCTCTAAACTTACCATAAGCAAAAGCCTTGGGTTCTTATTTGTAAATCCAGGTCTGGTCCTAAACAAATGCAGTTTATTTTGAATTATTTCTCCCTTATCCATTGTAATTTAAATTATGTAAATATTAATTGAGAGTTGCCAATAAATTTTTGTTGTTTTATCAATTTTAAAGACAGAGTAACTTATGCTTAACTTCTTTTATTTGAATTGAAATTTCTTGATATTTTCTCAATATTTATGTTTTGTATTATTATTATTGCTTTTTTGTTGTTTTTCTTTTTTTTTCAATTTACAAGAGTATAACTAATAATTTATATACCTTTAAAGATAAAAATAAAATCATTTTAAGAAATGATAATTTAATTTAGCAACCACTTTTCAAACAAACTTTGAAAAATAAGGCATTTCATTTTATGAAGTGTATTATCAGAATAAAACAGTTTAAAAACAATTTGATTTTTCTTGAATGGAATTACCAAAAACAAGCCTAATAATTTACTGTATTACTTTATTTTACTGTATTATTTCTATTTATGCAGTTGAATACCTATACGAATAAACATTTTAATTCTATTTGCTACTTATTCACTCAACCATGTATGACTTATTATAATCGTTGATAAACTTTTCAATTTTCGCATTTTTGAAACATCTGAAATTTATTTTATACAAATTTTTAAGACTTAAAAGACATTTTTGCTTATGGTGATTTCTTCAATTATTATTTTTACAATTTGAATAATCTAATTTAGACTCTAAATTGTATAATTTAGAGTAACAATAGCAACAGCTATTAATAACAATTAATACAACTTTTTTTGTTTGCTAATCTTTCACAAGGGCTTAAGTGCGCTTTGCGTCATTGACCTGCTTAACAAGACATTAGTTTTGTGTGGATCATTTTTCATTAAATGATCTACTGAAATATACTTCAGCAAGCATACTTCAACCCTTGTGAAAGACTTTTTCAAAATCAAAAAAATTCAATTAACAGAATGGTATTAGCAAAGTCCTTACCTTAATTTTATTGAACGTCAATGGGAACAAATTGATCTAAGAGTTCCAGGTCGAAAACCAACAAGTAAACACAACTTATTCAAAATTTTCAAACAAGAATAGGGAAAAATTGACATTATGATTATGAATCTGCTGGACTCAATACTTTGTCGCTGTCAAGCAGTAATCAATGCTAAAGGCTTCCTGACGAAGTATTAAAGCAGTGTACTTTGAATTAAAAAAAAATCTAATTCTTTTTTTCTGTCCAGATAACCTTGCACATAATTTGCATATTTCAATTAATTGAACTTTTCAGATTAGGTTGCTTAGATTTAGTAAAAACTCATTTGTTTTATTTTTGTAATCAATTTTTTGACATTTAAAAGAAACTGGAATTGATTTGATATATGGTTTCTAAGAAAGATCAGAAGTATGAGTTAATCTTAGAAAATGAAGGGTAGATGACTACAGCCACAGCGAGTCTCATGCTGTAGCAAATACGAGATCCTTATCAAGCTCAAACGCTCCCTCCAAGCAATCAGAGAGTGTTGGCTTCTTATAAAGACAAGAATAAATGGTAGTATCATCAGGGAAAAGTGCATCTCAGATGTGATAATTTTTGGGAGATTGTTAATGTAAATTAAAAAGAGTATAGGGCCAAGGATAGAACCTTGAGAAGCCCCTGAAGTTACAGGATATGAAGAGTGCTGCCCATCGAGGACAACTTTTATAACATGATTGGAAAGGAAAGATTCAATAATCTTAAAGATGTTACCTGATACACCCTAAGAAGAGAACTTAAAGAGAACACCAGCATGCCAAACTTTATCAAAGGCTTTAGAATGGTCAAGAGCAATAGCCTTAGCCTCTCTACATCTATCTAATGCATGATAAAACCTATCAGTTATTGCCATTAACAAATTAGCAGTAGAACGAGAAGATCAAAACGCATATTGATGATCAGAAAGTTAGTTATTAGATTCAAAATAAGAGATTGATTGTTTGTTAATTAAAGACTCAAAAACCTTGCTTATGATTGGAAGAAGACTAATGGGATGGTAGTCAGACAAGTCAGATCGCTCTCCATAGTTTTTGAAAATAGGAATAACAGATGCGGCTTTCCAGCAGGCTGGAAAACAAGACTCTGATAGCACTTGTTAAATAGTTTTGAAAGTATAGACGACAGTTCCTAAGCTTTAAGTTTAAGTTCCTAAGAAAAAAGATTTCTACCCAAGAGCCATAACAAAGAAAATCACAGAAACAGTCCCAGGCAGCTTTATAGTAGTTATAAGAGGTATGATGATAGGGAAATTCTGATGATGAAGAAGAATGAGATAATAGTTTTAGAAAGATCAAGCCATGATCAGACCTAAGATTTTATTAGATACCTATTAGTTTATTACACACTTATTTATTTTAAATAAAGTAAATAATGCTTTAAATTTAATTATTAGCCAAATTCATTTGACGCGGTCCACACACTTATGTCTAAGATGTAGGGAAAAAAATTAAAAATGGTAGCTTCTCAGTTTGATAAAGTATCAACAATTGTTCTACACCTTAATATTTATACTTTTTCTGGATTCGAAAGGTCTACTTAAATACTATCGTTTACCAATATCAGAAAATGTACAAAAAGTTGTTTAAAACAAGTTTATAAGAAGAGAGATAAAATACAAACAATTTGCCAGACATTATTACTCCAGTTATATAATAAAAAAAAAAATGCAAAAAAAAAAACAAACTGACTAGCTAAAATAAAACTTGAATCAATCATAAAAACAAAGTGATATGCTAAAATAAAAATACAATTAAACAAAGAGAAAATTATAAGAACTATCAGAGTTATAAAAAATTATATAAGGAACTCTTTATATATACAAGTTCAAAAACGAAATTTTTAAAATGTTAAAATTGCTTTTCTCTCAAAAATATTACAATGAGAAAAATTATGTATTAATTTTCTTAATGATTTTAACATAACAAAGTATAAATTTTCTTAATGATTTTAACATAACAAAACCAGATTGTCAAATTTGACTTTTAACATAACAAAATTAGATTGCAAACTTGATTTCAAGATAATTTTAGTTTTTCATTTTATTTTATTCATATATTGAATTTACTGTTTCTTCAACAATTACAAATAAAGTATTATTTTGTTCAATTTAACTACGTTTGATGTATTGGTCTCTAGCAGGTATGATTAAAAAACGTAAAGTTTTCTAGTCTAACAAACTTCTTGATGGACCTAATTTATCAAAGCTACAAACATATTTGTTGATTAGGCTAATAAAGTATAAGCATTTTTCAACTTATGCTTTAGAAAAAAGTTTTCAAATAATTTACCTTTTTAAATATTTCCTAAATGGCTTAGGCCTGGTGTAGATGTCCTATTTTAAGAAACATTCCAATATAATGTATAACTTTAAAAGTTTTCCAAAAAAACCAAGTTTGTGGTCAAGCAGCTGTAATTTTATGTTTTCTGTAATCATGTCATTTTTTGTATTTTGTTCTATGCTTATATTTAATTAATACCATATCATATTGGAGCCATCCGGTTACTAAGGTCAATATTTACAATACCAGTATCAAAAAGTTCTCTATTAACGAGAAATATGCTATGCCTTTTAAACTGTCATATAAACTTTGTACATCAGTAATTTCAGTGTTATTTGGCATGATATTAGTGACCCTTGTGGTACTCTTTTTAAATGTGTTATTTTTTCTTCAAGTATTATTATAATATGAATCTTACGTGAGTTTTTTCAATTTTAGCGTAATCTATGTGAAGTATAATTGGATCAAATAATGAGGTATTAAAACAAATATAATCTGATAAAACAAAGGCAGTTCTTTGTGAGTATTTGTAATGTAAATGTTGACAGACAAATGATTCATGTTCAAAATTCAATTTCATTTATACAAAATAAACATGTTACAACTAAACAGCCATTTCTTAAAAGTGTTATTTCAATATTTAAACAATTATACTTCTGTTTGGAAATAGTTTAGTTCTGGATATGCTGATACACCAATTGTCATCTCTTTTTTTATTTTAGGACTCAGTTAATTAAAAAAAAAAATTACACATTGAAACTGTTCTGAGCAAGAAAAAGCCCAAATCTTTTCTTTTATAGTTTTCATTGTATTTAGTATTTTATTATTATTATGTTTTAAAAAACACAAAAGTAAAAATAATCAACCCAGTACACAACCTACTAGAACTAACAGGACAACTGGAGTGTTCTATTTTAGGAATAAAACAATCAAAAAGTAAAACAACTAATCTCAAATAGTCAATATATAATTTTATACTCATAGATTTAATGCATGTAACATTTAACCAAGTGACTATTTTATTTTGCAAATTTGTAGCATTGTGTATGTTTTTTCAGGAAGTCCGCAGTTCCTTTTCTTTTTATGGTCACAATATCTGTAAACTATATTCATATAATTTGCAATCTTTTAAGTCATCTGTCAATTGTGATCTTGCTCTAAAACCTTCACCTTTTCTCTTGCAGTAACTTCCAACACTAATTAGTGGTTGCTTGCAGCCTTGTTGGAAACGAAGATATTAAAATATATATATATATATATATATATATATATATATATATATATATATATATATATATATATATATATATATATATATATATAAATCATCACTAATTTTCTTATTGTAAAACATCTTGTTTGATGACCATTCAGTTGTAATTTTCGATATTTTAAGTGAAACTTCATTAAAATACAATTTGCCATTTAATAACAATATTCAATAGCCTGTTAGGCTTAAGTTTATTTTTTAGCTTTAAAAAACATAAATTGCATTTGCATTTTTTTACACAATTCCTGGAAAATATCTTTTTTAATCATTTTAATTTTTAAGCATGATGAATTAGGAACTAATAGCAACAGCGACAGTAATGATTAGTTGATTTTTTTTAATAACAAAGTTACCATCTTTACTTTTTTCCTTATATCAAATTAATTTTGAGACCAGGCCTCTGAAATGAATTTGGCTAATAGTGAGTTATTTCCCTTCTTTAATGTATCGTGATGGCTCAATTTGTTTATTTAATAAATTTAATAAACAATAAAGCTCATCAATAAATTTTCACTTTCTTCTAAAAAAACTGAAATTATAACTGAAATATATTTAAATCTATTATTTAATTATTATATTTAAATCTATTTAAACAAAAATAATTAAGCAATTAAATTTCAGATTGAGCTAAAAATAATTCTACTCATTAAATATCTTGGAATCAAAACACTAATTTATCTTTTGCATTAAATATCTTGGAATCAAAATACTAATTTGTCTTTTGCATCGCATCTTCAAAACTTAATATTGAAAGCAAGCAGAATGAACAGCATGTTAGCTAAAGTCAGCTCATAAACTCATCATTTATGTAAATTATGAAACTTTGCCTTTTATATTATAACATTTTTTACTCTTATCTCAGATATACTTGTCAAGTTGTGGGACAATCTAAGCAGATAGCTTAGATTTTTCCCTAGACTAACTTATCTTCATAATAAAGCTCTAAAATGAATTTATTTTAACATATTAGTTCAAATTCTAACATACTCTATTTTTTATCTAAAGTCCTTAAATTATATGACTTTATTTAACTATGGGTGGCCTATTTTTTGGAACCAAAATCATTACCACCTACTGCTTACATTCACTAAAATATTATAATTAGTTATAAAAAAAAATTGAAATTATATTCTGCTTGCAACTTTAAATTATCTTTATTTAATTATGTGAAATGTGAATATATTAAACTGTAAACTATGAATTCATATAAGCATACAAACAATTCCCAACTAAAATCTCTTAACTTAAAACTTAAAACACTTACTTTTACTATATTTTTAGAATTTTTTTGATTATAAATCTTAATAATATATATATAATAATATAGATTATAATCTTAATATAAATATAAATAAACTCTGTGGTTCAATTTATCTAATATTTTTCACACAAACACGAGTTGTTTGTGTGAAAAATATTAGACTATTATAGATATAACTATCTATAATAGTCATTTATAATTAAAATACTAAAGTTACAAATGAAAACTAAAAGTATAAACAACTTACCATTTGGACATTTAAACCAGTGTCCTTGTTTTAAATCCATTGCACGAATAATCATTTTTTTTTCTTCTTCAGAAACACCAAGACTAGACTTAGGAAACAATCTTTCAATTTCTTTCATTAGCTTTTCAACTTCTGCAATTAAAACTTCAGCATTTCTTAATGGTTTTTTGGAAAAAAGATAATTTTCAACTTTTTCTATACATAGCAACAACTTATTTGAAAGATTGTTTTTATTATTTTTTAATTCTTTATTTGTCTGAAGATACCTCTGCATTAAAAAAAATTTCATAATCTCTCTATCTGTCTCCACTATTTGTTGATGTGTAAGCTTTGGAAGATTTAACAACCACTGACAAAGTCTCTTTATTTTATCTTTCAACTCTATACCATCTTTTGAATCTTGTAAACTTTTATCCTTAGATAAACCTTTCCATATTTTGCATAGACGGCTTAAAAATAAAACTATATAATTGTATCCATTAACTTCTGTTATAATTTTGCATTCTTTTAAAATTGATTTAATTCTTTCAATGTTGAATTCACTAATTCCTAGCAAACTGCAATCTGCTATGTCAGCATTTAAATTTTCAATGTTTTCCAGTACAATAACTATATTTTCTTTTATTGCTTTAGCTTCACCTACAAACTGCTTTTTAACAGTTTCGATGTCATTAAGTATTTTTTTAATAACTTTTCCATATCTTAAATTTCGCCGAATGACTACATTACATTTGGGACATTTTTTCATTGTTATTTCACTGTTTTCTTGATCCATCCACTGATCTAAACCAGTAACTTCAAAAATGTGTCTGCAATCTTCCAATTGAACAAAACAAGCATTTGGATCATCTTCTGTTCCAAAAAATATTTCTTGCACATGCTCTCTATCACAGTAGCGACACTTATCAGGACAAGACTCACCACAAAGACCAATACATGGATGACCACATTTTAATCGTTGCTCACATTTCCTATTGCAGCGAGGACGGTCACAAGGTTCATAACATAACCTAGAACATTTGTAATGAGGGCAGCTCCACCCACAAGGTTCTCTACATGGATTGCAAGGTAATCCACATCTTGATAAGCAGCGACTATGAATACATCGGTTTTGACACTTACGTTCACAGGGAGGACAATTCTTAGCACATGGACTTAAACATTCATGTCCACATACCAAAATTCGGCTGCATTTATTAGAACATGCTTCATGAATAAAACCTTGAAAACAAGTGGAACAATTACCATTGCACTTATGTTCACAATCAAGTATATCAAGACACTTTGTTTTACAAGATGGATTGTTTAATTTCTCATAACACTCCACCTTTTCAGTATGGTTACATTCTGGAAAATAATAAGGAACAATAGTTTTGCATTGCTTTGTGTGATTTTCACCACAAGCATTTGAGCAATAATGTCCACAATTCAGTTTATAATTACATGGGCGAGCTAAACATATGAAAGAACTGGGAGTTTGTGAACATGGAACATCTTGCGTATGTCCACATTTTGGTAGTTTTTTTGGCTGCAACACTGTACAATTGCCACATTCAAGAAAACATTTCTTTTTACAAAAATGTCCAAAATCACATATTATTCTGTTGCATGTTTTTTGGCATTTGTATATTTTGTGCTCCTTGTCATAGGCATGACAAGCAAGTGTGCAAGCATGACCACACACTAATCTGGCTTCACACGGTTTTTGACAACCACCCTCAGGAGCATTCAAAAAATCTTCAGATTTAGAAGCTCGTATACCTGGATCAGAACTATGATTTTGGCAGCAAAGCTGCAGAGCAGGACCAACACAGTTAACTTTCTCTAAACTTATTTTAATTTTTTTCCACAATGCACTGTATTTAGCAAGAAAATCTATGTTACCAATAATGTAAAACCCCTTTTTAGCTCGTGATAAAGCAACACAAACTCTATTATCTTCACCTAGAAATCCAATTTTGCCTTCATTATTGCTGCGCACAAGAGATAAAAGTATTATTTCATTTTCTTCACCCTGAAAGTTATCAACAGCTGTTACTCGAACACCTTCATACTTTTCTTTGGGCATGTATTTTTTTAGCTTTATTAACTGGCCAGTATATGGAGTCAATATTGTAATCTGATCAGGTTTATAGCCTTGCAACATTAGATATTTACATAATGCAGCAACATATTTAGCTTCATGATCATTACTTTTGCTTTTTATTTCGGTATCACTTTCTTCCAGAAAATTGTGTGTTATAAAAAAAATGTTAGATTGTACACCTAAAAAAGTGAAATAAAATAAACTAAAAATAAATAAATAAAAAAACACTTCCGCTGTGGTATTTATCCATCCAATACAACCACAATATAACACCCAATATAACACACTTTAACAATCAAAACAATATATTTACAACTTATGCAGAGTTGTTCACAATAACTCTGAAAAACAAGATTTTTAGTTACATAATTTTAGAGGTTTAATGTACATATATTTATATGTGTATATGTACATATATATATATATATATATATATATATATATATATATATATATATATATATATATATATATATATATATATATATATATATATATATATATATATATATATATATATATATGTAGTAATGCTGTTTTAAAGTGCATATACTATCAAGAAAGATATACTGATATAAGATATAATTAATATATAATTATTTATACTATATATAATTAGAAAAACAAGATTTTTAGTTTCATAATTTTAGAGGTTTAATGTACATATATTTATATGTGTATATGTATATATATATATATATATATATATATATATATATATATATATATATATATATATATATATATATATATATATATATATATATATATATATATATATATATATATATATATATGTAGTAATGCTGTTTTAAAGTGCATATACTATCAAGAAAGATATACTGATATAAGATATAATTAATATATAAATTATTTTGGAAAAAATTAGATAAAGAAATTGTTAAAGAATATTGTGCGAGTAGTTTTTAATGATTTATCTGAGTAGTGTTCGTGATTTTCAATTTTAAATCGCTGCAATATAATTAAACTACATGATTTTCACAACTTAAACTTTCATGCCATTAAAATGATACTGAAGATAGAATTTTAGGTATAGCTTTACATAACTAGTTCAAATTGTATAGTTTTTTTAACAAAAAAACTATATTTGTGTTTTACCTGATTATTAAAATTGCATGAATTTAAAGTTGTGAAAATCACATAGTTTTATTTTTTATTAAATATATATATATATATATATATATATATATATATATATATATATATATATATATATATATATATATATATATATATTTATATACATTAAAAAATTTCTTCCGTTAACTATTGTTTTAAATCGAATGCTAATAAACCAGACCAGAAAAAGTTTGAAAATTGAATAAGTATTTTTTTTTTAAAATAGATTGCTTGCTCAAACCAAATCCTCAGTCGATGTAGCAGCATTTCTTGCATATTCTACCTATTTATCAGTCAAGGTACTCCTCGCATGTACTACCTATTTGTCAGTTGATGTAGCAACACTCCTTGCATGTTTTAAAAAACAAAAAAAACCTACTGTACTTCCGCATTTTTACAATTGTTTTAACGTTTAATAAACAGTAAAATGTTGCTTAATTATTTGAAAATAAGCCTTGAAAGAGACTTTTTTTTACAATTAAAGTCTCTTTTGACTACTATACAAAGATATATATATATATATATATATATATATATATATATATATATATATATATATATATATATATATATATATATATATATATATATATATATATATATATATATATATATATACATACATATATATATATATATATATATATACATACATATATATACCACTGTTACTATGGTGAGTTACTATTTTAAGTTGCACAATATGATTAAAAGAATTTGAAATTGAGACATATTTGCATTATACTAAATTTCCACAATAAGATTTGATATGAAAATAATTAGGTTAAACTAAACTATTTTGTTATCTCTTTGAACCTAATCTGTATATAAAATAAAGCCAATAAGAACTTCACAATTACAATTGTAAAAAGATTTTACCTTCACTGAGTGAAATGCAAAAAAGTAATTAAATTATTTTATAGGTTGCTCATTACTTTAAAAAGTTTAAAACATACCATCAAATTAGGCATTTTAAAAATATAAAAAAAAAAACACTTTTTAAAAACAAAAACAAAATTTGTAATGTTTCAAGATAAAAATTGCATAAATTCATCCTTTTTAATAATTTATACATTCAAAAAAATTTAGCTAATAAATTAAGGTTTAAAGTTTAAAAATAGAGCTATTATTACTTTCTTTAAGTTTTAATTTAACAAACCTGCAAGCAACTATATTTAAGTTAACAGAAAACAGAGAGGAGTGTTAAAGACAAATAAAGTAGTTTCTTCTAAAAGAACAACAAATTGTAAAGAAAACATAAAGGCAATAGAAAATTCCAAAACTCTGATACTCAAGGGTAAAAGAGCTAAACAAATAATGTTACTTGAGCATAAAGTAACAGTTACATAAAAAGGATGCAACTCGTTGTTTGATAAGGTTGGTTTATACCTTAAACAATAGCAATTCACTCAATACGTGTTGCGTGTTCAAAAACAAGAGCATTTAACAGTTTGTTTTTCAAATTTAATTCATTCAGTACAAAGTATGTTATGTGAAAAATTGACTAATAAATAGGTTTTTAAATTTCATCCTAAAAATTTATAGTTTGTAGCAACCAAATATTGAACATTATGATTGTAGTTTGTGTATAGTATTGCAAACACATGTTTTTATTATTTTTATTTTTATTATTTCAATTTATTTGCATTTTAATAAAAATACAAAAAGGTGATACAGGTAATTGGAGAATTACTTTATGTAACACCAAGTTTAAAACAGTAAATTTGCGTATCGCAGGTGAAAACATTTTTTGGTAGATTTATTGAGTTGACAATTATTTGACCATTCTGAAAATCTTTTTAAAGTATTTATAAGGTTGATATTATTTCCGTCTTTTCTCACTTGATACAACTTGCTATTGTTTGCAAAAAGCTTGATTCCACAATCCCCCTCAATACAGGAGGTTATATCGTTTATAAAAATTGAAAATAAAATGGGTCCCAAAACAGTTCCTTGAGGTATTCCTATTTTTACATGAATGCTGTTTGAGTATGAATCATTAATACAAACACGTTGAGAACAATTTGTCAAGAAATTTGTAACCTAATTTAGCAACTCATACTTGATACCGTAACAACGCAGTTTAAATCAGGGCTGTGGAGTCGGAGTCGCGACAATTTTACCGGAGTCAATGTCGCTAAAAAATATCGCGACTTTGACTCCGATAGTAAAAGTTCTTGGTATTGCACGTGCATGTAAAAAACATTCAATTAACCTTATGTTCATACTAAACATCAAAGAATGTTTCATAATTTTGTCACAAAAAAAATTTCAACTTACCGAGCAATATTTTTTAAAGAATTCAAAGAATTTTTCAAAAATTTTGCTTTGGAGTTGGAGTCGGAATCGGAGTTGTACTCAAAAAATTTCAACAACTGGAGTAGGAGTCGGAGTCGTTACTTTTTTTTTACGACTCCACACCCCTGGTTTAAATAGTAACTTAGACTGAAACACAGTATGGAAGGCTTTCTCAAAGTCTATATAGATGATATCAACTATCTTTTTATTATTAACAGCAGTGGTCCACTCATTTAATGTTGTCAACATCTGTGTACATGAGGATCTACGTTTTAAGAAACCGTACTGATGCACAAAAATGAAGTTATTCAGGAGTAAATAACTTGTAACGCTTTCCGTGATAATTGATTCCATAACTTTACAGACAATACATGTCATAGAAATAGGTCTATAATTTGTGGATAACAACGGGTCTCCTTTTTTAAATACTTGACATATTATTGCGGTTTTCCAGATCCTAGAGATAACATTTAACATTTCAAACAGAATAGAAAAAAGAATAGCAATAACATTTGCAATTGACTTTGAAAATATGGCAGGATATCCATCAGGAGATTTGGAGAATTCGGATGGAAACTTTTGTAGATGAGAAATAACAGAATTGTAGGAAAATATAATATTATTTTAAGAATTTTTATGTTTTGGTAAATCTAAGACTGGTGCAATACCATTGTCAGTAACAAAAACAGAACCAAAAAAAATGTTCAAAAGTTGGAATTTTTCACAATCATCCATTATAAGGGAACCATCAGTTTAAAGTAATGGCGCAACAGAATTATAGCATTTGGATTTTTTATTTACGAAAGAGTAAAACTTGGCGATTTTGGATTTAATAACTAAATCTTTCTCTCTCGAAATGCAATTTTTTTGAGCTTCTGCATCATATAAATGGGAGCAGATCTTGAATTTGACAAGAGTAAATGAATTACCTTTTCTTTTGTAATCTCTATAGAGAGAACGTTTTTTGGAAACTAATTTTTGGATGGCTAGAGGTTAGATATTGTTTTTTCTGTTAAAATTTAACGGTACATGCAATGAGATAGATAAATGTAAAAAATTACAGATAGTTTGCTAGAATGTTTCAACATCTTGATTTTGTTTGGCTAGTAAATACCAATTTACATTTTGTAAATTGGAGATTATAGAGTTGTAATCAGCTTTGAAAAAATTATACTTGGTTGATTTATATGGTTTATATTTCTCCAAATTACAATTGAAAATAATCATGCAGTGGTCGTAGGTACTTGTGAATCGGGCTATAGTTTCTATATTAAAAACGTTTTTAGAGTTCTTGGTTAGTAAAGTGTTAGTATGTTAGTAGAGTTAATGTTGCATGTTATGATTGTAGTTTGTGCATAGTTTTGCAAATACATGTTGCGTGTTATGATTGTAGTTTGTGTATAGTATTGTAAACACATGTTACATGTTATGTTTATAGCTTGTGTAAAGTATTGCAACCACATTAAAATATGTGTAACGTATTTAAATAACTAACATAAAAATTTAACATTAAAAAAAAAAATGTTGCATGTTCTGATTGTAGTTTGTATATAGTTTTGCAAATACATGTTGCGTGTTATGATAGTAGTTTGTGTTTAGTATTGTAACATATTGCATGTTTTTTATTGTATGTGTTTTATTTTTGTCAGTGTTTTTTCATTTTTATCATTGATTTAGTACCATGTTTTATAAATGTTGTTACTTAGGAACATGTAGAGCTAGGTTTTAATTTTAGCCAGCTAAACAGTGTTAGAATGTAGTCGCTTATAAGTACTTAAAAGTGATACTAATTTATGATTAGATTTTCTTTTCACAATCTGGAAATGTAAAAATATCAAAATAATGTGTTACACTCTAAAAACAATCAATTAGAAAAAGCAACAGATTGCTTTTTTCCATTAAATTAATGAAGTAATTCATAACTAAAAATCGCAAATTTAACAGAGTAAAACTAAGTGTTTACAAATTCTTCGAAATTTTGTTAATTCAACAGATTAAATATTCAAATCCGTTGAAAAACAATTAAACTTTTTATTAAAAAGAGTTTTCGAAAAAAAACTATTAAGTGCTTTCTCTGTAGATTGTATTTTCAAATCTTGTTTGTTTGATTTAGATTTGTCAATATATAATAGATCTTTATTTATAAATGATATAATTTTAAAACGCGTTTTAAAAGTTAACCACATTTAAATTGTAGATAAAAGGTTTGTCGCAGTAAGTTTAATATGGCATTTTAAAAATAGCTTTACATTTCAAATAAATTTTAGTAGAGAAAGCAAATGGATAAACACAATTTAAATTACACTCTATTTGTAATTTCAAAAGTTATTTAACTTATTTTAAATTTTGTATATAAAACATTGAATATATTTTTTTATTTTTTTTTTATATGATAAACTAAAAGGTTAGTTGAACAATTATTTCTATAATATAGACTATATAACTTGTATATATTCTTCTATAATGTTCTATGTTAGATGTGACATGTAATAACTTACAATATAAATTTAAATCAGCTGTAAAATTAAAAATGTTAACATTTCTTTTGATGGGTATCATTATTTTTGTTACTTGCAGTTATGTTTACATAGAGCTAGTTAATATGCTTTTATAATTTGCAATTTTTTACCTGTGGCAAGCAATATCACACTGTAGGTTTCATCAGTTGTACAATAAATCAGCTGTAAAATGCTTACTTTTTTATGCATTTTTTAAATGGGTATTTATTTAGGCTAGTTACAGCTAAGTTTATATATGGATTGTTATAACTTGTATATTCAAGTTAGTATATGCTTTTATAATTTGCTATTTTAGACATGTCATGCTATATCACACTGTAAGTTTAAATTAGTTGCTATTTTAGACATGTCATGCTATATCACACTGTAAGTTTAAAACTATTATTTTTTTTAATTAAAATTTTTTTATGTTAGTTGCAACTAAGTTTATATATTGCTTGTTTACATTAGTATACAACTTTCTACTTTAGTCATTTGGCGTTAAGGCATGAGGTATCAAATTTAAATTCTAATATTAATATTTTTAACATGTTTGCTATTATTAAATAAAAAGGTGAGAGACTATTTTTTTTTATTCTTGACAACTATTGGTGTGTGCAAATTTTAGAACCTTTTAGTTAGCAGGTAAGGTTATCTTTTGTAGTGCATTTAATTTTTTTTAATACATTGAAATGTAAAACTAATAAAATAACATAGGTTTTATTAGTAATTTAGAAATAAAGAATTAGCAATAAATGGTTGTATCAGATGGTGAATATTATGATAAAATAATCTATATTAAAATAAGGACTATTTTGTAATGAAATCTCAGTTCTATTTGGTATAATTCCTTTCTAATTTTAATAAAAGAAATAATAAGTTATTCAATGTGATGACGTATTAAATACTTTATTTACCAAAACAGCAAAAGCTGCCTAGTGTAATAATTCATTTATTTTAATGTTTGTTGCGCAAACAGAATAAATCTGTATTTTCAACAGACTAATATTGAGGAACTTCATTCAATTGAAATTTTAATCAGTTAATATAACAGAAGACCCGTTGGTGTAATAGTGACAGATTTTTTCTTAGAGTGTACAAATAGTTAACATGTAACAACTTTTTAATTATAAATATTTAAGTTTGTTATATTTGATGCAGGTAATCTGCGGTGCTTGAACTAGACTGATCAAAGAAAGCACAAAGAAATATGAAACATTTCTATTGAAAAAAACTTTTTATATAAAGGAGGAGAAGTAATAAAAATAAAGAAAAACGAACAGATGTTCAAAACAAACACAGATTTCTTTGTAAGGCTTGTACACAATCATAGTCAACAAAATACAAATGTTTAATTTACTTTAAAACAAATACACACATGCATAGAGATCTCACTATTTAAAGTAAATAAATATAAAATGATAGGAGATATAAGATAAAGAAAAAAGACTATTGTTTTTGTGTAATAATAATTTATTTAGTGGTGGTAATAAACTTTTCCTTAGAATCGCGTTTATTATTACCAGCGTTTCGAAGAGGCTCAGCACTAAAATAACTACATAACAAACGTGCAAAAGAATAAAACTTGATAAAAACCACAGCTAGTCACTGGTATTTTGGAGAAATACACTCATGCCGATAAGATAGAGAAACTTATTTAAAATTGGTAAAAGAATAAAAACAAAATACAAAGTTTATGAACACCTCGCTAACTAGTCAAAAATATAACATAACAAACAACCCACAAACTTAAATTAGTCTTACAAGATCAAATAGAAATTATAAAAATTTATTAATCTTAAGAAGAACAATAGATTAAAATGAGATTTAAATCAATTTTAATAACAACCATTTATAATAATAACCATTAGCAAAGTTAACAGCAAACAATAAGAGTGTTGATAACCTTTAGTATTATTAATAAAACAAACAATTTATAATAGTCAGACAACTAAAATATCCTTTAAAAAACTTCCCAAGTAGCCAACACAAATGATAATTTGTTTGTCAACAGTATTAATATCAGAAATATATATAAATATATATAATTAAACAACTAGTGTGAAAAATTGCCTATAACTGGTGTTTATGTGCTGTCCGAATAAGTATTTATTTTGTGTTGGTAAAAATAACAGTTGGTACTGATGGCCATATTGTTTTTAGATCTTTGTCATTCCTTATCAAGTGCCAATATTTACTTTTTTTTCTTCCTTTATTGCTGCAAGGTATTATAACAGGTAGAACCCTTTTCTTTTCTTCTATTTTTTCTCATATAAAAGTTAGTGTTGAGTATAGCCTAAAGCTTTTTTAATAGAAGTGTTTATGACTTCTATGGGATACCCACGAACTATTGCAATTTATGCTCAGGTCTTAAGCCCTTTTATCAGGATATTGTTGTCAAATATAAGTTTTTATATCTCAGGGCTTGATTAAAAATCATGTTAGATTTTAGGTGTAAAGGGTGATTTGATTCATAGTGCAAAAAACACAATGTATCTGCAGGTTTTCTATAAATAGTTGTTATCATATCACCAACATTATTGTTATTGTTAGTTCAGCCGTAACCAAGAAAACTTTTTTTTTGATTTTATAGTAGGAGATTTAATTACTTTAAAAAAATGCGTTGTGTCTTTAAAATATGCTGGGAGTGTTTCAGTTAATGGCTGCAAAAATTTTGTAATAAATTTAAACAGGTTATTTGTCGGCCTATCACAACCAGAAACTATAGGGCAAGTGGAATATTGATTTTGTGAACTTTTGGAAGGTCAAAAATAAAGAAAATCATGGCATTATATTAGGTATTAACTTTTTAACAGTTTTTTTATCAATTACAGGCCTCCATGTATTCCACTAGATTATTTACAGATCTACACTCTAAAAAAAAATCTGTTAAAACATTAACGGAATAGCTCCGTTTACAGTAACTCTGCTGTGGATACGGATTAATTTATTAATGAATAACGGAGTAAAACAACAGATTACTCCGTTTAGTGTAATATAACGGAGTACTTTTGAAAGTTAACATTGGAGTATACGCATGTTAAAAAAGTTTCTGATTTCATCAAACACCAAAAATTGTTAAAGATAATTTTTCTGGTACCTGGTAAATTATTTTTTATAAAATCAGTACTTTATGTAACTATTTTTAAAAAGGTGTATTGAATTTTAATCTGTAATTAACGTTATGTTGTTTTTTAACTCAATTACATTAAGTTAAAATTATATTAATAATGTAATTTTTCTATTTCTAATGTTGAAGTTTAAGCTACATTGTTTGATAAACTAAATGTATTTTTTTTAATGCACCTACAGGATGTCTGTGCTAATCAAAGTATGGTCTTTTGATCGTGTAACAAAACAGCTTGTTGCCATCAACAACAGTGACAATTTTGCTACAAAAGGTGAATATTACCAATTAATATTTTGAAAAACATACATTGTTTTAAATGTTTAAACTATTTTGCAAATTTATCTGATCTTTTTTGCCATTTTCAAAATTTTCATGGCTTAGCAACAAGAGGATCAGAATTACATTGTATGTTTAACGACTGTCCAAGAGTATTCCTTAGTTTTAGCAAGTTAAAAAAGCATTTTGAACGCCATCATTCTGTTGCCAGTTTAAATGTATAGCTTCAACAAAAATTGAATTTATAGCAACAACTTTCAATGTGAGCACCACAAAGATGCAATTAATACAAACTTGCAAAGTGAACCACATAACCATGTGGGCCCACCTAATAATGGAGTATTGCCATCTTCATATGATAATGATAATACAGGCAAAATTAATACTATTTTTGTAACAAGAGACAGTATTGAAGTATCTGTTATGAAGGTCATTACAAAAATAACTTCAAAACCGAACATCACATTAGCCAATTCACAGCTGATTATGGAAAATATGTCTGGTCTACACAATGATGTTGCAACATATGCTTCACAGACAATAGAGACTATAGCAGTTAATTTGAAAGTGTCTCCCACTATTAATTTTGTTTTTGATGCAATAAAGGATGTAAAAACTATATCTAGTGTTTTACACAAAGCAGACACTGTATACAAAAGAAAAAAATGGCTAAAACAACACAGATACTTCATTGAGGCAATGGAAATATCACTGGGTATGCGTGAAGAGCAACAAAACTTTATGACATTACAATCAATCCATTCTATTTTAGTAGAGGACAAATGTTATGTTGTGCCAATTGATCTCCTTCTTGCAAAAATAAAGGCACAAGCTTCATCAAAGATTTTTTCCCCACAGTGCATGCCCTATTGTCTCCCAAATAAAATACAAGATTTTGTTGATACAGATATTTTTCATCATCATTCATTCCTTCAACGGCACCAATGAACATTCACTTTTTTATTGATGCATTTGAGGTAACAAATGTGCTTGGAAGCCATACACGTGTACATAAAATTGATGCTTTGTACATGATAATACAGAATATAGCTCCCGAGTATCAGTCTAAGACTGATAGCATCTTTTTAGTCGGGTTATGGTATTCTCTAGATGCACAAACTGATAAATACACATACTATCCAATTCTTCATAGTGTTGTATCTTTATTGCAACAATCAGAAAGTGAACAGGGTGTTGTTGTTAAAGTGAATGGAGCAGAACAAACAATCCATGCATTTTTGATTCATTTTCAGCTGATAATTTATGAGCACATACATTGTTTGGTTTCATGGAAACCATTAATGCCACATATTTTTGAAGATTTTTCAAATGTACACATAGTGAAACTCAAACTTCATTCAAGGCAAGAATATTTAACAGAAGTACTCGAGCTGAATAATTGGGTCGAGCTGACCTATGCGTCAGAAAGTCAAACAAATAATTATAATGCTTTAAAATCTGGAACTAAGCCTTTCAATTCCTTGTCAATTCCGTGTCCTTTCAATTGCTTGTCGCAGTTTCACTGCATCAACCAGGCGCAGTTGACTACATGCATGATGTATTAGAAGGTGTGGTAACTTTAGAAGTATGCCTTGTTTTGCAATCACTGATAGACAAAAAATATTTTTCACTTGTAGATTTGAACAATGCGATCAATAATTATAACTATAATTATACAAATATATAAATTATAAACTATTGGCTGACAAAAACAGCAAACCACCAGCAGTTAACATAAAAAATATTTGTATACAAGATGCTGAAGCATGGTGTTTAATCTGAAATCTGCCTCTAATGATTGAAAAGCTAATTCCAGAAAATGATGCTCATTGGAGGGTTTTGCTGTTGTTACTAGATTGCATGGATGCAATATTTGCTCCAGCTATAACTGTTGGCCTCATTCATCAGCTAGAGTTTAATCTAGAAGAACATCATTCTTATTTCAAGGCCATATATCCTGAAAAGAGACTGATTTCATAACACTATTTCATGCTGCATTATCTAGAATTTATGTTAAAGTATGGACTTTTAAGCAGATATTGGTGTATGCGTTTTGAGGCAAAACATTGATTTGCTAAAGAAATCGCATCTGTTGTTTGCAACTTTAAAAACATTTACAAAACTGTCATGCATCGTACCCAATTCAAAATTCAAACCAAAGCAAACAACTTGTATAGTGCGTCTAGTGTATACTGATTATGTACAAATTGGCTTATGTAATACAGTAATTGTAGGCAAATTGCAAACAACAGTTTCAAATAGTTTATGTACAGTTTTAAACCTGGAAAAATGTGACAAAACATATGTAGCTCAATCAGTTAGATTTGGCTGCTATGAAATCAAGCCTAGTTGTGTATTGTGCTATGATGCTGTAGAGAGTCGTCCTCAGTTTGGAGAGCTAAAATGCATTGTTTCTCTTTCAAAAAAAATATGCCTTGTATGTTACGCAATTGAAACTTTAAATTTTCATGAACACTTGGATTCTTTTGGAATTAAGAGTTCTGCTAATCGAAATATACTGGTTGTTTTACAGGCAAATCAGCTCAAGTACTATCATCCATACAATAATATAACTATTGCCGGAGAAGAAAGCACATTTGCACACTTTATAAATCTGACATATACAATTTTTTAAAATTAAAAAAATTATGTAGCAATATATATATTTTTTATTTATTCATAGTAAACATAAAATATATAAATTGTTAATTTATTATAATTAAATAGGAGTTAATTAAATTTTTTTTATATAATCCCTGACAAATTGTCTTGTCAAACTTGTTTTACAATTATTTTCTTTATTTTACATATTTACTTTACCTGTTGGCATTTTGCTATATATAATACTGACAAATGACTGCTATTCCAGTGTGTTGCAAGTTTGGTTTGGCATCAAATAAGGTTGTTGGTTTTGTCTATGAAAATGATGGCACAAAAGTTGACAAAGTTAATTTTGAAAAATAAAATGTTTGGCATAATCGAACACAATTCTTATCCTACTCATGGATGGTCAGCAGTGGACCAGTGGTAATGTGGTTAATTAATTTTCATTATAAAATAAAAATAGTTGTGTTAAATAGTGTGAGTTATTTAGTTTAGAGTTAAATAGTGTGAGTTATTTCATAAATGTTTATTTTAATCACTTTTTAATTAACATTTGTTTGTTTATGTTGAAATTTTATAAACTGTTTCTTTAAAAAATCCAACTTACCAATATTATTGCCTTTATTGTCTCCAAATGAAATTGCATCAACTTCCAGTTTGATTTTACCTGGTTCTAGTGTATTCATTGACAGCAGCTATTCAAAGAAAGCTGCCAATGAGGCCTTTGTTTCAACTAATTCATTTAAATTTTTTATTAATGACATGCTTTTTTTCTTAAATGACGTGCTTTTTACAATTTTTTGACAAAAGCTTTTAATAAACAGTAAAGCAATATAATTTTATTATCTTTGTAGAGCACTTGTCAATATACTGCAGTGGTTGATTCTGGTAAAGTATTAATCTCCAGTAGGCAACACATTGTTCAAGTTGTTGAGCACAAAATGATAAGTGCTTATGGAAACTACCCTGCGACCAAAAGATTTGGGTAGCAACATTGCTAAGCAAGACACTTATTCTTCCAGCAAGCATTTTTTATGACTCAACTAGTCATCATGGCTTTTTGGAGAGAGACTTAGAAAATGCTAGAAGAAAATTACCTGGTGGTTATTAAAATTAGTTAACAAACTATTTTGCTAATTAATTAACAAAACAAACTTTATCAATGTATATATAAATGTACAAATGATAATGATAAGAAAATATTTTCTCTTGTCATCATCAATATTATTTTATTTATGTTGCTTTAATTGTATGTCTACATTTCAATTTCTATAAACATATTAGATTTTAGCCTGTCATACAAGTGCTTACATTTTCTAACTATTTTTTCTTGTAAATTAGGTTAACAAAAAAAAAGTTTGTTTGGTCACATAAGAGGACACGCGACAAGAATCAATTTAAAGATCCCGATTTGTCTCAACCAATAATTCATACATTAGACCTACAAAGTCCAGTACGTTGCCCCAGTGGTTTGATGTTGTGCACATTGTGTTCAGGTTTGTTGTCAAAGTTTTTGTTATTTAAAGTTTAAAGTTTTTTTTTTTGCTAGCATGTGTATTTTCTAAAATGATTTCAATGACATGACATAACTTCTGTAACTTAATTTATTTATGTAGGCCACTATGTAAAAACAGTTTTCGATTGATAATTTTAGATTATTAAATTATCAAATTATTAATTTTTAAGGACAACCCATTATTTAATGTTTTTAAAATTTTAAATCTATTTTAAATCTATTTTTTTAAGTTTTAATCTATTTACCTTTAAAGTAAAGAAAAAATATAGTTTGCAAAATAATAATTATTTAAAACAACCCTTTTATCAAATAAAGTTTAATCAATTTTGTATAATTGTTACAATTATAGAGTGTTAGGGAGAAGATACAAGTAATTGTGCATACATTGACTGTTCAGAAGAACATGTAAGTTATCAAACATAAATTGGCTGTGGGTGGGGCACTATTAAATAAATAATAAGACATTAAAAAACCTTACAGAAAATATAAAACATTAAAAAAAATCTATTCTGGTAACAAAATAAAATTTTTATATCTGTGATATAAATAATGTAAATAATAAATGTAAAAAGCTTCTTGGTGTACGTTTTTCATATTATCAATTATTATCATATCAATTATTTTCAGAAACAAGCAACCTTGATGAAATTGAAAAGCTTCATTCATTATCATGTACACATTTAGAAGAAATCAAAGTTTCTACAAAGGCGACGGTTTTTTTTGACAAAATTGGGCTCATTCTGCAGATCAACCTTCATTATCCTGCTTAATGGGTAAATTTCTGAAATTTAGGATTATCCCAGAGATGGTACTTTTATTCTCTATTTAATTTAATATTATAATTTTTTTATATTTACATTGCCTCAAATTGATTGATACATTAACATAACATTAACATTACATACACTAAAAATTGTATTCAATTTCAGGATATACATTTTTTAGATCAATATTTATGGAATTTTATTTAAAGTATTCAGACTGCATCAGACATTTTCAAGATCTTTAATCAGACTGTTTCAGACCCAATATTAAAATATGTTTATTACATGTTTTTTCATCCATTCCAAGTCTTTAAAATATCAGATCTCTTAAGTCTTTAAAATATCAGATCTCTTAAGTCTTTAAAATATCAGATCTCTTAAATATATGTATTACAGTCAAACAGTATTTACATCAAAGCTGTGGCTGTAATGGCATCTGAAAAACACAATGTTAAAAAATTGTTAGCATTTTTTTGTTGTTTTGATTTTGATTGAATAAGTGTGAAATTTTAAATATTTAATTATTATTTTATATTTATTTATATGTTATTTTTAAATTAATTTTGATAAAAAAAATTTAATCAATTAAAATTTACCAACATCAATAAGTAAAATTTTTAAAAATAAGTTTATTTTGCCCTACTGTTTCTATCTACCTGGGTTTATGGAACACAAATGGTTTAATAAATACTTTGTTTGCAACGATGAAATTTTTTTTTTATGAATTTCATTTATTTACAGAGTAAGATATCTAAAAGTGTTAGGGGTCATTCGCAAATTTTGTCACTCAAAACAACAACTTTTTAGACCCTCCTTGTCACAAAATATATATTATAAGTAATGCTTCTTTTCACAGCTTGTCACAAAATCTATGACCTCCCCTAAAAGCGTAACGTAATTTGCAAACAACTTTTTATTGTAAAATTAGGCAGAGCATGGACTACAAGATGTTGCTGAGAAGTTGGAGTCGCCTTATCCAGTAATATTAATACAAGGGGTTGAGTGAGTGAAAATTCTCTCCATAAAGATAGCAACCAAAAAGGTTTTGCTTGAAGCTAGCACATCTATCGTAGAGGGCATAGATTGTTTATTCAAGCTTTTTTGGTGTTTTAACATTGAGTACCAGTTTTTTTTCTAAAATTTAATAAACGGGAGTGGAGGGTGGGGTGGGGGTGGGGTGGCATGTTAAATGCCCCCCCCCCCCCCGTTTATTTACCATGCAAATTATGCATGTTTTTTTTATCATAATTGAATAGGATTTAATATGCTGATATAAGTTTTATACTTTGCAAAGTATAAAACTTATGTTCAGCATATTAAATCCTATAATTAAAACCAAAGCTTTGTTGAGAAATAAACTAAAAATAAACTAAAATAAACTAAAAGTTCATTTTTAGCAAATCGAGATTTAATAGGTCGACAAGTTGTAAAACCGTTTACACTTTTGTTTTTATCGGTGACTGAAAATTATTTTACTTTTGAGATAATATATAATTTTTTTGTTGATAACAAGTAAAAATTAATAAACAGGGGGGGGGGGGTGTTAATAAGCTTAGAGTGGGTGGGAAAAATATCCAAAAATTAATAAACGGGGGTAGGGGGGGGGTAGGGTACGTTTATTAGGAACTTGAGAGTACTGTAACAGTTTATATGCAATCCCATCTACTAAAAATTCAAATATTTTTTGTTCATAATCCTCTTTATCAAGAATACAAATGTCTCCCCCTGGTTTTTTTATAACAATGAGAATGATGAAGTAGACAATGAAAATAACGATATTAACGATGTTGTGTGTGTGATAAATTACTCTTATTATTTAGTTAAATGTTGTTAAATCTTCATCAACTTTTTCACAAAAAAAATTAAATGATGCGTTTAAAGGAAGTTTATTAACTTGAAGTTATCTCACCATCACATTATTTAAATTTTCAATTGCTGATAAGCAATTGAAAATTTAAACAATGTTCCCCCATTGGAAACAGCAGTTATGTATTATTAGAAATCAGCATAAAAACTTATCTCTGAACCATATCCAGCCAACCCAGCCATACTTCAAATAACCTCTGATGGATTTAACATCTATACATAGGACTTATATTATCTTCTTTAAAAGTTAGCTCAGACATTCCAGAAACAAACATATTTTTCCACAGAAACAACAATTATGTATTACTAGAAACCAGCGTAAAAAACTTATCCCTGAACCATATCCAGCATGCCTAGCCATACTTCAAATTACTTATGATGGATTGGATATCCACACATCAGGCTTGGACAGGAATAGCATGCGATTGAGCAATATTGGTGACCACGCAAATAATTTTAATTTTTGAAAACTTGACCACGATTGTTTATATGTTTTGATTATTTAAAAATTTCAGAAATGCTCTGAATCTAGAAACTCTAAGCTAAACTTAAACTAGGAGAAAAGTTAAAAAAAAATTAAAGAAAAAAAAATTCCTAATGAAAAACAAATTTGTAACGAAAAAGAAATCATAAAAGCACTAAAATAAAGATAAAAACTTAAACTTGAAGTGAAACTTTTTGCTATATTTTTAATTACGTATGAAATAAACGTTATTAAAGCTTATCTTTTTAAATGTTTAAAATTATGCAAAACGTTTTTAAATTAAGTAACAAATTACAACTAATAATTGTTTAATAAATGAACAAATTTGATTAAATTTATTAAAAAAGTTTTCAACTTTTTCATTCGTAAAAATAGAAAAAATAAAAAAAATAAAATGCGCCTGTGGTTTTAATAAAATAAACTGCCAACAAGCATTTTAACTTAATTTTAATTTGAGCATTAAAACTTTATTAATAAGCACTTCGTGTAACGAATTTAAAAATTATTATAAAAGATTTAAACTCATTCATTCCTATCAAATTTGTAAAGAAAAAAAAAATTAGCATGGTCATTTACAGAGTGCGATCGCATGCCATTCCAGTCCAAGCCTGATACATAGGATTTGTATCATCTTCTGGTTTTAAAAGTTAGCTCAGAAGAAATTGAATTAAAAGTGATACTAATTTATGACTAGAATTCCTTTTTCACTATCTGGAAATATTAAAATCTTTATAATTTTCTTTATAAATTTTTAAGTTTGGCATGTTTCAATTAGTTAATCTTCTCAAGGTGTCAGCTGTTATAACTGATTTTTGAAAATAAACTTCTTTTTTATGAGATTCTTCTTGACTATAACTATAAAGTCTATAAATAAAAGAGAGCACGAGTAAACAGTAAACAATATTATAAATTTATATTGTATTATAAAATCCTATTGTATTTTACACTATTATGTATATTTAAATTTTAGTTATTTTAAAGAATTATAAACTGTATACCCTTACATATTAAATCTAAATCTCACTGTCATGACAGTGAAAAAGCAAAGCAGATGTTAATTTTTTTTTTTATTTAATCAATATATGTGTACTTTGCATAAAATATGGTTGCTATTCCAACCATATATTTATGTATCTGTGTATATATTTATGTTATGTACCCAAAACATGCTTCACAGTAAAACACTTTAAAAACTAAAAATTACCTTTAATGCTTTCGTACATCAAAACAGAATTGTGATCTTTCAGTTCAGGATATATATTAAGCATAAGATTTGATATTTGAGGGCGCATGCGATGTTGCTCTTGCAGTGTTTCACAAGGTACATTGTTATTCACCATTCTCTCAAATAATGAAATCTCAAGATTATACTTCTTTGCAAGCTTGTATACATTTGGACTTGGTCGCAACTGTTTGTGATCACCTATTAGTATAATATGATCACAAGAATTTGGTATCGTAGTAACAACGTGTGATTCTAGTACTTCAGCAGCTTCTTCTACAACAAGGATTTTTGACCTTAATTCTCCTAAAACACTCCTATATTTTGCAGCAGCAGTAGTTGTCATGCCAATTACTTTTGCTTTTCGCATAATATTAAGATCCTCTAATTGAAGCATTTCTTCAACAATATTGAATGTTTTTTGATACTGAACTTCTAAATTACTGACCTTAAGCTTAAGATAATTTTGATACAAATTCACCCAATAACGATATAACTTCCAACGGTCTTCGGTTGCTAAAGCCCAAACATCATTTATAGCATTAGCTTCATTCGAAGTCATTGCAGCACCACCATGCAGTAAAAGTTTTAACCTTTGCCTAAGTTTTCTTTTTGAAATTTTAACAGGTATAAATTTGTTTATCATATCAACATCATTATCAAGATTTTCAATATTCATTGCCAAATATTTGTTTATATTCAACTCTTTTTTGGAATTTTTAGTTTTTTCCTTTGAGTCATCTTCTAAATCTAATCGCCGATTTTCAATCTCATGCTGCACTTCATCATCAATTGCTAAATCGTCTTCATCTTCCAACTTAAGTTGATCAAATCCATGTTCAATTTTGTTGTTGTCTTCTTCCATCATATTTTCTAAGCCAAGCCATTCAATAATCATAGATTGTTTTGAGTTGACAGTTGACCACCCATTAACATCTTTCTGAGCTTGATAAACAAAGTAACCAAATTGAAGACTTTCAATATGATTGTTATCAATGGAAACTGATAAAGTGTCTTCATGTATAACCCCTCTTTGAGTAGCTTCCAACTGTTCTCTTATGTTATTAATTTCAGCCTCTAAACCATCTAATTCCGATCTAGCTTGTATGCGACCTCGAAAAATCTCCACTGGAACTTTTCTCAAACTTCGACTGTTATTTCGTAAATTTTTAAGTAAAAATGGTTCCAGTGCTTTACACTGACTCCTCCCTCCAACACGCACAATCCCATTATTTAAAAATTTTGACACACCCTCTAAAAATTGATCCAAAGCATGATTTGTATAACAAACTAACAAAATAGGTCGTGGTTCAACATCTGTTGTCACAGGATCTCTACACCAAGAATTAGAATTGTGTAATAATGCTTTTACTACTTTCAGACCAATATATGTTTTACCAGTACCAGGTGGACCTTGGATAATTGAAAATTCCCTAGAAAGAGCTGCTTTTAGTGCTCTATACTGAGAAGGATCCAAATGTAATGTAGCAGCATCAGGCCAAGATGGGCTATTCAAAATTTTAACAGCTTTAGCTACATTTTCAGCTGTATCACTGTATTTAGTTTTATCTTTTGTTATATGTGCTCCCAGAAATATATCGTCATCACTACTTCCTAGATCTTCATCAGTATCACTAAAATCTTGATTTTTTAACACTGATTTAGCATCAACAACAGGTCTTAAATCAAAAATACCATTTTCAACTACATTTCTCTGTAAGTATCTTGGAGGTAAAATGTTGTTATTTGCAAGCACAATGTAACGCTCAAATGGAAAGTTTTCATTTCGCATCTCTTGTAAACCTACTAAAACATGGCGGTAAGCTTCAAAATATGCACTTGTTTCAGCCATCAAAAAAGTCTGGTCAGCAGATATTTCTGACACTTTATTTTGGTCAACACCCTGCTCAAATTTAAGTTCCAGCTCTCCTTTTTTAATTAATTTTGTATCTCTGTCGGATACTGTAGCAAAAAGGATTGTCTTAAAGTTATCTTGTGATAGACATACTAGAGAACCAAAAATTAATCGACGCGACACCTCCCAGCGAACATGTTTTAGTTTTTCAATATCAAATCTGATTCTGTAAGTTAATCCTTTATTAGCAGTACAAACAGGAAAAAGAATTTTTACATTAGTGTAAACATGTAAATTATTTAAATGACGAGGTTTTCTTAAATAAAGTTGCTCCTGGAACATTTTAACTCCTTCACGAAGCGGGGCAACAAAATCCTCTCGCATAAGGCGAAATTGAACATCTAAATAATGATCAACGTTCTCATATCCACCTTTTATCTTATTTTGTCGCAAATAAATGTCATTTTCAGGATTAATGTCTAGAGCTGTTGGAAATATTGAAATAGTCCAAAAGTCATTAGGCGGTGGTCCCATATCGAAAACATTATCAGCACTACTTTTATTATATTCTTGTTTCAAGTTGACATGAACTTCATCTTTAATTTCGTTCAACTCCATTAACAAGCACCTTGATTCATCACACATTAGTAACTCTCCTTTTCTTTCTTTGGAAAGACAATCTATGTTTATAATGACTGGCAATATATTGTCACATGCATTAGGCATAGTTTTAAACATAGTTCTAAAAATGACTAGCAAATTTTTGATGCACAGTTTACTTTCTTCAACATTGACAACATTACTGCTGGTTAATAACTTTACTATAAATTTACCAACATTAGCTCGAAAAAATAAGGACTGGGTAAGGGTTTTCAAAAAATTTTGTAGTAGTTGACGTGACAATTTACTATCAACAGCAATGGATAAAATCTTTATAATAATTGGCATCCATTCTTCTTTTACTTCCTTACTCTCTAACATAGCTTGAAAAGCTCTTTCTGCATTTAATGTATGGAGTAATTTTTCGGCATCAAATGTTAACCATTCCTGAAAAATTTTGAAACCAAGCCTATATTTATTTAATTCTTGTTGACCAGGTTCTTGATGTTCATTATTTTGTAAATTGCCATGTTGTGCACCAATATTTTGCGCACCATTTCTAGAAATAAATTTATAGTGTTATTAATTGCCTTTTTAAAGTAAAAATGATATAGTAATGTATTTAAATATTATAATATTAGTAGTTTACTTGTAAAATAGAATAAAATGTATATCTTAATTATTTTTTGTTTGTTTATTAATTTTTATTAACTTTATTTTCAAATATTGTTAGTGTTCAGTAAAATTTTGTTAAAGTGCTTAGGAAGTAATAATATTGTAATTTTATATTGCAATTACCTGTTTAAGCTGAGGTAACTGTTGTGTTTACTTTTTAAGTTGTGGTAACTTGAAAATTATTAATGCTAAATAGGTTTATATTTAAAATCATTTTGAACAAAAAACAACAACTCAGATTACATGAAAAATTGAACTTTAATGTTAATGAATTTTAATAATCTTTTTTACATTTTTTAAATTTAAAAATGTTTTGGTTTCCATAACTAATAGTTTAAAATAAAATATGTAAGACTTAAAAAAAAAAGAAAAATTTGGGAAATATTGTAGTAAGTTTTGTGGGAAATAGCTACAGTGAAATCCAGAAATTTTTGTATATTTGATTATATGCTTACATTTTCATATCACATTTTAATAATCAATATTTAATATCTTAAAGCTTAATAATTAGAGCCTGGGAACATCCCACTACCATCACCACCCCAATACAGTGCCGGATCAAGGGGGGACTATAACCCTAGGCCTCACAAATTTAGGGGCCCCAAAAAAATTTAGAGGACCTTATTTTAAAAAAAAGTCATTTTTAGGTTCTGGCCCATAAAAAGGCCTCCAAAAACAAAAATAGCCCCGGGCCCCAAGAATTTTTAATCCGCCACTGCCCCAATACTATCACCACCACCAAAAAAGTGCCACCAGCCAATATACATTTTTCAAATAAAAAGTATACTACACATTATAACAGATTAAAATTTCATCAAAATAATTTTTTTAACAGAGTAGTTAATCTAAAAATACAACCAAAACATTAACCACAAAACATTAACCACAAACTTTTTACTAATTGATCTTGATCTATGAGCTAAAGAAATTTTAAGCTTCTGGAGAGGAATTGTTTTAAGAACATTAAAAAACATATCGAATTTTTTTCTTCACTAAACTGAAATAATCTTTGAACAAAATTAATGAAATGATTTACAGCATTTATTTTTATTTTTCAAACTGATCAACTTGATTTAAAATATCTGAGTTTATCAAATATTTTATTGGGTGTATTAAATCAATGTGCTTTCAAGGATTCTTTTTTTAACTTTTTGTTTTACAAGTTGACTAATTGATGTATTTGCTTTTCTGATAAACTGAATTACATTATCAGAAGACAATAAATCAGCATCTCATTTGAAAAGTGCTTCTATAGCTAGTTTAGGCATATTACTTAGAATCATTTGTTTTGATGAACCAGACTCAAAAAGTATTGTTTTAAGTAAAGTTAAGAATAAAACTAAAAAAGTTTTTCTTATTACCTCAATACTAATTCTTAGTATTTTAGTGACAATGCTAGTTTCTATACCCTCAGAGGTCAAGGTGTTAAAATTTTAGAATGCTTTAAGTATTTTGTAATGGTGCACAATGTTGACCCAGGAGTTTTTAATTTTGCAAATTTTAAACATTGAGTGCTGCAGCTCTTGAGAAAATCAATATTAATCATAATTTCAAATATTAGATGTCTTTCTAATTGTGCTAACATCTTTTAAAGTAGCCATTTTTATTTTAACAAAAAAACACTTTATTTTAACTCTTTATTTTAAATTTTTACAATTTTAGTTTCAGTATTTTTCAAATGTAAACAAAATGTGGCCAAATTAGGGATGTTGAACCCAATTATTTGTTATTTGGGTATTTGGAGTTTTTAGCACTATTTGGGGTCACTCAAATATTTGTATTTTTAATCAAATATTTGTAGTGCAAAAATTTTTAAATTATTTTTTAGCATTTTTTAAAAAAATAACTGTCACATTTTTAAAAATCTAATTTGTTACAAACACTTTATTTCAATCTCCAAGATACACAATTTTCATGAATTTTATATCATAATTAATTCACTACTACTGAAAATTTTTAAAATTTACCTTTGTTTAATTGTGAATTTAATCAAGTAACTATTGAAATTAAAGAAGTTATATATATATACTACTATCAGGTTTGAGAACATGCTTTTTTAGGTTACGTTGACTAAACTAAAATTTTATTTAGAAACTGACGAGTGAAGTGTGGAAACATTTTGTAAAAATCGGTAAAAATCAGGCAAAATGTAAAGTTGGCAACTGTAATGAAATTTGTACGATTGTTAAATATGGAAAGACAAATTTGATGAATCATTTAAAATTGAAACATGGCATGGATATGTCTCTTAAAAGAAAGAATACATCAGAATCAAGAGAAGGTCCAAGTAATCAAAAAATTCAACGCCCAATAACAAGTTTTACAGTTCGAGAGTCTAGAGAGTTGTTAATATCAAAATGTACAGCCAAAGATAGATTTTTAATTAATCAAATAATAAATTTGGATGCTACTAAATCATATTTGTCATCACGCAGTCATCAAATGCCCAAATCAAGATCAACAGTTTGGAAAGACATTAAAAAATATTACAAAGAAGTTTTTAATGAATTTGTATTAAAAATTCAAGAGCCTAAAGTCATGGGAAAGAAATTTAGTACAATAATTAATGAGTGGACTGATAATACATTAAAGAGATATTTAAATTTAAAAATTCACTATGGCACTGATTCTAAGCAATTTGCATTAACTTCTGTTGAATCAGGTAGGTGTAATGCTGAAAACTTGAAAACAATTGTCAGAAAAAAACTCCAGGACATTATCCTTGACATTTCAGAAGATATTTTGTCTCAACTATAAACGATGGAGCGCCCATAATGAAAAAATATGCCACCTTGATGCCATTTGAAAGTCAACTTTGTTACAATCATGGAATAAATTTAGCTATTGTTGATTGTTTATAACAAAAACATTGTGAAAAGATGGATGAATATAATATTTATGTTGAACTTGATAATGAAGATAAAGGTATTGATGAAAAACTAGATTTTGATGAACAAGAAAGCTCTTTACCGATGGAAAAATCCTACTTTGATGTTATATCAGTTATTTGAGGATATATGAGAAAATCTCGAAAATTGCTCGCTTTAAAGAAAATGTCCAAGAAACAACAGGAAAAGAGTTAACTTTATTAATTGACTGCAAGGCAAGATGGAATAGTGTACTTCTTATGTTGCAGAGATTTTATGAACTAAAAGAAATTGAAAAATCTACAATAATTGAATTTGAAGGTTCATATGATGAAAGCATTAAAACTAAAGTTAAAGACATAATAGATTGTTTGATTCCTGTTAAAGAAGTTATTAAAAAATTAAGCTCTAAATGCTGCAATTTGATGGTGGCAGAAGGATCATTTATCTATTTATTCAACACACTTAACGCACAGAAAAGTGATATTTTGCAAAAATGTTATAAAATTTAAAAACTCAAATTGATTCATGAAGAAATGTTGATTTAATATCAACATTGATTTTTCTTCACACTGGTGATTATCCAAAAAAAAAAAAATTATTTTAAATATTCGTCTAAATTAACTATTAGAAAAAAAAATTAAGGAACTCAATACAAGAATAATTCCAGAATCATTTTTGGAGGAAAATGATGATGAAAATTATTCAAATACAACATACAAGCTTGATGACACTATCAACCACTTTGTAAACCATCAGAAAACAGTCAAAACTTCAATCGAAAATGAAATTAAGGCATTTGAAGAAACAAAAAAATGTACAGATAAACTTCAGATGATCTATGATGCCTTATTAACTGTGCAAGCAACATCAACAGACTTTGAAAGAGCCTTTTCTGTAGCTGGAAACTTCTAGACTAAACTTCGCAATAGAATGAAAGAAAAATTGAATATGTTTGTATTTTTAAAATATCACTTCTTAAATAAAAGCTAAAATTTGAATTGAAATCAATTGATTTTTTTCATACATTTTACTATTTAGTATTTGTACAAATATTTGGGGGGTCACTATTTGGGGTATTTGGTATTAATATAAACAGTGAAAACCCAAATATTTGGCATCCCTAGGCCAAATGGCCACTGATTGTTTACTTTTTAAAGAAAAAGCTAACGCTATTCAAATGTTTTGAGGATATTTTATGAATATTTTTTGAGCTGCAAAACAGACACAACAGAAACAGACCATAAAAGATAACTTGTTGTTTTCAAAAAGTTCAACAATATTAAAAAAAACAATTTGTACTTATATCAGTTTGTTAATAATAAAAAATGTTTTGTTTTCAATTAGCCAAAAAAAAAAGCTTTTTATCTTTTAAAAAAAAAAGCCAAAAAAATTTTATCTTTAAATTTTAAGTTTGAATCTTTAGGAGAAAAAAATTCTTTTTAAGTTTGGCAATAAATTGTTAAACATTTAAACATATTCCAACTAGCAGCCCTACTCCTCATTAGTTTCTTTATTTTTCAAATCATACTAATTTTAAACTCTGGTTTAAATTTTTCAGAGATAAACAAGTTTGAAATAGGAATGCACTCACAATAGCTCTATTAGTCTCCTGTTGGTATACATAGTTTGATATTCTTCACATTGTTAGGGAGTGTCTAAAAGGTTTTAAGGTATTTGATAAAAACTTAAAAGTTTAAAATACATAATGATAGAAAACTCAACTATTCTTTTTTTATATTATATAGGATTTTAAACAAAACTCTAAAAGTTTTGCTTAAAATCCTAAATATTTTTTCACATCCAAAATAACTCTAAAAAAAGAGCAATGGTTTTCTTTAAATATAATTACATTTGACTCCCTTTCATACAAGTGTAAAACAGAAGACTTTTTTTTTTACTCATTTTTTTAATATATTTTGTTTTTTATATTTTATTTAAATTTTTATACATATTTAAATTTAATTATTTGTTATAAAAATATACTTTTTATAATTATTTTCATTTTTTAAAATTATTATATATTTTATTTTATTTATATTTATTGTTATATTTATTGTTGCCAAAGAAACTAAACCTGCTATAATCTGTGTTTGTGAAACATTCTTCAATGACAAAACTTCTAAGCTAGTTTGTGTTTAAAAGATTACTCAATTTATTGCAAGGATCGTATTAAAATTGGCGGAGCAGCAATTTATTGTAGAAACAACATTAACGCAAAACAAGTACAGATTACACAAACAGGTATTGATATAATCTGTGTTGATCTGATTTTTGATCTAACTATCCACTAAATCATACATCTTTTTATGCAATAAAAGATGTTGCATATCTTGAATCTATGATTTTAACTATTTGTAATTTGAGCTACTCTGTGTCTCAGATTATTAAGTTGGTGACTTCACCTTACCTAAAATGTTACCTAAAATAAACTGTTTCACCAAACAAAATAAGACATAGTATTTTATCAAATTTGGTAAGCAAACTCAGTCTACATCAATTTGCTAAAATCAAATTTTGTCATAAAGTATTTTTTTTATTTTGTCTTTCGTAAAGATTTTTTTTTCTTTTTTAAAGGTTTTTTTTTAGATAAGTTAAAGTAGTTTTTACAACACATTTTAAATTTTGAAAATATGTCAAAAGTTGTGGTCAACTCGTTAAAACAAATTATTTTTTGCGTGGTCATATAATTGCGTGCGATCGCACATTTTCCTGTATATTCACTATAACGCAAATGATTTTGGAGTAAATATAGACTACCACTCAAAGTACAAAAAAAAAATAGCTAGAATCATCTATGTAGCAAACACTTTTTGCATGGTCATATAATTGTGTGCCATTGCACATTTTCCTGTCAAAGACTGTAACGCAAATGATTTTGGAGTAAATATAAACTCTCATTCAAAGTACAAAAAACAAATAGCTAGAATCATCTATGTAGCAAACACTAGAGCATACTTAATCTTAAAAATGCTTTAAAACTTGTAATCAAAGAACCTTAGTACGTGCATTTACCACTTATGTAAGACCAATGATGGAATATTTCTCTCCAGTTTGGTTGCCACACCAAACTGTGTTAATAAAGTCTAATTAAAATATTCAAAAGAGATTCACTAAAAAAAATTACTAATCTTAGCTGTTAACAGGCACTTGGTTAGATTCTCTTGAGCTCAGATGTGCAAAACATGATTTTGTTATATATTTCAAAATTGGGTTTGTATTCATAATTGGGTTTGTATATATATAATTCATAAAAAGGTTTGTTCAGATAACATTCAAAACTAGGTTTGGATAGATAAAAGTTCTTTGATTTTTGAGGTTAGCAATAATAAATATACCCGCAGTCATACTTTTAAGATTTGCAAGCAACAATGTCAACTCGATATTCTCAAATATATATTTTTTCAACAAGTTGTTAATATCTGAAACAATCTGACATCATAAGCTGTAAACACAGAAAACATATGTATGTTTAAAAAATGCTTCAATTTCAAAAAACACTGCTTCTATAAAGTAAATGAGTTAAGTCTTAAATGTGTATTTTATCAACTTCTTTTTGTTTATTATGTACATTGTTTTCATACTATATAAGATAGTTGATGTATGCACTTTTCACATTTCTAAAAATTGCTTACGGGATCATTTTTTACAAAAAAACATACACACAGAAACAAAAAATAAGTGCTTTATACTTGAAATTTGGAAAAAACAGCTTTTTAGGTTTAGGAATAACATAAAAAGTTAAAAAATTATTTTTTCTAAACATTAAGTGTGTATGTATATATATATATATATATATATATATATATATACATACACTACACTCAATCCATAGGTAAGTCCCAATTTCCGAATATCATTTTTGTGCTCTAAACATAAAAAAGGTGTGCTTTACTTTTTCAGAAAAAAAAGAAAAAAAACTAAGAATAGTGAAAGAAAAGATTGCTGCCCCACCCCAAACTCTCAGTCGATGTAGCAACTCTCTTAGCTGCGTGTTAGGCTATTTTTCAGTCGATGTATGTACTGAAACTTCCTGTTCTTTTATGACATTATTCATGTGCATCTATTGCTGCATTGCATATGTATATATATATATATATATATATATATATATATATATATATATATATATATTATATATATATATATATATATGTATTTATATTATATAAATACATACATATATATAGCCTTCCCAGGAAACGCGTGTGGTCGTACACCTTGTTCACCCATGATAAAAGTTAGTTTTTTAGACAAGCTGACCATGGGAGGACGCATCTTTTACAAAGCTTTTAAATAATTTGCTTCAAAAAGCTAAACTTATCTACTGAGAAAAAAACAAAATTAAAAAAAGAAACAAACTTGTAACAAAATATCAAGTTAAATTAAATAAACTATAAAAATTAATAAATAAAAAAAGTAAATAAAATTTTATACAACTTTCCTATTCTTTTTTTTAGAGTTGTTGTTGAAAAAACATATTTTAAAACGATTTAATCACAATTGGAAGTTTTGATTTCACAATTTAATTTTAATTTGTTCACAATTTTTATCAGTCCATATAACAAAGAAACTAATTTGCTATGTACACTAGAACTATAAGAAATTTTGTTAATTTTTGTTCTTACGTTTATTCATTTATTACATTTATTAGTTTTTATGTTTTTTCAATTTTAAAAATATTTTTGCTATATTTGACGTTTTTTCTCAATACTGATATCATAGGAAAAAAAGAAAATAAGTTGTTATTTATTTGTAAAAAATATTATTTGATTAAATAACTTTGCAATGACAGAATAAGTTAAATAAAAGAATAACATGGTTTCTTTAATAAATGTATTTACTGCAATAGATCCATTTCTAAAAATGTTTATTTTATATTGCCCTATTTCCTATATTAAAATAAATCACTAGAGATAATGAACAAACGCTCTTTTAAAAAAATGTAATTAAAAACTCAAACAAAAGTTTTAAATAGACTCCTAAAAATTTTGTTAGGTTGGTTCAGTAAATTAACAATGCACTAGCCCTAGCACTAGCCCACAAGCTTTTGGAGCTTTATCAATAACTATAGTAATAAGGAAAAAAACTATCAGGTTTAAATGCACAATTTGGATGATCCAACAAAAGTGCAAACTATTATAATGGGGGTAGTGAAAAGAACCAAATATTTTATATTAGATATAACTATTAATGACATTTTATTTTTTTACATCAAAAACTTGTTACAAAGAAATTTTTTTTACAAATAAATAGCAATTAGTTTATAAAGTATTTCCTTTATATACTGACTGAAAAAAAGTTGCAAAAAAGTTTTGTATCAAAAAATAATTTTTTTTCTCGTTATATTCTTATCTACTTTTTTCCCTGACTTGTATCAATTTTGGTAGTGGAAAATAACAAACGCTCTAAAAATAAGAAAACAAAAACACTTAATATATAAGTATATTATTTTTTTGACAACAATTTTTTTTTTTTTATTGATAAATTTTTTTTTAGCCTACTCAATTTAGATTTTTATATTTCGTACATATATATATATATATATATACATATATATATACATATACATATATATATACATGTATATATACATATATATATATATATATATATATATATATATATATATATATATATATATATATATATATATATATATATATATATATATATATATATACATGTATATATACATATATATATATATATATACATGTATATATACATATATATAGTCTTCGATTCTTTTCTTCAAGTAATGCTGATTTATTCTCTAGTTTCTATATATGTATATATATATATATATATATATATATATATATATATATATATATATATATATACATATATGTATATATATACATATATATACATATATATATACATGTATATATACATATATATATATACATGTATATATACATATATATATACATGTATATATACATATATATATACATGTATATATACATATATATAGCAGGAGTGCTATATACATGTATATATACATATATATAGCAGGATATATAGCTATATACATATATATAGCAGGAGTGCACAAGGTATAAATTGCCCATCTAAATCCGTTTAAAGGGAAAAGAAAGTCTCTTTTTTGAAAAATTAAATTAAGTTTTGATGAAACTTTTTTTTATTCTAAAATTTTATTTTGTTGATTCTTTATGGTATAGTAAAAATTTTAATTGTAATAATAAATGTTTTTTAGCGATAAAACAACTTGCAAAAAAAAAAATAATTTATATTTAATTATTATTATTATTAATTCAAAACGTAGTAATTAACTAAATGATAAATTAAAAAAACAGTATTCAAATGTTAAAATATAATCATTTGTTCTAATAAAACAACAATATTTAGAAAACTGTTATACATCATATAGTTGTTTTTTAAAAACGAATGATCTTAATTATACTATTGTAAAAGTTCATTTATTTCTCTTCTTCTTTGTGAATGAAAATGTTATCGTATATAAAAATTTCTACAATCGCTTTATTAACAAGTAAGAGAGTGACAAATCTGAACAAATATATCATAGCATCTTGAGGTTTACTTTAAAAATTTTGCAATGAATGTAGCAATTTTGCAAGATCTATTTGAGTATTAATATATTGTCTTTAAATGGAATAAAATATAACATTTTTTATTGCGCTTCTTTAGTTGATTCATTTTTTTGTGCTTTGTAAATTTTAAAAATTCAACTGTTTATATCTAAGCTGTAAAGATATAGTGACAATTATTCAGGTGTTTCTGTTTTACCCCAACTCAAATATGTTGCTAGTGTAACTAACTAGTGTAGTGTTACCGGAAGATGCCATTTTCTTTACTGAAACTTTCCTTTTTAACTTGAAAATTTGAATAACTTGATAACCTAAATTTATACTATAAAAATAGATTATCAGTCTGTTGATTATAAATAAGATATTAGATTTTTAATAACAAGTTAATAACTCGTTATTACCTCGTGATTAACTTGTTATTAACTCGTCTACAGTGGTGTACTCTGGATTTTTAGATGTTTGAGTTTTGACACTTTCACATATTTTGCAAACTCCGAACTTTTGTATGTTTATACTTATGTCAAATGAGAATGTTTTGCAAAAAGTTGTGGTGATTGGAGCTTGGGGACAAAAAAAACCCAACTTTCGGGCCCACCCAGCCTTTAACGTGGGAGCAACAAGTTGACAAAATAATTTCTTTAGTATTTTTATTTAAGTTTATATTCATCAACAAATTTTAAATTTAATGCAATAACCTCTTAGTTTTTAGTTTTTATGACCCTACAAAGTTTACAGCCCCCTCAAATTGACGGGGGTTAAAACTTTATATGGTCATAATTTTAAAAAATAAGAAATTA
>NC_061156.1:36456981-36494481 GCF_022113875.1 Hydra vulgaris
CAGTTCTGCATCAAATTAAACAAAATATTTTTTTATTATACCTAACATGTGGTTTGCATTGCTTGCACTCAATAAGACTTGATTTTTCCACTTCAAGTTATCTTTTGTCAATATTAAAGTTAAGCAACCAATCTTGTGTCCAAGCATACGAAAAGTTCAAATCACATTGTAGTTTATTATGTAACTCATCAGGACTAATCAACATGATTTTTGTGTCATCAGCATATAATTTTGAAATATTTTTTAGAGACTCAGGAAAATCATTTATATAAAGTAAGAAAAGTAGTGGACCCAATACAGATCCTTGAGGAACTCCACTATACACATCAACCCAAGTTGAGACATAATCTCCCATAATAACTCTCTGCCTTTTATTAGATAAAGTTTGAAACCAATGAAGTGCTAAGCCACTAACACCATACGCTTCAAGTTTTAAGATAAGCCTTTGATGTGCTATAGTGCTTTTTTAAAGTCAAGTAAAACTACATCCACAGGAATTCCTTGATCCACATTTCTTGTAATATAATTTAGAGTTTTAAGTAAATTTGTAGTACATGATCTATTTTTAAAGAATCCATGCTGTTGATTAGCTATAATAATATTTTCATGAAGATATTTTTCAAACTTATTTTTAAGTTTAAAAAATATCTTCATGAAAATATTATTATAGATATATTAAAGCCTTGTAGTATTTTAAAAGTAACACACAGAAGTGATATACATGGAAGGTCTATAATTTATAGTTATATTTTCTAAATTAAATTGATTTGGAAGTTGACTTTTTTCTATTGACTCCATAAAAATTAGTGTTAGAGGAAGAGCGAAAGCAGTAGCACAGTTTTTTAAGATAGATGGATATAACTTGTCGACTCCATAGGCTTTGATTTAATCAAGATTGTTTAGCCTTTCAATATTGTCTTCATATTGGATATCTTCAGGAGTTAAATTAAAAGTAGTATCATTGATTCTTGTTTTGAATAATGGAGTGCACTTTTTTTTTTCTTTGACAAAAACGTTTTGAATATTTTTATTTGGAAGATCAGCAATCTTTTCTGGATCGTGGGTTTGTTTCACTGCTTGATTGTCGCAAAGCTTTTATATAGTCTCTTACATATTGTTGTGAATTCATATATTTATATAATACTTTTGGGTTCTTTTTAGTATTTTCCACAATCATTGATTCATATTTTTGTCTTGCAATGAAAATTTCAAATGACACTCTTTTTGATAATTGTTTACATTGGTTACAAAGATTTGAATTTTTCCAGATACTAGAACAATTTCTGTATTTTAAATTCTGTCTTTCTCTAATGAGTGAGATAAGTTCTTTGTTCAAGTATAGTTTCTTTGATGATGAACTTATAGGAACATATAAGTTACACGCTTTTTCAGTATAATGAATTAACTCATCATATATATATATATATATATATATATATATATATATATATATATATATATATATATATATATATATATATATATATATATATATATATATATACATATATATCTTATGCTGCTGAGTTAGGTGAGCATGATGATGTCATACTCACCTAACGTCAAATAGCCTGTTGCCGGGGGCTTCAGTACATACATTGACTGACAAATAGCCTGCCTCGCAGTGGAGTGCTGTTAAATCGACTGAGGGATTGGTATGGGTCAGTATCCTTTTCATTCATTATTCTTTGTTTTCCCTCATCATTTTCTAAAAACGCTCATTAATGTGTATATATATATATATATATATATATACATATATATATATATATACATATATATATATATATACATATATATATATATATACATATATATATATATATATATATATATATATATATATATATATATATATATATATATAATTATATATATATATACATATATATATATATATATATATATATATGTTTATATATATATATATATATATATATATATATATATATATATATATGTTTATATATATATATATATATATATATATATATATATATATATATATATATATATATATATATATATATATATACATATATATATATATATATATATCAAGCCTTCCCAGGAAAGACGTGCGATTTTTCATCTCGTAAGACCACACGTGATTATATTATTTTAGAAAACGGGAACACGGCCGTTTGCAAGTTTTATAATAATGCTGAAAAAGTTTCAAAAACAAAAAAACAAAAAAACTAACAAAATAAAAAGAGATTGAAATAGAAACAAATAAATAATTTAAAAAATTTGTGTACTGTTTTTATTTTTGTTTCTTTAGAGTTAAATTCAGCAACAAAATTAAATAAGGCGAAGCAAAAAAAAAAAACAGTTTGAAGTCTACAATAAAAAGAATGATTTTCTTTTTCTTAATTTATTTTAAGAGGATAGCAAAAATACAAATTGCAATGTGTTTGTAAAATTTATTTGTATAATTTTAATGTAACAACAAGGGTTGAATTAAGCGAATGCAAAACGCAAAATCTGGAAAAATATCTTGTGTTCAAAATTTTAGTTTATACAAAACCGTGTTCCTTGTTTTTAAGGGCAGAATCAACTTAAATTTATTAGCGAAAAAATGAAACAATAAACTTACGATTACAAAAGTAATAACACCCTCGTCACTAACTGCATTACTAAAGTAATAACACTATAATAGTATTATTACTTTTATAGTGCACTTATAACTTTTAAAATTCATTCTTTGTTCAAGCAACATAAGTAGAAAAATAAAATGAATGTTCAAATAATATTAAAAACTAAAGTAACTTATAAAAACGCGACAAACAACTTTATAAAAATGTATCGTAATAAAAGTTTAGCATTATAAAAAACGTTACTAATGGACTGTAAAAACATGCGTTAATTTTAAAAATAACCGATACAAATATTTTATTGGTTGATTTTAAAATTAACGCTTGTTTTTACGTAACGTTTTTCATAATGCTATACTTTTTATAAAGTACTTTTTTATAAGGTTGTTTAAGTGATATGTGAAAGTTCTTGAAATCTTAAATAATATTTGAATATCCGCTTTATTTTTTTCTATATGCTTTTCTGCTTTAATAAATGTTTGGAATTAATAATGTTGTTAGATCAAAGAATGAACTTTAAAAGTAATAAGTGTTTTATAAATGTAATAACACTATTATAGTTTTATTACTTTTATAATGCAGTTAGTGACTAAAGTGTTATTACTTTTGTAGTCGTAAGTTTATTGTTTTTGTTTAGTTTTTTGTAACTTTCTCGCTAGCAAACTTTTAATAATTTGCTCCTTAAAAACAAAGTACACAGCTTTGCATGAACTAAAATTTTAAAGACTTAATATTTTACTGGAGTTAGCAAAATCGCGATCGTATAATTTAACTCTTGATATAAACTTGTTACATTACAATTATACAAATATATTTTCCAAACAGATGACAATACATATTTTCTCTTTCCTCTTTAAAATAAAAAACACATAAAATATGGGAAAGTCATCATCCTTTTTAACGCCTAAAACCGTTTTTTTTTTTGTATTTTTTTTTTGCTATGACTTAATGAATTTTGTTGCCGATAATAATAACCACTAAGAAAAAACAAAAATAAAAACAACACACAAATTATTTAAACTATTATTATTGTTTTCTATTTAAGTTTTTTTAATTTCTTATATAATTATTAAATTTAAAACAATTTTTCAGTAACGCATATAATATAACTTGCGCAAACGATCGTGATCACGTTCTCTAACTTAAAAAACGTTTCTGTGGTCGTACGAGAGGAAAAACTGCACGCCTTTCCTGGGAAGGCTTGATATATATGTATATATATATATATATATATATATATATATATATATATATATATATATATATATATATATATATATATATATATATATATATATATATATATATACATATATATATATATATATATATATATATATATATATATATATATATATATATATATATATATATATATATATATATATATATATATATATATATATATATATATATATATAGCTTAAGAAGATTAGCAATGAATCATGAATTTATTACAAGTTTACCTTGTGTATTATGCACATGTGTTGTGACCATCAAATCTCAAGGTGGTACAGTTGGTGAAAGAAATTTTGTTTGCAAAACTTGTTATGGTAATTTTTTATTTAAGTTTCACAATTTAAAAGTAAAATTATACAAACGTATATTTATTTATTTTGAAAATATATTTTTTTTTAATTTATTTTTAAAGCACACTATTTGTATTTAGTTCAAATGATTGTTCTATAGTCTCAGATATCCTAATAAAACATATGTACTTCAATATGTTTAAGATTCAACTGAAACTTTCCTGTTTCATTAAAAATACAACTGATTTTAAATAAACAGATTAATGTAAATTAAGAGCTGTAAATATTTTATATTTGTTACACTTTTTTAAATTTGTTTTTATCTGTATTTCTTTTATTATATAGATAGTATTGAAGTTATGGCAAATGCAGAAAACATTGTTTCCGAAGGTAAGGTATATCTAGGTATATAAACAGGCCTCTGCAGGAGTAAATGAGCGCAAGATTGGAGAAAATCTCTCCTAAAATGAACATGGTAAGCTATGAAAGCTGCTCCTTTATAAATGAAACATTAATGCTGTCAAGTTTTTCAGTTTTTAAACTAGATAATAAAATCAAATTAAACTTTTCATTTTGTATTTTGCATAGTAAAAATATTGCAAATCAATTTGATATCTCTTACACTTGAGAAAATTATGCAGCATAGAACATGCAACATCAGAACATCTGTTTCCAACACTTTCATCATAGTAATAAAAACATCAGACCATCTGTTTCCAACACTTTCATTATAGTAATAAAAACATCAGACCATCTGTTTCCAACACTTTCATCATAGTAATAAAAACATCATACCATCTGTTTCCAACACTTTCATTATAGTAATAAAAACATCAGACCATCTGTTTCCAACACTTTCATCATAGTAATAAAAACATCAGACCATCTGTTTCCAACACTTTCATCATAGTAATAAAAACATCAGACCATCTATTTCCAACACTTTCATCGTAGTAATAAAAATATAATTTTTGAATTGAAAGTATATTAGTGTTAAAAAAATAAAACAGGTATTGCCTGGAGTAGTATACATATTGGTTTCAAACGTTTATGCTTTTTTTTTTTTGAAATCTAAGCAAATTTCTTCACAATTAAAAAAATCAGAATCAGAATATTATTGAGTCTATTTTCTACTTTTTTAGGGTGCAAAAGGTTATTTATGAATAAAAATAAAAGTTGAAATAATTCAAGAAAAATGTTTTGTCATTATAAAAAAAACTTATTTTATATATATATATATAAAGCAAGTAAACATTGGACAACAGTGGTTGTTTTAAAGTTACAAAAACTTGTTATTTAACCTATTATGTAAAAACTTATTTGTTCATTATCTCATTATGGTTTTTTTGGAGTGGATGAGTACATTTCTCTTTTATACCAACGATTTATATATATATTATTATACACATAGATATATATTTTTTTAAGTTTTAAAAAAGATTACAAGAAAAGACTTTGATGAAATTGCTGCATCTTCAACATTGAAAATGATTTTTTCTGGAAAAGTATAGTTTTAATAGTTTTTAATCTTAATTTATTAAAACAGATAATAACTTGTTTAAATAATGTTAAAAGTGTAAGGTTATATTAAATTTTTATGGTGTACTATCACTATATGGTATCAAGATAAAAAGATTTGAATTTTTTGCAAAATTAATTTCACCACATAATGAAATTTACCACAAAGTTTTGGTATGATAGGAAAAGCTTATAATTTGGTGATTGGTTGCCAGTTTTAATTAAATGTTCAATATACTTGTGCACTTAATTGACTTTTTTATTTTTTAGTTGCATAGTTATAGGCACAATATATACAAAGAAGGAGGCTCCCAAAAAAGTAAAGATTGTGTTATTATAAAATAGTAGTGCAAAAAAATTAAATTATTATGTTAACAAAATTTTTTAATTTATACATAAAGTAATAATGTTTAAGTATTAATTTATATTTCTAGTTTGTATTTAAATTTATTTTTTGTAAAATTAATAAAATTATTTTTTTTGTTTTAAAATAATTAAAGTTATTTTATTTTCACTTCAGAAAATATGATAAATTTTGAAAATAGATCAAATTTGGTTGTCCGAGGCAACGAGCTGTTGTCCGAGGATCAATCCAACTTTTTATATATGGCATTTAGATCAAATTTTTGTGAAACCAAGGTATGATTAAGTATACAATCAAGTTACCAATATGTTTCAATAGTTGTATATTTTTACTATTTATATTTTACTATATACTTTTTACTACTTGTATCTAATTTTTTTTCAGTACAACGATTACATCTATAAGGTTATTGTTCCTGAATGTATTGTAAGTCTTTTTGCTAAATTTATGCAATGGTCCAGAATTCAGGTAAGAAAGTCACGTTTAAAATATTTTAATATATAATAGATAGATACACCTTAAAATACTTCTCTTTGCAACATTTACAACAAAATGTCTCACTTTGTTATATTTGGAACAATTGTTTTTTTCATAATTTGATATTATTTTAGGTGTTTATGTTAAAAGAATTATATTTTAGACTGAAGTATTTTTGGGAAAGTTTTTTTTTGCAAGGTTAGATCAGAATAATTCTTCTATTTATTTAGTTACAAAAAATGCGTAATTATTTTGTTTACATTAATTTTTTGCTAAATATTTAGGATATAGTTTTTTTTATATATATTTATAAAGGAATAAACCTTTTGAAATTAAACCAGCTTCCAAGGTGTCAAATGAAAGGTAGATATACTATTTATAACTTTTATTTTTCAAACCGATCCTATTAACTTATAATATTATTTATTTTATAAACCTTATTTAATTAAGCATGAAAAGTGAAATAATGAGAGCTCTTGAAAACGATAATTACCTGGCTGCATCAACAGTATTTATAAATTTGATATTTAATTATATAATTTTATATATACATTTTTCAATGTAGTAAATGTATGTATAAGTGTTTATATATATGTATATATATATATATATATATATATATATATATATATATATATATATATATATATATATATATATATATATATATATATATATATATATATATATATACATATATATTTATATATATATATATATATATATATATATATATATGTTTTTATTAAAAAAAAAAAAATTATTGTTGTTGTTGTTTTAAAAGGTCATTTCAAAACTGAAAACTTCTGCAATAAATAAAGGCTCTGCTTCAAAAGACGTTAAAACTCACAGAAAAGTTAAATGTCCTCAATGTTATAAGTGAGTATATCTTAATAAATATTTTTTTTTACTGTAAATAAAAGATTATGTTAATAACTCTTTTATTAAATTGTACGAAGTTATAACAAAGTTGTACTTAGTTTATACTTAGTTATACTAAGTTCTAGCAAAGTTAATACGAAGTTATTTAGGTTCTTTAAAAAAGTAATGAAAGTAATTTTCATAAATATTATATAAAGATTACAAAATTTGATACATTAAATTTAATACATATTAAGTATTGTTTTGTATAGTAAAAAGTATATAAGTTTTGTCTCAGTATTAAGACATCGATATATAATAAAATATAAACTAAATTTTTTTTAGTTATCTACTTTCATTAAGCTTAAAGTATTTTTTTATTGTTAGGCAAGTGGCACATCTAGACAGATGTCAAAAACATGTCTGGGATCGGATAAAAGCAAAAAACGCTAGAGTAGATTTTGATCTCAACTTACCAAGAAAACTGCTCTCACCTTCTAAAAGACAATCAAAGATCCGTCAATACAAAAAAAAAATATGTGGTTTTTCTAATTGCCTGAAAGAAGTTAAAAGGTTATACAATCATCTAAGACAATTTCATGGTTTGAAAACAAAAGAAGAAGTTCAAAGAGCAACTATACTTGCAAGACCTGTTCTTGAAATTAGTGATAAAGAGTCAAGTTCAGATGATTCTTCATTTACAGATGATGAAGTATTATTAGAAAATAATTTCACTAAAGCCATTTATAGTGACAGCAATTTCTTGGCTTCAGACAGTGAGGATGATGATTGGCTTGGTATTTAATATCTTCAAAAGAGATTAGAAAAGTGTTCTGAAGATCATATTGGGCATGATCTTAGAAGTAAAAGAGATATGTCATCAACTAAAGAAGATTCTGAAAGTTCATCTGTTAACTTTGATGATGGTGAGCAGATTTTTTACATGGCTTCATCTGAAGAAGAACAATTTTAAGATGATTTTGTAACTTGGCTGCAAAGTCCAGATGGTGGGATCAAACCTGAGCGTACAGCTAAAAAACATAAAAATGTAATTATGGGTGTTGTGCGACATGCTGCAGATGGTGACATTAATTACAAGTATCTTGCTTGCACTTTTTTTTTAAACTTATGGATGTTGAAAATGCAAAGTGACCAGAAACAACCTGGAACAATTAAAACTTATTTAGGTTTGATACAAATATTTTTAGATTTTTGTATTTTAAGACAAAGAAATGATATCATTACTAATGATGAGTATGTGAAACTAAAAGTTTTAATTAAACAATAGGTGCGTACCTTATGGAAAAGCATTCAAGAAAGGCAATATGAGAAAGATTTAGAAGATTTTCACAACTTTCCATCTGAGCAAGAAATCATTCAATTTGATGCTTCAGATTATGTTAAAAATGCAAAGAAATTTTAAAAAGCTGCAATAACAGTAACTTTGTTTTAAATAAGTCTAATTATTGTTTAGCCAGATCATATTTATTAACCTACATACTATTCAATAATGCATCAAGGCCTGGTGCAACTGCGAATATGACAATTGGTGAATTTAGAAGAGCTCTTCATAATGCTAGCGGCTATACAATTAGTGTTAAGAAACACAAAACAAGCTACAAAGGACCTGCTAACATAGCAATGACGGTAGAACTGTACAATGAAGTTGCAGTTTACATAGAGTTTCTTCGGAATAAGCTTGAAGGTATATCTCATCCAACTGATAAGGAACCTGTATTCCTAAGTTTCAGTGGTTTAGCTATGGATTCATCAATGATATCCTCACAGTTTACCCTATTTTGGAACCATGTTTTGGGAAAAAAGAATTCAGATTCTTCTGCAATGAATCCAACCCTTGTGAGGAAATAAACTACAACTAAAGTCCATAGTAAATTTCCTCATTTAAAGCAAAAAACAGCACAACACTTGTGTCACAGCTTGAAAGTTGCTGAACCAAATTATGATCAACTGATGGAGTTTTTAAAAATGTTACTGATAAAGTAGACACCACTGTGGACTTGTTTAATGATGAGATAAACAAAGGTTTGATTACTATTGCCGATGTAAGAAAAAAGATTTCAGGTGCAGACAGTGATTTGAAGAAAGTCTTGGATAAAGTAAGACATACAATCCGTAAAAGAAATATAACTGCAGGATCCATACCAAATGTTGAAAAGGTTCAATTCTCAATTGAGCCTAGAATTAAAGCAATCGAAGAAAAAGATGATTTTGCAGGAAAAAAAAAGAAGAAAGATGAACCTATATAAAAGTTATATAATTTTCGAGATGAAAAAGAAAGTAAAATAAATGTAAATGATGAATTTTTCGAAAGCACAGATGATGTTAAAACTGATGACTTTTCTTACCTTGATTATGTTGCACCATCTCCAGAAGTCGCATTCAAAAGAACAAGAAAAGAGTTTGCTGAAGATGATAATTGGCTTATATACAAGTATCTATCATCAATTATATTTTCAAATGAACCTATTGTTAAAAGTCAGTTTACATCATTATTAAAAAGTCAACCAGAATTAGTTCATCTTGTGAAGCGGTTTGGGGTTCAATCATTGATTGTAAAGATGAGAACTGAAAGACAAAAGAATTTCAAAACATTATAAAATATTATTAGTATTAAAATATAATAAAATATTTTCTGTTAACCTTTATAGTATGGTTGTTAAATATTGAAGTTTACTTTTAAATTTTAAATATAATACTACAATAAACTTGAAGCATTATTATATACTATTTTATTAAGTTTTTCTGTGTGTTTAGTAGAAGAGGTTTTTTTATGAATAAAGTAGAAAATGTTTTTGATATGTTTTGATATGTTGCTTAAGTTACTATAACCAAAGTTACAGTATATGTAAATTAAACTTAAAGTAAGTTTAACTTACATATAATTTACATTTAAGTTAAACTAACATATATTTAATTTTAAAAAATTAAAGAATAATAATTTTAAATAATTAATATCATTAAATCAAATTATTATTTTTAATCAAATTATCATTTAGTTATTTAATAATCATTAAGAATTGCAGAATAGCAAAGTAACATTTAACAAGGTAGCAAGTATTTGTTTAAACTTTAATAGGTTTAATTTGTTAATATAGTTTTTAGCAGTTTTTTGCAATAGCTGTTTAATTTGAATAATTTATTATTTAATTTTTTTCTTTTTTTAAACAGGTAGCATTAATGTGATGAGAATCTATCAGTAATGGTGTGATAGCATTGATGTGATGAGAATCTATCAAGTTTAAAAGACAAATAAAAAACTTCTTTAAAATTAATTTTTGCGTAGCTTATTTTTTGCTGAATTAATATATATATATATATATATATATATATATATATATATATATATATATATATATATATATATATATATATATATATATATATATATATATATATATATATATATATATATATATATATAAGCATATGTATAATTTAACATTTTTTTATTTATTTAGTTATTTAGAAGCATTGCAAGGTATATATAAATAGTTGAAAAGGTATAGCCTAAATATTCTAGGCAAGCTGTACTAAATTGATTTACGAGTAGAGCATAATAGAAAACAGGAAAGCACATGCTTTGTAAAAATCATCTTTACAATTCAAGGCAATTTATTATTTATTTTATAAATTTTTTTTCAATTTGTACTTTATTACTATATTAATAAATGCTGAAAGCTATAAATTTTGTCATTAATGTTGTCACACCTTTACTTATGAAATATAATCATTTAAATTGATTCTATTGGCACATGATTTTGTTCCAAGTTTAATGTTTCCAAAATATGGTCCTTTTTTTATCTGACACTTTATTCTTTTCTTCAACACACTTTGCCATTCATTAAAAACTGCAATAAAAAACTCGATGCACTTGTTATCTGGCTTTTCTCTGATCAAAATCCAATAAAGTAATCTGATGATTTCGCAAGGATCTTTCTTTTTTCCATTGAATATTTTTTCTCTCTTATTATAGGTTCACTAGGTGTTAATAGTTTAGAACGTAGATTCATTTTTGTTGTAGCCACAGAAAAAACAATACAAACAGCAGCAAAAGCACATGACTGAGTTACTAACTAATTGAGAAAACATTTAAAGAATTTTGCTAAGAATAACTTTACTATCGTTAAAAAAAAAATATATTTTTAGCCCAACATTTACAAAAGCCTTGAAATTTTTTATAAATACATTTTTATTTTGTCCCGCATTTAAGCCAACACAGTTAATAATAGTTAGCGATAACGGTATAACGAAATCTGGCGCAAATTCCTTTACTGACTTTGCCAAATTACAAAACAATTTCGCTATTTAATTCGGGGTACCCTTAAATTAGTTTTTTTAAGTCAAATTTTTTATACAACGCGTAGTAATTTCCAAATAATTGCACTTTATTTATACAGATAAAATGAATTTATTGTCACATAATTTTTTTAGTATTTCAGTCGCTTTAATTGTGAAAATTGTTTTATTGATATAGATATATAAAAATCGTTTTATATATCTATATCAATTATGATATAGATATATAAAACTAGAAATCACTGTTTTAAACAATATAGCTAGAATCTAAATACCAAGTTGGCTGGCTTTAACTATAAAGGTTTTATGCAAACCAATATTTATAAATAACTGAAATATGAATATTGAATTGCATATTTAGAATTAAGACAACCACAAAAAATCTTACCCTGTGCACGAGTTATATTACAAAATTAGATACGTTAAAAATTTCTGGCTCAAAACCAAGAAACCTCAGGTTCTATACCGGCACCTGCCAGTTCTGAGATAAAACCATTAGTTTTTCTTAAACACCTTTAAAGTGTTATTATAACGCATAAAGGATGTTTAAAATGCGATTTTAAAGATGTAACATGTGAATATGATTTTTAAATGAGTTAAGTATTGCAAGTTACAAGTAATGATTGTAGGATTTGAAAAAAAAAGTGTTGTTTATTTAGCTAAAGCCAAGATCAAACCATGAACACTGAGTTCTAACTCAGGGTTCTTTCCAAGTCAAAGCTAACCAATGCTGCATGCTAAAAAATTAAAGATATATATTTAAGTTTTAATATCTTTAAGTCTTTTATAAGCCTTATGGCTCTTATGACACTTAAAAATGTTTTAAAATATGATTTGAAAAAAAAAAAATTTTGTAAGACTGATCAATTTGGTTAATTTAGTATTAAAATCATTCAATGAAAGCATTTAGTGTATTTGCACTATTTAAAAGTAGAAACTTATATTACATTAGATTGATTAAACAACCTAATGTAAGGCCTCTCTGTCTTTTTTTTTACATAAAATAAAAAGTCAAGCAGATTTTTTTGTTTTCAAATTAAAAAGAAAATCTAAAATGAAGGTACAAAAGGTCGGTCGCAAAACTCTAAGGCCCTCTTCTCCCTCTTTTACAGTTCGGGCTTGATAGTGAGTATAAAACCTAATAATTATATTTTTTAGGTAAAATATACTAGTTGCAGACAGAAAAGTGTTTGATATTTATTAATAGTCAGGTAAACCTAAAAATATCAAAATTTTTCAATAACTAATTTTTTAAAAAAGTGCGCCCTTATGTTACTAAAATCAAGAAATTTTTACAATAAAATATATAATGAAAACTTCAATTGAAAAATAATACCTATATTAATTTATATAGTATAATAGCAGAAATAAAAAACTTCATTAAAATATTTAACTAATTGCGCTTATATGAACAGAAATAAAAAAGACATCAATTTCTCTTTTTCTACGATTGCAACTGAAAAGTTTTAACAAAATCGAACCGATCAAAGACATTTCAGTAACTTCACTCAAGATAATGCGCGGAAAAAAAAAAATACAAGTAGCAAAAAAAATTTAGGGAACTAAAATATAAAAAGTGGTGGAACTATGTTATAGGGGGAAATTACTTGGTTTTCAGAAACAGTTGTTGTTTTTTGGTGAAGTTTTCATATAGCGAGGGGAATTATGTTTGGCCCTCATGTTACGCAAGCCGTAAAAACTAGTAAACAAAAAGTTAATTTTGTATGCGTAAAATATTCTTAAGTTAAAAAAATACTTTAAAATAAAAAATAAATATAATTTTGCAGCAATTTAAAAAAAAATTGTTTTAAATAACGTTTTTACGCTTCTCTTGTCTCAATGTCTAAATTCGTAACACTAGGGCTCTTCCACAAAACTTATAGTAGTAGTAGTAGTAGTAGTAGTAGTAGTAGTAGTAGTAGTAGTAGTAGTAGTAGTAGTAGTAGTAGTAGTAGTAGTAGTAGTAGTAGTAGTAGTAGTATTAGTAGTAGTAGTCATGTCTATTAGAGTGTGTTTAACATGGAACACTTGGCAGCCATTGCTTGCCACTACCTCAACTGAGGTAGTGGCAAGAAAGAGTCGCAACACTTTGTTTTATAAGGAAACGTGAACAAACCTGGATGCAAATATCTAACATATGTAAACTTTAATTTAAGTAATGTTAAAACATACTAAAACATTTATCAAGTTTTACAGTTTGATTTTCACTTGAAAATTGCATTGAGTCAAGCTCTCCTTAATTTTGATCTACTGCCTTTCTTTATGTTAAAAAAATCATTATATAATTTTAATAATTATAACTTAACAACGTGCCAGCGTGGTTGAAAAGATTTTTAAAAAGCCTAAATTTCTTAAAAGATCAAAACACTGAAATAAAAAATTTGTTGCATATGTGTCATGATTGAGATACTTATGTTCTTGTGTTATTAATGTGCTCAGGTAATTAGTCCTAATAAGCTGCAGATGGTTTGAAAAAAAGTATGTCTGAAACTTAATAAAGAAAAAACTTTCTAAGAAAGTCCTGCTATTTATCAAAAAGTGCTGCTGTAGAGGCAAAAAAAAAATACCTGTAGCTAGAAAAAAACTTAAAACTTTCTTATGGCATTTAAAAGTTTGTTTTGCTACATTTATTTTTTTACAATAAATATATGCTGCAGCCGTTTTTCAAAACGCCTTAATATGCTTATTACGTATTTTGAGAAAAGCATAATAAAAAAAAATTATTTAAAAAAATTAAAAATAAACTCTTTGTAAAACATTTTTTGAAACAAAAAATTTTTATGAATTTTTCAGAACTCTTTCAAAATATGTATTCAATAACGTTTGTATAAATCTAAACTAGCTTATTATGTAAAAAAGCCAAAATTGATATTTTTAACTTTTTAAATGGATGCAGTATGGATGATAGAACGATTATGTTGAAATTAGATAATTTGACGCAAAATTTAAAAGCTCTTAACAAAAGCCACTAAATCAAAAAATTAAAAGTGCACTTAAAAATTTTAATATAGTGTGTTGCAAAGAAACATATAAATCATTTTTTAATTTTAATATAAACTAATTTTAATATAAACTAATTTTTTTTTAAACTTTGTTGCGTTTAACCATCCCTATATAAACAATGTATATATAAACAAATATGTTATTTGTTTATATTTATTGTTTATACAATGTAAAAAATCCACTTATATAACGTTTTATTTAGGATCGTATTTAATATAAGTAAATTTTTTTAATAATTACAACTCTTTTTTGCTCAAACTGTTTTGTTTTGATATTTTGTAGTTATGTTATTATATTTTGAAAAATTGACAAGATTGAAAAAACATGAACATTTGTCACATTCAAGTGGAAAATTTGAAACTAAAACTTTAGATTTGTCCCTCTCAATAATTTCTGATTTCTAAAGTTATGTCATCTGCTTCTTAGACCTTTAAAAAGTCATAGTAATAAGATTTTATTCCAATTTTTTTAAAAAACTCTTTTCTTTTAAATGCCTTAAAGTTATACCATAAAAATATATGGAATATATTTTTATGGGATATATTCTAATAAAGACAAAAACTATTTATTTATTACTATTGTAATAAATACAATCTGTTTAATTTTTTATTGTAATAAATACAATCTGATTGTAAAAAATACAATCTGTTATCCATAAAAATGATATATCTGTACTGGTTTATATATTTCTAAGCATTTGTATGCAAGATAATTAAAATTAATAAAAAAATGTAAGATAAATGCTAAAGGAAACTTGACGCATAAAGGTTTATTTTGTCATAAACTGATATCAATGTGCTAAATCTTTTTTGCTTAACTTTTAGATTAGCGTTAAAAATATTATTCTTTAGTTCTTAATCATAATCATAAGAGCTAATTTTTTTTTATTCCATTTGATACTCTTGTGGCGGTCAAGTTGACTGCAATTTTGCTTTTATGATGTTTTCTGTTTGGTGTAGGAGTTGTCTCATCTTCTTCATTGTTAGTAAGATAATGAATTGGATGACTCATTAGAAAGTTTTTGTCTTTTAGAGGCATGGTTTATTTCTTTACTGGCTGCTTGGCCTGTAGAATGTTCCACTGTCACCTTTGCTTTCCACTTGGAGATGGTACAATCGCTTGTCCTTCAAAGATAACCATGTTTCATCCACTTTAGTAATATCAAAAATTTCATCAAGGGGTTCGTAGCTTCCCCTCTTGACACATTTATCATAACATTTCAGTATTTTATCAAGCTTTGCTCGTATAACCTGATGAGGAAAATTCAATTTATTCTTCCACAATTTGGTGAATTTTTTGGAAACTTCTGTCGCTTTTGGAGAGGAATTCTGCACTTTCCTTCCAGAGAATATTCCCCTAAAGGGACCATTCTTCTTCTTTTATGAGAGCTTTGAAATTTTAACAGATTATTGGTCTAGACATCCTTGTTCTTCTGAATGCTACTATTGCTAGGCTAGTACGACACTATGTGTTGCTTCTGTAATAATTAGATGAGCAGCTATATATAGTTTAAAATGTTTTAGAATATTCCAGAATGTTCTAAAATGTTCGAAAATATTTTAAATTGTTCTAGAATGTTCTAAATTGTTCCAGAATGTTTTAAATTGTTCTAGAATGCTCTACAATCTTCTAAAATATTCTGTTATTTTCCAAAATGTTCTAAAGTTCTAAACACTTCTAATTTAAATAATTTGCAGGATAGCCACACGTATTAGTAGTAATAGTAACAAGAGTAAACAAATGACAAAATGTAATTTGAACTTCAGGTGACCTTTTTTTACAACCGAGAGGAATTGAATATGTTTTCAATATTTTCTAATAAAAGTTCATTGATTTATCACACAGGAAATTTTTTTTTAAAAAAGTCAAAAAGTCATAACCCTAATATCTATATATCTATAAAATAAAAAACTTTAAAATTTTATTTTAAATTTTACAAATCTTTTTTACTATATTATTATTTTTTTTACTATAAATATTTAAGCAAGATTGAAAAAATTTCTAAATTTATTATGCTAGGAGGAGGTCTTAAACCCTACAAAACAACACTGATGACAGCGCATTAAACCTCTGAACTATCAATGAATATTTAGCATAAAAACAAACCTAATTATAAGTCTCTTATAAGCTCTGTGTATGCGGAAAAGGTGCGCATGTTAAGATTTTTGCATTTAATGTTTTTTTTTCAGAATAAATTATTTTAATAAATTATTTATTATTATTTTACTTATATTAAAGAAAAAAGAAATAGGTATAGAAATAATCGGTGAGGAATAGATATGGAAAATGGTAAAGACCTGAATTTTTCGAATCTGGTAAGCTAGGATATATAAGGAAAAAGTATAGAAAAGCGTGGTTTGGAATAGATTTACAAAGACCTGTATTTTTACGGGCCCAATCTCAGCTAGTATTTTATAATGCTAGTGATTATAGCTGATGTATTAACATAAATTTTATTCTTTATTAAAACTGATGCTACATGTAGTTATTATACTTTGCTTAAGAAACTTGTTATTGGCAGCATTTGTAAGCTAATGACTTGCATTTATCTTCATAGTTTTTCATTTGAAAGTGCCAGATTTGACAAGGAACCTTCCTAATTGATACTTTCATTTTTAACTGAAACTTTCTAAGTTTTTAAAAGTTATGTTTTTTGGACATAAACATAACTTTGGAGACATTTTTTTAATTTATATTATGAAGAAAAATTGTAAAAACTCTATTTACTATTTCCAGTATGTTTTTTTTTTAAATACTTGTTGTTTTTTAGGAACTATAACTGTTTATTGTAAAAAAGGTTTTTAGCAAAACGAAATGCTAGGTAAGTTAGCAGAAGTTTCACAGGACTTCACATTTAGCTCATAGTATTTAATATGGAAATTTTTTTGTTTAAATTAAGTTTTTTTTGATTTGTAACAATATTGAATAATTAAATTATTATAAAAAAATTGAAATTTAAATAAAAAATTTCAGGGGATTTTTTTATCTAGACAAAGGCCAGACTGTTTGTGTTGTTTTTGCTTATTAAACAGACTATTACTTAAGTATACCATCTTGAAGTTTAATTATTAAATTTTAAAATTTTCAAAACTTAAATTTTTTGTAGTATTATAGAAGTAATATTAAATATTTGACATAAAATTGTTGCATAAATATATTTTAAAAAAGATTCTTTAAATAATAATTAAACACAGACCAAAATTAAAAATAAAAAAATCTGTAGTTTTCGTTATTATTATTTTTAAACAAAACATTACCCAGACTATTCAAAAATATATAGGTTTCAAATTTTTTCTTGAAAGAAAAGTCAATAACCGTATCCGAGAGCGATTAAAAATCAATGAATAATTTTTTGCAAAAATACAACATATGTACATATATATATATATATATATATATATATATATATATATATATATATATATATATATATATATATATACTCTTGCATGTCTCTTGCATGGCATCAAAAAAAGTTTCCCATAAACTGTAGTTTTAAAGAGCGCGTTAATAAACCAGACCAGAAAAAGTTTTAAAAATTAAATTTTTTTTTTTAATTGATAGACTGCCTGGCCAAACCAAACCCTCAGTCAATGTAGCAGCACTCTCTTGCGAGTCAGGCTATTTGTCAGTCGTTGTAGCAGCACTCCCTTGCGAGTCAGGCTATTTGTCAGTCGATGTAGCAGCACTCCGTTGCGAGTCAGGCTATTTGTCAGTCGATGTAGCAGCACTCCGTTGCGAGTCAGGCTATTTGTCAGTCGATGTAGCAGCACTCCGTTGCGAGTCAGGCTATTTGTCAGTCGATGTAGCAGCACTCCGTTGCAAGTCAGGCTATTTGTCAGTCGATGTAGCAGCACTCCGTTGCGAGTCAGGCTATAAGATAGTCGATGTAGCGATGTATATATATATATATATATATATATATATATATATATATATATATATATATATATATATATATATATATCAGTGGTGTACACCGAACTTTTAGATGCTTGAGTTTTGACACTTAAAGGTATTGTGTAAATTTCATTTTTTTGTGTGTTCATGCTTATGTCAAATGAGAATGTTTTGCAAAAAGTTGCAGTGATAAGAGCTTGGGGACAAAAAAACCCCAATTTTTGGGCCCACCCAGCCCTTAACGTGGGAGCAACAAGTTGATAAAATAATTTCTTTAGTATTCTAATCTAAGTTTATATTCATCAACAAATTTCAAATTTTATCCAATAATTTTTTATTTTTCAAAAATTATGACCATATAAAGTTTTAACCCCCTCAATTGTAAAAAAATGATATACACACACACACTGCAACCATAACACACACACACACACACACACACACACACACACACACACACACACATACTGCAAGCAAAAAAATAAAAAATATTTCTGAAATTCTTGGGCTGCTTATCTGCAATATTTGAACAACAAAACCTTTAAATCAAAAACTGTTTTCAGATTTGGATTCAGCATTATTGATTTAGTATAAAAAATTAAAATAATAATTTTGGCCAAAAATCAATTTTTTAGACCACTGTGCTTTGAAAAGAAAGCCTAAGAAAGTTTTAATAATGAAAGTTTTACATATGTAGTGTTATCTGAATACTCTCAGCATACTATAAGTATACAAGTGCAGTTTTTAAGACTGCATCGGAATATTTACAAATACAATATGATGTTAACGTTACAGAATTCAACTAAATTAATTCAAAAATTTTTTTTAAATAACCTTGTGTAATAATTGTTTTAGATATGTATTTTTTTAATGCAATAAAATGGTTTACCGTATGTTTAAGCATTGTATCACATATTATTTGATAAACATATGATACAGTGATATGGCCTTTAATTTTGCCAAAATCTGTAAAATATTTTTGTAGTAATATCATATACAAACATGATCTTTATTTTTGTGAAAAAAGGGTATTGTGAAAAATTAGAATCATGGGAAATTATTAAGTACAAATTGGTAACTTCTTGCTCATGAAGTGTTCTACCACTTCACCACTACCACATTTTAACATGTAGATTTTATAAATGTGTATTTCTATTAAGATATTAGGAACTGGAACACCAGCTTCAAAAGTATATACTCTGTTTAAATATATATGCTATATAGAACTCTGTAACACAAATCTTGAAAAAAAAAAGCCATAGCAAAGAGAAATGATAACTTATTTATATATAACTTAGTTATGTTTGAAAAGCATGACAATTAAATTATCAAAATTTCAATATGTTATTGTGACTTATTAAATTTTTAGTTAAGTAAAGATAAAATCCTGAGCATTAAAAATTTTTATAAATGTATCAAAACACATTTGTTTATTGTAATCTGAATAAATATTACTATAAATAAATGTTTATACTAATATTTATTTAGATTACTATAAACAAAAAAAAAATACTACTCAATTAAAATTTATAAAGAATCTACAAACCTTCCTCTTCTTCTTCTATCATTATTTCTTCTTCCACGGTTGTTATTATTGTTATTCATTAAAACTTTAATAGAAGTTAATTATCTAGAATTCTTTTATATTGGATTTCTAAAAAAAAAAAAAAAAAAAAAAAAACAATAACAAAAAAGCAGTATTAAAAAATGCAAGTAACTTTATTACAAACAATTTTGCATTATGATATGATGCAAATAATTTGTACCTTGCAAATTGTTCGAATGATATTTGCAAATGATGTGAGCGTATTTAAACGTATTAGATTTATTTTTGATAAAATTTTAAAAACCTCCTAATATTTAAGACTAAATATTAAAACATTATAGATGTTTTCTACATAGATGCAGTTATGCATTCTGCATCTGATATAAAAAATATAAAAAATATAAAAAGTTATAAAAAACCATAAACAAATGCACACTGTGTGTTCAACACACATGTTCAACAACATAATGTTAAAAAGGTGCTATACTGTATACAATAAAAGCATACCAATGTAAATACACATGCATCAATATCAGCATACTTGTTATTATAATGGTTGTTGTTATTATTTTATTTAAATATCAAAGTACCAACACACTGTGTTGGTATTTATTTTTTTTTTTTTAAATATCAAAGTAAATTTTTTTTTAATATCAAAGTGAATATATTTTTTTTAAAATATCATTTTATTTAAATATCAAAGTACCAACACACTGTGTTGGTACTTTGATATTTAAATAAAATAATAACAACAACCATTATAATAACAAGTATGCTGATATTGATGCATGTGTATTTACATTGGTATGCTTTTATTGTATACAGTATAGCACCTTTTTAACATTATCTGAATTATAAAAAAAAACAATAATGATAAAAAATTGCAATTGAAGATAATTTTAATATTATAATAAGAAGTATGCGCGCGCATGCATTTCTCGGAATTCGTTGTGGGGGTATATTCTTTTAGGGATTGTCTACATTACGCAATGCTAAATTAACCTAAAAAAAAAACAAAAGTATCATATGCACTTTTTCGCGGTGACTTTCTTTTCAAAACGATCTTATGCACTTTTGCGAGGTGACTTTCATTGCACTTAAATAGCTATTTTGATTTTTGGTTTAATTAAAAACTGTGCAAGCAAAACTTTTGATATTTTATTTTTTATTTTTTTATTAGTTAAACTTATTTATTAGTTATAACATCTCGTAAGAACAATCCAATTTTACGTAAAATTTTAAGAAAAATGTGCGTGTGCATGAAAAATAATTTTGCCAAAAGGAACTTAATGTCACTTTATAAGTGTAATGCGCACTTAAGAAAATACACGAGTTTTAATTTAAATTTATAATACAAAATTTTTTAATTGAATCTGTTTAGCGCACACAATTTACCAATTTAGAACTAAAAACAACAAATTCTTCAAAAAATACCAATGATATTTCAACCACCGCTTGAAATATCATTGTTGTTTTTTTATAATATTTTTAAAATTATTTTTACTTTATGTAATTAAACATGCGGATGTGAATAAAGCTTAAAATTGTACATTTTTAATCAACTCTTTATTTACGCAAAATTAAAAATTTCTTGCAATTTTCTTCTTATTTTTTTTAATAGGATTTATTTTAAATAATATCCTGCAGTCAGACCACTGATCTCTATAATAACTGGATAGCGCAACTCTGAACAAAATTTTGAATTTTTTGACGCCAAAATCGCCATATTGGAAAGCCCCAGATATTTGAATAAGTAAGCCTTTTAAAAAATAAGTAAGCCTTTTAAAAAATTTATTTATTATTTTCATTTTAAAAAAACCTTTAAGTAAGCGTTTGGCTTAGTTTTTCGACTAATCGCTTTAAAATCAGATTTCAGCTAAGTTGAATATACAATAATGTGCGGATTAAAAAAAGATCCCTGAGGTTCAGAGTGTTGTGCATATGGGTGCAAAAAAGGAAAAGAACTGAGTGTTAAAGAAGCAATATTTTAGGAAGTTAATATAATAATAATATTATTATCTACAATAAATCTTATATAGTTATTTTTATAGATATCAGTTCTTAATTAACATTCATATAACATATATATATATATATATATATATATATATATATATATATATATATATATATATATATATATATATATATATATATATATATATATATATATATATATATATATATATATATATATATATATATATATATATATATATATATATATATATATATATATATATATATATATATATATATATATATATATATATATATATATATATATATATATATATATATATATATATATATATATATATATATATACACACACACAAATAGATAGATACAATGTAAATCAGTATGCACCTTTTGATTCTTAATTACCCTCTGCAAAATGCCTGAGTCTTGTAACATATTTGCAAAGTAAACAGCTTATTCATTGTTGTATGAATCATTAGTTGGGCTATGTTAGTGTAACTCAACCCGAAGGTTTCTTAGACAGTAAATAGTAGTTGTATATATATATATATATATATATATATATATATATATATATATATATATATATATATATATATATATATATATATATATATATATATATATATATATATATATATATATACATATATATATATATATATATACTTTAATAAAACATTTTAATAAAACAATTACTGGCTGTTGTTTCAGAAATTACTAGATAATGGGTTACCCAAAAAACTTGTTAGTTTGCTTACATTTTGGTATAGTAATCAACAAATGTTTGTTCGATGGCAAAAAACAAAATCAAATAGTTTTAGAGTTGTCCCCACTTCTATTTAACTTTTACATACAGAATATGATTTTATTAATCTCAAAACTACGTATTGGATGTAATATAGGTGGCTTATGCTGATGATATGGTTTTAATTGCACCATCTTGGTATTCTCATCAAAAACTAATTAGCTTTACAAATAAGGAATCTTCCTTAATTAACATATTCTTTAACACAAAGAAAACTGTATGTATGGTGTTTAACCCAACTCAAAAATTATATCAAACTCCTTCCCAGAATTATGCATATCAGGCTGTAAAATTGTTTTTGTTGAATCTTTTAAATAACTTGGCCATATAATTAAAAATGACCTAACTGATGATCTTGATATAACCAAGGAGATGAAGGGTCTTTACATACGTATAAATATTTTAACTAGACACTTTCATTTATGCTCTACCAGAGTAAAGGTCAAATTGTTTAAATCATATTACATTTGTTTATATGCTGCTCCTCTGCAGCAAAATTATAATGATAAAACAATGGCACGCCTTCATTATTGCTACAACAAATGTGCTAAAATGTTTTTTGGCTACAACAAGTATGATCTCATGCTTTTAGAGCACAGATTACCATCTCTTTATACAATTATCTCGAACTACAGACATGCTTCTTGTAAAAAGTTGATAGCTTGTTTCTTAGTAAATAATTCCATGTGTTCTCTTAATCAAAGTTAAAAAAAATATTTTTCTTGTAAAAACTATGGACCTGGCACCTAAATTGTATCTGCCTGTTGTCTGAAATATATTTATAATAATAATAATAATAATAATAATAATAATAATAAAAATAATAGTATATATATATATATATATATATATATATATATATATATATATATATATATATATATATATATATATATATTAGTAAAAAAACTTATCTAACCAGTAAGAAATCTTTTTTCTTGGTTAGATGAGTTTTTGATGTTGAAGACAAAAATTAGATAAGTGTTTTAACTATTTTATTATTGCTGTTCTTAAGAACATTGAGCACTCTGTACTTGCAAAATGCTCTAGAATAACCTAACATAATTTAAAAAATTAAACAATAATTATACCTGTATTTCTTTTATTTTCTCTTTTGTTTTTGAGTACAATATTTTACAAGATTTATTATTATTCAACCATTAATTATCAGGATACAGCTGATAAATGTAAGTTGAAATAATAATTACTTTCATAAAACTACATGTGTCTCTATATCTTTCATACTTTGATTGATGAAAAACAATAAACGCTTAAATATCTTGTAATGTATGTCACCAAAATAGCAGAAAAAGAACTAAGTAACAACATATAAACTTAGTAGTTATATAAGTTTAAACAAAAGTTAGTCGTTGTTCTCAATTATAATTATATCTTAAACAATGTTAGTTTCTAAATGAAATAACAATAAGTTTAAACAACAACAATATAAAACAATATAAAAACAAGAAATGAATAATGTCACTATTTCTACATCCCCTTCCATGTTTTTAAGTGTCAATGAATATAAACATAATTTCTGGGTTCATTTCTTAAAGTCATTTAATGTCAAAGATTTCCCGGTTTCTGGTTGGTAGAATTTTTTGGGGATACGTAGCCTGGATGAACGTTTCAATGGTTGATCTCCTACGATTTCAGTATTTAATAAAGGTGGCATCGCTAGATGCGGCGAGCTTGTTGATAAAGATGCTGGCATCAACGGTAAGGGTACTGAAGTTGTTGGTAGAGGTAGTGGTGGTACTGCTGGTGCTAATGTAGAAGACGGTAGCAATACTGTAGATGGTGCTAGTTCCGGTTGGGATGGTATGACTTTGTTGCTACTTTCTGGGACATACTCTGTAAATGGTGTTGGCAAATCGGCAGAGTTATAGTGACTAGAGCTTGTTCTTGGTGGTGTAGTCAATGCAACTTCGGTTTCGTATGACTTTAGTGGGTTGAGGAATTTGCGCAAATATTTTCTATTTCTTAATGTTAGTCGACCTGTTCCTTCAACCTTAATGATGTATTGGTCATTTTCCTTACATTCAACAACTTTTCCACTACGATCCCATTTTTTAGGGTGGTTCCCTACTTGATTTTGTATGAAGACGCTGTCTCCTTCATGTAGTGGTGTGAGAAAACGTGTGTGTTCTTGAAGTGATTCAAGGGTCTTTGCATATCTTGTTCGTAATGCTTCTTCTTTTGCAGACCATGCATGTCTCCACGTTTTCAAGAATTGGTCGTTATTAAACATAGGTATTCTGGATTTTATCCTGGGCATGGCGTCGTGAATGGGATGGCCAAATAATACTTGAGCGGGGGATAACTGACAAGTAGGGTCTGGTGTGTTTCTTATTGTAAGCATTGCCCTTACAAAAGCGTTATTATTGAGATCACCATTTGGTCCCACATTATTTTCGAGGAGGCGTTTTGTTGACTTAACTGCAAGCTCAGCTCTTCCATTAGATTGTGGGTGGTGGGCTGATGAAATGCGATGAATTATGCCCCATTGTTGTAGAAATTCTTTTGTTTCTCCAGAGATGAATTGAGGGCCACCGTCAGTTGAAATTTCTTCTGGGACTCCAAATGTTGTAAATAGTTTACGTAAGCATGCGATAAGACCTTTTGCACTCATTTCTGATGTTCCTGATTTTATTCTGTAGGCTTCGGTCCATCCAGAAAGTCTATCTCCAATGACCAGATAATCCCAGCCACGGAATTCAAAATAGTCAGCAAATATGCATTCAAATGGTGTCACAGGGATGTGAGGTCGGATGGGTGGTAGTCGTGCATTAGAAGGTGCATTTCGATTACAGCTGCAACAGTTATCGCGCTTACTTTGTATGCTGTGAGTGATACCTGGCCAGAAAACAGTGGCTTGAGCTCTGGCTGTCATTCCCGATACTCCTTGGTGGGCTGAGTGTAGTACGTCCAATATCTCTTTCCGTAGAGTAGGTGGGATTACAATTCTGTCATTGTATATTATAACCCCGTCGGACACCATCAAGTCATTGCGGTATTCCCAGAACGGTAAAAGATTTGGTATGAAGTTGTTCTTATTTTTTGGGAACCCGTTTTCTATTGCTAACATTAATGCTTTAAAATCGGTATCCTTTTCTGTCTCTGCTTTGACACTATCCCATGTTACTGCAATCATTTTATCTATGTCGTTTCGTATCGAGGCTATTATTAGTGATTCTGTGTTGTCAAAATCAGTATTTTGATTGCAAGTGGCTGAATTATCAGATTCCTTTGTGTTCTCTGCAGGGTAACGAGAAGTAGCATCTGCTGCCAGGTTTGTTTTTCCAGGTTGATGTTGGATGGTAAATTTCCATGGCAAAGTTCTCTGTTTTAGTCGGAAAAGTCGTGTGTTAGCAATTTCATCTAAGGTCCTATCTCCTAATAATTTGACAAGTGGTTTATGATCAGTTACTACCATAAGGTTATCACAACCTTGTGTGAAATATTTAGTCTGCTCCAGGCTCCATGCCACTGCTAGCATTTCGCCCTCAACTGGTGCATATCGTTGTTCAGCAGATGACAGGAATCTGGACCCTGCTAGGGTTATTTTCCATCCGTCTATACAGCAATCTGGGGAGTCCGATTTACATTCACAATGTTTTTGGCTTAGGTAATATCCTATCCCCAATTTTGACCAGTCGCATCTTAAACAGGTCTTCTTGGTGATGTCAAATATTTGGACTCCATCTTTAATTGCATTGATAATTTTTTCCTTTGACACGTTGAATAAAGTGTTGAGTTCGTCCTACCAATAAAATTTTGATTTAGGGCTAAGCAGAACTCTGAATGGGGCCATAGTTTCTCGAAGTTGAGCGTAATGTGATACTTGGGTCACTAAGCCGAACCAAGATCGGATGTCTGTTATTGAGGATGGTGTTGGAAATGATCTAATGGCATCGATATATTTAGGTAGTGGTTCAACTCCATTTTCAGATATTCTGAAACCTGCAAAATCCACTATTCTTTTAGCAAATTGGAATTTTTGTGGGTTCAAAATGATCCCAGCTTTGCCAACAAGCTCAAGAAATTCGATTGTCCGCCACCAATGTTTGACTAGGTCGTCATCGTAGTGGATGGTGTCATCTACACATCTTTGTTTGCCAATAAAGTCTGCTAAAATTTCGTCGAAACGTCTGTTGTAGCCATCCCCACTAGATACAAAACCTTGAGGAGCTCGGATGTATCTGTAGCGCCCAAAAGGAGTAATGAAGGTGGTAAGATTCCTGTCTTCAACCCGTATCGGGATGCTATGATAACCATTCCATGCGTCGGTTACAGTTTTCCATGAATTTCTTGGGACTGAACGAGCTAGTTGGAAAGGCGATTTCATTGCATGAGTTTCTCTGTAGCAGTACTTGTTTAGAGGAGATAGATCAACAGTGCGACGAGGCCCACCGTCATGCTTACGTGTGATAACCATTCTATGACACCATGTTGTAGGTTCTCCTAGAGGTACCTTTTCAATGACTCCAAGAGTTTCATCACGAATTAAATCCTTTTCCACCTGGTCTTGCCAATGGATTGGTATGGTGGCTGGAGTAAATGCTGCAACTGGTTTGGCATTTTCTTGAATTAAAATACTTATTGGAGGTCCCTCCATATCAGGTAAAATCTGGTGTGGACATGTGTTGAATGTTGAAGCAGAGTATCTTTCAAGGAGCCACGCTTTCATCCGTTCGTTGTTTTCAGGACAGCAGACAAATGGAAGTTTGGTGGGTGTACCTGCTGGGAGACTTCTTTTGGGGCAATTGCACACGTGTGAGCTATTATTTTCACTGGATGTTTTGGTCCCTATAGTTATAGGGCCTGAGTTAATAGCTCCGTGGAGGGCACTGCCTATCTCTGGAAAGTCCTTAGAGATGATACCCAGTTGGGTCATTGCTTCTTTAGATAGGTAGAATCCGTTTGCGTCTGGACTTATATAAACCATTACTGCACATTCAACTTTGTGTCCATTAGGTTGTCGTCCTTCGAGACGTAAAAGAATTGCACCATCTATACGAAATTGGGTTTTATTTGCGGCCGACATGCTATGTTTCACAGGTATTAAATTGTTTGCATTAAAGCCTGCACTGTCAAACCCTTTCCTAGACCATAAGCAGGACTGTGCACCGGTATCTGTAATAACTTGTATATATTTTGGTATAATAGGAGGAAATGGAATACCAAATGCGACATAGTCTGATTTGTTAGTAGTCACACGCAGCTGAATTGTAGGATGAACAAGCAATTGAGCTGTGGCCCATCCATCATGGGTAAATATGTGATGGTTTATTCCTGTGCATGGTCGTTTCACATTGGTCTTCATTTGTGATCTAATTTTTTTATTTGAATGCTCAATTGCACTTAACTTTAACACAAGTCCGCCTGCCTCAGCATCTTTGGTTGCATTCGATTTCTTATCATTTGGGATGATTCTGTTGTTAATTTTAGAAGTGCGAGATCTGAGCTTCTTCCAACAGTCTAGACACAGCTTGTGGGGTTTTTTGTTCCATCCTCTGGATGTTTCTGTAAATAAACTGTAAGATTCTGAGCAATCTGGACATTTGGCTGTTATATTGGTCCCTTTACTACTCTGTGTATTGCTCTTGTTTTGTTTCCTGAAAGTTGATACACTTGCTGTTGTTGAACTACAGCCTAGTGCATTTCGTGCCATTTCTTTACCCTCTATAAAAGCAATGATATCTGTGACGGAGGCTGTGTCAAGGGAGACCCATCCAAGTACGTCTTTGCGGATGTCAGTAGCTGATAGCCCAGCAACAACAATGTCTCGTATGATAACATCGGTAAAATCAACAGTTGTTTGTGGGTGGCAGTGGCATTGAACAGTGTAGTTGCAAGTAGCAGCCTTGCCTTTCAGTTTTGCATAGAATGACCGAATACTTTCGTTGTGTCCCTGTCTCATTTGAAGGAGTTCTGCTCTTCTGACGCAAGTGGCTACTGGGATAACGGCCAGTTTTTTCATTGCTTTTAGAAATGCCTCATCGTTTTCATTAATTATCATGGGATTTTCTTTTAGGAGTTGATTTCCAAGGTCGTCCTCACAGCACTGAAACAGCTGTGCTGTCATCTCTTCTTGTCTGATGTCTGTACATCTCTTAAACAATGTCCAGCGACTAATAAAGTTTGCCCACTCTTCTTCTGAGATATCCTGACCGATGTGGGGGCGATCCATTTTAGGTGCCTTGTGTTTTGAGAAGGCTGAATGAGTGTCAATCGAGTTTGGAGGATGGTGAAGCTGGTGACTGTTGAATAATGCAATTGCAATTGCTTCGCTGGGACCTTCAATGACGACATTGCATCCTGGGGCCTGGCAAGGTAAGCTTATTGTGGACATAATGTAGGAAAGAAAAAGGTTAGCAAAATCCTACCTTTTGTGTGTACATTAACAACTTCAAACGAATATGTAAGTGAATTACAATTTCAACCACTGATAAGAAGTTTTTATCTTTGAAATACCAGTGTTTCTTTAAAATTTCATAGAATGCATAAGAAACTAACATAAACAAAAGTTAGTCGTTGTTCTCAATTATAATTATATCTTAAACAATGTTAGTTTCTAAATGAAATAACAATAAGTTTAAACAACAACAATATAAAACATTATAAAAACAAGAAATGAATAATGTCACTATTTCTACAAAGTTAAAGCTTTTCGTACTTTTTATAAGCGGGATAAAAGTTTGTGACGCAACAGAAATAAAACTTGGTAGTGTATGATTATCAATTTCAATCTACTATAATAAAGTCGATGATATTACTTTTGCAGTTGCGGAAGAAACCAACATATCCTGAGTTTTTAAAAACTATGAAAATTTAAAACCATTTAAAAAATCTTTGATACAATATTTTTTTGTTATGTTTTACACTTATAAAGTTACTTTCTCACTGCTATTATAAAGTAAGATTGCATCAAGTTGTAACAATAAACATTCTAAAGTAACCAGAGTAAATATTAATTTTGACTTTCAGCAAAGTATATTGAACATAAGAAGATTAATAAAGGTAACAAGTTTATACAAAACAAATACAAATTATTAAACAGCCTGTTCTCCTATATTCTTTATTTCCATTCAACTCTAATTTTGTTCGTGCTTTTTTTTTTTTTTACTTTTTCAATTTTCAAACTTTCAAACATTTTAAAAATAACAATATGATTGAAATATGCAACTTTAATCTAGTCAATGTAAAAGAAGTGGTAAGTAAAGCAATAACAAATCTTCAAGCGCAATCTCTGTATTTTCAAATTCCGTTCAGTTTTCTGGGGCTTTCCAATATGGCGATTTTGGCGTCAATTTTGATATTAGAGATGCGCTATCCAGTTATTATAGAGATCAGTGAGTCAGACGAATAAAATGAGGGAGAAGGATGGGGGGGGGGTGAATCCTCACAAAGTACCGAGTACCGATTAGTTTCTTAATAAAAAAAAAAAAGGTCCTCAAACCGGCTATTACTTAAAAATTACCTTCGTTGGGGGGTGGGTGAAGGTAACTTCATACCCACCTATCCTCCACACACCCGTAAAATCGCCTCTGCCTGCCGTTTTAATTCCAAGTTGATAAAAACGCTTTACATGAGCTCTGAGCAACAAAAACGTTCTACATAAGTTTTGAGCAACAAAAATGAGACAAAATGAGTGTGGCGGAATAATGACGCAAGGTTTTGATTGTCGCAAATTTGATAGTCGAATAACAGAATAAGGAACAATGCCGCAAATGAATTTAATGAATATTTAATGTCGAATAGATATAAAAAAAGGAATAATGTCCCAAAGAAGTTTAATGAATAGTAACAAAAATGAAAAAATAACTTTGCTTCGAGATTCGGGAGTTCAGATGCGTTTCGATCATAGTATTGTTTTTGACGATTTCTGGACTTAGTGATCTGACTATAAACATTTACAGGAGGAACTGCTGGTAAAAGTAAGTCATCTTTGACAGGTAGGGTTGTTTGCGTCCTTCTATTCATGAGAAGTTAGGATGGAGATTAGTCCCTACTACTGAGAGGCATGTTCAGGTATTTTAGAAAACCAATTTCAGGATTGTCGCTTTTTTTAAATATTTTTTTCATAATTTTCACGCCCATTTTACCGAGACCATTTGATTGGGGGTAGCTTGAACTTGATGGTTTGAAGTTGAACCCATATTCTTTAAAAAAGATAAAGAACTCTGCACTGTTGTAGGGGTTGTTGTTGGCAATGAGACTTGAAGGTATTCCGTAAAAACGGTTTTTTTAAATTTGATTACAGAAAATGCAGTTTTGTCAGGAATGACACTGTTTTCTAAAAATTTAGAAAAGTAGTCTATAACAATAACATAGATTTTTCCATGCAACTCATATATTTCTGATCCTACTTTACTCCACGGTAAGTCAGGAATGTCGTGTTGAATGATTTTTTTAGATGAAAGCTAGAGCTCGAAAGCGTTTTGAGCTCTAGCTTTCGTTTGTTCGTTGCCATGGTGTGATAAATGAAGCTGTGTCAATAAAGCTGTGTTTCATATCAGTTGGTATGACTGTTTTGTTTTATTTTAAAGTTATTCCCTCTGCTATGTGTAAGTTGTTTCTGATGGTCCAATATTTTTTTTCTTCACCGCAGAGCGTTTGTCGGTTTTGGGGCCAACCATAAGTTATATAGTTTGTGATTTGAGAGAGCACAGGGTCAAGTTTAGAGTAACACTAACTGTAGCCGTTGTATGGAATAATGTTACATTGAGCTCCAATATCTAATTTAAATGTTATATTTTTGTTGTTGACTGTAATATTTGTTGTTAAATCGTCAGTACATTGATGCATCAATTTGATGATTATATAACTAAGCAACGTTGAGGTTGTCTTCCTTTTGATCAAATTGGCCTACACGATTAGTATTAAAGCGATTAGTTTTAGACCTGCATACTTTATCAAATTTGGTTTAGTTTTCCACATGCTGTGCACTTTAGGCGATATGCTGTGCAAAATGAGATAGTACATTGTGATCCATAGTAAAAGCAAGGTTTTTGTGAAGGTCTATCAATCTTTAGGGAGTTAAAATTAGCTCTGTTTTCATGTTTTTTTATAGAATATGCCTGGATTGTATTTTCAAGGGCTTTTAATTGTTTTTTTTAGATGTTTCATATGCTCTCATAAAATTGATTATTTTTTCTGGAGTAAGCTCAGTGTCTCTAAGCAGTCGTTCTCTGGCAGCTTTAGAGCCAATTCCACAGACTACTCTGTCACGTATTAGGTTTTCTTCGAGGGTTCCAAACTCGCACGTTTAGCTTTATTTCGTAAATAAATCAAGAAGTTAGTAAATAGTCTGCTGTCTTGCATAAATGTATTGAATAAATAACGTTTATAAGTTATGTTTTTTTTTTAACCTGAAATAGCATTCAAACTTTTGAACTAAAGGTGTTAACTTATCGTTTTCTTCAATTGTGAAAACGAATATATCTTAAAATACTTTTAAAGCGTCTTCGCCAATCATGTGAAGGAAAATGGCACATTGAATATCTTCATTTTTGTCATTGACTCCTGAAGCTATTTTATAAAGATTCCATCTATGCTTCCACTATCGCCATTTTTCTGAAACATTGCCATTTAAATTCATGCCTCTAATAGTCTAATTTGTTCCATTTTATTTGAAAAACAGGTTTACTTCTGGTACCATGTAGTATTCTGAGGGTAATGTTAAATTAAGAATTAAGTACAACATAAACTTTAAAGCGTCCAAACCACCATATTTATTTCAAGTAATAATAATAACACGCATGACATGTGTGTAATACGCCAAACACGGGTGTAACAGGTAACATTTCATATCTTATGACCAAAATAGGGCATTATATAGATGTTATTTTCAATAGTATTTCTTACCGAAGTATTGTTGAGCAAATGCTTGTGAACATGGCAGTATTTCAGGTTTGCAAGCAGATTGGGCTAAGCATAATAATAATCTTACTTTTGGGTTTAATACTAAAACACAAGAAGGTGTCCACATTCATAGCATTACCTTAACATACCAGGAGGAACAGCATTTGATTATGAAAGTCATATGTGCACTTTAATTGGTTATATGGCATTTGTTTATTCAGATTTTTACCAAAGTAGCTTTGATAAATGTCGCAACTCGATTATTGAAAATATATTTAACACAATGTAAAACAGAGTTGCAGACAACCATTTTACTATAACTTGCAACCTGGGGCAAGATTTTGAATGAACTGAATAGCCATTTCTTGAATAATCCTCTTGGCACAATTGCGATTTCATTTCGCTTAGCGTTACAGTCTTTTGAAAGTGAAAGTTGCCAACTATTTGGAAATGATTATTTGGCATTTAAAATTGTTTTAGCCATGTACAAAATGAGGTTTACAGACGTCAAAGGTGATCCAAAAAGATTTGCAAATTTTTTAGATGAAAACGATCTACCATGAAATATTATTCCAATATAGTGAAATATATAGTGAAAATCGGCTTCATATTCTTTTTCATTTTATTTTCATTACAGTGAGTAATAAACATCACAGTGAGCAATGGGTTTTTATTGTTCTAATAAATGCTGCGTTGGTATATATATATATATATATATATATATATATATATATATATATATATATATATATATATATATATATATATATATATATATATATATATATATATATATATATATAGGTGTCACGTGGGGATGCCATTACAATTTTTGCGGACAAAAAAAAAAAAGGTCCTCTTTATTTAAATTTGCCGACTGCCCTCCGACTGCCATAACAACAATTACCAACTGACTGTTATTAACAGTTATTAACAATTATTATTGTTATTAATAGTTGTTAACAACTAACAATTATTGTTATTAATAGTTATTAACAACTGGATTAAGTTAGGGTATTTGGCTGAGCAGTAGTATGTCCTCTCAAATGTTGAAACATAAGAAGGCTTTAACGCAGACGTAGAGGTGGGTTTTATTTGCTTGGAGGATGTTACCCCGACGGGAGTTACTAGAAATGAACATTAAAACATTCGAAACGTCAAATACCAGAGTATTGAATTTTTATAAGAATCAATAGAATGTCCACTTCCTGACAAGAATCTGGTATTATACTACATAATTTTTAATTTTATTTTAACGCTGATATATTTTTATTTTCTTTTTTTAAGGAATTATGCGCGCGTTTCCCCTTTATATTAGATGTTTGTTTTTGTTGTTTGTTGTAATACTTCTAATTTATAGTTGTACTTTTTGTCTAAAGAATTAAGTAATTGTGTTATTCTAATATAATCAATCACTTCCTTTATCTAAGGCATTTACGGCTAAATATGTTCCACTAGTGACTATACTCACTTGTTTTAGTTGCGAACCTGATATATAAAGAGAACATAATAGGATCGGAACTGAGCGAGACTGAGAATCAAATTATTTACGAACACACAGATTCAAACCAATAAAAACATTAAATGACACATAAAACTTTATCGTTTAGAACAGTACAAACACAAAATACAATAACTTACATAACACTGCAACAACACTTACTCAAATCTAACATAAATAACACTTACTTAACTCAAACTTAATTACAGAATAGTACTCTTCTTTTAAACACCAATTCTTAATTGTGAAGTGAAAAGGTGTGAAGGGTGTAGAGCTTCCGAATAATACCCTCTTGCAATTCTTAATTCTGGACATCTGTCCAAATATTATAATTTATCTAGCACTTTCTTAAACTTATATAAAATATTTTTCTTTTTTTTAAGACTATTACGGCCTGATGGTTCCATATAAGTGGTTGAACTTTAATAGCTTTCACTGCGAAACAATAGCAGAGTTTACGTTGGATTCACTTAGCTGAGTCTATATACACTTATTGATAGGTGTACGTATAATGTGAATGCATATATTTATTGAGTTGATATTTGTATATAATCTTTTTGTATATTAATTTTTATGTTGTATAGATTTTTGTATAAAAAATTTGTGTTTTATATAAATACTATTTGTTATTACAAAAAAATAATATTTGAGTTTTAACCCACTCTACCCAAGGTGTGAAGGGTGTAGAGCTTCCAAATAATACCCTCTTGCACCCTTTTCACGCGTTTATGCCTAAAATCTTTCTTTCTTTTGATGCTAAATTGCATGCATTTAGATATGAAAATAGTAACTAATAATCTTGATATTGGGTCAGAGGGTGCGTCCGAAGCCAAAAGGACTTCTAGCCTATCAACCTAAAGTATCCAAATCATTTTTGATGGTACCCTATTGGAATATATTAAAAAATACAAATAAAAATTATAAATTTCAATTCAATAATAAAATTTTCTTTTATAAAATCTGCATTTTTCAATATAATAAAAGATTTTTTTTATGCCCTCTAGAGCCCCTTTTACACCTTTTGTATATACATATTACCCTTTGTTAGACCTTTCTTTTGATACTAAGTTGTATGTATTTTGATAAGAATTGACAAAGTTATGACGTTTTAAGTTAAAATAACTTAAAAATTGGTCACAGTTTCTTCAATAAACCATATATTGAAAATTCGTTATTCAAAATGCCATAATTTTTTGTAGAATTGTTCAATTTTGATGATTTTTTCACATTTAAAATACTGAAAACCTTTCCTATAATATATAACAATCTAGTATTTGATCAATATAAAAATATAATGTCTCGTACCTAATATTAGGGATGGCTCTTTTACTTATTTTGATGTAAAAACGCGAATTACTTGTACCTTATATTACTTTACATAACTCATATTAAAATATATAACTTACTTGCATTTAAAAGTAATTCTTTTTTTTTTACATAATTTATATAACATGTAAAATTTAATTACTTAAGTTTAGTTTTTTAAATGAGTAACTGTTACTTAAAAAAGTAATTTATTTTTACAATTAAAAGTAATTTGCATTTTTACTTTTACTTGTAAATGTAACTTACTTTTTTAATGGTAAGTCGTGTAAAGTAATTTACTTTGAAAAGTAATTTTGGTAATAGTTATGAAAAAATTTTACTTTGAAATGTAATTTATTTTTTTTATGTATTTTTTTATGTAAAAAAAAGTTATTTATGAAGTAAAATTTATTTATTTAATTAAATATTATATATTTAATTATATATTAATTTGTATATATAATTATTTATTATATATTTAAGTATATATTAAAAAAATATATTTAATTAAATATTATATTATTTAAAAAACATAACACTTACTTTACAAAGTAAAATAAAACTACATCATAAAACCAAATTATTTTAACGTGTAAAAATTAACAAAACAGCTTACTTAAAAGTAATTTGAAAAACATTGTTATTTACAAATTGTAAATTACAATTTAAAAGTAAACTTTATCTTTGAAATTATGCACTTTACTTTGTAAGTAAGTAAAATGTAAGTTATATTATTTACTTTCTCAAAGAGCATTTTTCATCAAGTTCCTTTTTTTTCAGTAAATTTTTCTTACTTTTTTTGCTTTAAATTTTTAAAAACTTAAATTAAAAAAATTAACAAAAATGCAAATCATAATAATTAAACAACCAGATTCCAATCACATATTTAATATCAGGACTGTAGCAAGCTTTTAGTTTTTGTTTGAGAATTTAACTTTATGTAACAACACGGAACAAATTCCAAACAATTATTTAGGGGATTTAAAATATTATCTTTAATTAAGTTTTAAGTTCGTCTTACAATCTAAAAAGTCTGACAATAATTCAAAAGTTTGGAAGGAAAGTTAATTTAACTGTTTTTTTCGTGAATAAATCACGCAGATCTTTAAAATTTGTTTAGTTTTTAATAATGACTTAGTTCTTCAAGATCATTCGTATTTTTCAAACAATATTATAAAATTAATTTTTTTATTATAAAACAATATTATAAAATTAATTTGGTTGTTGATTGTTTTTTTTTGTTTTTTTAACAGAAAGACATTCTTGAATGCAGTGGCTGAATTTTATTTTTTATACTTTTTTTTTTTAAATTTGATGTCACAAATAATTAGTTTTCTTTCGTAAAATATACAAATGGCGGGGCAAGAAGAAGACAAAAATAGTCTTATCGCCAAGCCCCTCCCAGTGGGAAAAAAGACGTCGTAAAGACGTCTATAAAAGTCTTATTTACGATGTCTTTAAGACGTCTTTTTTTAATCGATTATGCAAATCTAAAAGACATCTTTTTTCGACATCAAAAAGACGTCTTTTTTTATCTTAATCTTGTCAGGAAAAGACATAAAAAATGCGTCTTTAAGACGCCTTTTTTTAGTCGAATATGTAAATCTAAAAAAGTATTTTTTCTCGGGGTCGGAACGACTTTTTTGCCATACTTATTAGTATACTATAGATATTATACTAATGATATCGCCGTTATGATCGCCATTAGGAATACTATAGTGTATAGGATATATCCTATACACTATAGTATTCCTACTTTTCTTATATAAAAAGCTATTTTTTTCAAATGGAAATGATAATAGCTCTTCATACAAAGTATGACAAAAAGCTTTTTCCGATGCCGAGAAAAAAACCTCTTTTAGATGTCAATATAAAAAAGGAAGCATTTTCTACAACTTTTATATCTTTAGATATAGGAGAATAATTT
>NC_061156.1:36499481-36776981 GCF_022113875.1 Hydra vulgaris
TAGGCATATACCGACAGATATCAATGCACAAACAATATGCATATGAAGATTCACTGGAAAAGATACAGTATGGTCACATTTTTTCATTTTGAGAAAACTCAATATTAAATTTTTAATTCTATGTAACCTTTTAATTTTTAGAAAAAAAGTGTAAACTTGTAAGGTACTTTGCAAAAGTAACCTTATTTTTTTGCAATTAAAATTATATTTCCAGGTCACGTGCAATAGCTTTCGTTTTATCTTTTTTAAGTGAAGTTTTTTTTGGACCCTGCTTTTTTTTCCCCGGTATAACGACTGTATTCCTTTTTTTATTAATTCATAAACTAAACCATTAATTTTTTAGTTAAAGTAACTTAATAAAACAGTTCTATCTTCTCTTTTAACAATTTCGAAGCATTTCAATCTTTTACAATTACATTCAAACCATGTTTTATGCAATCTTTTTTTGTTTTTTATTTTCTTGGGTTTTTTTGTCACTTGTTTTAATGGTTCCGTGTATCTTAAACAATTTTTTAACATACATCAACTTTAAGTAACTTTTATTAACTATTTTTTTACTAACTTTTAATAAACATCAACTACTTGTTTAAGTGTCACTTAAACAAAATTTACAAAAAGTTACAATTGGCGTTGAATAATTAATAACAGGATTGCTTTTAGCTTAAACTTCAACCAATAAACCTCTTGATATAAGTCTTAGAGTCACTCAATACTTAATATAGCCGTGGCTCATTTAATTTTTATTTTATTTTATTCACACTGCAGTTGAGAAGTTCTATTTCGAAATTGGTAGAGTGGTTATCCACAAATTACGTCACACAATTTTTGACCATTGGAGACCCCTCACCCGCCCTTCGTCACAACATCGTCACAAAACCACTAACTTCCCCCCTTCCTTTAAAGTGTGTCGTAATTTTTTTTTATTATTTTATTTAGGTGCCCCAAGAAGTCCTAAAGGTCTTACCACAGAGCACCGCGGAAGTGCATTTAACCAGGAAGTTCACGCCTCCTACCATACCGTGACGCGAAATATGTCCAAAGCTCGTTTCGAACCTGGACCTCCTGCTTATAAAGCAAGCACTCTAACCACTGCGTCACGGCCGCACATTTATGGACGATAACAGAGTCAAATTTTAGTTTTAAAGCTCTTAATGTTTTTGGCATTAACAACGTCAGACGGCAAGTTATTCCTAATATTAACAACTCTGAGGTGTAAAGAATATTTACGTACATCGAGTTTACACTATAGTTTGCCTAATTTGAATTTGTAACCGAATGTAAAAATAATTGTTTATCAAAAAAATATGTTATATTAAAGCAAATCACTTAGTTAGCGCAAATTAATAAGTGTTATTTGGTGAAAACAATTTAGCGTTTGAGATTTTAAAAACTTTTATACAACTTTTTAAAATGGGCCCGGCGCCGGGTACCTGCATTTGGACCTGGAATTTTCTTCCGGTTACCCGGAATCGGGGGCTTGGCATAAACTGGTTACGGCACACCTCTACTTACAAATTATATTTGTTGTTCAGGGTTTAAATAAAAATATAGAGAGCGTAACTGTAGTATCGATGTAAGAGCTGAAGACCATACCGAAATAGGTTTATCATCAGCGCAATGTTTAGTAATTTTTACAGCTTTGAGATAATTAGGAAAGAAAGTTTTATAAACTTTCGTTGTTTACAAAAATGAAAGATAAACGATCATTTTCCTAGAGAATGTTTGGCATGGAGTATAACAAAAGAAAAACTTTATTTTCTACCATTTTTTGCAACAAATTGAGCCTGAATAGGGTTTTCTCCCATCAAAATTACCTTAAATCTTTATCGATCAAAAGGAAATAAAAAGACATTTTGTTACAAAATTTTTAGGTGTTTATTTTGATAAAAACATTACTTGGAACCACCATATTGAATATAAAAGCACAAAAATTTCTAAAAACATGGGTGATCCTATATAAATCCCGAATCTATCTCAATAAGAAAGTCTAAATTCAACTTTATTACTCATTTATACATAGTTATTTAAATTATGCCAATATTGCTTAGGAAAGTACAAAAAAAAGTAAATTGTAACGTCTTTATCTGCGTCAAAAACGCGCAATCAGTATAATCAATTTCGCAAATCGCTTCTCTCATTCAAAGCATTGTTTTATTGAAATGAGAGTTCTGAGTATATACGAGTTAAATGTATTTAATATTTTATGTTTTGTATATATGAAGATAAATAACTTATCCCTAGTCGTCTTCAAAGATCTTTTCTCTTTTAAACCAATTAGCAAATATATTTTGAGAAATTTTTAACTTTTTAAATGAACTTTTTTGTTAAATGAACTTTAATTAATTTTGTATTTCCTATCGAGAGCCACACCTTTAGAATAAAATTGTTTTGTCGAATTTTAATTTTGAAGTACCTATTACTTTTTGCGTTTTTACAAAAAAACTGAAAAACTTCATTCTTTCATTAGATAATATATTGAGTTATTACAGTTGTAAAAGCTAAAAATGTATGTTGGTCTACTTTTTTTATTTTTTATATACATGTTTACGTTTATAAAAGTTTATTTCTACTTATTTTATTTATTGTTCTTATAATATTTACTTTGTAATTTATATGTTGGTTTACTCTAGTAAAAAGTTCTGATGAGAAGATCCTCATGATCTTTCTTCAGAGGCAGATTACTTACCTTGTAATTTTGTAAAAGATTTTTTTTTTTTTTATCTTATCTTTGTTAAATGCTTATTTAAGGTTCTGACGACAAGATCTTTGTGATCTTCTTCAGTTACCTTATTTATATTTGTTATATTTTTTATCATTGTAAGTTTATATTATTATTTTTATTATTGGTTATTTAAAGCTGTGCAACGATTAACAAATGTAAACAAAAAAAAAAATAAATAAATAAATAAAAAAAATAATAATAAAATTACTGAATAGGGCTTAAAATTACTATGGAAAACGTTGTATAATACTTTGCCCTATCTTGAAAATAGCGCAAAACATCAAAATAAATATTCTGTTCGGAAAGTCCTTTTTTGAGTCATTAAATGAAAATGCAATAGACAAACATATACAGCTTCAAATACAATATGAAACCAATAAGTGGAGAGCAATCATGAAACGGATAATAGAAATCACATTATTTTTATCATCTAGAGGTTGAGTATTTTAAGGAGAGAACACTACAATTGAAAATCTTGAGAAAAACAGTTTCTTATAAATTTAAAAATTGTTTGGAAAAAAAAAATATTTTAATTCTTTCGTAAGTATTTAAAGATAAAGAAACAAAGGAATTTAAAGTAAACGAGCATTTCAAAATTTCTCCATCACAAGATTAAAGTAATGGTTAGAATACGTGTGGTAAAATAAATGTGTAAAATGAATTGTGTAAAGGCCTGCATCTTAGAAAAAACTAATGTGCTTTATTTTTTGTCTAGGAGTCAACGCAGCAACATAAATTCTAATGTAATAACCTTTTTTCGAAGCGTTGAAAGCTTCTAATGCTTGTTTTCTCACAATCAAGCAAGATGGGAAATGCTAAAAAAGCGTATCGTTGTCTCTTCATAATCTTTCAGAAACAAGAGGAGTGAAAGAATTTAAGCCGAAAGTATCGTTGATGAGGCAAAAGTTGTTGCAGAAGTTATTGGAATAAAACATCAATTTACTACAAAAGTAGTTTGTTCTACTGAACCAGATCAAGATTTCAAGTCTTCTCTAGTTTACCCTGTGTTGGATTTTACAATTAAAGATTTGAGAACATAATTTGAAGCAGATAATGCTATATGTGATTTAATCTCACCCATTTTGTGTGATTTAATCTCACCCATTTACAAAAAATTAAGGATGTAGAGCTTAGTTCAAAAGCAAGGCATGTCAAAAGTATTTACAAAACTGTTTTTGGTATTAAAAGTGCTCCTATTTGCCTTCTTAATACAATTAATAACAAAAAACCAAGGGATTTTGTCAACATTTCTCTGACGATTAAGCTGTTTTGTACAATTCTAGTAACTGTATCATCAGCTGAAAGATCTTTCAGTTAATGATACAGCTTATAGTGAAATTTAATTAGCTAAGCGAGTTGATTTAATTAGCTAAGCGAGTTGATTTTAGTGATGTCATTGTAAAGTTTGCTTTGTAAAAAGTTCGAAAATATTGATTGCGATAATGTTTATACTTTTTAACATTAACAAAACAATTTAATACATTCTCTTTTCAAATAAATCTAAAAACAATTTTTTGATGTCATTGTTTAATAGTCAATTTTATAGATATTGATTTTTGGAATTTAGTCCTCATGAAATTAACAAACCCAGAGCAAAAAAAAAAAGAGATCTTATGCTACACTGTCAATATAATTTCTTATTTAAAAATGACATTAATAAAATGATGTTATGATAAATAATAAAAATAATGTTTTAATAAATAAAAGTTGAAAGCCAAATAATGAAACTATATTGTTTGGTTAAATATATTCAGGTCAAGCTTGGTCGTTTTTGTGGTTTTAATTTAAGGAGTTAAAAGGGGAATAGTTAAATACTTCAATTTTTAAGTAAATAAATATTTAAAACCTTTCAGTTTCATTAAGTTGAAAACTCAATTTTGAAAAATTGATAATTTGAGGTTTAAAACTTTTTTTAACTTTAAAATATTTTTAAAACTTGATCCTTTTCAAAAAAAAAAGTAATTATAAAAATTATTTAGATTTTAAAAGTAAAAGAGGTTTTTTTTTAAATAAAAATTTTCAAAATATTTTTTTATGGTTTTTTTAATGCCTTCTTTTTTATCTGCCAAGGAATTTTTTTCCCTTATTTGTTTGCGTAACCATTAAGAAGGTGGTCTGCAGATGGCTCTACCATGAGGACCCATTTCAGACCATGGGGGGTCATGTTAGCATAAATATAATAGTTAAATTAATGTTTTATTTAAAAATCCATCTGTTGCATTTATTTATTTTTTCTATAGAACGGATAAATTTTTTGGATAAACTTAAAGATGCAAGAGTTATACCAGTCCTAAAATCCGGTAACGTAACTTATATCTCAAATTACAGATCTACCTCCATACTACCATGCTTTTCAAAATTATTAAAATGTATAAAAGGTTGTATCATTTTTTAAATATCCTATATAATAAACAATTTAAAATTAAAAAATTTATTCTTTTGATAAGGCGATTGTTCATTTTAATGATTTTCTTAACACATTTGATAAAAAGAAAAATGCTTCAGATGTTTTTATTGATCTCATCAAGAGTTTTGACACAGTAAATCATTATATTTTATCAACCAAACTAGAAAACTTTAGTGTACTAAATATACATATTTTAAATGGTTTTAGAGATACTTGTCAAATAGACAGCAATATATAGAGAGAAAATAGTGGGCGGTGTAGCACGCATAACCAAAAAAGTGTTGGATTTTTTTACTTCTTCGATACCTGCTCCTTTGGTTTCATCTGCTATAAGGTTAATAAATGCATTTTGATAATTATGGAAAAACAAGTAACTGTTTTTCTGAACATTTTAATATTGACCAAAGTTTTTAGGGTTGTATTATATTGAGATATTGATAAAACCGTTTTCGTTATTTTTATTTTTGCGATACGTAAATTCTTAAAAAGCAAAAGTTGAACAATATAGTAATTAATATCTTCTGATAAAAATGTTTATGTTCGACTAAAATTGCTCTTTTCTCTTTTTACCACGTTTTTTTTGTTTGTTTGTTTGTTTTTTTGTGGTTATTATGGTGCTCCCAAATGTTTTTACGGTCTTATCACAAATGTTTTTACGGTCTTATCACAAGTATTTTTACGGTCTTATCACAAACATTTTTACGGTCTTATCACAAATGTTTTTACGGTCTTATCCCAAATGTTTTTACGGTCTCATCATAAATGTTTTTACGGTCTTATCACAAATATTTTTACGGTCTTATCACAAATGTTTTTACGGTCTTTTCCCAAATGTTTTTACGGTCTCATCATAAATGTTTTTACGGTCTTATCACAAATATTTTTACGGTCTTATCCCAAATGTTTTTACGGTCTTATCACAAAACATCGCGGTCTTATCACAAAACATTGCGGTCTTATCACAAAACATCGCGGAAGAGCATTTAACTAGAAAGTTCACGCCTTTTTTTTTTTTTTTTTTTTTTTTTTCTTTGCCGTTTGATAAAATTTACAATAAGAAAGATCGTACATATATAATATATGGCCGGAGCAAGAAGAAGACGTATATTGTCTTATCGCCAAGCCCCGTTTACATTGTTGCCTTCAGTTTATGTAACAAGTTAAAAATTACAAAATACAACACAATATATTACAAGTAGTAAATCGTATAATAAGATATATAAATAAACATTTTTTTTAGTTATATATATATATATATATATATATATATATATATATATATATATATATATATATATATATATATATATATATATATATATATATATAATTTATTTCTTTGATTCTTTTTTGAACTGTTCTAGGGAGAAGTTTAGAAGAGTTTTATTTTTAATAATATTTTTCAAAAAACTTTTTTATATAAATGGTCCACGGTATTGAATTTGAAATGAGCTGAGTAATTTCAGTGAAGTAAAAGTGAAATATATTAGGAGACAAACCATGTTTTGATTTAAACATTAGAAGCATAACTTGGTATATATTAATTTTATAAACATTAAGTGCATTAAGTTCGCTTAGAAGAGATTCACCATTAACAGTTCTGTTAACGCCAAATATAATCCTACATGCATGTTTTTGTTTGCTATAGATTTTTTTAAGTTTCCCATAATTAGTACTTCCCCGTGCAATATTGCAATAAGAAAGATAACTATGAATAAATGAAAAATATATAATTTTTAAAGACTCAATATTAAGAAATGGTTTAATTTTATATAACATTGAAATATTTTTGGAGATTTTGTTTTCAATAGATTTAATATGATATTTCCATGATAAACTTTCATCTATAATCACTCCTAGAAAGTTAACAGTTGACTCTCTTTTAATAATTGTTTTATTCATAAAGAGATTGGGTAATTTTAGAGAAAGGTTATCTCCCCTACGAGGTTTGTGGAACAAGATAAATTTAGTTTTCTCACCATTTAATGAAAGTTTATTATTTGTAACCCAGTCATTTATTTTTAATAATTCTTCGTTAGATATTCTAAACAGTTCTTTTATATTATTGTGTGAGTAAAAAAATTCGAATCATCAGCAAACAAAATAACATTTAAAACTTTGGATGCTAAGTATAAATCATTAATATAGAGTAGGAATAAGAGCGGCCCTAGGATTGATCCCTGGGGAACAACACAAGTTATAATATGATTTTCAGTTTCATTTGCTGTATATAATATGCATTGTTTTCTGTTTGACAGGTAACTTTTAAACCATAGTAAGTTATTATTAAGTATCCATACAGTTCTAGTTTTTTTAAAAGAATATCCTGGTTTACAGTGTCAAATGCTTTTGACAAATCAATAAAAACTCCTAATGTATAGCAATCATTATTGAACCCATTGGATATATAATTTATTAGATCGACTACCGCATGATCAGTTGAATGATTTCAAATCAGTTGAATTTGAGAAACATGGTAAGACAGAAATAGGTCTATAATTAGACATAATCGTGTCATCGCCAGATTTAAAAATAGGTATGATCTTAGCAATTTTTAATTTCTCCGGTACAATACCGGATTCTAATGAAAGGTTAAAAATGTAAAACAGTGGCGGTTCAATAATATCAAACATTGCTTTAACAACGTTCACGTTAATATTATCTATGCCAGCGCATTTATTACTTTTTAGACAGCTGAATGCATTTCGCCTTCTTCTTTAACAATGTCGCTAATCGGGCAAGAGCCAGCGACAAACCTCGGACCTCTTGGTTTTGAGCCAGAACTCTTACCACTGTATCACAGCTGAACTCATGCATATCAATAATCATTAATTTGATTTAAAGAAGTCAAAAATGTTGTGAAGCCAATTAGAACCAAGTTGTGTAATTTTGAAGAAAATATTGTTCAAGTTTAAGTTTTTGCCTCGACCTTTCATTTTAAGATCAACTTCAAACATTCTATAGAATTCACGCCGATTTAGAAAATCTGCTTCAGTGAAAAACAAAGAACAAATGAAAAATATAAATGCCGCATTTTTTAAAACTTTATAATTTAAATATGGAAATTTGTTAACTATAATGAGTTAAACTGGTATTGTTATTCAAGTTAAATATCAACGTTTTTTTAGATATAGTTAATTTAATTTGATATAGCCCTAGACTTAAAAAGATTTCTCTAAGCTTTAAATTTTTTACAATTTTTTACTTTCCAGGGTCATGTTCAGGATAAGTTATTTCCAGTTTAAATTGTATTTTAAAAAATTAATTATTTAAATCTAAAATTTAAAATCAATGACAGATCACCAAAAACCCATAAAACTATAAATTCAGAGACTATTTATTAGTTTTTATTTTTTAGCATTAATAGCTTCAAGAAGTTTCAAGTGTGTTGCCTAACCCTAAAAAAAAAAACAACAACATTTTGTATCTCTCCACAAATTTAGTGAGATATACATACAAAAAGTTGTTTTAAAATATTAGGTATTTATCAGACCGTGTTTTTTCTGTGTATAAACAAAACTTGTGGCACTATACAGTTTGTTTAAATAGATTGGATAAATATATCCTGGTGTCGTCAGGCCAGGGTTATTAGTTACCAAAACTTAATAATTTTTTTTTTTTAGTAATTTATTAACTAAACAAAAGAATCAAAATAAAAAAATCAAATAAATTAAATAAAGTTAATTGATGGGGGAGGGTAGTATCATAAACAAATGCCCACTTCGCATGGTAGGTTATTTCCGTCCCTAATATTAATAAAGTGAAAATAAAGTGAAGATAAAGGCAAGGGAAAATATATTTAAAAAATTTATTGTCTAAAAAGCTATCTATTTTGCTGAAGAATATCTAGCAATGTTTAACGTACATAAATACAGCAAAAACAATGACTGGAGCAAAATGAGCAAAAACAATAACTGCAGCATAAATTAGCCTTCTCTGGAATACATATTTGTACAAATTCTGGGGAAAGTATATGTATGAATACGTTATTCTGAGATAATATATTTATTTATCGAACTTAAAAATTAAACTAAATTTATTTGTTTATCCTAGGAAAACGTGTTTATGCAAATTTATACGTATAAACACGTTTAATAGAGGTATAAAACACGTCTTGTGCCCAATTATTTTACAGATTTTGTTTCAACTCCCTCCTTTATTTAATATGTATAAACATGTACTTTTGGAAGACTTTCTTTGGAAGTATTCTAAAGCACATGTTTACATACTAGGACGCATAAATACGTTTTGTAGACGTATAAAACATGTTTACTTAATTTACTGAAATAAAAACTCAGAGCAGATTTCAGATTACTTTTCTAAAAACATATAAAAAAATAACCATGTAAATTTTGGTACAAAAAGTTATAGTTCCACTTTTTCTGTAAAATTTCTTTGCTTGCAGCTTTCCAAAGTTGCATTTGTCATAATAGCAACAAGAATTCTAAGTATAAAAAAATTTTAAATAAATTCTACTGGTAATTCAAATTTTATTTATACAATCAGCTAAAACTCATAAAAATCTCTGACAAAAATACTAAGGTAATAGATATAATATAACTAACCTTGCACACACCAATATTATTAAAATATTCGCAATACAAATCGCAAGAAATAGATTTACTCAAACAATTTTTTTCATATATGGTTGTAATTTCTGAAACATTTTCAAAAGTTCGAGTTTCATAAGATTGCAGTATCGTAATGCATGCATAACCGTATTTTTCTATTGGACAGAGTTTGAGGTATTGTGTTGCTAAGCAGTCACTTTCGCTTGATGAAGAACATTTAAAGCACGAAAATGAATAAGCTAAAGTTACACATGTGTTTTTAATATAACATATCACATCATATAATAATATATGTATATTTTTTTTGTTCTTTTTATTACATTTTAAATAAGCATTTCGTTACAATATTCAAAATACAAGTATATAATAACAAATATATATATATATATATATATATATATATATATATATATATATATATATATATAAATAATATATATATATATATATATATATATATATATATATATATATATATATATATATATATATATATATATATATATATATATAAATATATATATATATATATGTATATATGTGTATATATATATATATATATATATATATATAAATATATATATATATATGTATATATGTGTATATATATATATATATATATATATATATATATATATATATATATATATATATATATATATATATATATATATATAATGATCTTTACTAAAATATAAAAGAACGCGTGGAATCGTAGAAGACCATACGGTCTTGTCGTCGAGTACCTCTAAGAAATGTTTGTGTTAAAATTTATAAGAAATTACAAGATAAAAATAAGTTAACGAAGTAAGAAACTTAGAATAATCCGTTATAAATACAAGATCCATTATATCTATCATATATATAGACTACAGTTGTTAATGATACCTATCAATTTTTATAAAATAGAGGTAAAAAGGAAGATCATTAAAAAATATCAGAGGTATATTGTTAAATCTTCAATTGTAAAAATGAGTTCTTTAAGCTTCCAAATAAAAGAAAAGTAGTTACTTTGATGAATAAAATCCTCAGTAAAATTTTTTAAAACTTTTTAAAATTTTGTTCCATAAAAATGGTCCGCGATAATCAATACAAAATTTAAAAAGACTTGTTTGAAAAATGGGCTGCTTAATAAAATTATCATTATGTAAAATGCATTTATTTTTATCTTTTGATGAATACAAATTATGGAAAGAAATTGGGGGAGAATTGGTTTAACATTTAAACATAAAACAAAGAATATTAAAAAAAATATTAAGCTCATATATATTGAAAACTTTCATTTCAAATAATAGAGGCTTGTCATGAATATAACGGTCTTTAAAATATGTAAGACGTGCTACATGCTTCTGCTGACAATAAAGATTTTTAAGTTTATTTTTATTTGTACTACCCCAAGCAATGTTTGCAAATATATTTAATCTTAATATAGGTCTTTGGTTAAATTTTAAAAATACAATTAAACGTAGTATTCTGTACATAATAAAACCTCTTTGATAATGTTTTTAATATAATGTTTATTTTACAATATTGATATAATATCATTTTACAATAAAATTATATCAATCAAAAAATCTTCCCCCTTATAAATGTATAATAAATAACTTGAACTGAAAGTTATAACTAATTTTATATAAAAAAAACGAATTTAGAAGCTTGTTCACTTCGATAAATATTTGTTCAAATAATTATAATGTATTATTTTAAAAAGTCCGTCATATTCTGAGTTGTGTTTTAAAATCATTCAATCAACATAGTCATTCCTGATTTAATTTAATTCTTAAACATTTACGCATTTTGCAAGACGAAAAACAATTTTCATTATCTTTAACCAAAAATGATTACAAATATTTCTAAATCATCAGTTCTAAAGTTGCTTTTATAACTATTGGAAATCGTTTATTAAAAAACTTTGGTCTTGAAAATCCCAATCCCAAATGAAAAAAAAACTTAGTTTAATCTTTATTTTAAATAAAACAAAACCTTGTAAATAAAAACAAAAACACTTGATTAAAAAACTTAAAAACATTTTCACCATTAGTGTGTGAAAAAAGGTGAAAAACGACACCCTGTGTGTTTTAGCCGAAACGTTAAAAAGTTTTTTTCGTTAAAACCAAAATTTAACTGATACAATGCAAAATTTTTATTAGATTTGTTTAGTAAACACCACGAACAAAACCACCAAGCGACCAAAAGTAATTGATAAAAAGCTACCATAACGAAAAATACTGAAACTTTATGAAAATTTATATATATATATATATATATATATATATATATATATATATATATATATATATATATATATATATATATATATATATATATATATATATATATAATTTCAATTTTATCTTAAAGTATAAAGAATAACTAGCTTAAAGTTAAACTTTAAGTTAGTTATTCAACTAAGATTAACAACATTATAAGTCTATTATTATTATCTACTTTTAAAAATAGTGTTTAAAGATTTGTTTAAAATGAGTTTTTGATTACCTTTTTTTATCATAATTAATAGTATAAGCAAGTTTATCTTCATTTTACGTAACTGCAAATTTATCTTGGAAGTTCACTTTGAGCAAGTTATTATTCCGTCTTCTTTTTCATGCTTTTCGTTATTAAATCTTCACAAAGTAAATTTCAAGTTTATTTTAATAATGTGTTTTCGGAAAAAAGGTTTTCTTGACGTTTTGCAATGAACTTATATAATACTCATTTTGAATAATTAACGATGAAGTTTTTACTTTTATTTAGTTTTTTGTAATAAAGTTTTTTTTCATTTTGTCGCTGTTTTTAATAATAATATCTCCATAAAGTTGATATGATTTTGACGCAATTATGAGATAGGGTCCACATTAAGTGAATACCATTGAGTCGCTTAAAGCTTCACTTTAAAAAAATTGTGAGACAATAATTCAGTTCTTTGGTATATTTACTAAAGAACTGAACTATTAACAAATATTCTTAACACAGTTTAAAAAGTCTTTTCCAGACGATTTTCAAACCTTTTTTAAATTTAAGTAATCGTTTTGCAAATCTATTAAGCTATCTTCTTTAATACTAACTTCTTTTCTAAAACCAACGCCAATAAATTTTAGGTTTGATATAGAGACATTCCAAGTATAAGCAAACAATCCAAGAATTCCAAAACCTAATACAGTTAAATAAAAACTTGAAATAAAGATATATAAATTGTTTATGTAAAAGTTATTTACAACATGTTCTTGAAATGCTCAAATAAATGATCTTAAGATGGTAACCTTAAATAAATGATCTTAAGGTGGTAACCTTAAATAAATGATCTTAAGGTGGTAACCTTAAATAAATGATCTTAAGGTAGCCCTATAAAAAATGATAAAAATAAAATTTTTTTGGATTTTTTTTTTTTTTTATTAAAACAGCATCTTGTATACAACTACTTTCATTCTCGAAAAAGTTGAACCACCTACCATACCTTTTTGTCAGTTTTGCTAACTTTTTAGCCTATCCATTTTTGGAAATTTACATAGCAACGCCCTTAGTTACCGTTTAAAATGATCATGGTCTAATATAATCCCTTCAAGTAGTTCTTATAACTCTTTTTTTTGTTTAAAGATGTTCCAAAATTTAATCAATATAAAGATCATAATGTAACCCCAATCAAGCTCGAGTGTGTTGATCACGTACAAAAGCGCCTTGGGACTCGTTTGCACAATCTTTTCAAATCTTATAAAAACACTAAAATACATTTATCTGGTATAGGCAAATTTACCAATAAGTTCATTGACTCTATGCTAAATTAATATAGCTTAGCCATTTGTAATAATATTTGAAATTTGCATGCCTTGAAGAAGGTAATATTATCGATCTTTTTTCATTTCACTGACTTACCAGATCCTATCAATTGTCATAAATTTTGCCCACGAAATGCTAGAAATTCGTGCAAGTGTTGGTAAAATAGAAATAAAACATATAGATCACTAAATTCAATTACTCTGTAGATAAAAAATCTTATCTTTCCAAATTTTAAAACTTTAATGGAGGATGAGCTATCGGAAAAATGTTTGCATGACAAAACACGAAATGCAAACAAGGCTTTCAACGCAACCATATGGTCTCGTGTATCAACATTTTGAGCGTTTCTTGAAAACATCAAACATGATAACTTGATATTGGATAGAGTATTTGCTTTGAAATTTTAATGATATGCTCACAACATATATACACTCCATTTAACCATCAGAATTTTTATGAATCATTCTTAACATTGATTTATAGACCTAAAAGTTTCAAAGCATATCACAAAATTATTAAAAATTGATAAGTTCATCCAAAAAAGTTAATAACTTTTTTACCATTTTGATTTAGGAAAAATTTAAGGGTTAAATGGAGTGTCTCGGTGTACTCAAGAATGTCCTAAATTTTAATTGAAAACAGATAAAGACAAACTGACTTACAGCATTTTAAAATGTGATCAATTTTGCTGATTTTATGACACTTTTCCCCATTATGGATCAACCAAATGTATTTTTTTTTTTTAATTATCCTAATTCTCTCCAATAAACATTATAAACACTTAAATATGGTAGATTTCTTTTTATTTCTCAAAATTACCTTTTTATAGGGTTACCACCTTAAACTTTAAATCAATAAACAATTTATTTTTCAACCTTTGTATTTTTGATCTGAAAGCACTGACTCTTGGTCTGTGGATCCAGTTTAATACGCTTTATTAAGTAGTTGAAGTTCGAATTGGTGAACCTTGGGCAACAAGCAGCCGTTGCGTAGTGGTTTGAGCTCTGGCTCAGAACCAAGAAATTCGTAGATCGACGCCGGCGCTAGCCTAGGAAACAATCTTCTTGGATAGATTGATCTTCTTGGATAGATTGATTGTCTTAGATAGATTAATCATCTCGGATTGATTTTCTTGGAGCACCTTAATAACTAAAAAAAAAAAATTAAATTAAAAAAAACTCTTCTTCTGCAATTCTTGGTTTTTGGTCTCCGTAAAACTGATTAAGAATGATAAATAACAATACCAGAAAACTGTAATACAGTTTTAACAGATAACTTAAATACTTTAGTTTCATATTGAAATATTTTTTTCAGCAAAAAAATAAAAAATTACTTTTTTTAAGAAAGGAAATTTTTTACAAGTAAAAGATTTTACGAACAGTAAAGATTTAATATTCCCTTGATGGTGAACTTGATAATCATATATTGTTTTCAAAGCCTCTTTACATTTTGAATAGTAGAAACGTTAAAAATAACTCCTCTTTTTGACTCTTCTTGTTACAGCATTACTATAAATTTTCTATAAAATGGCTTATAGAATAAAACTACGTCAAAATATATCCTGCCAATTTTTATTTAAATATATTCCTGTCTAATGGTCTTTTGACTGAGCAAAATAGAATATAACTTTTACAACTTATTAAAGATTTAAAATTTAAGTTTTTACTTTGGTAATCCTTCTAAAATATTATAATTAATTCTTTCTGACATAAAATACTTCTAAAGGTGAACTTTTGTTCATTCTAGTACATTTTATAATTGATGTACTTTTGAGTTACTGTTAGTCTGTCGATCGAGCGTTTTTATTTTATCTTTCAAGTAGAAAGTTAAAATAAAGACGCTTTTGATTAATTTTTTTCGTGCTCTTCGCACTTAATATTTTTACTTTCATAAAACACTTGGTATCGTGCAAAAGGTGTATTAGGAATTAACAGACATGGAACCTAACTATTTTCTAAATCAGGTGTTATGTTTTATATGTGCTCCTATGCTTTTGCAACACTTTACCAATTAAGTCTTCCCAGCAAACATAATTTATTATTTGATTTGCAGATGACATATATAGGCATATTTTAGCAGTTCATTGGACTCATCGGTTACTTAGTGGCAGCTGCTTTAAATGGCCAGCGGATAACTTTCCGACGTGTTAATAGTGGCTAATCATTGCTTAACCAATTTTGGCGGCTGCCACTTATGGTCTACTAAGCAACCGATCAGCAAAACAACAGTGGTCCGCTCAAAATGTATTTTGACAATCTCAAAATGTCAAAATGAAATTTCGCTATAGGATGTTTGCTGGGTTGTTTCGTCTGTCTTTTTTATGCCCTAATAGTCTTAATTTGATCTGTAAAATGTATTCTCCAGTTTTTTTTATCTTGTTTTATGAAACCTGCTATCTGCAAGCCAGGGGGGTTAGCGCTATGCTGACATTTAAAGTAAAAGTAGTGACTTTTCATTTTTTTAAAAAAAGTCCTTTATATCTAGAACTTTCTGAAAAAATAAAAAACAGGTCCTTTAAAAAAAATTGGGGGCGGGTAGCAGTGATCCTTGGCCAATCCCCCTTCCCCCTCCTTCCTTTCTTCCCTGGGGTTTTTGACTCTGGCATCTAATGCATCATTTCTAATAAAACCTTTTCCTTTTTAATTTTTTTTAATTATTATTATTTAGCATTGAATTTTAGATAAAATAGTTGTATATATTATAATTGAATCATTAATCTTAAACTTAAATATATAATAAATTATACCTTTCATTATTTTCTTATATTTAGTTTTCCAAAATTATTTTTTAGTCACAATATGGCATTATTCGATGTATTGATGTGTGTACGGTGTCAATCTAAATTGACATAAAGCGACAACTTTTTTTCGTATAACTCTAAAACGACACGTCGAAAAATTTACGTAATAAATTATTAAAACTTACCCAAAAGAAGAATTTCTGAAATGAAATAAAAATTTTCTTCATCTACAATAAATTTTAAACAACTCTAGAAAAAACGTTCATCACTAATTCATATAAAAGCAATCAAATTCGTGTTTCTTTTTGACTTTCCCAAATCCGCTTTTTTTTTGAGAAAAAAAATCGTATCAGTGACTATAAAGAAAACATAACAAAATGATTTCAAACAGGGTTTTTATAGTTGTGCTACTTTTACATACTGGTACTGAATATTATTTATTTCAATATTTATATTTTTATTATTTAAGTTTTAATTAATTTTTTCATTTAGTTGTTATTTTAACTCACAGTTACATTTTTCACATTCTTTGTATAATTAATTTTTTTGGCTTATGATATATGTAAGTGCTTTACCATGCACTATTTTATGCATTTTTTAGCTGAATGTTTAAGGTGCTTTTCATGTATGGGCTCAAGTGAAAAAGGATGTTTGCTAAGCGAGAAGGAAATAGAATGCAGTTATAAACAAAACGCTTGCGCAACACAATTGTATTCATTTACTGTTAAAGGTTTGAACGGAACTACGAAAAAAGAAGTTTACATGAAAATGTGTCTGTCGTCAAAAATATCTAATTGTGTCTCTTATTGTAGAGCTCACATTTCATTACAAAGAGAGTGTCAGGTAAAAGTTTATTATAACACAATCACAAACACACGCATAGATAAACAGATACATATGTAAACATAATTGATAAAAAAATTAATAGGTCTTAAATAAATTTCTAATAATTTAACAATAAATTAAATACTCATCGATTGAAATAGAAAAGAATTACAGTGGTTTAGAGCTTATATAACCACAAGTGTAATTTTTATGAAAACATACTTCACTCTAAAAATAACCTTAAGGTATACCACATATCCTAAATTTAGGGGTATATCACACGGGTAGAAATAATCTTAGGGTATACCACAAATCCTACCTCTTAAGGTAGAAAATTATACCCTTTGAGGTAGAACTTTATATCCTTAAAGTAGCAAATAACGCCACTTATGACCATTTTTGGCACATTTTTTTACCTTAAAGTTTTAATTTTCTACCTTATAGGGGTAGGATTTGTGGTATACCCTAAGTGGGATTTATACCTTTTATTTTTAGTGTGGAAACCATAAACTTTAGGTAAATATATATATATATATATATATATATATATATATATATATATATATATATATATATATATATATATATATATATATATATATATATATATATATATATATATATATATATATATATATATATATATATATATATATATATATGGGTAACTTTGGCTAGCGGGGTTACTTTAGCCATTTAAAAAAAATTTAATTAATTAATTTATATAACTATTTTAAATAGTATTTAAATATAATTATATTATATTAAATTATTATTATTATTTATTAAATTAAATATTATTAAATTATTATTATTATTTATTAAATTATTATTATTATTATTAATTATATTATATAAAATTATTATTATATAATAAATTATTATTAAATGATTATTATATATTAAATAGTATTTAAATATAATTAATATTTTTAAATAACTATTTTAAATAGTAAAACCTTACTTAACAGTTTAAAAGTTACAGATGTTTAATTAAACATCTGTAACTTTTAAACTGTTAAGTAAGGTTTTACTATTTAAAGTAGTAAAACGTTACTTTACTGTTTAAAAGTTACAGATGTTTAAAAATGGCTAAAGTAACCCGCTGGCCAAAGTACCCCGTGTTATGTTATTTTAAAGTATAAAAATTTAGTTATTGAATTTTTCTAAATTTATTTTCTGCAAGCTTCTTAAATAATTTCTTATTTTTTATTATATTTAAATATATTTTCAACATTGCATTAGTAGTAAATGTGTAAACATTATTGAAAAAAAAAAAAACAACAACAAAAAAATCGATATTTGTAAAAATATATTTGTATACTTGTTATCTGACCTTTTAATAGCATTATAATATAATGATTTTATGTAAAAATTTTATGAATATGTTTTTATATTTACGGCAATCTTATGCGATTCTCGATGATAACACTGTGTGGTCTTCTGCAAGTTTTCCGCGTTCTTTTTACAGTGTTATATATATATATATATACATATATATATATATATATATATATATATATATATATATATATATATATATATATATATATATATATATATATATATATATATATATATATATATATATATATATATATATATATATATATATATATATATATATATATATATATATATATAGGGGAAGTGGGGGCATAACCGCATATGGAGGCACAACCGTTTTTTAACATTTCTCATCAAAAAATGTTTTCTAATATGGAAAAAAACATACCGCACGATAGTAAAGCATTTTCCTTCATTTTGCATATTTCAAAAAGAGTGACTGTTAAATTTCTGATAAGTTAAGAATTATAATGTTCATTTTCATAAAAATATTATATTTACATCATATTTTTCCTGACTTTTTTTTTGAGAATTACGCAATATTTGATTTTAGTGTTAAAGATACATGTTATCAGCATTATTTCATGAAGTGAAAGCCATTTTTGATAATACCATAATCTAATAATTAAACTATGAAACTGAATTTTTTCTAAAAACTCTCTTCTGAGGCAGAACTCTCTTCTGGGGCAGAACTCAAAATGTAAATACTAAGAATGCCCGCACAGTATGCAAACATGCAACAAAATCATCAAATAATCTGAGCTGTGAAAATTGTAAAAAAAATGTACCATAAAAGGTGTAGCCCCATCGATTTTTGTGAGGGTGCGGTTGTGCCTCACAATGGGGGCAAAACCGTTTTTTTCACTAAGTGTAATTTTTGTGTAATAACATTTTCAAAACCCGTTCAACTTTTTTCTTAAATGCATCAATTTAAAGTTTAATGATGTGGTTATTGAAATAAACTGCTAAAAAAAACATTTCGTTTTTATTTTCATATAACATTAATCCAAACGTTACGGGGGCGGTTATGCCCCCACTTCCCCTATATATATATATATATATATATATATATATATATATATATATATATATATATATATATATATATATATATATATATATATATATATATATATATATATATATATATATATATATATATATATATATATATATATATATATATATATATATATATATATATATATATATATATATATATATATATACAGTGTTAGAAAGATATAATGGGACAACCATTTTAAATGGCGGATTTTAACCAAAATTGCCAGTTTGTTCATAAAAAAATGACTTTTTTATTTAGTAAATGATTTTTTTAAGATAGCTGTAAGTATCTTTTTTATATAAAAAAATGCATTTGAGAGGATTTTTTAGATTTTTCAAAAATCACATTTGATAATAAGTAAGCATATTAGTTTTTTGACGAAATATCTATTTTAATATTTTGTGTAACCTCATTTAGCTTTTATAATAGCATTCAAACGTTTTGACATAGATTCCACTCATTTTTTTGTAATATCAGAACTTATTTCATCCCTAGCCTTTGTAACAGCAGTTTCTAATTTTTCCTTTCGCTTCAAGTGACAATTACCTATTTGTTTATCTGAAATCGAACATAAATTTTCGACAAGATTTATGTCTGGACTTTGTTCAGACCATTCAAGAACATTTATGGATTTGATTTGTAAAAGTTCTATTGTTTTTTTTTACTTATGTTTTGGATCATTGTCATGTTGAAATATAAAGTTTCTACCTAATCTTAATTTACGCGTTGATGAAGTCAAATTATTATTCAAAATATCTATGCACATATCCAAATTTATTGCATCTTTAATAAATTCATAATTTCCAACACTTTTCCATGACATACAGCCTCATACCATTAAATTACCACCTACATGTTTTACGGTTCCTTGAATGCAACTTAAACGGTAAACCAGTTTTTCTCTAAACATTTTGTTTACCATCAGAATGTACCAAATTCATCCGACCACATTATTTTCTTCCAAAATGAAATTGGCTTATCAACATGAGTTTTAGCAAATAACAATCGCTTTTTCTTATATTGATGTTTCTAAAACGTTTTTTGTATGGTGTGTAGCTTTTAAACCCATTTTTATGTAAACGATATCAGATTGTTTTTCAGTTATTTTGGTTCCAGTGTTATTTTCAATATGATCTGCAACTTTTCTGGATGAATTGAATCTACTTTTCTTGAATAATCTTACAATCAAGTGATCTTCTTTCACACTAGTCTTACGTTTGCGCTCACGTTCTTTCAAAATCCTTACAAGTTAGTGACTTTCAATTTATTTTACAATATTTGAAATGGTAGAACGTAGAACTCTGGCTTCTTTTTCAATAGTTCTGCAAGTTTTTTTGTTTAACTAAATTCAAAATTAATTTTCGTTGATTCTCTTTCAAATATTATTTTGCTAGAGCCATGATTGCTAAAAGCTCCTAAATATTTCAAAAAATAATTTTTTCGTGAAAAAAAAGTGTTTTATCTTCTGAAAATTAATAATATCTTACAAAACAAATTATAAATTAGAATTAAATAAGATATTTTTAATGAAAAACAATTTGTCTCATTAAATTTTTCCGCATAAATTAGCACAAAAAAATCAAACACATCTAATTTTAATGATTCAAAATATACAAATGAATCAATTTTGTCAACATTTTCTTTTTGTCCTATTATATTTTTCCAACTCTGTATGTATATATATATATATATATATATATATATATATATATATATATATATATATATATATATATATATATATATATATATGTATTTAAATATTGACTATATTCTGTTTTGCAGATATCGTGCTGCATAGGCGAACTTTGCAACAAAGCACTAAAAAAGGCAGAGGTATTTAAAATCATAGGTGGTAGTGTGTCAACAAACAGATTCCAATTTGTGGCAAATATTATCACAGCTTTTATTATTTTTTTAATAGTAAATAAATAAAAACTGTTTCTTAAATTTTTGATTAATTCAGAATGATTTGCAATTTAATTTAAGTAAGATAAAAAAAAAAAGAAAAATGACATTTTGGCCGGATTTGAGTTTAAGCTACTCCTCTACCGTTAAATTTAAAAGTTTTAATCACTGATTTCATTAAATAAGGAAGTTATTTTGCAAATAGTCACTAAGAATAATTAGGAGTAAAGTTTAAAAAGTTTTTGAATTGATTGTGCAAGCGCTGAATGAGATAAAGGACAAAAAAGGACCTATTCTGTTTCCTAAAATACTCCGGAACTAATAAAGTTTTTGGGCTGAAAATTTCTGGGTATATTTTTAAAAAGATAAAGAACATAAAGTTAGATATTAATTATACATTTTTATGGTTATATATTTATAAAGCATATATGACAACATTCACATTTTATTGCCCTAAAATTGCTCCGAAATAATAGGTTCCAGTGAATGTGAGTGCTTGGGTGCAGTTGTAAATGTTAATGTTTAATTGAGGTTCGCATTGAAATATTTAAATGAAAGAGTTTGAGTGAGGTTTACATAGTAGTCATGCTTATTCTAAAACCTTTGCAAAACTTTCGAAGGGTTTCGCACAACATCTTAAAAATTTTGGGAAACAAAAAAAATAAATTTTTCAAATTTTCATATAATGCAAATAAAGATAAAGATTAAAAATCGAATAGAAAAAAAAATTATATTTTGTAAATTAGTTCAAATTTAAAAGTTTTTCTAGAATTTGCCCATTAGCAACCGTTGCTCTACAAATTATCTCAAAAAAAAAACAACCATAGTAACCCAAAATACCTGAAAAGCTTGTGTTTTTGAGCTTAAATATGCATTATTTTTTAATTGTTTATGTAGTTTCTTTTTTATAAAAAAAAGTATAAAAAAATTTTTTTTTATGTATTTCATTTTAATAAAAAAAAGTATAAAAAAATCAAGTTTTTTTACTAATTTAGAAGGTAGAGAAGTATAACCTATAGAATTTGCAAAAAGGAAACCTTTACAAATTTTCATAAAATGCAAATAAAGATAAAGATGATAGATATTGCAATAGGTATTGCAGCACTAATGTATTTAAAAGTAAAAAGCTTCTCATTAAACAAAAACACGCTGTATGAATAATTGGAAATGTAAATAACTTCTCGCACACTAAAATTCTTTTTAATAAACTCAAAATACTCAACGTATATCAACTTAATCTATTTCATATTCTTATATTTATGTTCAGAGTGGATGATAAAATGGCACCCATTTTATTTAACCATTTTTTGAAAAAATAAATTATTTATACCCAACAAGGTTTTCAAATAACAATCATATTATTCTGTGCCTAAGTTCTCGATTGTTATCAAAGGACCTAAATTATGGAACACGCTATTGGACAAAAATAAAAAATAAACTTTTGATAATTGACAACGAACTGGTAACGAACTGGACTTTGTCTGAAACTTTTAAATAAGAATAATCACTTTTTTTTTTTACTTTTTATTTCTTTTATTTTTGATCATCATATTTTGATGATTTTTTAAATTTGGAGGCATGTTAAGAGTTGTGACAGCCATTTTCAAATGGTAAAATAGTTACTAATAGAGCTAAGTTTTGACAACAATTATTGTATCATTTGTTATCATTAGGCCTGCAGTGGTCAAAATTCGTGTTTTTTTTTTTTTGTTATTCAATGTGTCTACCGGTAAGTAACATTATTTTGAGGGGAGCCTAAAACTGTAAAATAGTATTCAATTGTGTCGTAAACAATTTTAAAAACCATTTATTTGAATATTTACAATCAATTTTTAAGAGATTCAGGTAAATATAATATTAGGAGACCCAATTTTAATACAAAACCATTATTTATTGACGCTGAATGACATTTAAAACGATATATTATTCGGATTTCTGAAATATAATTTGGACATTTAATGCATTATTGGAATTACAATTATTAATTTGTTTCTCTTTAAATTAAAAAATTTTCCTTTTTTTTAAGTTTTAAACGTTTTATTTACTTTTTTAATAATACTCATAGTTAAAATTATAAATTTGTATCAAGGTACCCCACCCATGGGGTACCATGACACAAATTTATAATTTTTAATTTAAATAGTCTCACAAGTTTAACCTGTTATATTTTGGTAAATACTAAATTTAACTTAGTAAGTATAAATTTATTCTACAAATTAAAGCAATCACCTAAAAAGAAAAGGCGTATTAAAAAAACTGTTACGAAGCAAAAACCAAAAGTGTATCATGATGCCCCTCCTCAATTCAAAGATTTTGAGTTGTTACAATATCTAAATTCAAATATTTAGAAGATCTATTTTGCAGTCGATCAGCTCGATCAGACAAATCCGTTTTTAAAACAAGTCATTTCCTACTTTGATTTTTACACCAACGAATTGTTAGAGTCTTAAAGATTATCTGTCAAAAATCAGCTTGGTTAGAGTCTTAAGGATAATCTAAACCCAATCAGCTTGGCGTCATAGTTATCTGGTAATTTATATGCATATATATATATATATATATATATATATATATATATATATATATATATATATATATATATATATATATATATATATATATATATATATATATATATATGTATATATATATATATATATATATATATATATATATATATATATATATATATATATATATATATATATATATATATATATATATATATATATATATATATATATATATATATATAATTTTTTTGGAGTTCAAAATTATTTTTAAGTTGTAAAGTGTAGTTTTATATTGTTTTCTGACATTGAGGCTAAATATGTGTTTTTTGGAAAAAAAAAAAAAAAAATGGGTCCAAAATTGTATACTCCTTTTTTTGATTTTGAGATTTCCCGATTTGATTTTTTATACAAAAAAAAAAAAAAAAAAAAAAAAAATGTTTAACTTTCAAAAAAAAAAAAATTCAAATTATTAGTATTGAAATTTTTAGAACTGAGTTTTAATTTTGATTCAACGATTCTATTTAATATTTTCAGTATCAAAAATTATGATTTGAAAATAACAAAAAGAGGGTCTTCCTTGAAGTGTGTGCGCAGGTATAGGGGAAAGAGGGTTACCCAAAAATGTGCAAGTAAGTACAAGAGGGTAGAGAGTGTTAAAGACAGAGAGTACGTACGCAATTTGACGCAATCTCTCACTGTATATCTCTCCTAAAACTTGATTTTTTTTTAAACGAATTAAAAAAGTCAATATTATTCCATCAAAAATTTTATAGCTGATTTTAAGTCGGCCTTTATAAGCATTTTGAGCTGTCCTTTGTAGCTTTGCTCATCAGTTACTTAGTGGACAATTAGTGACAGCCGCCAAAAGTAGCAAGCCAATGACTACAAACTTTTAACATGAAGGAAAGTTATCGACTACGCAGCTAACATTGTTTTAATAGATTTACAATAAATTCACATTAGTATTTTGACGGTTTGTTGGAGTTTTGTTTATTAATTACTTAGTGGACCTTTAGTGGCAGCCGCTTTGAATAGCCAGCCAATAACCCTCCGACATATTAATAGTGGCTAGTCATCGACTAGCCACTATTAACATGACACTTTTGGTGGTTGCTACTAACGGTCCACAAGATAACTGATGAGCAAAACTACAGTGAACCACTGAAAATGTCTATACTGGTATACTTAAATTCCGCTTTAGAATGTTTGCTGGGTAGCCACTAATGGTTTACTTAGTGGCTGATGAGCAAAACTCCAATGAGCAGCTTAAAATATCTATTTTAAGCGGTTAAAGTATCTATTTTAAAGTATCAAATAGCTTGGTAGGTCTACTTCAAATCAACTAAAACAATGTTTTCTGGGATGTTATGTAACACAGAAATGTCGAATTAACTAAAAGTTTTTTTGTTTTTAATGTTGTGAAAAATGTTATGAGTTGGAAAAGTGTAAGGAGTTGATTTTATAAATAATGCGTATGTACGCGTATGGGGTCCTAAATAGTAGATTTACTGCGTACGTAGTTTATGGATGACCCCATGGTATTTCCAACATCGAACTCATTTAAATTTGAGCTTTATAATAGCTTTATTGGTTTTTTATTAAGCTTTATTGGTTAATTGCATTTTTCTAAGATTTCAATTTATAACTCGTATTATATAACTCGTCCTACAAAATCTCGATTGGATTTAAATCCGGTGGCTGAGGAGGCAACTCCGTATATTTTAGTTTTATTTTTTCTTTGGCTGCTAAATTATTACTGCAGAATTTAAACGTGTGTTTAGGATAGTTAACCTCTTGAAAAGTAAAACTACAACTAACAATTCCCGCACGGAAATGCACAATTTTGTAGAATGTTGTGGTATTTTTTTATCTATGATGCCCTCAATTTGCACAAGGTCACCAATTTTTTTCAAACAAAGCATTCCCAGACCATGATTGACCCACCACCATGTTTGACTGTTGGGATTACGCATTGTTTTATCATGCGTTCTCCAATTAAACGACAAACATGTTGTTGACGATTTCCTCCAAAAATTTCATACTTTTATTCAGCAGTAAACAAGACTTAAAACCATTGTTGAATTGTTCAATCTTTATGCTTTTTTTCCCATTTTAATCTATTAATTTTATTTAGCTTGCGTAGTAATTGTTTTTTTCACAAAGACATCATTTTACGGTTGAAACAGACACTGTTGTTTCGCGCATAGAATTAAGTTCTTGGCAAATTTCGGTACATTTTCTATTACTTTGAAGACGGATGTATGTGTCTTCTTGACTCAGCGTTGCTCTAGGTCTCCTCGAACGATGACGAATTTAATTTTTATCCAGTTTCTTGCTTTCTTTGCAACGCTTTCATAACTGTATTTTCAGAAACATAAGTTTCTGAAGTAATTTTTTGTGTTGAATAACCTTCCTTTTGTAATGTCACTTTAAAAGCGGCATTCTTTTTGTATTGCCACTTTCAGAGCTAAGTGTAGAAAAACAGCTCGTTTTTCTACACTTAGCTCTGCTTTATCATCCATTTTTTGTCAGGCAAAACAAAAAATATATATTTGTCTTCAATTTCAATATTTGGAAAAAATACTTTAAATTGTTTTAACGTTAATAATAATTATTCTATGAACGTTATAATATTATGAAAAATACTATAAAATTTTAAATAATATTTTTCTTTTCACCAATTTGGTACATTTTTTGAACACACATGTATGAATGCTACCTGCAAAATTTGATAGCAACGTACTATGCAACATAGAGTTATCTTTGTACCATTGTAGGGTCCTTTTATGCTTTTTCACCCCAATTATTAATGTCATATTAATTTTTTTTATTATTTTTAACTTATTTTATAGCTTTTTCAAAACAAAAAAAAAATTATTCAAATAATAGAAAACATTCTATGGTACTTTTTAAAAATTTCAATAAAATATACCCAAAGTATTCATTATTGAAATGATAATAAACCTACACTCTATGTACACAAATAGATGTGTGAACCTTATTATAATCAAAATGTCAAAATAAATTCTAAAAATTTACACTACTTATTAATGGAAGAAGCTTCAAATTTTGAAGAAAATTGCATTGAATTGAAAAGTAAAGCAAGTGATACCAACTTTTGACCGATAGTGTATTTCTTCAAAAAATGTCAAAACTGATTGATTGTGTTAAAACTATGAAGTACAAAAACTGATTTAAAAAAGAAATTTTGAATATGGTGTGAAATGAATCATTTTATTCAAGAAACATAACCTGAATTCATTAAAGATGCAAATGAAATATATTTAGTAAGCAGTAAAAGCAAGAATAACCAAAAAATGATATTTATTACTATTAAATATTTAAATAAAGATTGCTAACAATAATTAACAGTTTTGTTCATTATTTGGTAATAATTTAAAGGCCCTCTTAAAAAATATTTGGTAAAACTGCATTTAACATACCACGAGCTATTTTTAAGGCGCCTAACTCTATACTTTTATGGACCTAAAGGCGTTAGTTAGGAAAGTTAGGATTACTTTACGTTTGTCATATTTTAGCGCTAAATATGACGACCATGCATGGAGTTTTTAGGTCCATAAAAGCATAAAGTTAGACGTTAGGAAAATTTATCCATGAATGAATTTACAGCGCTAATAGGCAAACTATTTTAGAAAGATAGCTACATAAGACAATCAAAAAAGTGTTTAAAAAATATTTAATTTGATTAGAAGCATTGTTTAAAGTTTCTATTTTACATACTGGACTTATTTATTTATTAAGATGTTGAGAAGCAGGTATGAAGTATATTTAAAGTGATAGAGTTTTTGCTCTTTCCAAGAACTTTTTCATATTATTTGAAAGCTTGTCAAAGAAAATTAAAGTTTACTGCAGTCAGAACAGTTAAAATTAGAGATACTTAAATCAAAGAAATAGCGTTGGAAACCACATTGTTAAAAGACAAAACAAAATGAAGTTTTTACATGTTCTCATTAATGAAAATGTAACCAGGAAAAAACAAAAAAAAACCTATTTCTCCTTTATTCATTGTTTTCTCGATTACTAATTGCACCACTAAAACAATAATAAAAAAAATTTCAACAAACAAAAGCAAGCAATTAAAATAATGTCCAATGAACACCATTCTCGTCCATTCACAACCATTGTTTAAGAATCTAATATTTAACAAACAAATAATTTTTGACTTAAGCTCTTATGTACAAAGTTAATATAGAAGCGATCTCAAATATTTTCATAACTTAATATAAAGATTATATATAAAGATTTATATTCAAGCTAAAACACACTTTGAAGTCGCCAAATTTTATATCATCACTAGAGGTCCTCAAGACCTTCCTCTTCTTTTCTACTACTTCAAAATATTTTTCTACATACATTTTTAAGTTCCGATAACCTTTTCATAAAAAAGTAATCTAAAGTTCAAAAACGAAGTCTTGCAGTGATACACACTTGAGAAGATTTATTATTACTATTATCATTAATATTACTATTACTATTTTTATAATTATTACTAGTATTTTTATTATTAAGGTTTGAAACAAATAAACTGCATTGACATAAAATACCTGTCAACTTGTTATCAGGTATATAAAAAAGCTGGTTACCTGGTATATAAAAAAGTTGATTACGTTGTATATAAAAAAGTAACAACATCAGAATTTATGTACATTAAAAAAAAACAAAAATAAAAACAAAAATGCAAATCAGTCATAAAGATTTCTTTTGTTTTCAATATGAATGTCAACTTTCATCTTAAAATCTTTTATAGACGATGCAGTTAACATCGTAAAGAAGAGAATTTCATTTATTAATTGCTCTTACTACTTTCTAGTTTATTAGGCGAAAAAGTTTTGAAAAAGACTTGAGCGGAAGAAATGATTTTTAAGTTTAAATATATAACAACGAGCATTAAATTGGTTATTAATTTCAATAAACTTTTATCATATTTTTTTTACGCTAAAGGTATTTATTTGTTAGTCTGTATTTTACGTTTGTTATATTTAGCGCCAAAAATCAAATTAAAAAAAAAAATTAGATTCTTTTAGAAAATAAACTGCCTTGCCCAATCAAGAACATTCTAAGTGCAGAAAGGTAGGTTTTCATTTGTCAAACAATGTTTAATATTAATTATATTTGTTTAAAATTAAAAATATTTGTTTTAGACTGTGTAAATATTTTATTATGCTTATTATGACTTTAGGGCTACTTATTCTTTATATAAAATTTTCTTGAATTTGTCACAGGTTTAAAATCTAATAAAGAACCATTTTCTATACCTGACTAAAAAATTCAATTTTCGCTCTTTGATTCGCAAGACAGTAAATTGATTGTTTTATCCTAAACTTTTATTTCATCATGCTTTTTTAATGATTCAATTTTTTTCGATCAGTCACGTATCCGTAAGATCACAACTAGAAGTATTAATAAAGCTTTTATAAACTGTTAATAAATTTCCTTGCTCCGTCCTTCATTAAAGCTCCTTTCCACTTACCGGTACCCTCGCATGCATGTAATCTAGCAGATAGGAAAGAAATACGTTCTAGCAGATAGGAAAGAAATACCCGTTATCGCGCATGGTTTTTTTTTAATCCGTTTATTAAATTGATGATTCAGACAAACTTTTGTTTGCGTTATGAACATTGAGGTTGATAAATATGTATCTATAAAACTTCAATGTTTTAATGCCTTGTTTATTTTAGCTTTCTTTACATAAAAAAAAGTTAACTGCAATGATATGAAATCATGCTTGGCGATCTTTTTAACGAAAAGAAGGTCAATTTATTTTTAGATACTTTATTGGCACTTGCTGGTCTGGTTATTGGACTTCTAGTTGTTGTTGCTATTGTTGCAATTGGTATAATCTTTTTTTTTTTTTAATGAAACAATAATCAGTATTTGTCTGTAATTAATAAAGTTTTATATTAGTAATGCTTTTTTTATATATTGAAAGGCTTTGAAATAGTTAAAATTAGGTAAAAAAAAAACACAGATAAATTTAGGTAAAAATAAACAACTTTTTTTTTATTTTATGAAACAGAGCCTTTTACGATTTAAAAGACTCTGTTTTAAAGCAATCGTAACAGTAAATGTTAAAATATGATTTTTTTTAATAGTTAAATAGTTAAAATATTGTTAAAATAGTTTTTTAACAATATTGTTTATAAAAATTTTGTAGTTATGATTCAAATAGCATTTTTAATATTTTAAAAATTTTTTGGAAATTGTTTATACAATTTCTATTAAATTAACAACGAATTTCAACTTTTTCACCTGAAATAGCTGGTAAAATTTTTTTAATGTTAAATTTTTGAAGTTAAATTTAAGTTAAAAAGTTGTACAAAATTATCTAGTTTTCTATTCGTATTTGTTCTTCTCATAAATTGAATATTAAAATTTTTCTTTAATTTTTTTGTTAAAATAAGTTGTTTAATTAATCAATATACCAGAACTATAGCCTATAGTTCTGGTATATTGATGAATTCCTATAGTATAGGAAACAGTATGTTCCACATTTTAACTTTTTCATAGAAATAAATATAAAAGTTATCAATAAAGCATCAATACTTTTCAAAATTGAAATAAGCTATTTTAATTAAGAAAAGGATAATAGAAAAAACTTTTCTTTATAATTTCATTACTCTAAGCAGAACTTAATAAAAAAAATTTAAAAGTACATTGCTAATGATTTAAAAATTTGGCATTTGAAAATGCTATTTGTCTGTAGCTTTTCTGTTGTTAAAGACTTGTTTAATTTAGTGTTTTGTTTTGTAAAACATTGTATTTAACATGAAGTATTGTACTTTTTTGCTTTTTATCATACACATTTACACACATTATTTCTATTAATTTATGATAAATCTTAATTTTTATCTACATAATTGCGTTGAAAATATTTGAATAAAATAGCTTTTTATTTAATATATTTTAATCGTAGAACTGTTTTGAATATCATATATATATAATTGCATTGAAGTATAGCTTTCAATTTTTGTATTAGTAGTATTATTGCTAAATAAACAACTATATGCATATTTTTTTTATTATACAAGAATAAATATTAAATTAAAAAAAAAAAAAAGCATAACTAGAAAACTCAAAAATGAAAATTTTAAGTTATGTCTTAGAAAAAAGTCTATAAACCCATATTGTAAATTAGAAACAATGTTTGTACACAAATACAAAAACAAATAGTTGGTAGAATCTTTGGCAGTGTGCAAAAATTATGGTTTAAGAGAAAAGTGTGCATTTAAATCAAGGTTTCGCTGATTAACAATCGAGAAACAATAAACTGACATCTGGTTGGTGAAATAAAAACAAGAAAATAATTTTAATACTGCTCTATATTTTTGTTATAAGAGAAGAATTTAATTGTTTACTTGGTGAAAAATAAAAATAGATTCTTGCAAAATATCAATAAAGCACAATTATCAGGTTAATCGTAAAAATAATGGATATTTTCACTATAGTTTAAGAGATTTTGCATTCATTAGACCAGCTAAACAAAAATGTTCATCATTACTATAGAAAGGAAAAAAACACAATGTTTGCCTTTGCAAATCGGCTAAACAAAAAGTGTTTGTGCTTATTCAAGGTACAAAAGCTTTATTGGTTTCATCCATACCTTGAATTCATCTGTTAACTTCCCCCCCCCCCCCCCCGCTTACCTTGTTGATAAAAATAAAGATCACCATTGTATTGGAAATAAAAGTTTGAAAGTGCTCAATATTTTATTAACAAGCTGCATGAAAAAAGAATTCAAGTAGATGAGATACCAGGATTTATGACCATTAGAAAAGTAAAGCTAAATTTTCACAATTAATTCAAATTCATGGGTCTGTGTAAGCTTATTATTATTCAACCCTCAGAATTATGGTTAGCATTTAGCAATGTCGACCATACTTCCAACCTAATAGTGTTTGAGGTCAGCAAAAAAATTGCTCACTTCATTTTTCCTAACTTCAAAGACTGAATATACTTGTTATTTATAAGTTCACTTCCCAAGGGCTCTAGAGGTAGCCATTGCATTTGAATAGGTTACTAGTTTTAAAAAAAAATGTTTATATTTTTTTATTTGCAACTCAAAAAAATAAAGATGATTATTTAGAGAATGAATTTGTTAAATTTAAAACTTATGGTTTCTTTTCACAAGAAAATTGCAACAACAATGGTGAAATTTTTGCTAATGCTAGAATCCATAAGGCACAGAAAAGATTTAGCTGATCAATAAAAGAAGCAAATATATTAGGTAAATGGTATGCCATTATTTATGTGGCCATGAGATCAGGCATTTTGTTTATTGTAAAAGATTTTGCTATGTTTATTTTGTGATAAAGTGGTGTTATTCAGTAATTATAAATGAAATGTTTAAAATCAAAAATCATTTTCTTGTGGGACATAAAAATTTTAAAATCAAAAATTTTTATGTCCCACAATCAGGAAATATGGTTAAACATTTCAAATTTTTATCCAGTGTTGATAAACAGCATAAATATTCTTTCCTCCACTTTTCTTCTGCAGCAGATGGTGGCTGCCTCCCAATTAATTTTTAGTGGCAAAATTTTTTGTTTTTTTTTTCGCCTTTCTATTGGCGGTCGCAGTCAGAGTTTTTTTTGAGGCAAATTGTTTTGGAGGCTGACACCAATAGAAATGTAGAAGCCAATGGTGGTTGCCTCAAGAAGAAATTTTGGAGGCAAAACTATTGAAGGCCACCCCCAATAGCTTCTGCCTCCCAGCTGGCTGCGGCCACCAAATTGGGGACAAAAATATTTGCCTCCTGCTGGCAGATGTAATGAAAAATAATTGCACATTTGTCTTTAAGTTAACGAGAAATTAAAATATTAACTGAAAACAAATGTTAAATATTTGACATCAAAGTTTTGTTTTATATGATTTATTGACTATTTAAAAAAATAAAAAAAAAAAATTAGAATTTTGTCAGAGTGGTTGTTTTTCTAGGACTAACAAATAAATTTTCAACTTTTAAATGTTTTGAACTTTTAATTACTTAAAACTTTAAAATGTGTAAAAGTAGATGAGTCCATATTTTTAAACAAGTTAAAAGTATAGAGTAAAATATAAATGTTTATAAAAGTAAATATATTTAAATTTCATAAATTTTTTTTTGTTGTTGTTGTAATTTGGCAAAACTATTAGTGTAATACAGCGTGGTCGCAAATTTTTAATAAACATTAGCAGATATAACATTTACAATATCCAATTATTAAAAATAAGTATTTAACGTTATTGCAAATGATAATATACATAAAAATTTTAGCATGTCGACTTGTTCTAAAAAACTAAAAAAGTCAGTTTAATTACTTAGTATAATTTTTTTTGTCAAAATTATTCACCAATGGCATAGAAGTAAATTAATACTTAAAGTTAATTACTTAGTATAATTTTTTTTGTCAGAATTATTCGCCAATGGCATAGAAGTAAATTTTCCAACTTTTAACTTTTATTTTGAATGATAAAACTACTAATTTGTTTTACTTAACTTATTAAATTAAAAAAGAAATTAGAATTTTTTTAAATACTCAAAACTTTTGCAAATAATCATATAAAATGAAACTTGATGTCAAATAGCATTTGTTTCTAGTTAATATTTAATTGCTTTAAAGCAAATGAGCAATTATTTTTCATTACATCCGCCAGCTGGAGGCAAATATATCTGCCTCCAATTTGGCAGCTGCACCCAGTAGCAAAACAAAAGCCATTGGAGGCAGTCTCCAAATGATTCTGCCTCCAAAAATTTTTTTGAAGGCGGCCACCAATGGCTTTAGCCTCCCAAACAGCGTCAGCCTCCAAAACATTTTGTCCCCAAAAAATAACTCTGGCTGTGGCCGCCAATAGAAGGGTAGAAGCTACTGGAAGCAGAAAAAAACATTTTGCCACTAAAAATTAATTGGGAGGCCGCCCCCAACAGCTTCTGCCTCCCTAAAATGTCAGTCTTTTGCCAAAAAATCACTTTGCCGCCGATCGGCATTACCAACTCTAAAATTGATAGAGGCATGTTGCCATAAACTATAAAGACTATATGTATAATTATAACACTCTTCTAAAATGTAATTGTTTATTTATAACTTCAAGCTGTTGTAAACATTCTAGTGGTAGTATTCGGCTTATTTATTTGTTTTTCAAAGGCTCCTCGAAACCACATCATTATTATAGAAAATGACACTTGTATATTAAAAAGTATAGCAAATAAATATACTGAGTTAACTTAGTGTATGTGTATAACATGTATATATCATATACATGATATATACATGTTTTATGGTATTTTTGCTGAAAAGTTTAAGGGACTGTTTAAATAATATGTGGCAAACTTAGTCTTGAGGGAGGGAGGGGTATTATTAAAGGGAGGGGGGGGATTGGAAAGTATCACCAAATATCATATGGGGGAGGGGTTGCTTTACTACAGTATGACGTGACAAAAAACAATTAAAATTAAAATTTTTATTACTGCGTATTTAGTTTAGTTAGTGTGCAAACTCGAAGGTCTTTTTTTATAATTAAGCTTAACAAACCTTGAGATTTTTAGCAAAAATTATTTTGGCTCAACTTCATTCCAACCATGTATTAAAAATACTAACTTTAAATGGCTTCACTTATATATTATTCATGTCTTAAGACCACTTTTGATAAAAAAAACTTGTTGCAGTAATGTTTTTTCAAAAGAAGTTTTTGAAGGTAAGGATTCCTAAGTACCAAAACACTTCAAATTGGTTTGAAAATTCCCAAACATATTAAAAAAGGGATGAGTAATTTAATAAAATGGGAAACCGTTTTAATACTTGTACATAATTTCATAGTTCTCATCGTTTTAAAACTTATAGGTCTGTTTATTAAAAAAAAACATTATTTTTAAAAAGTTTATTTGTGAAAAAAGCTAGAATAGTCTTTCGTCTATTCAAACTAAGTATTTATTTATGTTTTCTTGAAGAAATGGTACTGATTTTAGTGTAGATCTTATGTATGTTATGCTTTTTTTTTCTTTGTGTATTGTTTGTTTTGATTTTTGCACCTGATTTTTGATGTTTTCTTATTTTATTTTGGTGCCATTACACAGCCAATTCTCCATAAGTAAGAGGCGTTGTAAAATATAATGATCAAAACTTCTTCCACCATTTTCTTTGTTCCAAGGAGAAAAAGGTTTGAGTGCAATAATACAAGGAGTAACTTTGCAAATCTCTTTTTAAATTTATCACTTAGCAAAACATGAGTATCCTTTTAAATTCAGACAATCAAACAATTAAGTGATATGATCAGGACAATGTTGATTCCTCTGGCTTCAACCTGCCTTGAATAACTATTGAAGAACATGAAACTCCAATACCTGTAGGACTAAGTCTGATTTAAGAACAAATTTAGGTCTTAAACCAAAATATTTGTCTTTATCGCGTCTCACTGGGGTGGGTGGTGGAGTATTTTAAAAATGCCACAAAATGTCATATAGAAGGGGGGAAGGGGCCAAAAAACGCCTTAAAATGTGTCACGTATTATTTGCTCAGCCCCTAATTTTAAAAGCCAGAAAAAATTTTCAAAAAGTTTTGACCAAATAAAATTTTTGACAGCTGTTGTACTAATTGTACTTTATTAATTTTTTTTAAGGCTGGTTAATTGTTTGGAAAATGTGTTTACTTCGGTTTCCACTGGTTCAAGAATTGGTTTATGGTACAAGCACGTCATCAGATAAACATGTGGGACTGAAAGGCTACAATAAGATAAAATCTCCTGAAGCCAAAAAATGATCTGACTTAAATGGCAACAAGTTTCATACTGCTTTTCATAAAATTTATTTTAATAAAATAAAAAACCCAAAAGTTTTAAATAGTAAATATTTAGAGATAAATATTATTTGTATGTTTAGTAGTATTTCTGATATACTAATACTTATTTATATATATATATATATATTTTAAAACTTTTAAAGTATTATGCGTTTGTTTTTGTTTTGAGCTTTACTATTTTCAAAACTGTTTTTAGTTTTGAGCACTTTCTTTTGTTTATATTTCTTGTACAGATTCTTTTGTATTTTTAAAAAAAGAAGATTCTTTAAATTTTAAAAATGTATTACTAAGAATTATTTTTTTCAGTGTTCGTATGCGACCGGGTTGGTGTTTGACCGGGGCCGGGTTTGATAAAAGATGTCTATAAATATATAAATATCATGATGATCATCATCATTTGCTTTAGCCTTCCCAAATTATGATAATTATGCTGTTTTTCTAATAAAAACAATCTCTTCTTTCCTTAACTTGTAATTAGCTTGCAAATGTCATATGCAGCGCACTTTCTCCAAGTTTTCTTACTTCTACATCTACCTTTTTCTCCTGAAGCCACTCCCTCTCTACATGCTAATATCCAAATCATCTGCATCTTCATTGATCAGCATACCCAAACCATCAAAATCTTCTTGCACACTCACTGTTCTTAATCTCTATCTAAGATCATAGCTTCTTTTTTTTTTGTCTTTTAGTCACAACGTACATCTATCTGATCATCATCTTTCTTGGCAAGTACTACACCATATTAATAGAGGAGAGTTTCCTAAATTGGAACACTTGCATTTATTTTGGAAATAAAATCTGAGCCTATAAAACAATCGTTATTCGGCTAAAGATTTCGTTTGTAAAATAAAAATAGGGATGGTTGTTGTAATAACAATATGCTGTTGGTTTTAACGAATTTATTTTAGAGCATATAAACCCACTTTAAATTTCTGAAAATATATTCTTAATAATATTTTAATGCAAGTAGAATTTAAAATTGTTAATCAGTTTAACATTTTTGTAAATTTTATTCTTGAAAATTATATTTTTTAGGGTGTATTAAATTTTAACTCTTGCACTCTTATTTCTTGCTTGATACCTTGTTAAGAAAATGCAAATTAAATTGTCGATTTGACTTTTTTATACATTCAGAGAGTAAAAAACGTCTGGATTATTAAGTCAAACTAATGTTTGGCATTCCTTATGCCAAGTAAAATCAAGAACAAAAAATATATATAAAAAAAAAGAAAAGATTTAACAGTCATGATGAAGTCAAAAAAAAAAAAAAAAAATAAGCTGCTTTAACACGTGTAATCAAATTTCGTAATTGAAAATAACGTAAATAACGAAAATTTAACCTATTTTCTGAATCTGAATCGACAAAAAAAATTTAGCCAATAGAGTGTTTTACAGCTATGTCAAACATTAAAATTTTCTGATATAGGATAATAGTTTTCCCGATATTGTCTGACAATTAATATGTTAGCATGTTCCCATTAAAGTTATTAAAGCTAATACACTTGCTATGAATACAACTAAAGACAAATACACTATCTTTTTATAAAATCTTTTAAACCCAAAACCTTTATAGCGTCCCGATATTTTAATTGAAAAAACAAATTTATAACAAATATTTAATTTTTTTTTATTAGGCTTATTAAACAAGTTTTATTGTGTTAAATATAAAACACATTTTTGCTAACTTGTTTACTCAGAAAAAAACATTAAATTAATCTAATAACAAGGCCTTCTTTAACAGTCCGTGATGTTAAATTAACATTGGCCGACTTTTTTACGGGGAAGAATATTTTCGAAATATTTACGGGAATATTTACGGGAAGAATATTTTCGGTAAAGGGTTTTAATAGTTTGATTTAATTTAACAATATTTATCTTAATTAGGGTTGAAATTTTCTAAAATTTTTTGTACCAATAAATTTCATAGTTATTATATAGCTCTATAAAATTAATTTCTTTGTTTCAAAGATATGTGTTTTATCACCGTAGTATTTAGGTATTCTTTAAATATTTCGTATTTTTAAAAAAAACAGCAATAAAACCCTCAAGTTGTTATATGTTACTTTTGCTTAGGGATCGTCCATAAATTTATTAAAAAACAAAATATATTTAAAAAACAAGTTAAGACTGCGACAAAAAAATTTTAATCTTTGTTTTGTTTATTGTGAAAGTTTGCGTTACGTAACTTATGGACGATCCCTTAAATTACTTTTCTAAAATATCAAAAGTAGATGTTTTCCTCGTTAGCTTGTCTTTTAAGCTTGTGTATAACTTATATCAAACTTTTACTCCTCTCAACAACGATGTAAAATATTCATAAAAAATACAAAGAATTACGTCTTTTTTAGATCAATAAATATTATTGAGCATTATTTTTGTAGAGTGTTTTAAGATGGCTCTATGGTTAAAAATCACTATAAAATCAAAAAAATACATTTAAGTTTTTTTTTTTTTTTTTTTAAATATTTTAGTTTACATTTGTTAGTTCGTTTTTATAATATAATGAGAGTAAATAAAAAATTAATACAAATTATAAAGTAAGCAAATACTACTAACATTTGAAAAACTAGGTATCTGAAAGAAGATCAGTAAGATCTTATCGTCAGAACCTTATACTAGTGTAAACAAAATATTATATTATAAAGTAACTATAAGTACAACAAAATAAAAATAAAATATACATACATATATCACTTTGTAGTATATATAATAAAGTTTAATAAATATTTCCATAATATAAATATTATTGCCAAATTTTGATAATACGGGAGAGAAAAAGATTTTTCAGCTTAACTTTAAAAAGATGCAAAGAAGTAGGTAGATCAAAATTAAAGTTAGGCAAAACAATTTTGTTCCAAAGATGGGGTGCACGATAATCAATGCAAAATTGGTTAAAACTTGTTCAACAAAAAGGCTCATATAGAAGGTTGTTATTTCTTAGAGAGTATTTATTGGTAGGTTTCAAAGTAATTAAATCATTAAAAACGGCAGGAGAAAGATTGTTTTTACATATATATACAAAGCATAAAATATTAAAAATATTAAGTTCGTAAATATTAAGTATTCTAATTTCAGAAAAAAGATGTTTAAAGTGAGAAAAACGATCAGCAAAATTAATTACACGTATTGCATGTTTCTGACGGCGATAGAGAGATTGTAACTTACTTTTTTCAGTGCTTGCCCAAGCAATATTTGCATAATTCATATAGCTATGAATGAATGCATAATAAAGTTGGGATAAAACTTTTTTATTTACATAGATTCTGGCCTTATAAAGAATTCCGAAACTTTAGTACCAACATAATCAATATGTTGCTTCCATGTGATGTTCTCATCAAGGAATACGCCTAAAAATTTTGTGGTGCAATCTCTTTTTATTTTAATATGGTCAATAAAAATATCAGGTAGAGTTGGGGGTAAATAACGTTTTTTAGTTATCGAATGAAAAAGAATCCATTTTGTTTTTTTAATATTTAGGGTAAGTTTATTGCATTTGAACCAGCTAGAAATTATTTTGAGTTCTTCATTCATAGTAGTGAAGAGTTTATTAATATTGTTATCAGATAAAAATAAATTAGTATCATCCGCAAACATAATACTCAAAAGATTAGAAGCTTTATGCAAGTCATTAATGTATATTAAGGTGGTTATCAGGTAAAAAAATAGCGATTTTTGTGAAAAAATGTGTTTTTTAGTTTATCAGCCAACTTTGTTTAAAATTTAATTGGCTTTTTAACCATATATAACATGATATGGGTTAATTAATAAAAAAATATAAAAAAATTGTTTTAGTTGGTAAGAGTAAAAAAAATTTACTTAACAACCGCATAGCAACCAATAATTTTTTATAGATATATTACCCAAAGACCTAGATTTAAACAATTATTTCTTTTCATGGGTCTGTATAATTAACTAAACTTTTGAACCAGAGTTATTTTTAGCAAAGCCGTATGTTTTGATGTTATTTGTTAAGCAGAAAGAAAAAAGTTTAAAGTTGTTAAAAAAAGTTTTATTATGGCAAAGAATAAAAGTTTTAAAAATAGAAAAGTTAAACGAGTTTTTCAAGGTAATAGATATACTAAGAAAACAGTTGAGGTTTTTTTGCAACAGCCTTCAGCTGTAATAAATTACAATGATGGTTTGAGAGGTTTCACAAGAATTTTTGATTATTTGCAGCTCTTGCCTGGAAGTTTTATGATCCAAGGATCGTGGAAGAAGGATGTATCAAGAGTAAAGAACACGATTAAAAATTCAACTCCAAAGCAAAAAAGGGCTAGAAGGAAAAGGAGATGTATCAGGAAGGGTTATATTGATAAGGAGAAAGAAAAAGAGGGAGTAGACTCTTATATTACAGGAAATTTTTAATTAATAAATTGTTTTTAAACTTTGAAGCTTGATTTCTCAATTGTTTGTTTTTGCCTGACTGCAATAAGCGAATCATTCATATCTTTTTAACCAGATATGCAATTGAGTTCAAATTTTCAGGGTTGTTTCTTTATAGATAGAACTGCAATAGCTTACTAGAACTAATCTTAAGCTTGTTTCCATTTGAATATATTCATATTTTACCTTTTTTTTTTGTATCAATAATTTCCGTTAAAATTGAAAAAGCTGCCATTTTAAAAATAATAATTATTTTTAGTTTTTCTAGTAAGCTTTTGTTTAATACACTATAATCTATCAGTGTTGTAAGTTTTGGCTTATAATGTCATAAAGAGGCTGAGAAAATGTTGTTTTCTTTTTTCATTGATTTTTTTGCATTTTATGCTGATTCAGCAAAAAAAAAAAGGAAATTATTTTTTTTTTATCATTTTTAATTATATTAATAAGTATGTTTCTTTTAAACTAACTTTGGTATATGATTAAGTTGGCAATCAAAAAATAATTTTTTTACCTGATAACCACCTTAAAAAAAAAAGTGGCCCTAAAATTGATCCTTGCGGAACACCACATGAAATATCTAAAACATTTTTTTGATAAGGATCGTTAAAAGAAACAAATTGTTTTCGGTTTGTTAAATAACTTTTAAACCACTTCAAAATTACACCACCCACTCCATAATATGTAAGTTTATGAATCAAAATGCCATGATTTACTGTATCAAATGCTTTAGATAAATCCAAAAAAATACCTAAAGTGAATTGGGAATTTTTGAAAGAGTTGGAGATTTCACGGACGAATTAAATGATTGCTTGCTCAGTAGAACTATTTTTTTAAAGCCAAACTGATTTTTATAAAAAAAAATTCTTCTCCTTAAAATAAGTATATAATCTATTGTAAATAATTTTTTCTAAGATTTTTGAAAATGTTGATAAAATAGAAATAGGTCGGTAGTTACATATATTAGTTCTGTCTCCTTTTTTGTATATTGGGATTATCTTAGCTATTTTTAACTTTTCTAGAAAAACTCCTTGTTGTATTTACGCTCTGAAAACTTTAAAGAGAATATCTTTTAATTGTTCAAAGCATTCTAAGACTATGTTTCCATTTATTTCATCAGCTTCAGGGGCTTTGTTTTTTTCAATAGATTTAAACGACACTTGAAACTCCTCAAATGATAGCTCAGAAGATAAATTATTTGAACAAATGCAATCATACATCTGTGTTAAAAAGTTATTGAACACAACTTGGGTATTAGGAATTTTATTTGCTAATTTAATGTTATTTTATTTGAAATTTATTCTAGATTCAGAAAATATATATCTATATACATTCAAACTCATTATTATGAGTAATATCCATTTTTTTTAAGGTACAGTCTTTTGAGCTTCTATAGCAACGCTCCTAGTAACGGTAAATTCCTGTGTGTATGTTTTGTTTAGGTTAAAACGAAACAAAAAATACACACATATTTTCATTGCTAAAGTTTAGTAATAAAGTTTATCTTTATAACATAATTGTGTAAAATGCACCAAAATAAAGTTTTAAGAATAAAATCTTAGCACTAAACTACTCAAACGATAAAAATACATTTTTCTGCCAAATTTAAATTAAGCAAGAACCAAAAAATAATAAACTATAAAGTAAAAAACATGACAGAAGTTAAAGGAAAAATTTTCAAGTTCACGGAGTTAAAAATTCTGAAAATTAATTTCAAAAAAACAAACAAGTCGCTCTCCTACAGCAAAATAGCTTTCAACTATACGCATCTTAATTTGTTTTTAAACTTATTTTAAGTGCCTAATATTAAAAAATGACGCTTGTTCATTGATTTGAAATTAAAAAAAAAATAATAATAATACTGAACAGCACACCAAAAAATGCAACTAAATGGTTGTTATCTGAAATTTACTCAGTAGTTAAGAAGCCATTTTAAAAGCTTTTTTTAAAAGCTTTTAAAATTTTAAAAGCTTTTTTTTTTCCTGACTATTTAAAATAGACAGCCACCGACAACGTCAATTTAAAAAGAAAATATTCTGAAGCACTTAAAAAGAAAATCTTCTCAAGCACTTAAAAAATTAGAAAAGAACAGAAAAATGATAAGAGGTGTCGAAAATTTATCAATAAAGAAAAAGATGTGGCAAATTTTACTTTGCAGAAAAATCTTAAAAAATATTACTATATGTTTTCTAAATGCGTTTTTTAACCCCTTTCTGCATACTGTATCATATATGATACAGTTTATAAATTGTGTATCTCTGGTCAAACACTCAGGAATTTTAAATGGGAATTAAGTTTATTTTAAGCGTGCAATATTTAAGTGAGTGTGGCCACCGTACTTGGAATGTTTTTTGCAAATTTTACTTTCAATTTTATTTCTCATATTATCAAAATGGCATCCGGCAGCAAATCAACTAATTATTGTAAGTACATCATTTTGTTAAGAAAGATTCCTTTCAATCATAAACCCACAAAAATTCCCAAAGTTTCTTATACCTATTGGTAGTCCTTTTGCGCTTTTATTTACCTAATTTCTTAAACTTTCATTCCTCAACAACTCTTTTTGTAAGTGTATCAGAAATGATACATCATGCATCTAAAGCAAAAAATTTTAATTTCATATTTTTGATTTATTGTTATTTCTTTTGTTATAAAACATTTTTATTATTTCTTCTAATCTTTAGCAATCAAGCCAACTTCTTTCTATGGTAGAAAGCCTTCTGGTATCCACTGGATACAAGCGCCTGTCTTGATCAAATTTGCTGATGACGACTCAGATCTATGCTCCTCAGGCGGAGATTCCAGCGATGAAGAAAATATAACTGATTGCGAACTATTTTTGCCAATACCTTCTTCGTCCAGTGAGGAAGTTGATAGCAGTGATGAAAATGCTGACAGCAATGACAATCAGTTACTTTCAATATTAGGAAGAGCAAATGGCAGCGCGGGTAAAAAAGAAGGTGCAACAGTGGTGCAAGCTACCAATAAACCAAACGCAAATGGAAAAAAGCCTGCAAAAAAATCTCAGCTATTGTGGAAAGTTAAAAGTCTTCCAAATAAACAAGAAGACCACAAATTTAAAGGTAACTACCAACAAAAAATGGACGAGTTATTGGATTGTCTTGGTTCAGAACTGTCATACTTTTATCGGATTTTTCCAAAAGAGCTTTTTCAAGAAATTGCCTATCAGACAACGTTGTATTCCATGCAAACCAATCCTGAAAAACCAGTTGCTGTAAAAGAGGAAGATATAATTAGTTTTGTTGCATGTGTTTTGTATATGTCTGTTGTCAAACTCCCAAGCACAAGAGATTATTGGTCGTCTTCCATTGGAATTGCTCATGTAGCTAATATTATGCCCGTCAACCGCTTTGAAAAATTAAAAAGCATTATTCATTTTGCTGACAACAACTCTGCTGACAAAGACGATAAGCTTTTCAAGATACGCCCTCTCATAAACAAAATGAATGAACAGCTGAACAGTATTCCATTTGAAGAAAATTTGGCGGTTGATGAGCAGATTATTCCGTTCAAAGGGAGACATTTAATCAAACAATACAACCCTAAAAAACCACACAAATGGGGGTTTAAAGTTTTTGTTCTGAGTGGTGTCTCTGGCTTCAGCTATAATTTTGAAGTTTACTGTGGAGGAAGTGACAACATTTGCTTTGAGAATGAACCAGACCTTGGGGCAAGTAGTAACGTTGTCATGCGCCTAGCCCGAATCCTGCCCGATGACACTAATCATAAATTGTATGTTGACAATTGGTTCAATAGCATTGGTTTAAATGTTTATATGTTCAAGAGGGGAATTCAAATGGTTGGAACTGCACGTAGGAATCGTGTTGGAAATTGCCCAGTCTTGTCAGATAAGGAAATGAAGCAAAGGGGTCGCGGAGCATTTACAGAACATGTTGCCAAGGTTGCCAAGGAATTTTTTTTTTGGATATTGCGCATAACTTAAAATGGGTTTTCTTAAAAAGTATAAAAGCAATCAACTTGAAATTTTCAAGGAGTACTCCTTAACAATTACGTGAGGGACTGGAGCAGAATTACACAAAACTAATGATATTATTATAAGTTTGGATTAACTATCTTAAATAAAAAGTTGATTTTTATTTAATGATCTATTCCCAGTCAGCCATTTGATATCATAATTATATCATATTGATCTCATACTATGAGATCTATGATATCAAAATGAAATCACACAGTTATATCAATTTTAGCTCAAATTTGATATCATAATTTGAGAACCTTATGATATCAAAAGTTGATATCATCCTGTTCTCAGAATGGTATATATTTACATATTTGATATATATATATATATATATATATATATATATATATATATATATATATATATATATATATATATATATATATATATATATATATATATATATATATATATAGACATATATATATATATATATATATATATATATATATATATATATATATATATATATATATATCATATATTTCATGTATATATATATACATATATACATATACAATATTTCTCCGTTTTAAACCCCTTCAATGATCATTAAAGACCAATTTAATGACCTCTTAAAGATGCAATAGATCGTTATATTCGCCATGACGATTGTTATAACGATCGTTATAGCGGCACTATCTGCTTTTAAGAAAATCACATGGCTTGTTTGTATTTTTTAAAATTATCTCAAAAATAGTCAATTCCGCTACAAAAATCATAACTACATTGTGACAATGTGCTTGGACTGTGAATATGATTGGGTTTGTTGAATTACCAGAGCGTTTAAAACGGCTGGGTAAAAACCGCAAAACCGAGATAAAGCAGAACGGTTTGTAGAAAATTTGGAAACATTTAAAGATACGATATCAAAATATAATATCAAAAATTTGATATATTGGTAGGTATCATTATATCAAACCATGAGAAACTTCAAAATTAAATTACATTGGTATTTATTTCAATTACATTGGTGTATATAAAATTTAGATATCAAAAGTTTCTCATGGGTTGATATCAAGTCCTAATCTCAATATAATCTCATGATGATATCACAACCATACTTGAATTTATTTATCTATGGATATGATATCTATATGATATCATATTGAAATATAATAAAGATATTCTAAAAAATTTTAGACTCATTGAATGTATGTTTTAGTTATAAAGTTTTAAAAGCGTTATTTTTTTAACCATAGAGTCACCAAAAAAAAAGATATTTTTTTTACCATGGAGATATTATTAAAAGATAATATTTTTTTAACCATAGTCACCAAAAGATACAAAGATTTTTTATGCGTACATATTGCATACAAAGACGATTTTGGGGAAAGGTGTGTGGGAAAAGAGGATGTTTTACCCCCTCAAAGAAGGTGGTTTTTAAGTTATAGTCGGTTTTACTTTTATTTTTAAGAAACGTTACTTTTTACGTACCCCCTCTCCCCGCATTTTTTAATATATTGATTTATAAAGTCAAAAGTCTCCTTACAAGGTTGTGGCGAGTGACACTTTTTTATTATTATTAATATTTTTGGTGCTCCAAGATGTCCTTACGGTCTTAACACAGAACACCGCGGAAGCACATTTAAAAGAAAGTTTACGTCCCTTTTCTTCCAATGTTGTAAAACTTGCCCAGAGCTGGCGTTAAACAACGGATCTCTAGTTTCTGAGCCAAGCGCGCTAACCGCTGCACTACGGCTTAAACGCACTTGTTTAAACATAGCATTGGATTTATGACCTCAAAATCATTAGTTCTTTATTTTTATTGTTAACTTTATTTTTAAATAGTTTAAATTTAGCAAAACAAAATTCCTTACTTTTTGCCTTTCATTAATTAATAACGTCTGTAAATTAAGAAAAAATTGTAAAATACTGGAAATATTTATATCAAATCTTTTTATATATAATTTTGTAATTTTCAGTAATTTGTGATTATAGTTGCTACTAATTGTTATAATAAAAAAGCTACCTTAAAAAGTGTTTTTCAAAGAGGGCATTCTAAAATTTATATGATCTGCTTTACAATATTTTACCATAAAATTGTCCATAACAACTGCCTAACTAATATAGAAAAATTTACCCATTAATTATAAAATAACTTATCTTTTTTGAAAATTTTAAAAATTTCCATTAAATTTCCCGAGCTTAAAATTTCCGGAAATTTTCCCATAATCCATGGCGTACTTTATAACGGGTCCATTCACCGTGCGGATGACGTCATAAACTGGAGGCACAGAAAAAACACTAATAACATGAATTAAACTTGAAATTTAATTTTCAATCAAAAAAATACTAAATAAAAAAATACTAAATAGATTTTTTTACAAATATATCTATAAATAAATTTATACATAAATTTTTAAAAATTTATGTATAAATTTTTACAAATTATCATTTATTTTACTAACCATAAAAACCAAGTAAAACCAAGTTGAATACCTTCACCATCATTCTTCATCATATTATTTTAATTCAAATTTTTTAAAACAAAAACAGTATTTTATGTTGGTTTTTTTTTTTGAAACTCAGTGTTAAATATCAATGTTATTTAACACTTAGTTTCAAAATTTTTTGTTTTGGTTCTTTTTCTGATCTTAGTGAATACAAATTACATTAGTTTTTAAAGAATATGTTCGAAAGTATAACACCATGTTTTCTATTCATATTCAGTTGATATGATTCTGAAATAAACATCATTAGATTGCATAAAGAAGAAATGCATATGTTATCAGCCACTTCACGAAACATAATATAACAATATATAACCCATTGACTTACAAACCACCAGGTACAGTTAATCCTCCACGATTGACTTCATCAGTAAAATATCTGAATTTCTCATAAAAAAAGTATGAGTCATCTGAATCTTCATCATTTTGGACAACATACCCAGCTATATAAATCAGACTCATTTTAACATCTATAGATAATATATTTTCTAATTCTGGTAAGTTATCAAATATCAAACATTTCTCTTCGTTCATGTAAAAACCACATCTTCCACAAGAATGCCCTGATACAGTAAAATCAAGACTATCACCATTATTGTCTAATTGCAAAAGCAGTTTTGTCTTTATAATACCAATTTTCTCTAATATTTGTTGTACAGTAAAAAAATATGTACCACCTGATCCTTGCCTGAGTTTCCCAAACTGTTTTTCTAAAGGATCAGTGGTAAATGTTCCAAGCAAAACATATTTTGATTTGTTGACAAGAGAAACTTTGACAACTCAACAAGATCATTGCATGTATGATAAAGACTTTTAGAAGTATCTTTTGTGAAACTTTTACGACGAACCTTTTGAGAAAAACACATTTGTTTAGCTAAGTTTCCAAATTCTAACAGCTTTTGAAGATTAATTTCACCAGAAGAAAAAATTGCAACTCGGTTTAGATCACGCATACGTATATCTGCATAAGGGTTATGAACATTAACAATTCTCCAAAATTCAATTATTATTGAAAGAAATGAAATAGTATCGTCAACATTTTTCAAGTCTGGATGACATTTTAAGGCACAGACAGTTTTTTCACAAAATACTTTTAGACAAATAGAAATTTTTTGTCTTTCAATTGGTTTGGGGAATATAGCAACATCAGTAATTTTAAACATTTTAATCATTTGATTTGATTCTAATTTATGCAATGCTACAATGTGAGACCATTTGGCAACTTTTTTTTCCTTATTAACATAAAACTTAAGTTCTTGAGTCTTTTCAGTTATCCAATTATTGCAAATATTTTTTAAAAGGTGCACAAAATCATATAAAAGATAAATGTTATCTTTTGTATGCCAAAGTACGCCGTCTGTCTCAAATTTCTTAAAAAAGGCCTGATTTACCCTGTTACCATACAATACATACATGCAACGGTATGTTACCCTGTTACCATACAATACATACATACAACGGTAATCCTACAGTTACGCGGCCTAAAATAATTATATTTTTGCTAGGGGGTTTTGCTACATCGGTATAATAAAAGGAAAAAGATTGCTTCCCCATGCCAAACCCTCAGTCGATGCAGCAGCACTCCGTTGCGAGTCAGGCTATAAGATAACCGATGTAGCAAAACCCCCTGGCAAAAATATTATTATTTTAGGCCGCGTAACTGTAGCTTTACCCATACAACATTACCACATTTTATGGCAGATAGAAGAAGGTTAGTTTGTTCAAAATAAAAAAATTTGAATCAATTTCACGTACTAGAAGCATTTTACATAAAAATATGGGTCCACTAAATAAAGTAACAACCATAAAACTCAAAACAGTATTAGCAACAACATTTGGATTGTTAACTGCTTTTCCAAACACTGTTCCCCCATGGTACTGCAACATAGTTTTAACATAAACTTCGTCTAATAGAAGAATACAATTTTTATGTCTAAAGTCAGATAAGTTTCAAAACACTTTTTGTAGAAATATATCTTCATGAACAGATTTTTCTTTTGATGTTAGTTTTGTTTATGTTGTAATTCTAGGAAGTTGAAAATCTTCTCTGAGACGATTATATGTAGCACGTGACATTGAAAAATATTTAAATGCTCTAATCATTGCTAACAACAGAATATTTTTTATCTGTGACAAGTTTATCAACCATCGAAAATAGTTGCTGCTCAATAATATTTTTTTTACTGCTTATCTCGTAAGTCAAACTGCTTTTACAATATGCGACCATCTATTTAATATGGTAATTCTATTCTGCGAGAGCGTTTTTATTACACATTTGTGAAATGCTTCGTACTTAAAATTATTATCTATTTTCAGAATAAATAAGGCTAGCGGTAATTGCCGGCAGTGCCGGCAAATAATTTTGAGATTAATTGCTGGCAGCGCGATTAAAGAAACAATTTATTATATATTTATTTATTTAATTTACTTTTATAACTTTTTTTACGCCAGCATTAAATTAATGGCACACCGGTGTTATGAAAGAACTCTAATGATTGAATTAATACTTGATTGTCTGCTTTAGTGTTAAATAATATATCAAATCCATTAAAGTTGTAGCTTTCTATGTTTGTTTTCAGATCATTAAATGATTTTATAACATCTTTTAAATTGAAATCTTAAAGTAGTTCTGAGACAACCAGATGGTGAAGGTATTAAACTTGATTTTACACACGCAAATACAGATGGAGGATCACGAGGTTTTTCTTTCCCATAGTCTTTTATTAAAACGTATCCAACAGGCCAGTGCCTTTCACAAACTACGGTGTCTTTTTTATCTGGTATATTGTCTCTTGGTATAACTGCCAACCACCTTTTTCTTTTTTCTGGTATTTGTGGAAGACGAAAAGTTTTTTCTTTGGAACTTTGATCATAATTCCATTACAATTTGTGACACAGCATTTACGACCCATGTTTATTAAAAATTTAAATTTTTAACTAAATAAATAAATAACAAGAGCTTCGACGCTTAACAGAAAATATGGTTTAAAAAATGTTTGCCTCCAGTTTTTGACGTCACCCGAACGGTGAATAGGCCTGTTATAAAGTACACCATGCCTTAATCTCAATATTTAAGAGCAGCCGTAGCGCAGTGGTTAGCGCGTTTCTAGAGATCCGTGGTTCAACGCAACCTCTGAACAAGTTTAATAATATCGGTATGGAAGGTGCTCTGTGATAAGACCGTATGGACTTCTTGGGGCACCTAAAATAATTAACAAAGAAAACTTCATAACATACCTAAGAATTGTTGTGATTATGGTTGCTACTCAAATTACAGAATGAAAATAAATGTTTATGTCACAACGTACAGATTTCCGAGGATTTTAAATTTAGATTTAAAAACATGCAAATGCTAGTTTTGAGTTTACAAAGAAAATTTGTGCTTAACAGTGACCAATTGTTGAAATACATCCTTCATCAATATTTAAAGAAATACCAATGTATTGTATACGAAAAAAGACAAACAAGATGTCACTGGGTTATGGTGATTTAAAGGAATTAGTTTACTTAACTAAAAGTTAAAAAAAATTCTTTTAACTCAATTTGAAATCAATAATAAATAATTGTGAATAAAAATGTTATGTTTAAAAAAAAAGAAAATATATCTTTAATATCATACAAACATTCAATGTTTGTATGAATTTCAAACTTTTTTTTTTTAAAGATTTTTCTTTTTAGTAAATGAATGGTAATTTTTTGGTATTATTAACTCATACGTGTAATGTATGAGTTTATAAAAGTTAATGTAATCTCTAATAACTCTAAAAAACTTTAAGTAACTCAAAAACAACAACAACAAAAAATAATAACAAATAATATTATAATATGCTTATTTATCAACACGTGAACTATATTACCTATTTAGCAAATCGTGTACCTACTTATATTTATGTGTATTGTAATAAAATTAAAAAAATTAAATTAAATTTAAAATTTAATTTAATTAAATTTTAAATTTAATTTAATTTTCGGCGCTTTTAATTAAATTTAAAATTTAATTTAATTAAATAAAAATATAATTTAAAAAAATTAAATACTTTTTAAAAATTACATTCTTTTTTTTTATTTTTTGCATTTTGCATTTTTATTTTTAATCTGCCGAAACTCATAACATTTTTTTTAAATATAAACTTATTTTAAAAAAAAGTATTTAAAAATATTATTAACGCTTAGCAGTTTCTTGATCACAAGACTATCGGTCTACTGCAAGATTTCCACGTTCTTTAATGTAATTTTTACTACTTTTTACTTTTTATTAATACGTTACAGTTTATTTTATTCATTCTTTGTAAAACGTATTTTTTTTTTTTAACTTTACTATTTTTTTTTTAACTTTATTCTGTGAACGATTATATTAAGATTAAAGAACAAAAAAAAAAAAAAAAAAAAAAAAAAAAAAAAAATACAAATGACGCATACAACTACTGTATGTTTTACACCATCTACCATCACAATAAACATTATCTGTTTGATTGTTAATACTGAATATAGTTTACAACTCTCACCAACCCCTTAATATATTCTGCAGTAAATCACTGTTCTTACTGTTATACATATATCAAGCAACCGTTTATAATTGTATGCATGTTATACTAAACATTATCTTGTACTCTCTGATCAACCCAGTGGGCACCGGACCAAAAAAAGAAGTCTTTTGAACGTATAAAGTTTTCAATATACATAACTTAAAAAAGAAGATTCTGTAGATATTTCTTTTACTCGATATAGACAACTTTTACAGTTTAAACATTCCATGAAAAGATTGTATATTTATATATATATATATATATATATATATATATATATATATAATATATATATATATATATATATATATATATATATATATATATATATTATTTTCAACTGGAGAATAATTATTTTATAATAATGAAACAGATTCTATATTATAACTATGTATTTTTAGGACATGTAAAACCAGATGCACGAGAAAAATATTTTTGAAAGGCTTAGGTGGCACATATCTAATGCACAAAATGTTTTCAAAATTTTAAAATTGATATAACTAACAACTTGTTATACGAGCCAATAAATCTTACAATACTACCTTCTGCTCACCATTACAGTGATAAGTGTGATGTAAAAAAATATTGAGGATCAGTTGCCTAACGAATGTAAAAAGGGCTCATATGTATCAGTGACAGATCCAGGATTATTTGGTAGGGAAGGGGAGGGGAGGGCGGGGGGGGGGGTTAGGTTGGAATAATGTAATATATTTTTGTATTTTGGCAACCTTATAATCTTATAAATTATATATAGTTCAAAAGCGAATTTTTTGTTTATTGATATTTTAATAAAAACTACGTATTAATTAGTGTTAAATAATATATCAAATCCATTAAAGTTGTAGCTTTCTATGTTCGTTTTCAGATTTTATAACATCTTTTAAATTATTTTTCCAAAGTTATTAACATTTAAAAGCATAAAAGAAATCTGTTAAATAAACATGCCAAGATAAACTTAAATTTTTAGAACAAGCTCGTAATTAAAGGGGGTATTCAGGTATTGATCTTAAGGACTTTTATTTATATAAAAAATTTGTAATGAAAAGTTTCATAAACATATTTTTGTAAAACCTAACCAAAAATAAATTTGCATGCACACAAAACTACTCAAAGAATTATTTAAAAATTTAAATATTTTTTTAATTTGTTATTAAGTTAACAATTATTTATTATTAATTTATAATAAGTTAAAAAAAAACTAATTTTAAAAAGAAACTTGAATCTATTAGGACCTTTGAGAGCGATGTCCAATTAGGACCATTGAGAGCGTCAATGGTACCCAGATCAAAGTGGGAGAACGGCATCCCTATTTCAAACCAAGAAATTGCAAAAATTAAAGTTTTGTGAACGATTGTGAGCAATTGTCTGCTATTAATTTCTGTTTAATGTTTCAATTACTATTAATTTTCTGGATTGAGAAACAATTTATTACCCAAAACTGAATTATAAACCAAGAATTAGTTTTAAAACCAGGGCTGTAGAGTCGGAGTCAAAATTATGGAGTCGTAGTCGCGACATTTTTAGCGTAGTCGGAGTCGCTAAACAAAATCGCGACTTCGACTCCAATAGTAAAACTTCTCGGTCTTGAATGCGAACAAAATATTTAACCTTCAAAAAACTTTTCATATATGTGGCAAAAATATTTTTATTAAATAATTGCGTAATATTTTTTAAAGAATTCAAAGAGTTTTCAAAAATTTTGCTTTGGAGTTGGAGTCGGAGTTGTACTCTGAATATTTCAACTATTGGAATCGGAGTCGGTACTTTTTTTTTTTTACGAATTCACACCCCTGTTTAAAACCGATAAACGAAAAGTCTATCAACAAAATTATCAAGGTAAAAAAGGCGCTTAAACATGAGTTTTTCAAGATTTTATGGCCGTCTTACTCTTGATGACATCACAAATCTTCTTCAATCAAACTAATTAGAAGAGCAGAACGCAATCATGGTCCTTGGTTGAACATAGAGAGTTTTACAATCTTTGGTTTACTAAATGATCATTCACTGACACAGGAATAATGTTAAAAATCCGGAGCATGATGTAAATGTACGAAAAAAGGCGTTCAAGCTTCTTCTTGAAGTTTTGATTAATTAGCCACAGTGAATTTCATAGGTTGAAAATTTTTTTGCTGGGATTGTTAAAATAGCAAACTTCTTCAATAAGATCCTTTTTTCTCACATCTCTCGGATAAAACGTGTAAGTTCGCAAGCTATTTTTTGAGTGGAAAAAACATCGTTCAAACATCCAACTAGATAAATGAAAACATAATGCCAACAATTCTCCTTTCCGCAAATCTTGAATCAATCTGCTGGATTAGACAATCTAAACCAACATTGAAAACCTTCACTTTGAATTTTTTTGTTTGGCTGTCGTGGAAATGTTTTTGATCCCTCATTGTGTAAGCGATTTAGTTTAAGCTTTCTTTCAGATGCAAGTTCAATTTCGAATCCAAGCAGTCCAGCGACAGTTACAGTTAGAAAATTTGCAACCAAGAGCCATTAAGATTTAGAGCTATTCAGATTGTACTAGACGAATAACGTCGTTAACAGCAGTAACGAGTTTTACCAAATTGTAAGTAGCTAAATAAATTCAAAAAGTGATAATCAAGGCTCTTGCTTGGCTGACCTGCCAACCGTCAGATCCTGGTTGGCATGTTTAGGAGCTGCCAATATTTCTCTCTGCCTCTTGGCAAGTGGTTTGATTGCGTCAGTAGAAGAGCTCCATCTTTTCATAGAAAGTCTATGCAGTGAAATTCCTGTCGCTTCAGTAAGGATATTCCGTTGGGTTGGACTTGCACTAAAAAGCACGCACAAAGTTTGAACATTTCCAAAGAATACTTTGATATTAATAGCTGATTCAACTGCGTGCACACCAGATAAACTCAAACTTATTTTTTTAAGAAAAAAATAAAATTTATTAAGGCTTGTGCTCCCTTGTAAGTATCTGACATATAAGACCCATTATCGTATTCCTGACCGCAGCAGTTTCGAATATTCAAACCTAGTCTTGTAATTACATTAGTGATGTGCTTTGCTATATCGACTTTTTTTTCTTCTTGAAAGCTTTAACACGCAAAAATAGTTCTTTGATTTTCCAGCGATTGGTTTCTTTTTCATAGAGGAAAAAACAAATAACAAAGGTTATCTACTCAGTGTGAGATTTTTTAGTGAGAAGTTGTCAGTGGTATCTATGTAGACTGCTTCAAAACAAAATTTAATCTGCTACCATTTTAATTACACAGCTTATCATCTTCTGTGCAATCAAGCACGAGCTGGCATGGCGTAAAAAATAATTTATAATTAATTATAATGATAGAATATAAAATTTAAATTTTTTTCATGTGCATTTATATTCTGAATACTAAGGTTTCAACCTCAAATACAAAAACTAAGCAGTTTTTACTTTATTAATTATTTAAATATTTTCTATTTATTGTAAAAAAATATATATAAATCTAACGGGTCGTCCGGCGCCTCTTCAAGCTTGGCGCCCAGGTTAATTTTCCCCCTTTGCCCCCCTCCTCTCAAAGGCTCTATGTCCAATAATCACATTCATTCCTTTCCTCAAAACAAATCTTAAGAAAAATTTTGCTTGTTTTCAACTCATCACTTGAATCTTTTTTAATCTTAAATTCTGAAAAATATAAAACACTTTTACCAACAAAAAAATACTCAAATTTGCTTTATTTAATCTGACGGCTTAATAAATTATTAAAAATATTGAAAATAATATAACAAATAAAAAAACTTTTTATAAAACCAAAATTAATTGAGTCGATAGTAAGTGACATGAAAACTTTTGATTATGAACTCTTATTAAGATCTTAATAATTACGATAATATTTGTAAAATTTTAAACGAAAAACGTGGTGCGCATTTAACGAAAAAAAATAACAGAAGAAGGAAGCAATAGTTAAAGTAATTAAGGACGATGATGATCATTTAAAGTGAAAAGATGCGCACCACGTTTTTCGTTTAAAATTTTACAAATATTATCGTAATTATTAAGAGCTCATAATCAAAAGTTTTCATGTCACTTACTATTGACTCAATTAATTTTCAAAAATTTCTATAGCCACAAGAGAAAATTATTTTCTACTTTTTAGGTCATTACAAAAACGTGGTTTTATAAAAAGTTTTTTTATTTGTTATATTATTTTCTTCTTTTTAATTTTATTATTTTTTATATTTTGTAAACAACTGATTTTGTTTTTATGCTGCGGTCCACTTAAAATCACAGCGACAGTTAAATTTGCTTTTTTTGTTCGAAAATTTTTTATTTAAAGCGACGCGTCAAATTGCGGCGACGCCTCCAAAAGTTTCGCCATAATAAATTTTATTTTGCTGAAATTGTTCAAGAAACTCGGTAAATCATGGTAAAAGTAGTATAATATTTCATTTTCATCGGGTTCTGAGCTATAGTAAAAGTTTCAGAGCTCTAGCTAATCAAAAAGTCGGTTAAAATTGAGTTGCAAAATTCCTCCCGGACAAACAAAGAAACAAGAAAGCGAGCTAATAAAAACGTGGTAAAAAACTTATGGTTTTATTACTGCAATTTTGCCACCGCATGCTGAGATGCGCATTAGATTTGCACATATTATAACGCGAGAAAAAAAAAAGTAGATAAATAAAACATGTCTTTTATATTTTAAACAACCTTTTACTCGTGGCAAGCTTCAGTTGATTATTTATAATATATGAGCTTAATACTTTAAAAAAATTTTAAATATAAAATCTATCCATTTATAATTTCTTTTTTATCATTTATATTTGTAACAAATACATATTGCGCAACGATAATTTTATCAAGTTGTTTAAAAGCTTTTTTTACTAACTAATACCCCATTTACACCGACGATAGAACAAGTTTAATAGTGGTATTTTAAACACGTTTTAGATCCTTTCATTCACATCAAATTTTGAACTGGATTTAATTCCACAAAAGCAAGTTAAATAAAACGACCTCACATTGTTGTCTTAATAAGACACGATTAAAACACAGTATGTTTAAATACAGGCTTTGGTGTGAATATAATTTTTGTGTGAATATAATTTTATGTAATTTTTGCATAGCATTTTCCTGACCATTTTTATGGAGCAAAATTGCTTTTAAAAGTTTTTTTGTTTTTATTTTATTTAACAATGTAACTCCAACTCTTTTAAATGAAAGCCTCAAAAACTTAAATTTTTGTTTTTTGCAGTTAATGATTACATGATGTTTCTCTACTTCTAAACGTTGCAGATTGAACCATAATTTTCTAAAAATGGAAAAATTATTTAAGGGTTAAATATAAACATATAATACATGCTTATAGAGGTTTCTAGGGCCGAGGATTTCATTTTTGGGCTCTATTTTAATTTTGGAGTGATCATGACCACACAAATGGTTATTTTAGGGGTTGTCAAGAGTATACATGGTGTTTCTCGATTATTTATAAATTAGATGGGACATATTGTATAGCTAAATATAGATAACTGCTGTCAGGGAATTAAAATCTGGGCTTATTTGGTTTTTAAAAGTTGTCATGACAGCTCAAATGGTCATTTTAGTGGCCGTCAAGGGTAGTCCTGAGATGTCCCGATGTTTTTCAATTAGATGGGGTATGTTGTATGTCTAAATATACGTAATTGCGGTCAGGAAATTTGATACTGGGCCTTCAGGAGTGGTCATGAACGCTCAGGTAATCATTTTAGGGGTAGTCACGGGTGGTCTTGGAATATCCCAATGGCTTTTTAATTAGATGGTACATGTTGTGTGTCTGAATAAAGGTAATTAATATCAGGAAAATCAAACCTGGCCATGTTTGGTCTCCAGGAGTGATTATGATTGCACTAAAAGGTGTGCAGAGAAAAAAAAAGATTAAAAATTTGAAAAAATTAAAAAATTCACGAGCATCGAAAAATTAGTTGCTTTTAAAAAACCTGACGAAGGTCGTGAAGATTTTAACTCTGATGCTTCAACTATCACTACGACTATGTACAATAAATTTGGAGAACCTTCAACAATACTCAAAAATAAATGTACTTCATTGCAAATTGAAGTAGTTAATGAACCATATATTAAAAAAGAATAAAATAATTTATCGGAAGATTTTTTACAAGAAAAACCTAATTTATTGGATTGTGGAAAGTGGACAACTGTTCGATCTAGTAACATTGTGGACCGTTTAATTAAACTTGGTTCTTTTCAAATTACAAAGGAAAATTATCATGAAAATAGAAATTTTTGACATTTTTTTAGCACTTTTTACAATAGAAAACTTGCAAATAGAGAAACCTTTTGCCGTAGATGGTTGGTTTATTCAGATTCTAAAAACTCTGTATTTCGTTTTTGCTGTCTACTTTTTGATAATAATTCAAAGTCAAACTTAGTCTCTGATGGGTTCAATAAATGGAGACATTTAACTGAAACATTAAGAATTTAGAAAAATAGCGCCTCCCATATGAAATGTTCTCAACAGTGGATGGAAACTGAAATAAGATTAAAAACTGGAAAAATTATAGATAATGAAGTACTTAAAATTATAAAAAATAAATTTTGCGATGGCAAAATGTTCTTCTTTGGTTGATGAATATCATTCTTTACCTAGCTAAAAACAATATCGTTTTTCGAAGGAATTCATATAAACTGTTTACACTTAAAAACGGCAAATTCTTAAAACTAATACAGATGCTTTCAAAATTTAATCTTGTGATGTAAAAAAATTTAGCACTTGCAATAAAAGGTGGCACTTCATTACTGCGGAAAAAATATTCAAAATGAGTTAACAGATTTAATGTCTCAAAAGGTTTACGATGAAATAATAAGCCGAGTATTGAAAGCCGTTTACTATTCAATCATTGCTGATTATAGTTTATTATTCATTACTATTCAATCATTACTGATACACCTTATATTTCTAGAAAAGTACAACTTTCTCTTATAATTCGAATTGTTGACTTGTCATTAGACATTAGAGTGGAAATTAAAGAATAACTTTTAGGATTATTTTTTTTTTCCGATTCTACAGGCTTTATGACTTACTGAAGTTTTAATTGAGTTGCTAACTAAGCATGAATTTGAAATCTCTAACGGCAAAAGTCAAGGGTATGACAATGAATCAAATATGAAATAAAAGATTAATGGGGTGACAGAAAGAAGAAATTCTAAAAAGAAGAAATTCTAAATTTATGTTTAGCTGTTCAAAGTAAACTTACAGTAAATCTAAAATCGGACATTAATGGTATTTATTAATGGTATTCAATAACGGTATTTTTCTTTGCGATGAATGGTATTTTCCTTTGCGACGATGAGCATTAAATCTTTTTTTTCGGTTAAAATTATGATGAATAATGGTTAAAATTATGATGAATAATTTATTTGTTCCCAGTCTCAAAATCCTTATTTTTTCCCTCCTCCTTCATAAAAGGTTTATAACTTTTCACAATAACATTAAAATTATTTAAAAAATTTTTTAATAAAATTTAAATGATTAAAACTGTTCCTTAGGCCTCTTTTTCATGCTTCTTTAGGCCTCATTTTCAGTTTTTAAAGCAAAATCTACGATTAGATATCATTTATAGTAAAAAGCATAGCACCTACTGCGCTCAGCTGAGCTCAGAAAATTTGGCTGTAAATTTTTATCTATATATGAGAGTGTAGTTTAAAGTAGATCACATAGTTGGCCTAGTGCAGCCTAGTGTTTCTTTTGTAAAGGTAAGTGTTTAAAAAAACTCTTGTGCATTTTAAGGGGTTTTATTGAAAAACACTCTGAAAAAAAGCAATTATAAAAAATAAATTTTCATATTTCTTCTTCTTATTTCAATATATGATGTCAATGGACTAATACAAACCTTTAAGAAATTAAAATGTCGTCAAATTGTCTTGGTGGCCTCATATTTCATTTTTATACGATTTTTTTACATATTTTTCAAATATTCACCAATATTTGGAAAATAAAATATTGCTATTTTTGTGTTAAAAGTGATATACTGAGCTCAAAAATCACAGTGTGGAAAAAATTATTTCAGTTTTATAGTGATGGGCGTCTATAGTAGATTACATTTACATAAAAAAATTACTCCAATATAAAGTTGGTTTTGTATGGAAAGTGCCCGCGTTTTATAACAAAACGCAGGCACTTACCATACAGTCCACAAGTCCCTCATTCTTTTATTATTATATTCTTATATTTATTTTATTCTTATTTACGTTCATTAATTTATTATATTTTAAAATTTTAACTGAACTTTTTTTTTTAATTGTACACGGGTTCGAGATAAGTTTTCAAATTTAATTTTTGCGCTTTTATGCAGGACGAATGTGAATATTTTGCGTGGAAAAATTTAAATTAAGTTAATAGCAATAATTATAAAATGATTTTTTTTAAATATTTCAATTTTTATTGTTAAAAATATCAAAAGAATTATTACATTGTTTGCATAAGACCGTTAAAAAGCTGTACAAGTTGGAATTGAAAAAATCAGTAGCTTATAAGAAAATTAACAAATAACTAAATAGATCTGATATTTACTAAGCCCTTACAGATCTTCAAAGAGGAGAAGACTTTTTTTTTCAAAATGTTGGAACTTCAAAACCGGAAATCGATCGACGCAAAGACTTATCCAGAAATATTTAGGCCTAAAGAGTTTTGTAAAAAGCAAACGACAGCTCCTGAGCAAAGCATCAAAATATATATATATATATATATAAAAATCGACTCAGAAGTATATAGTGCATTTTTTAGTGAACATTTGTTTCCCTAGTCCAAAAAAAAGTTCAAGCAAAGGCAATCGTTCTTTTAACAGGATTATGCTTTAGTCTATCATGCCGAAACAGCCATGTAGTTTCCCCAAGAAAAAAATTCCTCATGTTTGGACATTAAACATGTGGCCACTCTCATCATCTGACCTTAATCCAATGGATCCAATTATTTGATCAGTAATGGATTCAAGAAAAATCTATCAAAATGTGGAGAGCCTCATAGTAGAATTAAACAAGATATGGTATAAGCTTAACAAGAACATGTTGTGATGAACTTGTGAGCAAGTACTGAATTTCTGGAGTCTGTCATTTCATTAAAAGTTCTTTTGAACAAAAATAGTTTTGTAATAATTTTAATACTTTTTAGTACTCAGTGTTCAGTTTATTTGTAAATTTTTAACATAATCTTAACTCTAATTTGTCTTGATGTTTTGCACACCCCTGTTATAAAAAACATCAAAAAAAAATAATAATAATAAATAAATAATCATGTGGTTAGACACTAGTATAGAAAAAGTTAACGAGAAATAACGGGTAATCGCAAATTATTTTCCTTATAAAATATTTTTTCTGATTTTTTTTATGTAAATTTTTAACTTAATTTTGATAACCCATTTTTTAAATTTTGAATTTTAATTTAAAGACAACTTTTAAAGGTTTTTAACATTTTGTATCAGCTGATAATACAGATTCTACTAGATACATAACATTTTTCGATTATATCTTTTAATTTTTTAAATAGTTTTAATAGATAATTAAAGTCAACTTGCATTGTATCTATCAATTTAAATTGTATGGACTTCTAACATTGTTTTGTAATTTGCAAAACTACCTCTGTAAGAAAATCTATATAAAAAGAAAATCTTTATAAAAAGATCGCCATGCTTCGGTATTAGGTTATCGTAAAAGATTCACAAAATAAATAAATAAATAAATTTTTAAATAAAAACTATTCAAAGAAGACTGTTTGGGATGGAATTATTTTGAATGTATGATTTAGCAACGATCCTTATAACGCTACGTCAAAAGAGAATGCATAATATATTCCTTTGACACTTTCGTTGGCGACAAATAAATAAAATAACAAATATTTTTAAATTAAATTTTCATAATTATACGATTTTATTTCTATTAAAAATATTTGAGACATTTTTTTTTATTATTTCATATTTAAAAGTTATCTTTATATGTTTGTAAGTTAAATTATGCATGAATACGGAAAACCGTTACTCAATTCTAAATAAGGAAATAGACTATAACCTTATATTCATGATATTTTCTATTCAAAAGTTAACATAAAACCGCAAAAACAGAATTAGAATTTGACAAACATATCTTAGAAGAATATCTTTTAATTTTATTTAATTAAAACTTTTATGTATATTAATTAATGTGTACTACAAACGTACAAAGGCGGTATAAAAGTGTAATTTAAGTCAACAGATAGTACGAATGTGTGGTTTAAGCAGATTTAATCCTAAAACAGTTTGTGATTAATCATAGCAGGTGTTACAAACCTTTTTGACAATCGAACTTTTTACAAACATTTTTGACAATTGAAAATTAAAGATTTTTGATGTTTGATGTCTTACTACTTGTTAAAAAAATACAACAGAAATTAGAAATAAAAGTTATAATTTACTAGAATCACATTACTTCAGCCTGCAATCATTCCCTAATAGCACTGTATTGTGCAATCATTCTTTAAAAGTTTATTTCAGGTTTACAGCTGGATATATAAATTTTAGAAAAAATATTTTTAACTATGAATAAATTTGTTTTTTCAAAGATTAAAATTTCTCGACTTTTAAACAATTTTACTCTACATTTGATTATGTTTTAATATGTGAAATTTTTCATGAAAGTAAAAATTGAATATTTTTATTTAAATAAAGTAAAAAACCTGAATACATACATGGTGTATAAAACCTCGTAAAAGTTATAAACGCCATGCATGGTGTTTATATTTATACAATTAAACCGTAATGAACATATATATACATATATATATATATATATATATATATATATATATATATATATATATATATATATATATATATATATATATATATATATATATATATATATATATATATATATATATATATATATATATATATATATATATATATATATATATATATATATATATATATATATATATAATATTATACTGTATAACTTAACATCGTCTTTCATACATTATTAATTCACAAAAAACATCATTAAGTTAAAATAAAAACAATATCTTTTTTTTTTATCATTATTTAGTTGATCAAAATTACCTTAATAATATAAAAATTTTTTAACTTTTATTTTAATATACAATACTTATTTGTTTTACTTATTAAAAATACTGTATTTTACTAAAATAAAAAAATATAAATATTTTTGATAAAAATTATAAATGGCTGATTTCCCGATCTGACGATTGTTGGCTCCATCTCATTTTTTGTTTGCTTTTTTTCATTTTCGTTTTTTTTTTTAGCTTGTTCACTATACTGCCTTTAAAGAACTTTCAGAACTTTTACAATTTTTTTAAAGTTTTTTTCAATTTATTATTATTATTCTTGCATTGTTTTAGTTTTTTACTTTTTAACTTGCTTCCACCGACTCAATTGTTCCTCACCAAACGAACCGCTAAGGAGGATCTATCTAGATCTAAATATTTGCTATGTGTTCAATTGATTATTTTTAGTTTCTAAAAATTCTCTAAAAAACAAATTAGATCTCTTTTGAGATCTAATTTTTCATACTATCGAATATGTATTTTTTTTATAAATACATATTCGATTGTTCGATTGGCTTTTGGTCATTGGCGCTTAATCATCTTAATTTCATCAGCATCCTTCTTCGTTTCGTCAGCATTACGTACCATTTTATCTAAGTCAACAGCAATAACTAAGATAGCTATGCTCACCGTTTCAGATTTTTTTTCCGTTCTTAGTTTTTCATTCTACGTACTAGAATAAAATCTAAGTAATAAATCTCTATTCTAAGTTTTTCATTCTACATACTTCAGTAAAATCTTGAGATTTAAATGATGAGGTATAAAAAAACAATAAATTGGATTTTACACAAAATGTTTGGAATTTGAACCTTTAAAACTTGGCGTCATAGAAGAAAATGGATTGTATATTATATATTAGAATAAAAATACTATAAGAAAAACAATGTTCGGCAACAGAAAAGAACCTCCCCGGTTTGTCGGGCTCTATTTTACTCTATTTTATTTTTTTATACACTTTTATTTGAAGCAATACCCATATTTAAGAGTAAAAAAATCAAAAATGATAAATTCTTGAAAAATTCTTTGTCAAAACTGTTGTGTGTAAATAAATGTATATTTTATTTTGTAAATTTATATATTTTATTAAATAACTAAGCAAATTTTATTTTGAATACCATAAAATAAAATTTTTTACTTCATTTTGCCGTAAAGCCGAAATACACTACTAAAGTTAATGGTAACTAGATGAAGAAAATACTTAAATATTATCTTTCGCCACAGCTAAGCATTGAGTTCTATCGTCATAATAGTTGTTTGATCCTACTTAGAATTGCAAATTTATAAACATAGATTAATTATAAATGTAACCGTGCTTTAAATTTCAAAACACAAATCGTGGTTTGGCCAAACAATTTTTTTTTTCACCAGATACGTTGTTTGGTGAGGCTCGTTACAAAAAATCACTATCTCTCATACACTTTATGCAAGATCAACGGGAAAAAAAACGCTGCTTCCTATACATCAAATTTATTTTAATAAGTTTTCTCGTGCAATATATATTAACTAATACATAAAATAAAAATTGTACAAAATTATCTTATTTCAAAATAGTTATTGGGGTTATCTAAAGCAAATGTGAACTTTGTGTCTGCTATAAATATATTTAAAAGAAGCATCGATAGTTACATAAAATTTTCTGTGTTTATTTGTCATTTTGGTATTTTGTTGTGGATTTTTGTAGTAAATGTATAGAACTTGTAATGCAGAGTAAATGTTTGAAATTGTCATTGGATCAATGGATTTGGGGCCCTACTGCACATTGGAAACTTTACTATTCATTAAAAAAATATGGAGGAAAATGGGCTTCTGCACTTTTAGCTGAATCAGAGAGAGAAAAAGAGTACAGTGGAATTGTTAAATCAGAGAAAAATGAAAAATGTAAGCCTTGTTTTACTCAAGCATCAAATGAAATTGATGCCAATTCAACATACTCTCGTCAAATTATCATTGCTGGAGTATCAAAAAATAAATACCGTAGTAGAGATAAGTTTTGTTTTAAAAGGTCTTATTCTAATTTATCTATTAAAAATGAAGGGAGTATAACAAATGATGAAGCTAATAAAATGGTTTGGTGCAACGAAAAAGTAATAAATATCAATAAAGATGTTGTATCAAAGTGTCATACAAATCAGCTCGCATCGAATTCTCCTAATGAAGATCAAATTTCTATCACACAGTTTGATTTAGAGAATGGTACTTTATTTACTGTACTTGATGGTCATGGTGGTCATTTATTTGGTGAAGAGGTCAAAGTAAGGCTGCCATATTATCTCCAAGCTGCTCTATTGAACAAGGATTTCAATGAAAACTTTTATGAATCTGTTTTTAACTTAATTCAAAACAGTACAGATTTACATATAAAAGATGAACCATGGATGAAAGAGTTACTAGCTTATGTAAAAACAAGCAATAAGGAATTTCCACTATTAGAATCCTCTGAAAATGATAATTTCTTTAAAACTCAAGAAAAAAAAATGGAAGAAGCTATTAAGAATGCTTTTGTAAAACTTGACTTAGACATCATTAATGAACTTCAAAATTTATCAAAGCTAAATAAACTTGACACTAGAGGTATTAAAACAGCATTATCTGGATGCTGTGCTTTGTCTGCATACATAGTAAAAGATGAAGTATTTATAGCTAATGTAGGTGATTGTCGTGCAGTATTGGGAAAACATCTTAATAGTGAATGGTCATCTGTGCAATTGACAACAGATCACACTGCAGGTAGTATAAACTTTTCTTTAACTCTCATTTTTGTTGTGTTTTATGTTTAACTTAAAAAGAATTTTTATTGTGTTATACTTTTAAACATTTGACATGTTTTTTACGTTTTGTTTTTAAACATCTTTGTTGTATTTTACATTTTGTTTTCAAGCATTTTGTTGTGTTTTATATTTTACTTTTAAACATATTTGTTTTATTTTCCATTTTACTTTCAAGCATTTACTCTTTTATTGTGATACAATTAAATTTAACAGGTGATATAAAAAATTATTGATGCAAACTTGAGTGTCTTGTAAGAATACAAAAAGTTGATTTTAAATTATTTACTTTTTAATACTCATGATAGTAATGTTTAGTACTGCAATTTAATACAAAGATATTTTTCAGTATTGTCATTATACTAATGTCTGTTTGGTTTATTAATATTTTCAAGGATATAATTATAAAAAAGAGTTTCAATGTTGTTTTAAAATAAATCATTAATTTCCAGTCTTAATTATTGTATATTTTTATATTTTATTTGATTATTATTATTACTTTGTGGTGTGCTTAGGTCAGGGTTTAAAATAATAATTTTTATTATGAAGTTGACTTTTACAACTTCACATTAAATTAGCTTTTACAACTCTCTTTATTTTGTTTTGTTTAATACATTCTTTTAAAACTTGATGCTAAAGTTAATTTTTGTTTTTTAAAATAAAAGCATTCATTTTTAGATAATTGTTTAGATGCCAAAAATTTCTGAGTGGTTAATATTTATTGGTAAATTACTTTGTTAAATTAAATATTGCATGCTATTGATCCAAATTTGAGGAAAACAGATCAAAGAACATGCTCCTGAATTCTGCAATTTAATTTTTTAATAAATTATTTGATGCTTAAAGTTAAAATCTACTATAATGAATTATTGATTAATGTTGTTTAATGTATGTTAATTTATTCATAGTTTTCATTGTTAAGTTAACTGATATTTTTTCCACCTGGGAAAAAACCAGTTGAATTATTTACAGTTCATTAGCATTGATTTTCTATCTAAACCAATTCTCATAAAATATTTATACAGTGTTACTTTTGTGCATGTTAATTCAGTATGCATACATGTGGGATCTTATTTAAACTATCACATTTAAGGAATGCATTATTAATTTTTAAATTTTTACTGTTAAGGAAAAATTATAATTTTTCCTTAACAGTAAAATTATGATAATTATGATTTTTCAGTAAAATTATGAATAATTATGATTTTTCAGTTTTCTAAATTATATAAATTCTTGAAAATGTTATAGCTTTGATTTAAATACTTTTATAAAATAAATTGTTTCAAATAAGTAAAAACTTGTAAAGTTGTAACTATATTTTGTTGGATCAGGATGATATAGTTGTACATTAGTATGTAAAATTAGATTAACATAGTAATATAATTTTTTTATTAATAAAAATAGTTATTGTTTGCACAATTTGTTGCATATGTATTTGTAAAAGTATATGCAGTAGATATACATTACCATATGGAACATTTGTGCAATAGTTTATGTAGCATATATATAATAAATCTAAGCTTCCACTTTTTATATTCATTTTAGTTTCGAATGCTTCAGAAGTAAGGAGAATATTATCTAAACATCCAGCTGAAGAAAGTCGAAGTTGTATCCAGTATGGTAGGTTATTAGGACGGTTAGCACCACTTAGAGCTTTAGGTGATATGCAATTTAAGCTTCCAAATGAAGAACTCCGTGATGTATTCAAAACAATGCCTAAATATAATCCAATCCAAGCTTCAAAAACTCCTCCTTATTTAACTGCTGAACCTGAAATGTTTCATTATAAACTAGAAAAGCATGACAAGTTCATTGTTTTAGCCAGTGATGGTTTATGGGATATGTTAAGTAATGATGAAGTAGTCGAGTTGGTTGGTGCATACATTGAGGGACGTCAAATTGACTTATTAAAAGAAAGGGCATGTTATTACTGTGTTCCAAATTATGAAGACTTAGTAAGCTCAGATAATGCTTTTGTCAAAGATGAAAATGTTGCTAGTTTTCTCATTCGCTTTGCACTTGGTGGTTATGATCCAAACAATCTCCGATCAATGTTATCAATCCCTCATCCAGATGTTCGTTTGTTTCGTGATGATATTACAGTAATGGTTATTTTTTTAAATAGCTTGAATTTTTAATTGTCTAGGAAATATTTATGTGACAGTTTAACAAATTTAACACTTGCTCTCCAAGGTTTATGTTGCAGTATTCCTTTAGTTTAAGGACTTGTTAAATGTCATCTTTTTAATTTTGTATAAAACTCATATATAAAACTTATAAATATTTTCGTAAATTATGAATGTAAATAAAGATTAATAAAATTTTCACAATTTTTAGAGCTTTTTCGAGTTGATTGATTAGTTGATTTTTTTTCTACGAGGAATAACCTGAAATTTTTTTTTCTACGACGCACTATGGCTTAGAATGATCCAAAAACGGCACAAACGCTACAACATCGTAAATAAACATGTTGTTTAAATAATATTTTTTGGGTCAAAGAATTCAAATTTGTTAATAAAAATATTTTTCACGCGCAGCTTTGACGCGTACCAAGCACGCATTCAAGTTATGCGTTATCGCCTACAGGGCCGGCGCGAGTAGGTGTCACGTGGGGGGAGGGGGAAATGCCATTAAAACTTTTTCCGACATAAAAAAAAAAAGATCCTCGTTTTCCAAAATTTGCCGACTGCCGTGACGACATTTGCCGACTGTCTAAACTATATCGAAAGGGTCGACATTTGCCGACTAACTAGTCTAAAAGGTCCAATTTGCCGACTAAGGGCCCAGTTTGCCGACTAAAATTCATTGATGGGGGGGGGGTCACACCCGTGCCGACCTTGATCGCCTATTTCACTATACGCGTAAGAAATAATTTTAAAATTTAAGAATGTTCCAAAACAGACTATTTTGATACATTATTATCGGGTATTTTTATATCAACGGTTTTTAAAGGATGCTGACACAAAGAAAAAACGGTTTTTCAGAAGAAAAAAAACAACTGCGTTTTTTATTATTTTTTAACAATAAGTTGAAATTTCAAATGCAAATTAAATAAAACTTTGCAATTTTGTGCAGCTGGATTTTTTTATATTGCTTTTAATTAGTGTAAAAACCAAAATAAATTTGGAAACACTGTGGGATTATGTTTACTTTCTTTTTATAGTTAACTTTAAAAGAGCAAGTTAATTAAAAAAAAACTCAATTTTAATTACAAAACTTTTATGAAATTTTATTGTAAAAATTTTATGTAGCTATGCAAAAAAATATTTTTATTTTTATATTTAAAACCATAATTAAAGCCTTATAAGTTTTTCATATATAAAAAAATAAAAAAACAAAAAATATTTTTGCATAATTTAAATTTTTATTCTATCAAATATATAAGGATCTTCAAACATGATGGTTTTAGAAAAAACTTATTTATATTGGCCTTAACATCATTTTGAAATATAATTGAAAGTACCACGAAATTCTTGGAATTTTACCTATTCAATCATTATGCTTGCTGAAAGCCTTACTCAACTCTTAATTCCATAAATTAATTATCCCAATGCCCTAATATTTCTAATAAACATTTATCTGAGAGTACGAAAAAATTTTTATTTTAAATTAACTCATAATTTAAAATTGGACCACTCATGGTCCACTAAAATTACACGGTCTGATTTGTTGCATTTTTCGTAAAAATTCAAGCCGCCAGTTTTTTTTTACGACTTACGTATAAAATCAAATCAAATCAAATACATTTCGAAATAAGTTATAACATATCAAGGAAATTTACAATAGTACAAGTACTAAATAAAGTAAATACCTCAATATACAACGTAACGTTATAGTCAATGATGAAAGTAATAATAATAACTGTTATTAATAATACTAATAATAACAATAATAATTATAGCAATAATAATAATAGTAACGAAATAATAACAATTATAATAAGAGAAAAATTTCATAATTAAAGACAATAACAGCAGCAACAAAAATTTAGTAAAGAGTGATGGCAACAACAAAGATTTAGTACGAAGTAGAATAGTTGAGAAATAGATAATTTTTGAATGAAAAGAGATAAATAGATAGATAAATAAAGAATGCCAAGCCATTGGTACTAAAATTAATAATTTTATTATAGAAAGTTTAATAATAAAGTTTAAAAATGGCAGATAGAAAACCAGAGAAATTAGATGTAGATAGATAATATAAAAATATCAAATTAAAAACTGATTACGAATTGACATATATAGTAAAGAATGTCAGTATTAGTTGGTAGAAATATTTAATTGTATTTTTTTAACAGATAATTAAAAAGCTTGATTTTGAATTCAGAGATTGAATTAAGAAATTTTAGATCAGAAGGTAGTTTGTTCCATGAGCTAATACATTGATATTTAATGGATTTATTTCCATATTTAGCAGATTGGTGTTTCGGAATAATTAATTTAAGCTACTGATGGAGCGAAGAGGATAGTGACAATTTGTAATTGAAAAGAAATTGTTGAATGATAGGGGAAGGTTTTTATGATGATAATTCCAGACAAATAGGCAGTTGAAGAATACCACAAGGTTGCTTATTTTTAATATTTTGGAGATTAGGTGTAGTATAGCTCCTATACATTAGATTTAGAGTTATTATACTAAAAATATATTATTTTGAAGGCTATATTTTGGAGATGGGACAACCTTAAAATGATTTGTTTATGAGATTGTCCCCATACTTGACATGCATATCTTAGATGAGACTTAAAAATAGCATGATATATATTTAGCAGAGTTTCTAGATTTACATAATAGCGGACTTTGGCTAGCATTCCATTAGATCTGCTGAGTTTCATTGCTAAGTCATTCAGCTGGCCTTGAAAAGAAAGATTAAAAAAAGATTTTTTTAAGTGATTTGTTAACCAGTAGCATGTTAGTATCATCAGCAAAATGGTAAGCAGTTGAAAATTTAAAAGAAGTATTCAAGTCATAATTAAAAAGAAGAAAAAGAAGTCGTCCTAAAACTGAACCTTGTGGAACGCCATTTGAGCAATTCTGTAAATCAGATTTAGTGCTATTAATGGAAACAAACTATGTTCTATTTTTGAGATATGAAGTAAACCATTTTAGTGGGATGCCTCTGATTCCGCAGTATTCTAATTTTGTGAGAAGGATGGAGTGATCCACAGTATCAAAAGATTTCTGCAAATTTACAAACACCCCACATGCAAAGTGTTTATTATCTAGAGCTCTTCTAATCTTCTCAGTAATTTCAATAAGTGCAAGGGTTGTAGAATGTTTGCTTTGAAATCCATATTGATGTTGGTACAAGCATTTAAATTAGAAACTTGTATAGTCTGTTATGCATAGCCTTCTCAAAAAGTTTGCTTAAGTTGGAAAGAAGGGAAATGGGTCGATAGTTAGAAAAGTCTAGTAAAGAGCCTGCTTTATAAATTAGAATGACTTGAGCTACTTTAAAAACATCAGGGAATTCGCCATTTTTAAAAGAATTATTTATCATAATGCTAAGAGGTTTGGAGATTATTTGAGAGGAAAGTTAAGAAAATATGTAGGTATGCTGTTAGGTTCATAACTTTTATCATTTTTAAGAGTATTACTAATAAGACTAGATACCTCATCTTCACTCACAGGATCAATAAAGAAAGAATTAGCATTAGGAAAATTAAGAAAGTCACTATAAGTATATTCTGATGGCATAATATTATTGAGTAGTTTTTCACGAATAGAGACAAAGTAGTTATTAAATATATTTGAAACAGTAGCATGGTCTGTGATAATATTTCCATTCAGATTTAACTGAGTAGGTGTTTTATGTAATGATCCTTTAATATTTATGATATCTTTTATGCTTTTTCATGTATTTTTTATCTTGTTTATGTTGTTATTATAATAAGTTATGTAGTATGATTTTTTACTACTTTTTAATAAGTTGCTAATTTTATTTCTATAGAATTTAAATTTTGTGAAAAGCTCATTTTTAGTATTAATGTTTTTACATCTTACAAATTTTTTATAGAGCTTGTTTTTTACAGAGATAGATTTAAGTAAGGCTTTAGAGATCCAGGGTTTAGATTTAAGTTTGATTTGATTTTTAGTCAAAGTTTTATAGGGGACGCATTGGTCTAGAACCCTATTAAATGATTTTAAAAAATTATTGATGGATTCATTAATATTGTCATCTTTTTTAATAATAAGCTCCCAGTTGATTTTAGAAATTTCTATAATAAATTTGTTAGGGTCAAATTTTTTTAAACATCTAGAAATTTCATCTTTATTTGGTTGGTTGGATGTGCCAGGAAAAGATCAATTTTTGTTCTTTGCTTAACTTTTCAAGAAGTGAAGTTAAAAATGTTATATTCAGTTCATTTTGATTCATTGATGGATGACGATATATACAACCAATAAGGACATTTGTTTTGTGTGGCTTAATAATTTCAACAAAAACAGACTCTAGAAATTTTGGTAAGTAAATATTTAAGTCATGACGAACTGCATAATTTAAATTAGACTGCAGATATAAAAGAGTAGCACCTTTTTTGGCCTCAGTGGGGCAATGCTCAATATTGAACCCATTAATAGATATGTCTGTTATATTGGTATCATTAAGGTATAAGTTGGATTCAGTAATCCCTATTGCCATAGGTATGATATTCAATGTGCTGATAAGACTGCACAGGTCATCAATGTGATAGGGAAGTGAAGCAATGTAAAGGTGAAGATATATATCTAAATTAGGTTTGATAGCATTATTAAAGTCAACAATATCATAGAATTTACAATTTATAGCAGAACTAGAGATAGTATTAAGTTATTTAAGTATGTTTCTTGAATGAATTGGAGATACAAGAAAACTTGATGATGCAGTTTGCGGATTTTTGCATGATAATGTTGTTAAGAGCTCATTATCAGTAAGCAGACCAAATGGCATGTTTTTAGATATACAATTAAATTAGTACCATTCTAAAGAGTCTTCAGAGAGAAAATTATAAGTGAGCAAATCTATTTGGTTGCACTTAGCATGAACCCATGAACTGCAAAAGTAACAATAGATGGCTTTGTGGTTATCTGTTACAGTTTTAAAACAAAAAATACAGAGTGTTTTATTTTTCATAACTTGATAGGCAGAATGTTATTATGTTTTATTATTGATAAACACAGAAGGTGATGAAAAAAAAAGGAGTGAGTAAAGATATAATAAATAAGATAAACTTATAATAAGAGAGTAATTGTGAGACAAAATGGATTTGCATAAGAACAGTATATATAACACAGTACAGGTAGGTTATACAAAATCAAGTAGATGATGTTGAAGAGATTAAATAGATGCTAACAATTAACAAAAACACTAACTAGCCAATATAATAATAAAATAATATACTTGGGAAGAATGTTAAAATAATCATGAAGAAAAGAATAAATAAAAATAAATATACAAATAAAATGTTAAAACAAGCACAAAGAAAAGAATAAATGAAGAGAAATGTACAAATAATAAATTAAGTTCAAATGATAAATAATGGTAGTTATGTAAATAGTGAAAGTTTGAGTTCTTGTTGTAGTTAAGTGTCGTGTTTTCAATATAATTGTTTTATTCTAATTTTTTAATTTTTTTATATAATAATAGTTTTTTTTCAATACTTACATTATTCATGAATTTTTTGCTAATTGCCTGTTTCAGTTTATTCCAATAACACAGAATACTGAAATATGATTTCAGATATCATTGTATATAGCTATCTGAAATCCTGTTTTAGTATTCGGTGTTATTGGAATAAACTGAAGCAGGCAACCAGTTAGCAAAAAAATTCAGCTGTTGATACCAATATACATTTAAAACCCAGCTGTTGATATCAATATGCTACTGCTTGCATAATGCATGCTACTTGCATGCTGAAAATAAAAAGGCAAACTTTTTTTTCTCGCTTTTTCACATTATATTTTTAATTATTTATTTATCGTTAGTTATATTCACTTAGTTCTAGTTAATAAGGTTTTCCCGTTTTATATTTCAGATCTTATTATTTATCATTAGATTATCTATTTAAGAAATTTTATTATTTATTTTATTATATTTAACTTATTATACTATATATAATTTTATTATATTATTTGATCATTATTATAACTTTATCATTATTATATATTCTTATACATTTATATATTACGGATTTATATTATTTTAATTTTATCTATTGTTTTATTTTATTACAGTTATTAATTAATATTATAAACCTATACTTTTTATTTATAATTTCGATAATAATTAACTTATTATTTTACTAACTACTACTGATTACTGTTGCTATTTATCCATTTACTGTTTATTGTTTGATTACTTTCTATTTTAATTTTCTATATTTTCTGTTCTATAAACGGCTTTACCATCTATATCATGAAAATTTGTCACCACTGCAAGTTTTGCAATAAAAAAAATAAAAGATAATCACAGAGCCATCCAAGGCGACTGTTGCTCCTTTTGGATTCATGCAAAATGTATTCTAGTTAAAAACATTACAATCTGCTTTCCAATGACTCTTCTGAATGCTTTTGCCCTAACTGCATATCAATCAATATGCCATTTGGCATGCTCTCTGATCTGTAACTTAAATTAACTCTTTCCTGCAAGAATCCTTTTAATAAAATAAAATCTCACGAACCCACTGATTACCTCAAAAACTTAATTAAAAACATGAACAATGTCTTTAATCTAACAACCAAATGCAATTACCTTGACGTTAATGAACTAAATAAATCTATTAATCCAGGTACAGAAATTTATCTTCATCAAAATATTTAGTTTCTTCGATTTCACATAAACAATCTCTCCAGCTTTGTTGGTGCCAATAATGCTCCTCCCATGGTGATAGGAATTACTGAGTCTAATTTATATGCGGAGGATTCTAACATAACTGACACTACCATACAAGGATATAACATTGAGCATTGTCCAACATAGTCAAGAAGAGTGGTGCGCTTCTTTACCTAAATTCAAATTTTAATTACATAGCTCGTAGTGATCTCCAAATTTATGCCTTCAAATTTCTAGAGTCTATTTTTGTTGAAATTATATATCCACTTAAAAGTAATAATAAACATCACTGAATTTTTATCTACCCATTTTAATCCTCTCCTTGAAAAGTTAAGTCATGAAGCAAAAAAGATTGTACTAATGGGAGATTTCAACATAGATTTATTGAATTATAGAGAATCATAAATCATATCTAATTATTTTGAATCTTTGTGCTCTTATTTCTTATTTTGCACCATAATTCATAAATCTATAAATTTTTTCCTTAAAACATTTGAAAAAATATTAGACCGATATGCTCCCTACAAAGAATTAACAAAAAAACAAATTAAACTTCAATCTAAATCCTGGATAACTTCTGGTATTCTTTAATCTTTTTCTAATAACAACATAGTTTATAAAAAATTTACTAGATCAAAAAATGTGAATTCCAGAATATGTTATTTACTAAATTTAAGTTATACAGAAATAAAATTAGCATTTTGTTAAAATTTTCTAAAAAATTGTTCTACGCATTTTTTTCAATAACAACATTAATAATGTAAAGAATACCTGGAAAGGAATTAAAGAAATCATAAACATCAAACCTTCTACTTATACAAGTAGAAGGTTAAGTTTTTTAATCTCAAAATCAATGAAAATGTCATCTCAGATCAAACCAGTGTTGCTAATATATTTAACAATTATTTTGCAACTAATCCAGACGAACTACTTAAAAATAATGTTCTCTCTAAATGTGTTTTTGGCAACTTTCTTAAAATACCTAGTACTAATTCTTTTTTCATTGATCCCTTGACTGAAAATAAGGTAGCGAATCTCATAAAAAGAACTCTTAAAAATAATAAAAGCCTTGATCCTAATAGTTGCCAACATTTCTACTAAAGCTGGTAAATCTCACATAATCTCCAAACCTCTATGTACTATGATGAATAATTCTTTCAAAAATGGTATTTTTCCAGAAGCTTTTAAGGTAGCCAAAGTAATTCCTATACACAAAATGGGCTCTTATCTAGACTACTCCAATTATCGACCTATTTCACTTCTTTCTAACTTAAGTAAACTGTTTGAAAAAGCAATGTTCCAAAGATTCTAGCATTTTTTGGAAAAACATAAATTTGTTTACAAACACCAGTATGGTTTTCACAACAAACAGTCAACAAAACATTCGTTAATCGAAATTACAAAGAAAAATAGACAAGCCTTTGATAATAAACACTTTGCGTGTGGAGTGTTTATTGACATGATAAAGCTTTTGATACAGTTGAGCACACAATCTTCCCAAAAAAACTGAAACACTATGGTATAAGAGGTATTCTTTTTCTCTGGTTTTCCTCTTATCTTTGTAATAGAACACAATTTTTTTCAATTAATGGCATCAAACCTTTTAATAGTGTTCCGCAAGGCTCAGATTTAGGTTCATTACTTTTTCTTATTTTTATCAATGATTTAAATGTTTCTTTTAAATTTTCTACTGCTTATCACTTTGCGGATAACACCAACTTACTCCTAAATAACACTTAAATGCAGATAACACCAACTTAAATGCAGATAACACCAACTTACTCCTAATTAACAATCACTTAAAAAACTTAACAAAAATATAAATCACAACCTATCTAATGTTGTTCATTGGCTCCGCTCCAATAAATCATCTCTTAACTATAAAAAAACCGAAACTATTATATTTCAATCTGTTTAAATAAAAATAAATAAGCAATTAAATTTCAAATTAAGTGGGCAAATAAAATTCAGTTAACTCTATTAAATATCTTGGAATCAAAATAGACTCTAATTTAACTTTTGCATTGCATCTTCAAGAAATTAAGCAGATCGAATGGTATTTTAGCTAAAATTCATCATTATGCATGAAACTTTGCTTAATATATACCTGCTATTTTTTACTCTCTTCTTGCCAAGTTTGGAGACAATCTAAGCAGCTTGCTTTTTTAAGACGAACTTATCTCCAAAACAAAACTCTAAAATTAATTTACTTCCAACATACTAGTTCGAACTGTAACATACTCTATTTTTTATCTAAAGTCCTTTAATTGCGTGACCTTGTTCAGCTATCAAATTGCCTATTTGTTTGGAACAAAAATCATAATAACCTACCTCTTAAATTTATCAACTTTTTTAGTTATAGGGAAAATTGTAAATATATTCTACAATCTGCTTTCAACTTTTAATTATCTGTACCTAAATACCGAACTGTTCATTACGGCTACGAATCCATACATCATAAAAGCATACAAACCTGGAACAATCTCCCTTCCTAAATAAAATCTCTTAAATCATTCTCAAAATTTAAAACTGCTCTTTTTAACCATTTTTTAGAAAAATACTGTTTATAAATCTTATATCTTTTTACAACTTATTATTTATAACCCTAAAGCGGAGCTTCTATTCATCTATTATTTTTTCTCTTTTCTATTGTGATATATTACTAATTTGAATATCATTAATTAAATTTATTATTTTATCTGAAATGTTTCAATATTGTTGTTTTTTTTACTATATTTTTATCATAATAAATATTATTATTACTGTTGTTGTTAATGTTGCTGTTGTTATTATTTTTGTTGTTATTATTATTTTAACTAGTTTTATACTATTATTTTTACATTAATACTGTTGTAGTCATTATTATTATTGTTGTTGTTGTCATGTTATTATTATTATTATTATAGTATATACTTTTATAATCGCTACTATTATTTTTTTATCACTATAATCACTACTATTACTTTATTATTCCTACTTGTATTATAATTATTATTACTATTATCTCAATTTTATTTTTATTTAGTCTGACAGGTGTTTACTTTATATTAGTACAAATTACTATTTGTAAATATCCTTGATATAACAACTATATTCAGAATATATTTGATTTGATTTGCTACTGTAATATGGTTAAAACCAGCCAAAATCCAGCTGGATTTTGGCTCAAAGCTGGATTTTGGCATGTTGATATCAACAGTGTTGATATCAACATGCTACTAAAAATCAACTAACATGTTTCCTATGCTACTCAATATAAACTTACAAAACTAAAACTAAACTTATATGTTACAGTAAAAAAAACAACTTACATTAATATTGCGTGAAACTCTCCATTGAAAATAAAATCAAAAGTTTGCAATTTTTTATTTACCATAATTGAAATTAAAAAAAGAAATACCTTTTTACTAGGAATATTTATTCGGAATTCTTTTTTGGAATTCTACCACCTAATCTTTCCTTACTGAATTTCTTTTTGCAAATTATTATAAAAGATATTATTATCAACGCGAGATCTTTATTTTATTCCATACTTTTAGTGATTTTCATTAGTAAAATTAACCTTAAACCTAAAAAATTTGTTCTTCAAGTTTTTAATTGAAAAAGAATGACTGTAAAGTTTGATAAGAATAGGAGAAATAAAATAGAGAATACTAAAAAGATGAAAATCAAAATCAGACAGAGGTTGAATTATAAATATAGGTTCTTCTATGACAATTTTATAACATTACTTAATTAAATCATTCAAAAGAGATACAGTTGCTTGTAGTGTTGTAATTATAGCATGAGAGGTTTTTTTTAGTTAATGTAAAGTATTTACATTTTGATCAAATTTTAATACAGTTTGTAATATCTCTATAAAGTGTGGTTTGTTATCACCTTTCACAGCAGCATTGCAAAGTTGATTGGATAAATTGAGTTTTTAATTAAATGTGATTAATAATGTATAAAAGAATGATAAAAATTGTGCAGCATTATTTTTTTCAGGGAAATAACTTAATATTGCAGCTGCAGTTGTTTTTGTCAAATATTGCCCTTGTAAGGATGACAGCTTTTTTGTTGTTTCCAAGATAAATAACTTAATTGTATATTTTATAGCATGAAACAAGTTGATTCTTAAATATTTTATAAAACGGAGTATATCAAACAATAAGTATGTTTTAAATACTCCTTTTATAAACTAATATATATACTAATAAATAACATAAATATTTTTCCATCTCCAGTATACGCTTTATGAAATTATGAAACATAATTTTCAAACATAATCTTGAATTGCAAACTTCTGGTGAAGATCTCACAACAAAAGAATACATTTTTGAAGCCTTTCAACCATAAAAACAAAAACAACTTCTTTATAAAGATTATTTTCTCGATCTTCACCAATTTATTTACAACTTTGATATTGGGCTGCTTTTTGCAAATACATCTTACCCAAAACAAGCAGGCAATTACTTAGTACACAATTTTTAGCAATATAACGTACTACAGTTTTTTAATTTGTAATTTTTACCACTGTATAACCTTTTTGGTAAAGAAATATGATTGCCTTTATAAAACAATCATAAATTAAGTACTTTTTTAACAGCTATTGACTCAAAAGCAATTGGTATGCCTGATATTTCTAGTTTAATAAAATAGCCTAATTTGTTACATTTTAATTGCTGCATATTTGAAATATGCAGCGTAATTAAATTGCAAAACATTGTTTTGCAGTGTAAATACTCTTTTACGCTGAAACAACTTTCTCACCGACAATGTTGTAAAACTATGTAATTTTTTTAAACCAAAATGTGGTGGACGCAAAAACTTAAAAACTTAAACAATTTCAAACACGAACTTTCTCTGCTCCGGCATCTTCACTTTAACTGAAATCGAAAAACTGTATTTTCATTTCAGAGAGGCCTGGTGTGCCGCTCTTTGTCAACAGTTTGTAATTTTTGTTGACCATGAATAAACCAAACTATAATGCCTATAGTTTTAAACATTTTACATTATTGATCTTCCAGATATTCTCACATCTAAGATGGCATTGTTAGATTATCTCTAACGTCCGATCTTTCTTGGAGACCATATATCAAATCGATTGCAAAAATAACATCTAATAAGGTTGGATCTCTTAATCGTGTTCGCCACTTTCTTATTCCGGATTCTATTCTTTATCTCTATAAGTTCCAAATCCATCCTTGTGTTGCAATATCTGAGGTGGATCTTCTAATGATGCATTTTCTATTTCAGACAAGTTTCAAAAACGTATTTTAAACATAGTTGGACCTGCTCTTGAAGCCAACCTTCAACCATTATCACATCATCGTAGGTTGCTTCTCTTGCGCTGCTGTAAAGCGTCTCTTGTACCCTATACTAAAATTCATTCTTGTGTTAATTAACATTCTATTAAGTCCCATCCTTTTACTATGGCTGTTCCTATGTGCTCTAAAAATTTTTACTAGTCCAGTTTTATTCCTACAACATATGTTCTTTGGAATTCGCTTCCTTCATCTTATTTTCCTGATTCATATAATTTGCATTGTTTTAAGTCATCTGCCAATTGTTATCTTATTATATAAACTTCATCTTTTCTTTTTCCAGTAACTTTCAGCCCTAATAATGGTTGCTTGTAGCCTTGTTGGAAGTAAAGATGTAAAAAAAAAAAAAAGTCAGAAACAGAGTCCAAAAGCAGAGCCTTGAGGAACTCCACAGTTTATTGTTTCTAACATTTTACATTTTTAATCATAAGATATTCTTTGTTTTCTATTTTTAAGATAACTTTGCAGCTATTTTGGGTTGTTGTTTATTATTACACATTTTATACTGTTTATTACACGTTTCTAATTTGTGCAGTTTGTGCACTACACGTTTATTACACGTTTCTAGTTTATGCAGGAGGACTTCATATTCATAAGTGTCAAAATATACATTTTCTCTTTTTCTAGTTGGCATGAAACAAGATGTATTTTGTTATATGGTTTTTAAAATCAGTGTTCATATGTTCATAATATGTCTTCAATTATTCGTGATAAATAAAATAAGTTTGTATCGTCAGCAAACGTCATTACAACACGTTTTTTTAAAACTTTAAAAAGAGTATAAATATAAATTAAGAATAGAGTAGCTTATAGAAATAGAATGGCTAATAGAAATAGAAGAAATAAAAACGTTTTCTCCAATTTTATTTTAATTGATTGAGAATTTAATTGCTTTAAAATATATATTGAATTTCATTGAGATTTAGTAAGATTTTGTAAAAAAAAAACTAAAAATCATCTACAAATTTTTTTTTAATTGAAAGATATCTGTATAGGGTTTCTAAAATAGTATTTTTAACACCTTTTTACGGAGATTCTATTGTAAAGTTTTAATCATTACAGGGAAATATTTGTATACCAAGCAGCATAAAAAATATTGGTTTTTTGTTTATATATTAGATAGAATACGTACACTGTTATTAACACTGTTGTTATTGGCAACGACAGTTCTAGCTAAAGTATAAGTTAGAGGAACGTTGAAGCCCTTTAAAAACAGCGTTTTATTAAATAGATGTTAAAAAAGTTCAAAAACGGCATTTTATTAAATAGATCTTTTAAAAGTAGATTAAAAATGAGGAACCGTGGCGCAATGGTGGCGCACTTGCCTCAGAAATAAATGATTCGTGTGTCAAACCCAGCCTTTAAACATGTTTAGCGACCGGTTAAAAAGGAGGCCTGAGTTAGTCCTATAAACATCCTGTTGGACTAAATTTAAGGGGTTGTGCATAAAGTACGTGCGCCAAAAATTTATACATTTTATCTCCTTCCTTCCCTTGCTGCCATGTATACTTTTAAGTCCCTCTCTCCCTAAAAAGTACGTACGCTTCTGAAATACCCCGTCCCCCCATTTTTTTTTCATGATTAGAAAAGTTTTGATTTAGAAAAAATTGTATAAATTAAGCAGCATTTTTTAAATCAAAGCGTTTTTTAAAGTTGATATCCATTACTTTATTGAACGGATTGTGCAGATACCTCCTACCCTAATTTTTTAAAGATATCTTTTACGACCCTAAAGCCCTTCGTTTCGGCACTAGATCCCAACTTTAATGACACATGTAAAAAATATTTATTTTAATAAAACTAATTTTTTTTACATAATTGTATGTGTGTAAGGCAGAGTGGTTAATGCGAACGATTTCATATTGGAGACGGAAGATCGAATCTCAGACAAATCGCAATTTACTTTTTATTTTTAAAAGTCATAAAACTTATAAAAAATAATTTACTTTTTATTCTTTGAAAATTTGTTTTAATGACGAATCAAGTAATAAAAAACTTTACTTTAGACATTTTTTTTAAGTACATCTCTTTAATCCGTAAAAGAGAAGTCTTACGCAAGTTTAGTAAAATTGAAAACAAAGCTTGAAACCCAGAGCCGGGGCAACCTCCCCCCCTCCCCATGTAAGGATGGGTGGACGACTAGCAAAAATAAGAGTCTTTTTGGATATTTAACGAGCTCTTTTATAGCAATACCTTGCGGAAGATATTTTAGGATTTTGTGGCCCTAATGACAGGTTTTTTTGGGCCTCCAACCCATTAGCCACGACACTGCTAAAACCTGTTTTTGCGGACTCAAAAAAGGGGATTGCCTAAAATACAAGTCCACCTTACTTAGGGCCAATGTATGAGGAGTAGCATGTGTGTGCATAGAAGGACACTATACCCTCAACTTCCCTATATGATACACCCTTATATATATATGTATATATATATATATATATATATATATATATATATATATATATATATATATATATATATATTTATTTATTTATTTATTACCCACTATATATAATACAAGGTAAATTATTATAGATTTACAATAAGTTTATCTTGGAATATTTACATCAAGAATATCTTTGAAAATATTTCTTTGCTCCAATGAGTTCCAGAATTCAATTGCATAGCCCAACCTTTGAAGATCTTTTTCGAGAATTATATTTTTTAACACAATAATTTTTACTTTTTTTTGTTTTGCATTAAGTTCTCCAGATTTAGTTCATTTCGATTGCATAAACCTATAAAATCATCTAGAAAGGAGTGCTTAGGGGTTTAGTTTTTAAACTGCGAATTTACAAAACCAAAGGTCGTTTTATTGCTCAATATGCAAATAAATAAATTTAACTTGTTTTGCTGTACAAATTTTGACACATCCAGGATGCAAAACAAAAAAAAATGAATAAGAGTTTGGATTATTTTCCTGAACTTTGATATTCTATTATCAATATTTGAATAATTAAGTGAGGCAAAAGAAGAGCTTAAAGTACTCCAAATAAAACCTAGATGATTAAGTTTATCATCCAGTTTTATTTGTTGGTGGTCGATTATTATCATGCAGTTTGCAATTTGTTTTTTTCCGGTGAACAAGAACTCGGTCTTTTTAGGATTCAACTTTATACAATTTGCGTTAGTGTATATATTACAAGCTTTAGTTGTGTTAGTGTATATATTACAAGCTGCTATAAGCTTTTTAGTTCCAGACAGGGTATAAGAAGGATGATGTCATCAGCGTATGCTACAACACCTGTGTAAAAATTATAAATTGATGTTCCTACGATACTTCATTTAGTATGGTTTCAAGTAGGCTTTGAGTATATATATTATAAAGGTGAGAAGACAAAATCGATCCTTGTCTCACTCCTTGTGGTAGATAAAATAGATAGGATTTGCATTATAGATAAGTGACAGAAGCGCTGCTTTCATGGTACAATGACGGTATAGTATTATTAATATAAAGCGGTAATTTTTTATTCTCGTATAGTTTCTCAAATAGAATGTTCCTGCTATAGCTGTCAAATGCTTTTTCAGCATCTAGGGAAAAGAGATAGGCAGGCGAGTTGTTGTTATTGTAATGTTTTGTCGTTTCACTTATAATAATTTCGGCATGTAAGGTCGAGCTGTTTTTTGTAAAACCGAATAGAAGACGATGAGTTTTTTTTATCTCAGGGCAGATATTCTATTAGTTTTGTAAAGATTAGAATTCTGCTAATACCACGGTAGTTATTCAGATCAGTTAATAATTTTCTATAAGATTTAGGAAGAGGTTTAATGAATGATGTAGACATCGATTTCGAGGCCTGACTGTGGTTAATAATAAAGTTAAAGAATTTCCTTAGCCACTCTGTCAGGGTTTTGCAACGTGCATGTTTTAGATGTTCTGCAGAGATTCCAAACGCATCTTTGCTCTTGTTTAATTTTAGGCGAGAGATTTTAGCTGTTTTAATATTTTCATTTGATATTATTACCATATCAAATTTGGTACAAGGTGAAACCAGAGATAAATCCTAATATTGCTTCTTTGTAGCTAGACATTTGAAGTTCATCGCAGTACAAAAACACTTCTTCAAAATCAATATCCTTTTGGTCAAAATTATCAACAGAACACAACCTTTTCCAACTAAGAGAAAAAATAGAGCCATTAGAATATGGCTCAAACATTAGGCAGTTAGGATGACTCGATCCAACAATGGAGTTTCGCAGAAGAATCCGTTTTAACGATGATTTTAACTGCACTACATCAGGATTGTTGTTGTAACCGTTTTTTCCACGAATGCAAGCAAATAGTAGTTCAAGATGATCTTGGGAATATTTGTAAGTTAGAACATACTTAAATGGTTTCTCATGAACTGTTAACAGATCGAAGGATAATTTTAGAGTGCTTTTAGCATCTACAATTAAACCTAAAACAAATGTCTTTCTTTGATGTAAAAGCAATGGAATGCTATTAATATCAGTCAACTTGTTCAGATAAGTAATTGTAGTGTTTAAAAAATCTTTCCAATAAAGCTGATTATTTAGATATAGAGGTTTCTTAAAGTGTTTACCATTTGGATTTCTGGAATTGAGCATATCAAATAATTTATCAATAACTCTTATAAAACGGATTGTACTAATTGCTCCTAAGAAAGATGGATGCTGCAATACCATTAAAAATTCAATTGCATCAGCAACAGAGCTGCTAAGTGTTTGGCCAGCTATCTTGACATTCATTTTGCGGCGATGAAATTCAATATGTTTTCTTGAAATTTTGTTTGCAAATTTTAAACCTTCAAGCTCTTGTAACTTAAACAAAGCTTTAATATAACTCCATTTAATATAGCAGCCCTCATCATCAATAAAAACACCTAAATCATTTAGAGAATTTCTAGCTAATTTAAGCATATGGCATGGGTCTAGGAAAATATGGAGCAGTTGATTGTTATATAAAAAAGTACTAACTATATTGTCTATGACATTGCCAAACTTACATCCAAATGGGACAACAGAATTTAAATTTGTACTAGTACTATCAAAAATAATACTTTTGATACAAAGTTCATGTCAAAGCCGCATTTAAAATATTTTTGATAAAACATGTTAAATCACTTGCTTTAACTTTATTTGATAAAACATAACCAACGGGTGTTTTCCAATGTCCTCGCAAACCAACTAACATAAAAATTAATGCCTCTGTAGCTGGAGTATCAGGTTCACATACAGAAATATCTTTACCAAAATCACAAAAACCAATATAGTGACCTGAACTTTTGTCATAAATTATACTGTTTTTAATTGCCATAGCAAAAATAATAAGAGCACAATGCTTAAAATTAATATCTGTTTTCTGTTTATCAGCAAGATATGAAAAAACATCAAGGAATAAACCGGGATCACAATTTACAGATGATTTCCAATGTGATATTGAACCGGCAGCTGGAAGACATAACATTGGCCGAAGAAAGTTATACGCACGTGGAGAATAAAAATGAAGAGTTAAAGCGAAATTTTTTACTTCATCGTTGTATCTGTGACCTTTTGGGTTAATATTTTGATTGGAAAATTGGTTCTTAATAATTTCATATGAGAGTCCAGAAAAATGTTCGCTTAAAACAGTTCCAGCATCAGTAGTCAAATAATTTTTAGATTTTAAAAGGGAAACCATGTCTTGTAAAGAGCAGATTTTCTTTTCTTTTCTTCTTAATTTTTGTTGTAAAACCTTAACTTTTTTTTTTAATTTTTCTTTTGCTGGTGATAAAGATTTTATAGATTGTGTTAAAGATTGACTAGTGTGGTCATTTTGATCAGTAGTGCTTTCTGGCTGATCATTATGTGTTGAATTAATTTCTTTGCTTGGTTTGTCAATAACAGGGCAAACATCAAACTTTGTTTTTTTCGAAAAGGGATCAAATTTAGATAATGAATTTACTGATGTTCATATTGATGGGAGTTTCCTTTTAATCTTTTGAATATTTGTAGAAAATACAAAAATTGATGGCACAGCATTACATTTTAAAACAGGCTTATGATAATGATCAAGAATTAGATTTTTTTTTGTCTGGGATACAGTAATTGCAGTCTGATTCTAAAAAATGGTCGCTGCAGATACAGGTGTGTTTGGATGGAAGAAAATTTTCACGTTTCAAAGCAATAGTCTATTTTTTACATAATTCAGAATTTTGAAAAGGAAATTTATGAAAGGATTTCTTGCCACCTTTTATGTATCTATTAGAACATCCATATGCAGCACAAGAATTTACCAATTTGTGATGAAAATAGTTGAATTAGATAAATACTTCAGCAAGGTAAAAGAAATAATGTTTTCTGCCCGATATAATAATGGCTGATTAAAATAGTAAACAAATAAATCGGCTTCACTTTTATTTTATAAAAATCTACACCTTTTCAAGATGTAAATGAGAACATGAAAGTTGTAATTAAGAAGTCGTAATATGTAATTAAGAAACACAACATGTAATTGAGAAAACGTTATATGTAATTGAGAAACACAACATGTAAATAAGAAGTCGTAACATGTAATTAAGAAACACAACATGTAATTGAGAAAACTTAAGATATAATTGAGAAATCGTAATATGTAATTGAGAAATCGTAACTTGTAATTGAGAACACATAAATTAAAATAGCAAATTCACAGTCTAAGTTTGTAGGTTGTTACAAAAGGTCTTTTTGGACATGAATTTAAGTTATAATCTTAAATTTTGCTTTTGTATGCACAAGTAATAATAATGGAATTGAAAGATCGTTGTGTTATATGCCAATACACTATGATCCGAAAGTCTGTGATTAAGCTAAATCCGTGTCAACATTTATGTCACCAAATTTGTTTACGTCCAGTTCTGGAACAACCAGATTCAAGTTGTCCGATTTGTCGGCATGAAATACACACAACTGAACAAGTTAAAAGGAAACGTTACGTTTTATCTTCTCCAAATGACAGGAGAAAAGTTGTTGAATGTGCGGAGCGATTTGAAGATTGGGTGAATCTCGCGCAAACGCTAGGTATCAAATATAAGACAGCATACAATTGGGTTCGCAGCGGAAATTCAAATTTCATCGGAAAAGGAGGTTTTAAACCGAAAAAGTTGACCGAAGATCAAATCGAAGAAACATTAACATGGATTGAAAATGATTGTCAATTAACATTGGTGGCCATCAAAACAAAGATATTAAGACAATTTAACATAAACGTTAGCACAACAACAATAGCAAATTACTTCGAAGGCAGATTGTTCTCATTAAAAAAAGTGCCCAAGGAGCTTTCTACAATGAACAGTTATGAAAACAAACAAAAAAGAGCTGAATATGTTAGAAACATCAACGAACATATCAGAAATGGTCGTAAGATAGTTTGGTTGGATGAAACAAATTTTAACCTTTTTTGTAGAAAAACGCAAGGACGCGCGAGACAAGGTAAAAGAGCAATTATGAAAGTACCTGCTTCAAAAAGTTTAAACATACACTTTAAACATACACTCGCAGCTATTTCAACTACAAATGTCGTCATGATAGAAACTCACAGGGGATCATTTAAAGCAGATTCCTGTAACGAGTGGATGTTGGCTATGTTTCACGAGTGGGTTACATCCGGGAATCGTTTGGAGGATTTGGTCGTCGTAACAGATAATGCTCCTTGTTACGCTCGTTTGCAAAGGGTGTTTGATAATTCACCAGCTCAGTTGTTACGTTTGGGACCTTACAGTCCAATGTTGAACCCGGTGGAAACGATCTGGTCCAAAATTAAAAGTAACGTTAAAAATGCAATTCGCATTCCACCTGTATTAGGTGACGGGATTGCGGAACAGCGCATGCAGTACTTAGAACGAATTGTAATTGAGGCGAAAAATACTATAATGGGAAGAGATTGTGCACGTGCGGTACAACACACAACCACGCACTATGCAACTATTTTAAATATGGAAGACGTACAAGTTGGTGCTTAAATGACCAATGAAGTGATTTTTAATTATATAATTTTTAATTATAATTTTTAATTGAATTATAAATTTTTCCCTAAAATGTTTTTAGTGTTTATTATGTTAAATTCATTTGCCCAAAAATTATAAATTTTTCCCTAAATTTTTCTCTAAAAAATTAAATTTACGCTACAAATCTTGCGTCATTTTTAAGTGCGTCATTTTATACGCTCCATTTTTTTACGCTCCATTTTTTTACGCGCCATTTTTTTTAAGCGCCATTTTACACTTACTCCTTTAAAGCGATATCTAAATTAAAATTTTCGTGTTCTCAATTACATCTTTCTATTTCTTAATTACAACTTACATTTTCTCAATTACATGTTACGATTCTTAATTACAATTTTCGTTTTCTAAATTACATCTTATGTTTCTTAATTACAACTTACGTTTTCTCAATTACATCTTACGTTTCTTAATTACAACTTTTGTTTTCTCAGTTACATCTTACGATTCTTAATTACAATTATAGTTTTCTCAATTACATCTTGAAAAGGTGTAGTCATTTATTTACGTCATTGTTATATACTACTAGGACACCCCAGAATGCTTTGCGCATACGATTACACTCAACTAAAGAGTCGACAGGTTGTGGTTGTGTGCTCTACACTTAATATACTTTGATTTAAAAAATATTGCTCGCAAAAAAGTATTTCTCGTGAATGTGAAAAAACATTTAATTTGTTATGTAAAAGGAACTCATAATTTGTTTTGTAAAAAAGGTGGCTTCATTTGAAGACGCCACAATAATATTAGAAGTTTATTCACCACATTGCTTAACAGAGTTTGCGTAAATGTTTATCAGAACCGCACCTGAAACCTCTTGTTAATGAGAATTTAAATTAATGTTTAACAAATAAAAGTAGCTAATTGACAGACTGTATTTTTTTACGTATGCGTTACGCTTGTTAGTTCCATGACAAAAAAAATCTGGATACTGCATCTATATTTAAAAAACACAAAAATGAAAAAAGATAGGGAATATGGTGAAGGAGTGCGTGAAGTTATCAGTACCTACTCAAATTATTAGACTCAAATTCAATTTTCAACTTTTCGTCTTTTTAGTTTAAAAAAAATGCACTAGAAGCAATCACAACTTAATTTTTTTTGAGTAGCTTACAAGAAAAACTGTACTATATTGTCTAATTGAGTTTATAAGAATCCTACAAAAATCCTTATCTCGACATTTAAATGAACACTAGACTTCGAGGGTTATTCAGTAACAGAGAAGCTGTTTAACCAGAAGTTTTTAGCTTTTTCTAAGATTGCTGTGCTAAATCTTAAGTATTACGCGTAATTTTAAATTTAACCACGCATTTTAAATCTAGCCATGACTGAAATGAATTTATGAACTGCACTTATATCAAGTTTAATAAAAAATCAGAACAGAAAACTAGGTCATCAAACTCCATTACTTTTAATATAAAACTAAAGAATCATAATTGCACAAGGGAACTTGAAAACCTAAAAAAGTACGACATTAAAGTTGATTTCCTGTCTCCATAGAACCGAAATTAGTACCAAGCTGTTCTTCACCTATAAAACAAACGGATATAATATAAGGCTTTAAAGTCTTGAACATAATGTGACGGTTTTATAATGTACCAATAAAATTTAATTTTATAAAGAAAATTAACAAAAAATTAATCAAAAATGTTGAAGTTGTAACCTACTTTCAAGTTTTGTAACTATAACAACGGTAATTACCATTTTAAAGGTAGTTAAAATCTTGTCATAATGAAGATATTTCGCTAAAACAAGGTTTAAAATATAAAATATAATATGCTTTTTCTTAATCCTTATGTTGGGAGGATCCTAAATATTTTTGCAGAAGATTTCTTTTATGTTTTAATTCTTTAATATAGATGCCGATGCTTCTCCAATGTCAAATTCTTATAGTATGCTGTACTTTTTTGTTTAAATTTCATATAGTGAGGTTTTTGTCGAGATAAAATGTTAAAGCAACCTTTAACATTTTATCTCGACAATTTAAATTTAATCGAAGTTTAGCCAAATCAAAGTTAACTGTTAAAATGTATAGTTGAATTAAATATGTTACAAAGGTATTCAATTGTATATAGAGTGACCAGTCGTCCCGGTTTTCCGGGATTATCCTGGTTTTAAAAAGGTCATCGGGACACTCCACTATTGGTTTTGAAACAAGCAATATTTTTGGAAAAAAGAAATTAAAAAATGATTTTCAATTTTTTAATAACAACGCATTAATTACCGTATTGGTCAAGTTACCGTAACGAATAAACAATGTTTCCATTGAAACTTATTAACTCTGACGAACTAATCTAGAAAGATTTTGCCAGATTTTTTCCTCTTTTTTCATTCCTGTTTTGTATTTTTAAAGTACGGTCACCCAAATTACATACACTTATGCGCAATTCGAAGTAAAAATTCTAGTTAAGCAAAGACTTTTTCTCGAAGCGATAAAAAGTAGTAAGAATTACCAAATGGTCTGGCTAGTTTAGTCGTACTAGGGTACGACTAAAAAAGTGAAACAAGTTTCCATCAACTGTAACTGCACAACAAAGTAATGGTGACGAAGGTGCGAAAAATTTATGTATTTATAATGAAAATGAACTTGAACCCAAAACCAATCTTAAATTATTATCAGTTTTAGATGAGTTAAATTTAGAAATACAAAAAAAGTCAATGTTTTATAGTACCAATTATTGGATATAGTTTTAAATCTTTGAATAAAAAACGTCATATTTACGAAGCCGCTGGAATAAGATTAAGAAATACGGATTTTAATATTTACGTCCAGGTATATGTATACACATTTACGAAAGATATATTAATATGTAAACGCCTTCAAAATAGAATATAAAGCTCTGTATACCTAGGGTTACAAAACTTCTTTCTTTTACTAAAGAGATTGCACTATATAATGTCTAGATAAAATAATTTTTTGTTTTTAAACACATTGAGTTTGAAATAATAATTTTTGCTGCCATATTTTTATTATAATATGATTGACTGTTTCGTAGTTTGGTTCACTATTCTATTCTAACAAAACCAATGTATATATACATTGGTATTTTTTAAGCAAGTTTTGTATAGGCTATATATATATAGACTATACAAAACTTGCTTAAAAAATAAAATATTGCCAGCCAGTTATTGGCTCTCATGACAGTACTTTTACATCCAACACACCCTTTTAAAAAATTTTATAAAAAAAATGATTGCATTAAAAATAAATAAAAAACAAAAAAAAACTACTCATATTTTAAATAACATTTTAGGACCTTTTTTTATTGCAAAAATATACATATATTTATAATTGCATATTACATTATATATAAATAACTCTATTGTATTATTAATACGAACAACAAACTTTAAAAGTAGTATGCATTTTATTTTTATTTTTAACATGAAAGTATTAATGTATCGTTTCTAAACTTTGAACTCTCCGATTACGCTCAGCAAATTTAGAGCGATATTCATCTAGAAGAGAATCAATTGGCGATTTTTGATTATTTGCTGTAACTTGATTTGACTCAGAAGATGTTATTTGAATTTTAGGAATTCCCCGTGGAGCTGATGATAAAACAGAAACAAGTGGAGGAGGTGGTGGAGGTGGTGGTGGAGGTGGAGGCGGTGGTGGAGGCGGAGAAAAAGATGATGTTAAACATAGTGTGGGCGGTTCCTGAATTGTGTTTAAAGATGTCTTATTTTTTATTATATTCATTGGTATAACACTTTTAACGTTATTATCTTCCGCATTCTCTTCCACTCTTACCATAATAGGAGATCCCATTCTATTCATTGGAGGAGGAAGCAAAAAAGAAGCGCCTGTTCGTCTACGTTTATCTTGATTTTCACCATAATATGGAGCAGCCGAAGGACCTACTGAAGGTCTTTTATTTCTTGATGGTGTTGATATAGGCGAAGGTAGTTTCTCTTCAATTTGAAACATTTCGTTTACAAAACCTACGTACTCTCCTCCTGGAGTGTCAAGTAATCTTAAATTAGTTTCGTGAGTGACGTATGGATTTTCTGTATGTGAAGTTTCATGGTACGACGCTGTTCTTTGTTTTAACAAAAGTAATATTTTTAGATCTTCTATTTGTGCTTCGTGACGTTTAAGTTTGCGGTATACTCTACAAAATTAAAACATGTTCATTAAAAATAAAAATAATACCGGAATATCTCAATAGCGGTCTTAGATTATTTACTTTTTTAAAAATACCGTTACTAAGAAATGCTGTCATACTGCGTGACATGCATAATCTCAAATTGTGAGTGACGTAACAATATTAACGTCTTTAACTATAAAAATAATAACTAAACATTTACTTTCTCTAATTTATATTGACGTAACACAAATTATTTTTGTTTAAATATTTAGGCAAGTATTTAAATATAATAAAAATAATTCTAGTAAATATTTTTAAAACAAAATAATTAAAAAAAAAGCATTTTAAAGTTCTGACGTTGTTATAAAAAAAAAACTTTTTAGATGTAACATACAGTTACTTAATTAAAGGGGGCTAGGGCAGCTGTGGAGCTGCAGTTTTGGGGGCACCAATTCAAAATAAAACAGTTTTTTAAATAAAAACTCTGGAAATAAAATCTTTGAATAATAAAATAAAAAGGGGTTTCCAGCTTTAAAGTTTTCTATGGTCCCGAAAAGACCTTATCCCCTAATAGTAGCATACGATGATTGGGACGTACATTAAAGGTTAGTTTTATGTTTAATTGTCTTAATTTAAAAATTAAACTTAAAAAAGGACTGTAAATTAAATTGAATAAAATGAAAAAAATTTTAAATTAGTTTCACCTCAAAAAAGATTCAAGTCACACAAAAAAAGCTCTGTTAAAAATCTTTCTAACATCTAATATTTGGGTCCTTTCAAAAACATCTCTCATAGAAACCTTTGTCTCGTATCATCATATATTGAGTGTTGACTAAACATAAGTAGTGAGGCATTATTCGACATTAAAGTTTTCAACTAATTTAATGACGATACATTATCTGAATCTTTTATAATATACTAAATTTAAATGAATATTTTAATATATACAAAACAGCTAGAGAGATATTTTATAAATTAGACATATTATATACGAAACAATAAGATTATATTTGTAGGTGTAAAACCTGCGTTTTTGTGTTTTGATGAAGACGCAATTTATTATAAATTATACACTATATATATAGTACTTTTTTTTTTTGTTTTGTTTTTTTGTTATTCACCTACTCAAGGCCGAGAAGGCCACTAAAGACGAGGAGACTACTTAGTAGTGGTTATAACCCTCTCTCAACTCTATAACTCCGAAACACGAACCTTGACGAACAAGGCCCCTGCGCGGAGAAACAAGTATAGTATACTTTATAATTATATTAATAATGTAATTTTTATTACAGTATTATTATATATATATATATATATATATATATATATATATATATATATATATATATATATATATATATATATATATACATATATATATATATATATATATATATATATATATATATATATATATATATATATATACATATATATATATATATATATATATATATATATATATATATATATATACATATATATATATATATATATATATATATATATATATACATATATATATATATATATATATATATATATATATATATATATATATATATATATATATATATATATATATATATATATATATATAATTATATATATATATATATGTATATATATATTTGTATATATATATATATATATATATGTATATATATATATATATATATATATATATATATGTATATATATATATATATATACATATATATATATGTATATATATATATATATATATATATACATATATATATATATATATATGTATATATATATTTGTATATATATATATACATATACATACATATATATATATATATATATATAAATATATATATATATATATATATATATATATATATATATATATGATCTTACGCTCTAGAGCTTTGTAAAAAAAAAAAAAAAAAATGGTAACGCAAAGACATGATAAACTTGAAAGAAATGTTATGAAATAATTTTTTGTTTCCGAGTAAATAAAAACTATATAAACAAATAATCAAGAAATAGGAAGCTGTATACAACAAAACAAAATAAACGTATTTATCCGCCGGGTTATTTTTTTATTTTTTACTTGTTAACATATTTGAAGTCAGTGATTAGTAAATTATGTAACAGTAATAAATATAATAACTGTAGTATTAGCTGAACTTAATTTCGCTGATTTTAATTTCGATCAAAATGGTTGACTGATCATTTAGTTTTCTTATACCTAAAGTAGTTTTTAATAATTTACTGTTTGGGAATATGAGTTAACAATTATTTTATTTAGTAATAAATTAATTATTTAAAACAGTGGTTCCTAACCTTTTTTTAATCCCCCTTCCCCTTCTTTTTTACTTTTTTCAGAAAAGTATAAATGTTGTTTTCCCCTAGGCACTTGTAGTTTTTTTTTATTTTTTATTATTTATTTAATTTGCCGTTGATAAATATTACGAAAAAGAAATTACAATAAAAGAAAATCCTGGCCGGAGCAAGAAGAAGACAGGTTGTCTTATCACCGAGCCCCGTCACACAAAAATTTACATGCACAATAAATGATAAACGACAAAAAGACAGTTTAAATACAAAAACAAAAACAAATCAAAAACTTCAGCTATAAAATAATTTGTTGCTAACAATCTTCAAGCAGAATAATTTTAAAAATAAAAAAGTAAAAACGACAAAAAGTCATGAAAGTTATAAAAACACACAAAAAAATGTGTTGTTTAATTGGAAAAAAAAAAAAAAAAAAAAAAAGCAATATATGTAAACATAAGTATTTAGGCTGATTATTTAATATCATCAAAAATATGAACGAAAAAGACAATTTTATTTTCGTTATCTTTATACTAATGGTTTGAAACCATTTTAATAAAAGCTAAAGAAAGTGTTAAAGATTTAATTTATTTTTAAGTGATTTAGTTTAAACCTTTAAATTGTTTTCAAAAAAGGTTTTTGAAATCTAGTATATCGAATTCCATGTTCAGTAAATGCCGTTTTGAATCATCCTTAAAACTTTGCAAAGTGCAGCTTAAAACGAAGTTTTGTTTTTTACTAAAAATTGGAAGAAATTCTTTCCAAACTAAAGGCCCCCGATATTGAATTTGGTACGAACTTAATTTAAGAAAGTTTATGGGAACCACAAAGTTATTCACTGAAAATTTGGTTGGATATTTATGGGAGATTTCATTAAAGTAGGATTGAAATGTTACTGGAGAAAACCCAAGTTTTGCTTCAAACATAAATAACATTACTTGATGAATATTAAGCTTATAAATATTTAAAGCTCCAAGCTGACGTAAGAGAGGTTCGCATTGTGTTTTTTTATTTGCCCCAAATACTATCCTGCAAGCATGTTTTTGTTTACTATAAATTTTTTTGAGTTTAGTGTGATTAGTGCTACCCCAGGAAATGTTACAGTATGAAAGATAGCTGTATATAAACGAAAAATATAAATTTTTTAAAGACTCGTTATCAAGAAAAGGCTTCGTTCGGTATAACATGGCAATATTTTTTGAGATCTTACCTTCAATATATTTAATATGAAATTTCCATGACAATTTTTCATCTAAGAGCACTCCCAGAAAGTTTGTAGTCAATTCCCTTTTAATTATTTTATTATTGATTAAAAGATTGGGTAGTTTAAGAAGAATATTCTCGGCTTTACTAGGTTTATGGAATAGGATAAATTTTGTTTTCTCTACATTTAAAGATAGTTTAGTTTAATAGATAGTCGGTTACTTATAAACCACTCGTTGATCTTGTCTAATTCTTCGTTAAATATTTTAAAAAGAACAGTAATATCTTTGTGAGAATAAAACAAATTAGTGTCATCTGCAAATAAGATAGTATTTAATACTTTTGATGATAAATATAAATCATTTATATAAAGTTGTAAGAGTTCTGCTCCTGAAATATTTGATCAGAAGAAATATTAAAAAAAAAAATCAACATCCTATGTGTACTTAAAATGATAACAAAATAATGTTAAAATTTTTTAATTTTTTATTAAAACTTACAATAACTTTACCTATTTATTTCCGCTATCAAAAGTCAAAATTAGTCACTGGAAGAAGGGGATCAAGGGGGGGAGGGTACTTCCTGTTTTTAAAAACATTTGTTTATAATATGATTTTAATATTTTATCTTTGTGCTTTTCAGATTATAAAAACTATAAAAAAATATTATAAAAAAAAAAAATTAATATTATAACAAAAAATGTTATAAAATCAACGATTTCAAATGTTTTTGTTGAAAATACTAATGAATATATAATAAAATATTTAATAAAAATTAGATTTAATACTTTCTGATATATTTTTATAAAAAACATAAATAAAGAAAATATTAGTTCGGAGTTCGATCCCCACCACGAAAAACATTTTTTGAAATTCGCTTAAAGTTAAAGTTTTTTAACCTTACCGGAAGGGGCCAAGACCTACCCAAGACCTACCCAAGCCCCAAAACCGTTTATACAAGTTGGATCCGAGTCAGGATCCATTGATAACCGACCTAGACCTGACCCATTGATTAAGTAGATCCTACTTATACATCAAAAGCTCATACAAAAAAAAAAAAAAAAAAAATTATAAAAAAATATTTAAATAAATAGTACTACTTTTTTCTTTCTTTTTTTCAAATTTTATTATTGGACTGTGTTAATTAATATATCTTACTAATATTATTTACTAATATTAATTTACTTATTATTATTATTTGAGTACAAAATCACCAGGCAAAATTATTCTTTTAGAATATATTTCTTCAGTAAAACATCTGATTTTCTCATAAAAAAGTGCCATCTATCTAAATCTTCTTCACTTCGGACTATATACTAAGCAATGTAAATCAGAGCCAACTATATATATAACTTTTACATCTATAAGTAATATGCGTTCTATCTCTAAAACGTTATTGAATACCAAATATTTTTCCTTATTTGAGTAAACACCACCATCTCTGACAAGAATTATCTGATTTAATAAAATCGATACTTTTACCATTATTGTCTAATTGCTAAAGTCGTTTTATCTTTATAATAGCCTTTTTGTCTTATATAATAAATTTTAATTATGCCTACATCTTTTAACTCAAAATAAAATTTTAAAGCAGAGGCTTTTTGTTTGTTTGATTGCACAAAGTACTTTTAGATAAGTTAAAATTTTTTGCCTTTTAATTGGTTTGGGGAACGCTGCAAAATCAAAATGTTTCGATATTTTAATAATTAGATTTGCACATCGTAGTATAAGATATCTAATATATCTAATCCTATGATGTGCAACCATCAGACAAATTTCTTATCGAAAAACTCCTGAGTTTTTTAGTCATCCAATAATTTAAAACACTTTTTAAAAGGTGTCCAAACAATTAAAATATATATATATATATATATATATATATATATATATATATATATATATATATATATATATATATATATATATATATATATATATATATATATATATATATATATATATATATATATATATATATATATATATATATGATATACTTGTCTTAAACACCTTGGAAAAATTTATTTTGTAATAAACTATATGCACAAAAATTTGAATCAAGTAGACGAATTTCAGTTATGCAAAATCAAAAATAAATGTGCTTTTTTTTACGTAAAATTATTTATTTGGAATGACTAAATCGGACGAATTTGTTTCCAATGTTATGATAAGGAGAAATGCTAAACCTTTAAAAAGAAACAATTTTATCTGTTTTTTTTGAGAACCTATATCAAGCATGAATCAAAAGTTTATATTTTTTAAAATGTTTGACATTTTTGAAACGAGTTTTCAAGATGTCAGACGCAAATTTGGTATTACTGTCAACCTTTTTTTTTTTTTTCTCCTGTTGTTTAAGGAAAACCAAGTTTTTTAGTTCGGAGCTTTGTTCAAAGTAGTAACAAAAATAATTTAGTAAGAACTTAGTCATTTTTGTTTAATTACTATTTACTTTTAATAACAATTCAGTTAATTAATTATGGAAATTGAATTTATTAATATAGTTGTAAAAATAAATGTTCTTTATGTTCTATAGAGCATTTAATCTACCGTTTCCTCTTCCACTTTTAATAAGTTCACCTTTATATATATATATATACTTTGAGTATATTGTATAGTAGGTTTTGATGTGTGACACTATTAAATGTCAAATCTAATAACTTGGTGCCCTCAAGTTTTATTTCACTAAGTTGTTTGTTACCTGAAGTTGCACTTATTAAAGCAGTTCTATAGTTAGAACTCTTCCAGATTTACAAAAAATATTGAAATACAAAACTTTCATAAAGTACTCATTGCGCAAACGCAAACGTTTGTCTAAAGTTAAATGATTTAAATGCAAAGTCAACCTTCATATAGACATTGTCATAGCCTGTTATAAAGAAAGCCATGGTTTTAGTAAAAAAAAGGTAATAAAAAACATTGTGAAAAAAATAATAATAATAAGTAAAATAAAACAAACTTGAAAAAAAAACACATAAATAATACCTTCTTCTCTGATAGAACAAACACACAATCAAAGTTACAATCATAACCATTGAACAAATTATCAAGACAAGCATTATAAATCTTTCATTAAATTCTAACATAGATGCCTTTGATAGAGCTGGTTGGTGTGTCAAAGCTATTGTTTGTTGCGTCATCAAAATAAAGCTTGTGTTCATGTTTGATATATAAAGACTAGTAACATTTACAGGAGTAGTTACTGATGCGCATGAAGCATTTTCTGTTGTTTTTATATTTATTAAAAAAGATTTTACAAAAGAAAAACTGGTTGAATTAAAGCTTTGCAAAGCTGTAGTAGAAAAATTTTTAAAATTTAAATGATTATTTGTTGTTGTTTGATTTGTTAATGTCGTAGAAAATAAATGTTTTGCATAAGAGATACTTTGAGCCGGAATACTACTATTAAACAAAAATGTTTTGTTTGAAGTGATTGTTTCATATATCATAGTTTTAGAAAGGATTGTTAATAAAATTGAGCTCTTCAAAACGTCTTGAGAACCTGACGAATTTAAAAGATTTGTGTTTTTAAAATTAAACTTTGAGGTTGTTTTAGGAGTTTCATAGTAGTCTGTATAACTGTAAACACTGGCCGCTGAATTATAATTACTTCCATAGAAAAAATCAGAAGTCAAAAGTTTTAGTGTTGATTGTAACATTGATGACTGGTTGTAAGTGGAAAATATTTGCGTTGAAAATAATTGATTAATAGACTGATGCGTGGATGGATTGATTGATGATAAAGAGTGTGTTAAAGCAGGTGTCGATGTTTTAATCGAGCTGTACGTATCTTGATCTAATTTACTAGAAAAAATTTTTGTACTGGTTGGACTATAAACTTTGCTCTGAATAGATATAGATGTTTTTGTATGTGTGATAAAAGTATAATTTTTTTTTGTTTCCAGCTGTATTGTCATTATTGAACTGTAATTAAACATAATTGAAGTGGATCTTTCTGCTTTACTTTGTCGACTCTCCGAAAAAAAAGGCAATAAAATACCATTTGAAGTTGATGATACTAATAAATCAAGCTGCATATTGCTGCTTGAAAATGCTTCTGTCGGTTTTTTTGAAGTACTAGTTTCACTATCACTTATAAAAGATTTTTTTTCATAAGTAACTGTTTGTAAAGTGTTAAGTAAACTCGTTGATAAACTTGTTGGTAAACTCGTTAATATACTCGTTGGTAAACTCGTTAATAAACTTGTTGGTAAACTCGTTATTCCACTTGTTGGTAAATTCGGTGAAATCCACAATTCAGTTGTTTTTGAAACATAGTTTGGGTCAGCTAAAGTATCAAAAAATAAATATACTCAATTACAAAAATTTTAAATATCAAACTAAAATCATTTTGCAATTTTTGTTGGTAATTTTGGGGAAAATCGAATGGCTATAGCTGTCTTATCACGAACCCCGTAATATATACGCTAATGTACATAGCTTATAAAATCTGCGTAAATTAAATACAAAATCAAAAGACAAAACCATTTTTTAGTACCGTTAAAATTTACTAAAAATATAATTAAATAGGGATTAACTAACAAACCCAAAACAAAATATGAAAAAAAAGCAAAAAAAAAAACACTAACTGTTCCATACCTTATAATGTTTATGTAACTGAATTGATAAATAAATTATTTTAAAAAGTATATATTTTTGTTGTTGTTGTTTGTCTTTTTTATCTATATATTTTATCAATTTTTTTTTAATGCAAAATAATTGAGAAAAAATATATAGATAAAAAAGACAAAAAAGTAAAAAGTAAACGGTTACGCTCATATATATATATATATATATATATATATATATATATATATATATATATATATATATATATATATATATATATATATATATATATATATATATATATATATATATATATATATATATATATATATATATATATATATATATATATATATATAAATAAATTAAAAAAAAAAAAAAAAAACTCTAATTCCAGCACATACATTCGTAAATTTGCTGTATACAAAACATACAATTTTGAGAATATATAAATTTTTTTAAATCCTCAGTAATAAACAGTTTATTAAATTATTAGTTTCTAATAACAACAATATTGGCAGAGGAGTGAAGAGAAAGGGATAGTTAATTTGAAATAAGAAAATAGATATAAAAGAGTACAGCTTTGGAAACAAGGAGAACGATAAAAAACAAAGAGAAAGGTGATAGAGTGAACAGGTGCTAAGCGGAAGCATATAAAAGAATGGTCAGAGGATTGAAACCTGATTTCATGACTTACAGGTAAGTTGATGCGTATGTATATCCCAAGCCAAGTATGTAACTATTGGGATCTTTGCAAATCAGTTGTAAACACCAATCAACACTGAGATTTAAAGAGAACTTGACAAGTTATGAATAAAACTTAATGCTTTTTTTAAAAAAAATACCTAATCGGCAATTCTTTGACGGGTCAATCCACCCGTTTCTGCAGATAATAGTTCCGTTTTTATCGCAAGTATAATGTCCGTTGATATCGTCGTCATGCTCAACGCATATTTTATCAATACAATCAGGCGGTTTAAAATTGTCATCGCAGGTTAAACTAAATACAAAAATTAAAATAATTAAATTAATTTTTTAATTAATATTTGAAGTACAAGAAATTTTAAAAACTAACACTGTTTAATAAAATTATTCAAACATTTTTTTAATTTGAATAAGTGCTTTAAATAAGTTTTTCTTGATACTAATTATAATAATTATTGGTATCAAAAAGCCAATATTTTTTAGCTAGAATTAAGTTAAAAAGTGGTTTTAGCAAATTATATTTTATCTTTAAACAGTCTGTATAGTTTAAACAACTTTAAACAAACTAAATTAAAATACATACAATATCAAAAATATAAATATATAAAATATAAAAAAATTTAAAACATTGATTAAGAAAAATCAGAAAAAAATCAAGGAAATCTAGGAAACTTATCATGCAAACAAATTTTCCATTCTGAGGCCTTCCATTGTTGTTAGCATACTTTTTATTTTGTGATCGGTTTTTTGTTTTATAAGTTTTTTGTCTGGTAATGTATTTGTTGTATATCTTCGTTCATATTGGTGTTTATAAAAAAAAAAAAATTATTTTTTTATTTTTTTATTGTTATTGTTGTTGAGTACTGTTTTGGGTGTATAGACTGTCTTATTTATTTCTAAATATTCCTCCTATTAATCTTTATTTTTGTCTTGACAACTGTCAAAATACGCTTTGTTTAATATATAATTCTCTTTTATTCTAATGTACTTCATTTCTTTCCTTAGGCGTTCACCGCTCGTGTGTGATCATTCGGCGAACTTTATATGCCTAAGTTTTAAAATAATATTGGGCGTGGCCGGCATGGGTTAGTGTTACGGTCATCTAGCACGACTATTTTCCTAATCGCAATTACTGTCACCGCAAAAGAAGATGTTTGTCTCTGGAAGATGCCTGGGCTAGCTTTTTAGTCATAAGTCATAAATCCATGCATAGGTGTTTAATCCATTATGATTTTCTGGAGTATGGCTGGGCTATCTTGGTTTAGTTCTGAGACAAATCTTTTACGCTGGTTACTAACAATACAAGACTCTAATGAACGACATTAAAAGCACAGACTTATATATTACACCTATACACCCTTATGCACATACAGCCTGTTTACATCGTTTGCATGCTTTTTGTTCTTTCATAGATAAACTATCTTTGTTTGAACTCATCCTTATTTAGATAATATTTTAATTTTAACAGTTAATATGTGGTTGAAATGTAGATATAGATTTGATTGTTATGTATATGTGGTCATCATGTGTGATTGAGTTTTTCATTTAAGGATTCATTAACAAAGAACTTTTATATTATATTATCATGCATTCATTAACTCAGCTTTCAGTTTTCACATGCACAATTTTCATCTTTATTATTATTCAGAGAATATTTTTATATCCTTCATTAAATGTTTACATATATGCCACTAACATTTTTAAAGTTTTTTGTGCAACGTTCTTTTTTGTTATCATGTATTATTCAATTATTGTTATGATTTTGGGTTTCGCATGTTGCTCATATTCCTACACTTTTGATTGGTTATCATATTTCGAATGAGGTATCTATGATAGCTATGATAGCGTTAGAGTTTATTTAAGGCTATTGTTGTTTTGTTGATTAAATTTTTTTTTATAACGAAGTATACTTCTTTCTGATTGTCTAGGGCTTTTTTATGCTAATAATATCTATTTGGTTTTATTTCTTAAAACAAATTTATTAATATTTTTATGTTTCTATTAGAATTTTAATTTATTTTGTTTTCAAAATGGTTTGCTTGATAAACATAAATTTTTTAGGCTATAATTATGCGCTAATTGCACAGTAGTTGAAAAGGTTTTACGAGTTTTCTACGTTTCTTAAATAGGTTATTATAGTGTAAATTTACGAGGCCGTCTTAAAAGAACTAAAAAATTTGTATTTTTAAAAAAGTTGTCTTGTTGCTTTATTAATTCTATATATTGCCGCTACAATTTTATTCTAAAATTTAAAATCATTTGGACTTTTTAAAATTAGAAATAACTAAAAATAGAAATTTGGCTAAATCTAAAAATGAAGCAAAAAATTAAATGATCAGTAAGTCTAAGCTTCATGAGCTGGTATAGTTTCATTTTGATTTACTTTATCCATAAATCCTTTCCTAGTTACTTTTTTAGTTTAATGCCGTTTTTAGTGCACGTTTTATTTATAAATTTTAAACTTTAGTTATCCATTTTGAAAGCATTATATACTAAAAAATTACTAAATGATATATCAAAATCAAAAAAATGTATCCATTGAATTTAATGATGGATAACTCCATCATTAAATTCAATAATAACTTAAATGCACATATAACTCTAATACTTTTTTTTTAACACAAACATATATGTTTGTATTAATTAAAGATATACCTTTAGGGCACCTTTTCAAAATAACAATATTCAATCACAAATTATCTTTTATTTAATTTACTATTTAGTTGTTTAATTGTAAAAACTGCAAGTAAAAAGCTCTTATTTCACGTGTAAAAATGTTGCTATAAAGTATGGGTTTTAAATAAGTATTAAATTACTTCTTCAGCCTAAATATTACTTCAGCCTAAATATTACTTCTTACTTTCTATATTATGAAAGTTTTCCAGATTGAAATAAGCTGCTTCAATCTTAAGGACCCGTTACCATGGTGTTGCTATGGGCATTTTTTAAAAAGGTTTACATTAACATAAATTTTAATAACTTATTTAATTTTTTTAGATTCCACTTATATACTTAAGTTCATTGTAATATTTTAAATGGAATTTTTTTTTTTGATTTTTGACAATAAATAGAGGTATCAAGCCCCTTAAACAGTTATTACTGCAAATCCATAGTTATTTTAATGATACGGAGTTACAATCAATATTTTATCAAACAATAAACTGTACTTCTATTCTTTAATTCAAATTTCTAAATAAGAAAATAAGCCAAACAAGTTTGAACCACTTCCTGTATAATTGGGCTCCGTTTTTATAAACTGTGTACATAAAAAAATATTTTTCAATAAACTCTTATTTTTTTAAGATTTAAACTTTGATAGTGACAGTAATTATAAAGTAAAATTTACTTTTCTATCATTTTAACTATTTAAAAAGAAGTAAACAAGATGAAAATTTAAATGAATACCTTCAATTCCTTAGGAACATTGTGATAAAAAACTTTTATAAATAGGCAACAAAGCCAACCCAAAAATAAATAGAGAAAAAAGAAATCGTTCGCCGTGTAATTTGTGAAAGGACCTTATTTTGTGTTTTATTTTTCTGGAAATTTTTAAACACACATTGTACTTAAAACTTTTGATATCTAAAATACAAAACTAAAGACTTTTTTGTCCTAACCTGAAAAAGTTTTCTAAAAATGCTAATTACTATCACTACTCAAACAATTTTTTTTACCTTGCTGTAAATAATAACTCGTTCTTCGATTTTTTCAAACCACCATTTAACTTTAGTTTTTTATCCTGAATTGAGTCAAGTGAAAACTGCGCTGACAAACTGTTAAACAAACTAGGTGGGTCGACATTTCGATTATAAATGTTTATACTTAAGTTAAAGGTCACCTAAATAGAAATACAGTTATTTATAATTTTATTGAACAAAAAATATGTATTCTTAAAATCAAGTGCGACTACATGTACAAGTACTAATAATTTATAAAAGTAAATATTTGTCCAACAAAACAAACAAGTTGTCATTAGACAAATGTACAACCGTAATTTAGTGGTTAGAGTGTTAAGGTTATGTTTTTATATTTCATAAAACCATATTTTCCATATTATAACATAATATTTAATAACACATTATATTTAATAAACACATTATATTTCAGTAAACCTTATGTTCCATAATTATATTTTTTTGAACTGATCAAGCTTGACCGGCAAGAATTTTTTTTTGAGGTCAAATTAACAATTATTTTTTATTTCGAACGGCCGTTGACCGTTTACCCCCTTTTTTTCTACGCTGAATAATGATATTGCATTTAATATCTTTGGCATTAATTTTTTTTTTCAATTCTTAGACCTTATATTGTTGTATGTATGCATACTTTTTATTTTGTAGTCAATATTTTGCTTTGTATGTTGTTGTTTGGTGATATTATTTGTTTTATATCTTTGTTCATTTTGTTTTCATAAAAAATTTAATTATTTTATTTTTTATTTTTGTAAGTATTATTTAGGTGTATTGCCTGTTCTATTTTTTTCATCATATGAGTACATTTTTAAATATTCTTCTGTTAATCTTTATTTTTTTCTTAACAACTGTCAGAATAAGTTTTGTTTGAAAAATAATTTTATTCTAATGTACTTGATTTTTCCCTTAGGTGTTCACTGCTCGTGTGTGACCATTCGGCGAATTTGTAAGCCAAAGTTTTTTAAGTGATATTTGTACTGCAAAAAAAATTTTTTTAGATTATTTAAGGTGGTACTACCCTATTAAAAACATCAAAAAACAAAAAATTTTTTTTTTCAAATTTTAACAGTTTGAACATCCTGAATTACAAGTATAATTTTTTTTCCCTTTAAAAATTAATATAAAGTATTTAAATTAGTATTTAAAGGCAACAAGGTAATTTCTGAATCCCTAGCAACAGCCTTAGCAACCATGTCTGTTTATATGTTTGTCCTATTTTCACAACTTTTTTGTAAGTTTAGTAAAAAGGTTATTTTGACACAGAACAAAATATTAAAGGTTAATCATATTTTTGTGGTCAGTTTGGATATTTTTTTATTAGATTTTTTTAGTTTATGACATTTTTTATTTTAAAAGCTGTTTTTTTCAGAATAATATTTTTCAAATATTTTTAAACTAGAACATTAATATCTCAGAAGTTATTGACTCTTTTTCTTTGAAATTTTCACAGCTTATTCATTGATGTTGTAGAAAAGAATGGTAGTAAAATAATCAAAAAATACTTATTATTTCGACCAGAATTTAAAATTTTACATACCCCACGAACCATTTTTTATGATTTTTACAGGGTAATATCTGCCATTTTACTTTGGCTCTGTAGTTTTAAAAAATTCTACTAGGGGCCCTCCATCAATCATTTAGCAATATGTTTGTAAAATTTAAAGCTTTTATCTCAAATTTTACTCAAGTTATTTATGTTCTTGTGACCGCATATTTTTTTGCTTTTTTTTGCTGCCTCAGCATTTTTTTTATACAAATAATTTAAAAAATGATGTTTTTTATATTCAGTTTTTTATCTACTATCAAAAAATGTTTATCATTTTAAGAAAAGTATCATATTCTGAAAAATAAAAAATGCAGGGTAGTACTATCTTAAGAAAAATCGGCCTAATGTATTATGGAAAAATAATATTTTTTGGAAAACAATAACTTTTTTTAAAAAGCTGTTTGTTTGTTTTTAATTTATTTAGGTGCGCAAAGAGGTCCTGAAGGTCTTATCACAGAGGACCGCGGATGAGAATTTAATTGGAAGTTCACGCCTCCTTCCAAACCGATGTCACAAAACCTGTCCAGAGTCGGGTTTGAACCACGGATCCTTTGTTTCTGAGGCAAGGGCGCAACTACTGCGTCACGGCTGCTTTTAATTAACTTACGTAAAAAGCTGTCAACCCTTATGGCACCAAAAAATATTTGGTGCTAACCATTTTACTATCTGTTTTTTTTTTCCTTTTTATGAAAATGAGAGAATATAAAGAACTTTAAAATTGATAATACTACTGGTTTCGTTGCAATCAAAATACCACGCAAAAAATTATTAATGTTTTGGCATAAAACAGAGCAAGAGTCATTTCTATGCAAAAAAATTATTGATAAAAGTTTCAACTTTTATTTTCAGTACAAAGTTTAGTTTCAGATTACAACGATTATTGAGTGGTACATACGTGGTCTTCAATATTCGATCCCAAATCTTACTGCTGAACTACTCAATTGTGTTTTTCCATGTAAACTCTTGCGTTTCTCTGAATCTTTACTGTCGATGGCACAGTAATAATATTGCAAGTTATTGGTTTTGAATAAATAACATGTAAACATTAAGAAGTAACATAAAACAAAGTTGCCAGTACGCTTGTTTTCATAGCAATTTGACTTATGAAAACACCTAGAAAAATCTCGCAGACAACTAAGTCATACACCTGTAAGACAACCACGATCAACGAGATCTTTTTTATTTTTTTTTTAATTTAGTAGGTTTGCATTAACACCTTTTTCATAGTGTCTCACACAATTTATATTAACAGCTTGAATACCAGGATAAATGTTTTTGTAATTGATGAATATTTTACTTTTATTGTGTCCTAAAATGTTAATCCTAAAGCATACACTTTTAAATAGATGTTAAAAATATACGTTTTGCACCCATCCATGTTAAACCGTCAGAAAATTTCAGAAATCACAGAAAATGTCCAGATATTTTTATTCTAAAAACAGTAGGTGCCAATATTTTATAGAATTATACAAACTTTTTTAGAAATTTATAAACAGTATCATTAAATATAAACTTAAAATTATAAACAAATCTGCTTTCATTTGATTCTTCGTTCTTTAGTTTTTTACAATATTTTGTGGCTATGAAAATAGGCATTTTTTTGAAAATTCAACTCAGAACAGCTCATCAGTATAACCACTGTTGTACAAAATGGACAACAATTACTTTGAGCTAACCCGAGAAAACCACTTCGACTGGGTGAAAGTATAATGTTTCCTGACTCTAAAAATGTAAAATTTGAAATCCAACTATTTCGTTCGAGAAAACATTCTAAAACTAATATTTATTATTCCAAACATATACATAACAAAGACAAATATGGTTATTTGGACTCAATTTAAAACTCTTATTTGATGATTATAACTTTCTATGAAACATAAGTATGTCTCCAAAGTGCTAAAATTACCTTATGAAAAAATTCTGGGAACCGGCAGTGTACAGTAGACACTAGTGATTTTTAACTTTTTTTTTAGAAAAATCTATTGCTTCAAGCGGGAGTAACTTAAATAGACCATAAAGTTCCAGGTCTTCTCGATTACATCTTTTTTTAATTTAAACTTTTTGCATATAATTTACTATGAAACATAAACTTGGATGGGTCACAATTAATTAATTTTTAAAACGATCTTATTAGAAATTAATTAATCGCATGAGTGTTGGTGTAAAATATTTTTCAGCGTTTTTTTTATATTTAATGAAACGTAAATGATTTTTTTTTTTAATTTTTATAATGCTTTAGGTTTGTTTGGATCGTGTAAAAAAGGGTCATTTTACATAAAAGCCATATAATTAAATGAACTTATGTAAATAAAAAATTTATAAAAAACATTTTTGTAAATGTTGCAACTTAATAATACATGTAAGCACTGGGATAGCTCAGTTGATTAAAGCGCTGCTATAAAGTTCGGAATAATTATTGGCCATTGCAGCAGGATTGGACCTTCATATCCCGGCTCCGCCTACTTAGCGTTATGAGCAGTACTTCGGTACGAAGGGAACCCGTCTCGATTAGCTTTGCTAATACGATGTTTTCTTCTCGACTAGTAAATAAATAAGCTAGTCAAGTAAAAGAAAATAATCGTTTAAATCGCTTTTTTCGTTTTTGTTTTTAGAAAATTGTTTTATTCGGCTTTAGAAAGATACTTAAAAACAACAATAAAATCATATTTTCTTGTTTTTAGGCTAAAAAAAAAAAAACATTTGCTTATTTGCTCGAAAACTTTAATTAAGCTCAAAAAAGGTACGTTTTAGTTGAAAAGTTTTAATTTTGTTTACATTTACTAATTTTTAATGATTTCTTTACAATTCTACAAAAAATGGCGATTTTAAAATGGTTTATGTTGATTTGTTATGTTTATATATATGTTAGATTTTGATAATTTATGGATTATGTTATTTTATGGATTATGTTATTTTTATGCTTTATGGATTTGTTATGCTTATGTATAAGTTATGTATATGTTTATGTTGATTTTTAAAACTTATTTTTAAAATAAGATAACTTCTAGTTAACTTTAGAATTTTTTATTTTTGAGTTAAACTTTATGTTTTTATAAATTATCTACTCCAGCTTTAAGCAAACTAATACAAAAAATTGCTAGTATCTAGTGTACAGCTTGAAAGCAGTTTTTCACATGTCATGTGTGTACAAGAACTTTCAAAACTTTCTAATTTTGCAAAAAATCATGAAAATTGGCGGAAATCTGTTTGTGTTATGTGCATGAAGAAGCGTTCACGTGAGGTGACTTAGTACCTTGCTGAAATAATCTTCAAACAATACATATAAATCTTGATTTTACCGATATCAAAGTGCCATGAAGTATCTGTGACTCTTGTCTAACAACTCTTAGGATAAAAGATGAAGGAAAAGATATTGTTCTTCCACCTTTGTTTGACTTTTATTCAGTTAAAGTTAAGCCAGCAACAAGGTATCAAAATTGCAACTGTCCCATTTGCCAAGTTGGTCATCTAAAACTGAATGAGAACAACCCTTTAAGGTGCTCCTAACCTGAGGAAGACAATACTCCCCAACGATGTAGTGATTGCTTAAGTCTTGTTGGAAGAGGTCTGCCACATCAGTGCACTCAATTCAAATTTAAAGAGAATCTAAAACAGTTAGCTACAGTCGATCCATTGGCTGCAGAACAAACTGCAACTCAAGTAATATCTTCCAAACCTTCAACTCCAGGAGGTATTGTCAAAATTTCACACCCAACAGGTGTTCAACCTCTCAGAGTTAAGCTAGGTATGAAATGACACATATTGTAATATTTAAACTTGCACTAAGGATATTTAAAAATGTTTACAATTTTTAGGAAGCTCAAGTGCTAGAAATCAAATTGAAGATCTTGCAGGTTCAGTTGAATACACAATTGTCAAATCTAGGCATGAAGAAATTGGCATTAACCATTAACAGAATTAGTGACACCAAGATTTTGGAGCCAAAATTTCGTGCTAAGTTTGAGGCCATTGTTGCACAGCTGTCTGAATTTTTCACTCAAACCAGCATCAGAATTTTTTCTAAACCAATGACAACTCTACTGATTATGTGGTTGTGGATTGCAAGAATCTTGCCCAACTTCTCAATAATGTGCTCCTTTCTGGAAGAGTTTTCCAGAGCCATATAGTCAAGTTAGGAATTGATGGTGGTGGAGGATTTCTCTAAGTGTCACTATGTGTAATTGAGCTGAATTCTCAGAGTGATTCAAGGTCAACACCAGAATCATTTCAGAAGGATTTCCAGAAAACTTTGAAAATGTGAGACAAATATTATCAATGATCAATTTCAACTCAGTCAACTTTGTTTTCTCATGTGACATGATTCTCGCCAACATTATATGTGGACTGCAAAACCACGCAAGTTCTCACCCTTGCTCATGGTGCGGCATTGAATCAAAGCATCTCTCTCAATCAGGATCATTGAGAACACTTGGCTCGCTTGTTGCCTGCCATCAAGAGTTTGTTATGTTTGGCCATGGCATTAAGAAGGCAAAGTCTTTTGGCTATGTGGTCCATGCACCATTGCTGTCTGGACCTGAAAACAAACTCATCTTAGAGCATTTAGATTTATCTGCTAACTGGTATTGTAAATCATATGTACAAAGTCTTGACAGAAATTTGGTCTGGTGCTTTTAGACGGTCCTTAGCTCTCCACATCTAACAAGAGTCTCAACATCTTCCAAAGGATTAGAGTCATAGTCAGCTTTTCAAGTTTTTGGAATGATTGATGCCCTTCGAAAGTTTAAGTCTGTGGTGACAACATGTTTTGGAATAATCTTTTAGGACAATTTTGCAGAAAAAATTGATTGCTGCAAAAACTCATATCTGACAGTTATGAACATCAGTGTGACCCCAAAGGTTCATGCTATCTTCTTCCATGTGAAGCAATTCATTGAGATGAAAAAAGTTCCATTGGGGATCTTTGGGAGCAGGCAACAGAATCAATGCATCATCATTTTAGCTCTCACTGGCAAAGGTACAAGCATTCAAAACATGCAAAAAGACTTATTTCTTGTATTGTGGATTACAACAGCAAAGAATCTGGTTTTTAGAAGAGTTTAAACTGAAAAATTTACTAGTTTTTTCTATTTATTTATGAGAACCCAAAGTAGGTACAGTGTTTTAAAGCAGAGTATCAAAAAAATGTTTTCACAAAAAATTTGTTTTGCAGTTTCATATTTTTTGAAAGAATGATTCTTTCAAATTTCTTTAAATACCTATCTTTGTCTTTGTTAAGTATACTTGTATGTTTGGAGTAATAAATATTAGTTTTAGAATGTTTTTGAATGCTGTAAAAATGTAAAACATGAAAATGTCAGAAAAAGTTTATTTTCTCTGACAATAGTTGGATTTCAAGTTTCACATTTTTGGAGTCAGGAAACATTGTACTTTCACCCAATCGAAGCGGTTTTCTCGGGTCAGCTCAAAGTAGTTGTCGGCCATTTTGTGCAACAGTGTAACATTTTAGTTCATGATATAGATTTTTCTAAATTAGTTAATTACTAATTAAAATTTATTAAATTATTTCTTAAATATTTTTTAAAAACAAAAACCAACAAAACTTTGAATTATTATTACAAACTACATTGAGATTTCTTTACCAAAAAAAAAAATTAACAAAAATAGTATAACAAAAATACTCTAACCTATTAACAATAGCATAACATTCAAAAAAACAATCAATAGAGGTACATATCAAATGTCACAAACAAATAACTAACTGTATCTCTAGTGTTTTCTGCCAAGAACGTTAGACGTGCATGACTAACTCGTACAGTTTTGCTTTCTTTGTTTATTATTTTAAGTATCTTCCAACCTATTGGAGGACTAAAAGAAACACCATGAATTATATGTACTGATTATGACATAGGTATGGTTTTTTTAAATGTGCTATCAGTTATGAATGCAAATAGATATTCAGATATCTGGTTAAAAATCTATATATATCCGGTGTTGTAGTCTTGAAACAACTTATTATTCTGATTTAGGTGCTTTTTGTGGTACACTATAAATAAGAAAAAATACATTAAAGCATATACAACACCAGGAAAATGTCAAACTTAGAAGTCTTTTTATAAATCATAGTAAAAACAGTTTGTGTGTGTCCATATATATCGTTGGTACAAGGACAAACAAGGGAACTGCATGATATTCACATAAATTAAATAAATCAATTATTAATGAGTAATTTAGATTTTTATTTCTACTATTACACAAAAACTTATTATTTTAACTATTACGCAAAAAGTTATTTGTTCATTATCTCAAAATGATGTATTTGGACAGTTCCCTTGTATACTGACAATATATATATATATATATATATATATATATATATATATATATATATATATATATATATATATATATATATATATATATATATATATATATATATATATATATATATATATATATATATATATATATATATATATATATATATATATATATATATATATATATTACAATTTATTAGTATATACATTTATTATAATTTAATATTTATAGTTTATTTAAGAAAAATAATAACAACTTAATATATAAAATATATTATACTCACAAGAGTTATTTACTTTGTTGATTTTTGATGTATTACATATTTAGTTAGAAATAACTTTTTCCTTTTTCCACAAATATTTGTTAAATAAAAAGCCATACTTTCCAAAATGTTACTTTGTAACAAAACTTTCCAAAACTCACTATGTAACCCAGTGGTTAACTGAGTATGTTTTGATCACTGCGTAACCCAGCCTTTTTATGTGAATGAGCCTAAAAATGACTGAAAAAAAAAGTCCTATAAAATTTTCGCGGGCCCCTAAATTTTTAGGGCCCGGGGATATAGCCCCTAGCCCCCCCTCTTTGATCCGGCACTGGTGTAACCAGCTTAAAGTGATAAAAACGTTGACTGCAAAAATAAAACACATGCAAATACATTTTTACTTGTGAAAATATGCCTTGAAAATACCTTGTGAAAACATGCCTTGGAGAAAAATCATCAAACAAAAGTTTGCAGAGATTAAAAGTAACCATTTTAAAACATTAACTTAAAGGCAATGATATATTATATAACTAGATGTCTAACATGCGGGATTTTATTGGACAAAAAGTGAAGCCGCTTTTTTTTTTTCATCACAACAGTCCGCCATTTGTAAAAAGGGTAAAAGCTGAAACCGAAGTGTGGAATAAAAGTTAAAAATGCAAGTAAAAAGTTATAATAAATAAATTAAAGATAATTCAAAAAAAAATTTTAATAATTGTAAAATACTTATAAAAGTTTTTTTTATGCCTATATGTTCATTAAAAAGTATTTTTATGCCTATATGTACATTAAAAAGTATTTTAATTCATACAAATGCATCTCAAGCGTTTTTCAGTGATTCAAATATTTTTTTTTCTTTTCTTGGTTTTTAATTTACAAAATGCATTATTTATTTGATAATATGCAAAAAAATTGAGGAATTTTGGAAATTATTGTATGTAATATAAAGATTCAGTGAAAACCCGGGTTTTTTTACCCCAGAAAATCCTTCACTTAAAAAGGCAAATTTAACAAAAAATTTGCAACAAATGTTTATTTAATTAATGCTTACTTGTTTTGGTTAAAAAAAATTTCAAAATAATAATATAATTATAATATAATAAAAATATAAGCATAATCCTATTTTCGCCTCGTGACGCAGAGTGTGGCGTAGCTACATATTTAACGCTTGGAGAAATTAAAGTTGGTGTGCACCCTTTTTTCTTGAAGTTAGTTGAATAAAGCAAAAAAAAAAAAAAAATTATATTTAAATTATAGAGATTGATCACAATATGGAATAGAAAAAATATGTTCCTAATAACTAAATCAAGGATACAAACATGGTTACTTGACAATTATAATGCAATTAATTCAGTAGAAAAATAAAGTAAAAGGTTAGGTTAGCAGTTCCGATTCAAAATATCAATCAACGATGTTTTTCATTCTTTGGAAAAATAGTTGTTGTACTACTTTGCTTTTATATAATCTCTGTAATTTAAATGAACTTAAAAAAAAAAGTATCTGTAACATAATAAATTAAAGAAGCATAATAGATACGCTGGAGGAAGAAGGAAGTCAAAAGTAGTTGGGCACGCTCAAGTGAGTTATTTTGATTGAAAAAAATAAATATATTCAAACAAAGACCAAGTTATCATTGGTTTACCATATGTTTAAAAATGTTACTTTTTTTCGTTACTTTATAATGTAAGTTTTTTTACTTTCAAAAGTAACCTATGTAGAAAAAGTTCACATCAAATTTCGAGGTACTTTTTAATGATCAAAAAGTAATTTACTTTTACACGTAAAAGTAAGTCGCATGGAAAAGCTCTTTATTTTTACATTTAAAAGTTAATTACTTTTGAAATTACAATACATAAGATAAAAGTTCCTTAAAACGTAATTTACATTTACCTATAAAAGTAACTAATTGAAAAATATTATATTTAAAAAACACTTGCATATGAAAATAAATTACAAAAAAGTGCGGACGTGTTTTTTCAAAAGTCGCTTCAAATGCTGAATCAATTCGGGACAGAATAGTAGAATTTAGAATCTTTATGTATAACAAACAGATTGGTTATAAAAAATATATGAACGATAGGGCGAATAAAATTGTTGACAAAATTACTGAAAATAACTGAAAAAGTTAGTAAAAATAAAGTAGAGAATCTGACTTACCATAAAGATGGATGGACTTAATTAAATATACTGTTGATTAAGTAATTCTAATCGGTTTGGTGATAAAAGGAATAGCCGGATTTTTAACTTATGAAACTTTTTACATTGCTTTTGACGAGTTATAATGCCACGATATACTTGTATTTAGATCAATTTTAAGTTAAATCTTGTATTTTAGTTGACTTAAATTTTCTCGAAAAATATTTTAAATCAGTTTGTTTATATGATAAAAAAATAAAGTTATTCAAAATTTTCTGTTATTTATGCAATGTTTGTTCTGTTTTAGTATGTTATTTTAGAAAAAGATTTTCTCTCTTCCTAAAATAACATACTAAAACAAGAGAATTGGGTATTTCAGCTACTTATATATTAATTTTTCAGGTATATTTACAAAAGTTACAAAACTATAATTCTCAATTCAAATAAATTTTAAATATTTTATGACTATATTACTTACGGATATTTAGGGGCTTGGCGATAAGACTATAGTAGATATTTTATGCCGGTTCTAGCTCATTTTCATTTTCAACCATATTTTTAACCATATATTTAATTAAATATAGGGTTCATTATCATCCATAATGTGTATAAATATTATAACTAAGAAATAAATTTTTAAATCAATTTTTTAGATTTAAAAATGAAATTTTGTTACAATTGTGTGACGTCACAGGTCACTTGACTTTTCAGTGCGCATGCACTTATGCATAGTAGAAGCATTGTCCTATTAGTGCAGCAAAGCTTCCAGATTGTCCAACTTGTGCATCACCAGAGTTGAGTGTCACTACCATTCTTCTACCACTACCAACGCTAGGCATACTTTCAGATGAAATAAAGTTTCTATAAAATGAAACTGTAGTTGTTGGACTAATTGTACTTGATTGTTAAAGTAATAAAGTTAAGTACTACTTGATTGATAAAGTAATCCTGATGCCTCATTATTAAATGAGCTTACATTAGATCCATTCCATGAAGAGAGATAAAAGTCTTCTAAACCTGATGAAGCGTAGATGCATCGACTGTTAACATCATATCCAGAAAATGTAGTATATCCATTATTATTATAAGGTGTCCAAGGTTGAATGACAGAGTTAGTATTGGTAGGAGCACCATATCCATCATAGATGCGAACTCTAGATTCCCACCAGTTTCCAGATCCTCCAATTACATGCATTCTTATGTATTTCAAATACACTCCGTTTCCATTATCCATAGCATTCATTAGCATATATTCACTACCATAAGTTGTATTTACATATCTAAATGTTGTTGAGTACAATCTAATGGATGAGATGGATCGAGGTATTAGCGGATTAATACTAGTTAATGTTTGTTGTAACGATGAAGTTCTTGTTCATAAAAAGTACCTTGTATTTCTTCATTATTGTAATCAGTTATTTTATAAGTAGGTTGATCTGTGCATTGAACTTGTGATATGGTAAAAACCTCTTCAGTCCATCTTGGTGTGTATCCTTTTTCAAATGTTGCTTTCTTTTTAGTTATTCTTACTTTATCACCTATTGAAAACTTGGGCTTAGGAGACTCGACGACCTCGTTGATAGGATTTGATCTTACTTTACCATTTAAATTTAACCAAACTATGTTCTCATTCTTTTTATCGCTTGCTTCAACTGGAGTCATTTTAATTGAAGAATGTTTTGTGTTGTTGTATTGATCTACCATTTCATCTAAAACATCAATGTATTTTCTAGTAGAATTAGCTGAAAAGTATTTGAACATTTTTTCTTTCATTGTTCTATTCCATCGTTTAACTACACAGCTTTTTTCTTCATTTTCAGTTGAATAGAGATGCACACCTAATGCTTTAACATGCTTATTATAAAATTTTAAACCCTTATCAACCCATAATTTATTGCATTTACTATCTTTAAATATTTTATTAAATGCATAAGCAACTTCAATTCCTGTCTTACTTTTTAACGGAATTATCCATCTATACTTTGAAAATATATCAATTACCATTAATAAGTATTTTATACCATTATTAAATTTAGAATAAGCTTGCATGTAAACTAAATCAGCAGCCTATATTTCATCAATTCCATTTGAAATTACTTTTCTTTTTCTAAAATGTTTTATAACTGGTTTATGAAGTTCATTTGCAAGTTCATCAGTCCATTTCAAGTAGTTTACTTTTTTGCCTGTGCGTAGGTAGTTTTTTTGACATAATTCTTTAATACTTATGGGTCCCATACCAAACTTTACTTTAGCAAATGGTTTTATAATCTTTCTTTCTAATTTTTCACATAATTCTTTAATACTTATTGGTCCTTTATTTCCCATACCAAACCTTACTTTAGCAGATATGATAGGTTTTATAATCTTTCTTTCTAATTTTTCACGAGGTGTAGGATTAGGTATAGCATCCATTTGTTCTCTTTGTCTGGATAATGCATATAAGCAAGATCATGATTATAAGCTGTTTTATCAACTCTATCTACAGGCATGCTCCATTCTTTAGGCATTTCAGTAGAAGTTAATCTTTCATCTAAATTAGTGCCAGGTCCTGCAAAGTTCATACCTGGTATATGCATTTCACCTGGAATCTTTTGAAAAGGTAATTTTTTATTACTTGTGAATTTATTAATAGATTCTACTAAATCACCTCCGCTTGTTCCTTTTGTAAATTGACATTTTTTTGTTCCACATAGTGCACAATTTCCACGTAGCATGTTTCTATTGTTTTTACTTACAGCATGTTGTAAGTTGAGTGTATCTGTTTTATTTTTACATTTAACGCAGTAAATTTTTTATATGTATATTTTATTTTAAATCTCTTCGAGATTCATAAGAATTAATTTATTTTACATAAATCTATTTAAAAAATACTTTTCATAAATAAAAAATGGATATTATAGATTTATCATGGAATATAAATAAAAGTAAACGTCATAATAATGAGTTATTACCTAAAAGTATAAGAGGAATTATTGTTGGAAAATCAGGTTGTGGAAAGACAACATTATTATTAAACTTGCTTTTAAGACCTGGTTGGCTAGACTATAATAATTTACAAGTTTTTGGAAAATCTCTTTTCCAACCTGAATATAAAATATTAAAAAGTTCTTTTGAAAATAAATTACCAAAAGAAGTTACTCTTGAACTATTTAAGTTGCAAGATCAAATAAATAAAAACAATGTAAATCCAGAGTTTATTATTAAAAACATTTCAAGAGACTTAAAAGATAAAACAGATATAGAGTGTCAATTTTATGAAACAGCAGAGGATGTACCAGAACCTGAAAATCTTAACCGTATTAAAAATAATTTAATGATATTCGATGATTTACAATTAACAAAGCAAAACAAGTGTGAAAAGTACTATATAAGAGGAAGACATAGCAATGTAGATTGTTTCTACTTGGCGCAAAATTATTTTGAGTTGCCTAGGAGAACGATAAGAGAAAATGCAAATTTTATACGCTTGTTTAAACAAGATTCTAAAAATGTAAATCATATTTATAATGACCATGTTTCAAATGATATGAAATTAGATGAGTTTAAAAAATTTTGTAATGAAGCTTGGTCAAAAAAACATGGATTTGTTGTTATAGATTTGACTTCTGATTTATTAAATGGAAAGTGAAGTGGATTAGATTTATTTTATTATCCAACTTCATTGTGGAATCGATAAATATATATTTTTTAAAAAATATATATTTTTTTATGAGATTTAGCAGAGCTTAAGTTCCAAAGGAACCTAGCAAAGTCTTTTTGTTCTAAAGAAGAAGACCTAATAATGGTATATTCTTAAATGGAGAATTTTCTCATAATAACAAGCCTCTACCTACTGATGAATATTCATTTCCATTTTTAGAATAATATCCATCTAAATAATTATAACTACCATTCCATGGGTTTAAAAATACTCCTTTTCCTACTTTTCTATTTTTAAATCCACTACCATTCTTTTTCACATTTCCATTTCCAGCAATTTTATTAACTATAGTACTTCCAGCAGCTGCAGCTGTTCCAGTCAATAATCCTGTTGCTATAGCCGGAACAACTTTAGTTGTTCCGGCTATAGCAACAGGATTATTGACTGGAACATGACGCAATTAGACTTCCAATTATTCCTAGTAGAGGTAGAAATTCACCATTTACTTTAGCATTATGTTTAAGTTGTGCTCTACTAAGTGAAAGTGTTATACCAATACCTTTTATATATGCTGCTTTCATTCTGTTTATTTGCAATTCTGTTAAAGCTATTTTATGCTCACCATCTAGATCTTGATGTGATAGTTCTATTTTAGCATTAGTACCAGATTCAACTGCTTTTTTAATTTTTTCTTTCTGATCTTCTGAAAGATTTATAAGAGTATCATAGTATTTTGTCATTTTTTATATATAATATTTTTATTTAAATTATTTTTTAATGAATTGCTTTTTGTAATGCTTTATACTCATCGTCATCTATTTGACCTTGCCTTAACAGCTCATCACAAATAGCAACAGTTTCATTTTTAACTCCAGTATTGCCAGCTTGTAAAGCAGCTAAGCGTAATTTAAGCATATCAAATAGTGCATTTGGATCACTAGGAAGAATGATAACTCCTTTTCCAGACTTTCCAATCATCTCTTCCCAAATAGGTTTTATTACATTAGTGTACTTATAACTTCTACATGATCTTGGTTTAGCTGAATTTAAATCAGAGCGAATTGCATCTGTATGATTTAAAATTTCTTTATACTTATTACGATCATCGTTAGTATATTTAACAGGATGAGATTTAACTATGATCTCCCAAAGACCAGGTGTTCCAATGTATTTTTTATCTTCAATAGTTATATCATTACCTTCAATAGTTATTGGTTTTTTACCAATGTAAAATTTTTTATTATCTTCATTGTAATGTATACCAAATATGTCATCTGATACTTTTTTACTATTTTTAGCAGTATATAACTTTAGATATTCTGCTGCGATAGCTCCTAATGACATGTTATTTACAATTTCAGGTGGCATAATTGCTTTAGTTTCAGAATCTAGTAAAGCAGGATAACTTGAAAAAGTATTAGTTAATTGATCAGCTTTATTTTCTAATTTAGATAAGCCTTCTTTTATTCCAGATTGACTATCTATTATTGGTTTGTACAATTTTTCCAAGTTAGTCTGTAAAGTATCATAACCTAACTTTTCATTAATAGAATATTGATATACACTTTTCTTTAACCCATCAAGTTCTTTTGCTAATTTTAATCTTGCTTTAATATCTGTAGCTTTTACATATGACATTTTTTATAAGCAATATTTTTTTTAAATCATATATTATGTTCAAGTAAATACATAATATATGATTTTAATTCTTAAGAGTATTATTCATCATTCCTATACTTTGATTCTTGTTAAATCTCATATTTAACGCTTCTATAATATCATTTGTACCTTTTTCTATTCCTTTATTAAATATTAAATATTTTTAGATTTTGTTCTAATTTGTTCAGTCATAGCTTGAAACTTTTCAAGTTCTGAAAGTATCATATTAGATTCTGCATCATCAATATATTGATCTGATATAGCTTTAGAAATAAGACTACTTATTGTATTTAGTTTTGCATCAGCCAGTACTTTATTCTTTTCATGCTTTTCTGCTTTTAAGTTTAATTTTTTATTAGCTTGTGATCCTATTAAATTTACTGCTCCTATAACTAATACAGCAATCTCACATCCAATAGCTACTGGAGCTAATACACCAGTTGCTAAACAACCCACTCCAGCAGCTCCTAATGCCATAGTGCTTGCTAGTAATGAACTATCAACTGCTGAAATGATTCTTGAAGCTCTATGATATTTCTTACTTAAAATCTCTCTTCTTTTCCTTTCACATTCTATTTTATTTTGAATTTCGCTAATCTTTTGTAATCTAAAGTTATGATCAGAAATTAGTGGTGCAGATGGATTTTCTGAAAACTGGTTAAGATTTGGATAAAGTTGTTTACATTCATTTTTACATTCCATTCTTTTTTTATAAAAAAAAATTTGTTTAATTCATTTTATGAATCCTTGCTTTGCTAAGTTATTTTAATATTTTTTATTTACCAAAATCAAATACAGTAGAGTCTTTGTTAGATTTATCTAAACTAGGTTTATCTTCGTCACATATAGTTTCTTTAATTAATTCTCCTATACTTGTTAATATAGATTTTACAAATTCTTTATCAATTTGGGGCCTAGCAGAGCCTAGGTCCCTTTGAGACCTAACTTGTTCTACTTTTTTATCAAGTTCTAAAGTAGATATATAATTTACATTAAAAACACCATTATAAGTTGATATACAGCATAACAAATCCCCTTTTTTAAAATTTATATCTTTTTTATCGTTATTATATAAAGTTATTTTAATATCATCAGTAGACTCTATTACGATAGAATTTAGTAAATTTAGTGTTGGTTTATAATTTTCTGCAAGTGAAATCAATACATGTCCTTTATCTATTTTAACTCCACACATTAAAAAAATGTTATTATATAAATTTGATTTTACTGTAAAATCTTCTTGTGCGAATACTTTAATATGTCTATCATTTATTGCTCTATGTTCTAAATCTGAATTAATATTAAAAGTTATTGTACATTTTTCATGCTTTTCATGATCTAAAAACATTCTTCTCTTATACATTTTTTATAAATTGTAAAGATTTTTTTAAGTCATAAATATTATACTTAAAAGTATAATATTATTATTGTAAAGTTCTTACAGTATAATTTACAATTTGTTCATTCTCATGTAAATAATAACACTTTTTATTATCATAAATATTTTTATATAAAGTTATTTTTTCACCTTTTTTATTTTTCATTATTTTCTTTTCTGTTAATTTACATAGTTTAAATGGACATTTCTCTACGTTTTCTTTAGTTTCATCTTTAGTATGAGCATATTTACATTTATCTTGTAAAGAGCATTCTTTTTTATCAAGTATATATTTGCATAATTTAGTTTTTGCTTTTCTTAATTTTAATAATTCTGACTTTTTAGGATGAAATAATCTACACTCTTTATTCTTGCATTTAGAGTATTCAGAACATAGAGAAATATGTTTATATCTGTATGAAGCTTTAGTCCATATTAATCTTTCTTTTACAGTATTACAATAAGGAATATCATGATTGTATTTACACTTATCTCCAAAAGGACAAAAATTATCTTTTAAAATATTTTTACAAAAAATAGGTAACTTTTCTACAAAATGAATTGCAGAAGGTTTTCCATCTTCTGTAAAATTAATTTCAACATTAAATGGTTTTTCAAAACTAAATTTTCTGTTTTTGTTATGTTTTTTAACAAAAAATTTATCTATAATAGGATAATTATTATTAATAATATCATTATAAGTTGGAACATAATTAATCCATTTCAGTTTATCTTTATACAATTCCATAATTTGTACTGTTTTTGAAGGAATTGGAATTATACATTTTTCTTTAATTTCTTCCTCATCATCAGATACGAAGTATGTATCATTTTCAGAGTCAAAATCAGATTCTTCAAATTCAAAGTTTCTTATTTCTTCAAACAATTTAAATTCTTTTTGAAATTCAGATATTTCATTAATCTCATCATAATTCATTTTTATTTTATTATTTGATAAAATATTTTAAATCAAAAAAATTTAAAATGAGTTAAATAATTTTTCTTGTGTATATAAAAGAATGGAAAACGAAATAGCGAAGAAGCTTGAAGAATTATGCTTAAAATTAAAGTTAATAGAAGAAAGATTAGAAAGATTAGAAAGATTAGAAGATACTGAAATTACTGAAATTACTGAAATTACTGAAATTACTGAAGATACTGAAGATACTGAAGATACTGAAGATACTGAAAGTACACATCATAACGTCACACAATTGAAACAAAATTTAATTTTTAAATCTAAAAAATTGATTTAAAAATTTATTTCTTAGTTATAATATTTATACACATTATGGATGATAATGAACCCTATATTTAATTAAATATGTGGTTAAAAATATGGTTGAAAATGAAAATGAGCTAGAGCCGGCATAACGCCTCTACTGACTATTTTTGTCTTCTTCTTGCCCACGCCATTTTTATATTTTACAAAAGAAAACTAATTATTTATGAACAAAATAAAATTCAGTTACTGCATTAAAGAATGTCTTTATATAACAAAAATACAATAACTAATGACCAAATTAAATTTAAAAAAATAATAATTTGAAAAATACGAATAATCTTAAAAATAAGACTAATGTTACTTATAAAAACTCAATTTTCTTCGTTATTCTTCGACACATTATAACGAGGAATTCCGCGTCATTTTGATTACTTATTTACGAAAAAATAGTAAAATTCACTTTTGCTGCGAATTTTTGAATGAGGAACAGAACTTGATTTTCAGACGAACATATGGCTTAATTAACGATAATATTTCAAATCCCTTAAATAATTGAGTAGGTTGCTAAGAGAATATTGCATGACATTAGAGACTTGTTAATGAACTTAAATTTAGTTTAAAATGTTAAAAAAGATGTATATATAAATGTTATAAACTCGTCGCTTTCAAGCTTAAGGTTAGGGCTATTGTAATTGAAATGAAAACAATAACAGAAACAATAACTTGTTGTAGTATTAACTTTTTTAGAAGCAATAACAAAACTTGTGATTTACAATTATTTTAATACTGTAATACAATAACAATAAATATTGTATTGCTATTCATCTTCATAATTCAATAACAATATCTAAAAAAAAAAATGTATTGTAATGACCCACTACAATAACAAAAAATATTGTATTGTAGTTTGTCATTTTAATACAGTTACAATTTATTGTTATTGTTATAAAAAAATTATTTTAATGTCAAAATTTAATATATATTTTAACAGTCTAGTCTCTGAGATATGTGACTTTAAAGTAAGGGTACAACTAATATATAATTATTGATTCTTTTTCTATTTTATTTACTGAATATCACTTGTCCTCGATGCAAACTTTATACAACTTTATAAAAATAAGTTTGATTTTACCTGTACTTTTTTAACTGTTGAGGATAGACATGATCAATTACTACCATTTCTTCCACTTAGTTATTTGCTTTTACATTAGGCACCTATTAAAATTGTTTTAAAACTTAGGCATCAATCCAATTGTTTTAAAACTCAACAAACACTTACTCTAATATAACTTTGTCTTTTGTTTTCCTGAGGCTTTTATGGCTGTATGTGTTTCATAAAGTAACTGAACATCTAGTTGCAAAGTTATACAAGAATTTTGTTACATAAATCAAGAACAATATTTATTTGGTATTCTAAACTCCCTCATTTTTCAAAAATGACCCCCATAAAATTTACTGGTACGATCTTATAGGTGATGAACAATATGAAAATGTAGAAAGTTTTTTTACGAAACAAAAGTAGTTTATATTTTTAGACAATCTAATATAAAATTACCCTGGTCAATGGTTCTCTTGATTCCGTAACGCTGTAATTTATTACTCATTAGCGGTTAATTAAATTGTAAAAAAAATTTTTTTTACGTGCCTTAGACGTCATAATCCGGTGAAACATTTCAATACCAGTTTAGTCAAAGTTATAAAAAAATAAAAAATTTCACTTTACAAAGTAAATAATTATTTAATTACAAACATACCTTCATATGAGGCTACTTGGACTGAAATTTGATACATGTTTGATGTTTGTGGTTCTCTCTCATATTTATGTCAATGTAAAAAAAAACTTGTTGTTGCTAATTCATGGACTTATACATTAGTAATGATTATTGTAGAGAAAAAAATATTTGAGTGGACTTTATCCCCCCCCCTCCTTTTTAGGGGGGAGGGGGGTTAAGGTTGCGTTCAAGTAGCCCCTGTTATGGAGCAACATGAACTCATAGTGTAAAAGCCCTGTTGTGTAGTGCAACCCTGACCCTTTTGAGGTTTCCGGCAAATCTATCGGATAGCTGATAATGTCTTCTAATAAAGGCCCATTCGATACCTGAGAGATTTTCATTAAAACATTTAACATCACTCCCTAATCAATGTAGATAGGATTTCACAATAGCTCGAAGATCAAATGAGGTCAGTGGGTAGCCAAATATTGAAACTTTATTCAAGCGTTTAAAAAATGACTGTTCTTCTTCAGGCGTGAAGACAGCTGGGTGCCCTGCATGTTTCTTTGTGATAGTAAGACGTCGTCTTCAAAGAGCTAACTTAATCCTGGAACTGCTGTTTCTAGATACTTCTTCAGCAAATCCTTGACTCATAGCTCCACGTTCAATATTAATACAAACTTGCTCTAAGTTGTAATTGGTCTTTGTAATCTCTAGATCCCAACTTTTTTTTGCGAACTTATTTTATATCTTGTAGAACCAGTTATGAGAGCATAAAGTATATACAAAAAGATGTATAAAAATAGCTTTAACCTACCATCAACATTATTAACGTATACATTTTATAACCTAACATATATTAAAAACTTGGTTAAAATAACAGATATATCAACTCTTTTTAAATATATTATTACACTTTGGGGTTTAATGTTAATGGAAAACGAATCTAATCATTTTCAAACATAAGCTGCTACAATGACATTTGGTTTCAAGTGGCCATAAACTTCAAACATAAATACAATTTTTTTAACAAAATAATAAAATTAAAAGACAATTATAATTGCTACATTTTGTATCAACATATACTTCTTTTATGAAATGTTGTCAAAACTTTTTGATAAAATCTCGCAAAAAAAATTTAACCCTTTTTTTATGTTACTAGATTTGAGTAGGTGTATAACTAACTTATTTACTTTCTTACCAAATAATTCTATGAAAAATAAACAAATAAATAAACATTTTATTTTTTTGGGTTAAAGTAACCTCGGGTAGCTCAGGCAGCCCCGCATGACGGTATGATAAATTATATATTTGTATGATTTTGAATGAATATTATTAATGTTAATTCTAAATAAATTATTATTTAAACAGTTTTATTATTGAACTCAAAATAAATAAAATTTATATATGTTTATGGTTGCTAGAAACGGGTGACAGGGGCGTCCCAGGGCGTTCAGCTTTCCGTAAATAAAAACTTAACCAAATTTGTCTACGTTTTTATACACGTAAAGCTAACTAACTACTAAGTAAAAGCAACTACTCATTTTTATTCACCCGGCCTATTAAGTACTATTAACTTAATTATAATAGGCCTATTAACTTCTTTGGCTTTCCTGGCTTCGCTTTCTTTTTCATAATAAAATATATATATATATATATATATATATATATATATATATATATATATATATATATATATATATATATATGACTGCTAAAAACGAGCGTCACGGACACCTCTGAATTTTCTAGTGCTCAATTAATAGTAAATCCGTGGAAAAAGAATCTAAATACTTTAAAATACAATAGCTATTGGACTTTGAAATTGTAATACAATACAACACAGTACTTATGGTAACTGTAATCACAGCAATACAATAACCATAAATAATATTTTAATTGCATATCTGATATTAAAATACGATATTATTGTATTTTAATGTGCTATTGTATTTAATTTTTACAATTACAATAGTCCGAACCCTTGATGGAGTTTTTTCGTATCAAATGGCAAAATAACTTTACAAAAATAAAGCATCCTCTTAAAAAGTTCGGGGCTCATTAATCTTCAGGACATGGTGTTATAGCCCCCTTAATTCAGAACAGGTTAAAACTTTTTCTCTTTAGTTTTTAAATAATAAATACATTTATGCTAAAAACTTGTAAAAAAGAACTAACAATTATGCCAATTATTTTCTTTTCAAATAGACTACGCTTTCTGAGTCTCCCATGGGTATATGCGCCTTCTGCTAACTGCCTTATTTCAGCTTTATCTAAATTCCAGACCTTTCAAATGGCTGGTCAGAGAGTTAATATTTTTGAGACGGTTTCATTCAGTGAATGGTTCTTATAACTAAAACTATCATGGATCGGAACTAGAGAGGGTTTTAATCAATGGTAAAAACCTATTATTAATATTTTTAAACTTTGCAAGGAAGAAATACCTAAAACCGCGCAAATCAAATGTTGCCGCAAACTAATTGTTAGTCTTCAAGTTTTACTTTTTTGCATTACTCTTTTACAAGATCCTGTCAAAGTTTTGTGAAATATAAGTAAATTTATTTACTTTATATAAATTACTTTTAATTTACTTTACAAATTATATAAAATGTAAGCTTATGTAGTTTAAATGTTATTTTATATAGTTTATTTTTAACATTTGTTATTACTTTTAAAATAAATAATTTCTAGTTAAAAAATATTATTTTATTTGTAAATTTAATTTACATTTGGTAGCTAATTACTTTTATGTAATTTATTTTCATGTGCAAGTTTTTTTTTTAATATAATTTTTTTTTAACTAGAGACTTTTAAAGGCAAATGTAAACTATAGTTTGAGGAACTTTTATATTATGTAATGTAGTTTTCAAAAGTAATTAATTTTAAATGTAAAAGTAAACAGCTTTTTCATGTGACTTACTTTCACATGTAAACAGGCACGCCGGGAAGAGCCTAAGGGCCGGGGTAGCAAACAAAAATACAAGGGCACTTGCCAAAATATCAACACAATGTTTTACTATGAATAATATCTAATATAAATAAACTTCTCCAAAAAATACACAAAAAAAGTCACTTTGTCTACTACTTTTACTATTACGAATCGCGTGTAAAGTGCAATTAACACTAAATGTTATACATGCTGTTAAACAGCCTACAAAATAAATTAACTGTTTCTTAGCTACTTTCTAGATGTTAATAGTACATTTCATCTTATGCCATTCTTAGCTTTACAAGGCGCTGCAACGATTTCAAGTGTATTTGCCAAAACAATTTATTCTACTGTCATTCATTTCAACGAACTATTTGGCAATTTTTTTAATGTTAATTTTGTCCATTTGTTTTTTGTGCATCTGAGCAAACACGATGCTGTTCAGGTGATTGACTCCAGTTTGTGATCTAACCAATGTTTTTACTCTACTCATTACACTAAAGCTTCTTTCACATGATGATATCGATAGAGGCATGGTGTAGTTAAGCTTCATTAGTTTATGTGTTTGTTTGTTGGTGACTTTTGCAACTGGCATGGCATTGAAAATATCTATAATTGTCGCCAATCTGGAAACACTCTGTACTTTGATTGATGCAATAGCATTGTACAGGTTAATAATTATTGGTAGCCCCTTCAACTCAACTTTTAGTTCCAAGACGTCAACAAAAAAAGCATTCCAAAATAAAAACGGTGGAGAATCTTATTTATTCACTGATGAAATCAAAACATCTTCTATATTTTTATTATACAGCTGTTAATCCATCCTGTTTAAATCTCTTACTCAAATTGTTCTGAACGGCATAAATTGCTTCAAAAAAAGATTTCCTTTTGTTTTGCTCTGATTTGACGGAGCTAGTCATTGCACCGTCCAAAGTAAGCTTCTCAAATTACTGAATCGCCTAATATTTTAGGGAATACTCTTTGCTTGTGCGTAACTTTGGTTTCAGGCTCATTGTCTTGCTTGATTCCAGGTATTTTTTTTATCGCCTTTAAAATTCTATTATCTTAAAATAATGTAATATTAAAAATTCCTTATCTGATATAGGTTCTGTAAATCTCTGAGACGCATTTCAAATGCAGAATACTGCGACATCACCTGTCAGATTAATTTCTTGTAACTGCTTCGATAGATTTTCTAGAATAGAAAAAAATTCAAAAGTGTTTTGCCGTTCAAAAAGTGTTTTTACTGATGATAATAAACCTTTAATTTGTGCTTTTGTTTCTGCAGCAATAGTACTGTCACTTTGAAGACTGTTCAACATTGTACGCAGTTTTGCAATCTTCTCTAACACCACTTGTACTACTTTTGTTCGTGTTGTTTATCAAGTCATTGACATAGTTTTTAGTCGCAATATTCTGTATTCATCTGATTCAGACTCATGCAATATGTCCTTTTGGATTTGTTTGAAAAAGGCAGCACGCTTTGGATATGCCCCAACAATTTCATAAATTGACTGGAAAATTTTGAGAGAATTTGACAGTAGTGATAATATTGCATATGTATCCTTAACAATCAGCTCGCTCCAATGTGCCATGCAATCAAATTATTGTGCCTACTGTCGAAAACTAATTTTCAGCTTTGCTGCTAAGCATTTTATAACTGATGCTCCCTCAAAGCCAATTCCAGCAACTTTTTTATATTCCAAGTTGCACCTCAAAAGGATATCTTCAATAAGTGTCACAAAGGCATCTGAAGAATGACCGTTGACGCATTTATTTACTCCGATAAAATCTTTATTAACTTCATAGTTGCCACTGCAAGTTCTTATATTAAACAACATTTGTTGCTTCTTAGTATTATCTGCAAGTACTGAATAGAAATGTTTAACATTGATCAGTTCAACAATCTGCCTTCGTGCTTCTAAGGTGAGAAATTGTTATTGTTTTTGCAAGATGTCATGAGATAAAACATAATGGTTTTCATTCATCAACATCTCTAGTTCCTTGTCACTTTTACTCTTATCCAAATTAAACTGGTAAATACTGGATTCTTTATCGTTATCACCTTTTATAGCTTCACCCTGTCGTAGCAACGTTTTCAATTTTCTGAAATAAGCTAACAAGACTTTTCTTTGAACTGCTTGCTTCTCCATGTACATTTGGTCAATTTGTGCATTAATTGTTGTAAACTTTATACTTTCTTTCTTAATCTTTAGAGCACTTGAAGCCATATGAGAACTGGAGTCCTCGTGATCTTTTAGTGCTCCTGAAGGTTTGCTCCATGTTCTCAATCCTTTTGAAAATTCCTTAGTTTTTTTCTTTTGAAATCTTTCGGCCTTCGGCACGACTGTTTAGTGGTTAAAGGCGAGTTTCCACTCATCCGTTTTTCAAAGGGAACGGGATAGGAAAGAAAAAAATAATCACGTGAGCATGCGTAATAAGAAATTTTATTTGTCCCAAAGAAAACTGCGCATGCTCACGTGATTATTTTTCCGTTCCCTTTCCCTTTCCCGTAGAAAAACGGATGAGTGGAAACTCACCTTAAAACCCTTACATTTATTGCGATTAAGAAATATAGTACTGAGAGATATAAATTTGTACGCAAATAATCATTAAAAATAATCATCACTCGAAAATAATCATCGAAAATAAAAATACTTTCTGAAAACACTATTGCTATATTTGTTTTATAACTGTATATTGTCTTAACAATGTGTTTTTTTATTTTCTTTTTTTGTCAAAAATAAAAATATGAACTCAAAAAACTATTGCTTTTTTGCAAAACATCCACTAAAAAATATTTAGAATATATATAAAGAGTTAAAGCATAATAACAAAAAGTTGCAAAGTATGACCTATTTTCTAGAAAGGGCATATTCAAGCTACCCTTGCCACCCCAGCCAAAAGGGCAGGAGAAGTTATTTCTACCCTAGGCTACTCCTTTTCGGCGTACCTGCATGTAAAAGTAAATTACTTTTTGATGTAATCTTCTTTTACATAACTTACTTTTAAAAGTAAAAAAACATTACATTATAAAGAATAAGTTGTTTCAAAAAAGTTAATTATTTATACGGAAATGTAAATATTCATAAAACGTTTAAAATAACTTATGTATTTAAAAATTAACTTACTCGTATAAGTAAAAAAAAAGTTAAAGAGCCATCCCTAGTACTACCAATTAGTATTTTGGTGAAGAAGGGTCTGAAGCAAGACATAAAACATATAAACATGATAGATAATTTCATGCTCGCAAAACCAGCAGAGAAAAAAATCTAGAAGATATTTTTCATAGAGCTTTAGATACCTCAGATCCTTTTATTTATAGTGTTAATTTAAACAAAAGAGTTCAGAACCATCATAAGTTTCTTCTTCCTACTGAAGTAATAAGTTTATTAACAGAATTGCTATCCAATACCACGCAAAATTAACATAGCGAAAGCGAAGAAGGTAGTGACGACGATGACGACTGCGAAAATGAAGCTTCTGATGAGGACTTAATTTCTATTAACTATTTAGATTTCATTGAATTAGATACTGAAATATAGTTGAATTTTAACAGATTTTTTGAACATGTATTCATTTAATGATATTTCTTTTTATATTAAATATAACTGTATGTTAAATATAACAAAACATTGAATATGTATAAATATATTAAATATACTAATCATAATAATATATTTATACACATATATTTTAACCATACAAAATTTGGTTATAACACATTTAGAACATATAACATATCTTAAAAAATAAAAAATCATCAGTTATTTTGTGTTTAAATTGTCTTAAAAAAGTTATTAATTTATGCCAAGTAATCGGGTCTCAGAAACCATTGTAAAAGTGCATTGTAGTGGTTTTTATTATAAACGTATAAAAAGTAAAAAGTATAAAAAACAACCCTAGATAAAGAGCAGTCATGGCGTACTTTAAAACTTTTTTTGTATTTTACAGAATACAAAAATGACAGAATGAATATATGAAATACATTTTGTATTTCATAAATTCATTCTGTCGTATAAGTCGATGTATTTGATAAATTATTTAGTCAATTTTTAAATTTTTAGTTTACTTTGTTATAAACATGGGTCGTAAATCGAAAACCAGAATAAAGAAAAAAGTGGTTGGCTGTTATACCAAGAGACAACATACCAGATAAGAAAGACACCATTGTTTGTGAAAGACACTGGCCTGTTGGATACGTTTCGACAAAAGATTATGGTAAATAAAGACCATGTGATCCTCCATCTGTATTTAAGTGTGTAAAATCAAGTTTAATACCTAAACCATCTGGTTATCCCAGAACAACTTAAAGATCACATGCAGAAACTAGAAATGATCAGCTTGACGATTTTATAATTTTAAAAGATGTTATGAGATTTTTTGATGATCTGAAAATAAACATAGAAAACTATGAATTTAATGAAAGTTACATTTTTAATATTAAAACAGAAAATCAAGTTCTGAATCAATCATTAGAGTTCGTTCATAACACAGGTGTTCCATTGTTTTTTCTAAAAATAAATAATAATTTTCAGTATGAATCTTTTCACTTTGGAGTCAAATGTTTAATAAAAACACTCTCACAGAACAGAATTACTATATTGAATAGATAGTCGCATATTGAAGAAGCATTAAAATGAAGAAAAATGTTTGATATTTGATAATTTGCCAGTATTAGAAAATGTATTATCTATAGATGTCAAAATGACTCTAATTTACATAGCTGATTTTATTGTTAAAAATGACAAAGATTCAGATGACTTGTATTTTTATTATGAGAAATTTAGAGATTTTCCTGAGGAAATCAATCGTGGAGGTTTAACTATACCTGGTAATTTGGTATGTAAATGGGTAATATATTGCTACATTATATTTCGTGAAGTAGCTGACTTCGTGAAGCCAGTTTGTGACGACATCCGCACGGTAAATAGACCTGTTATAAAGTACACCATGGGAGCGGTACATTTTTTCCTACTTGGTGTAGTTAAGGCAATTTACAAATTATTCGAATTCTTTTATTTTGAATTAGCATGGTTTTGTCAGCATAATATGTCCAAACAAGATCTTTAAATGTTATAAATTTTTTTGCTTCAGGTTTTTATAACATTTAAACAAACTTTTCTTTTTTATATATAACTTTCAAAACCTTTTTACTAGCCGTAATAGTTAATCTAAAGAACACTATTTTGGAGTCTTTAGATCAATTCCGCTCATCTGCGTTAACATGAATTTAGTGAAAATTTTTTGAAAAAGTTCCTTAATTTACTTTTGATTCTATTTCTAATCGGTTCTGACGTATACTAACTATATATAGTTGTCAAAACACAATATTTCTATCAATTTTCACAAAAAGTACTAGAATTCCGACCAAGAAAGAGCTTATAATTAAGAAAAATTGCCAATTAACGATCAGAAACAGATCATAATCTTAAACTATAATGTTTATTTCACCTAAAAAACGTATTTAAAATCTTATTAAAATTTGGAAAAGTGATTGTGATTTTAAGATTTTTTTTTTTAAACAATCTTCGGTCTGGGTTTTTTCGCTATAAACATTTATAGTTTATGATACCGCAAAAATTTTCATTAAATTTTTTTCTTTTTTTTTAATTCACAGACCTGAAGATTTAACAGAAATTTGCCGTAGTCAACAAAATTTCATATAATACTTTAAAATTGCTTTATCTACACCGTGTAGTCAAGTTAGAACTTCTAAGTTAAGCGTGGTTTATTGTTTTAAAATGGTTATATTTAATTTCAGTAAAATTTTGTTTGGTTGAGGATTTTCCTCCGAGGCATATTTTCACTGGTAAAAATGTATTTGCATGTGCTTTACTTTTGTAGTCCACGTTTTTATCACTTTATGCTGGTTACACATTGACTTTTAACATTTTGAAAGTCTGCCTATTTATTTAATAAAAATTTGTGGAAAAAGAAAGAAAATTGTACCTTACTAAATATAAAACATCAAAATCAACAAAGTAAATATCTTTTTTGAGTATAATATGTTTTATAAAATAAGTTGTTATTATTATTATTGTTAAAATTTAACAATAATGATAACAATATTTGTATTATAACAATAATAATAACAATATTTAACTTAAATAAGCTATGAATATTAAATTATAATATATTATAGTTTAATATATATATATATATATATATATATATATATATATATATATATATATATATATATATATATATATATATATATATATATATATATATATATATATATATATATATATATATATGTATATATGTATATATATATATATATATATATATATATATATATATATATATATATATATATATATATATATATATATATATATATATATATATATATATATATATATATATATATATATATATATATATAAGAAATACACCATAAATATGCTACAAGATTTTCCGCAAACTACTTTGCTATTCCAAAATCTCATTCTAAATAGAATTCTTATTCAGTTCAGAATCGCGGACCACTTTTGTGGAAAAGATTCCCAAACATTGTTTCCGAAAAGAAAACTTTAAAGTAAGGCCAACTCCACTGAACTTTCGAAATTTGTGTGGGAATGTAAAAATAAAGGTATAGAACATATATTAAAATGGAATATTCTTGATCAAGCGGAGCCATTCAAAAATGGTAGTAAATTTTGCAATTTACGCTTGACAGAAAAATATCATATTATTACGTCACCATTAAATTTGCTTAACCAACGAACCGAGCTTGAGTCAAAATGTCGCCTTATTGGTGTTGTATATGCTTTAATGAATTTATTTATTAATTATAGTGTACCACAAAAAGCACCTAAATCGGAATAAAAAAGTTGTTTCGTAACTTACACATTGATACGAAAAGCACGATCAGAGGCAATTTTACGGGTGGGGGTAACACCCCCCTCCCTAAAGAATGTGATTTTCAAGTTCTAGTCGGTATTTTTACGAATTTAATCGGCTAGTTGTTTAAATTTTTGTTTTAAGGGCTTTTTTTTTTTTTTTTATCTTTTTATAGAAGCTTTTTTATCGGTACTTTTTGAAGATTAACCCCCCTCCCTCATTTTATTTGTAGAATTGCACGACTTTGTAGTGCTCAGAGACGATTCTATTCTTTATAGTTGTGCTCAGAAGCGGATATAGATTTTCTATGAGAAATCTGAATGTTTATTTGTAATCATTACTAATAACGCTTAAAAAAAACCATACCTATGTCATAACCTTTACATATAATTATTGTTACTTCTTTTATTAGGTATTTTAAGTATCCTCCAATAAGTTCTTTGTCTTAGAGTGCTATTGAAGCCAGAAATAAAGAAAGCCAAACTGCACAAGTTAGTCATGGACGTCCAAATTTTTTGGCAGAAAACACAAGGGATACAGTTATTTATTTGTTAGTTACATTTGATATGTACCTCTATTTCGTATTTTTTTGAATGCTATGTTATTGTTACTAGTTTAGACTGTTTTTGTTAGAATATTTTTGTTAATTTTTGTTTTTAGTAAAGAACTTTTAATATAGTTTATAATAGCAATTCAAAGTTTTGTTGTTTTTTGTTTTTAAAAAATATTTAAGAAATATTCTAATAAATTTTAACTAGGAATTAACTAATTTAGAAAGATGTATATCATAAACTAAAATGTTATACTGATGAGCTGTTCCGCGTTAAATTTTAAAAAATTTTCATAGCTACAAATTATTAAAAACATCAATTACAACGTTGAGAAACTTTGAATGAAATTAAAAAGCAAAGAACCAGACTTTTTTTTTTTTTTTTTATAAATATGCATTTGTCATACATTAAAGTTTACAATGGAATAAATCGTGTTAATAAATAAGAGAGCTAGAGCAAACAGAAGACTATAAAAAAAATTATCTTATCATTAAGCCCCATCATAAAATTTACATTAAAAATTGTTAGTTAATATACAAATATGAAGAGAAGCTAAGTACATAATAAGAATTTAAAACACGTTAGTTACAATATAACTAATAATATAATATAAATATTAGTGTTGTAATATAACGCATTATAGACTGAAATACAATTGGAGAGAGCCCATGTTTATTTTAAACATGAATTGTAGAACTTGGTGTATATTAAGTTTGTAGACACTTAGGGCACCGAGCTTCATTAAAAGAGGTTCACAATGAAAAGTTCTGTATGCACCAAATATAGTCCTGCATCCATGTTTTTGCTTACTATGAAGTTTTTTTAACTTATTATAATTAGTACTACCCCATACAATATTGCAGTAAGAGATAAAAATATAAATAAATGAAAAGTATATTATTTTTAGAGAAGAATTGTTAAGATATGGTTTATATATAATATATAAATATTTCTTGATATTTTATTTTCTTTATATTTTATCTGTGGTTTCCATGTCAAATTTTCATCAATTATTACTCCTAGAAAATTAATGATTGGTTCCCTTTTAATGAATGTTTTATTGATTAGGAGATTGGGTAATTTTAGAGGAGGATCATCACCTTTACTAGGTTTGGAAAATAAAATAAGTTTAGATTTTTCTACATTTAACGAAAGTCCATTACTAGTAAGCCACTCGTTTATTTTGAATAGTTTGTCATTAAATATATTAAAGAGAGCTTTTATGTCTTTGCTGGAATAAAAAAGATTGGAGTCATCTACAAACAATATAATATTTAAAATATTTGATGCTAAGTATAAATTATTTATATACAATAAAAATAATAATGGCCCTAAGATTGAACCTGGGGGCACACCACATGTAATATGTTTTTCTTTTTCTTTTTTACTATAAATTGTTTGTTGTTTTGAAAATTTTTTTGTTGGAGTAACTATGGCTATCACAATTGATCATGTAAAAAAAACAATACAAAAAATGTTTAAAGAATTTAAAAACGAAATCGACGAAATGATGAAACAACAGGAAAAAAACGTGTTAAACATATTAAACGCCAACACAAAGATTATATACGATAGGCTGGATAAAGTAGATTCAAAGGTTAATGATTATGCAAAACAAATAAAGATACTAGAAAAAGACGTTGAAGAAATTAAACGAAGCTTAAATTTTCACGAACACCTTTTTGAAGAAAAAATTATGACCGCTATTGCTTCTCAAGAAAAAACAACAACATCTTGTATCGATAAGCGAAATAATAATACCGACTATGTTAAAATAAAAAGTAAATTAAGAGAAATGGAGGATAGATCTCGCAGAAACAATTTAAGGGTTGACGGGTTAAAAGAAAACGAAGGCGAAACGTGGATTGACAGCGAATTGATAAAATAAGTCAGTAAGGTTTTTGAGAAGCATTTGGGGTTAACAAATATTAGAATTGAAAGAGCTCATAGAACTGGTCAAAGCGGATTGAGCAAACCAAGAACAATTGTATTAAAACTGTTAGACTATAAAGATAAAGTGGAAATTCTAAAAAAAACATCTCAATTAAAAGGTAAAAATATTAATAAAGATTTTTGTGCCGAAACTGTCACAATTAGGAAATCTCTACGAGAGCAGATGAAGGTTGAACGAGCGGCTGGTAAATATGCATACATCTCTTACGATAAGTTGATCATTCGGGAATGGGCTTCAAATAAAAACGACGTTAATGCAAGTTTAAGCGATACGATGGTTAAAAAAGATAAGTAAAACTGATTCATTTGTATTTATTTTATTATCTATTTTTTATTCTTTTCATCATATTTAAATTATTTAATAATCAAATAAAAAAATGAGTTCAAATACCATACATAATGTATCAAATAATTTTTTAAACTTTGAATTTTCAATTTTACAATCTTTGAAACTAATAAAAATGAATATAATTTTTTGAGTGATATAAATATAAGTTGTCTCGACAACTCATACTATAAACCTGACAAATTTAATATAGAAAAAAACAACAAAGATTTGAGTAACATAAGATCAATGAATAAAAACTTTGAAGCTTTTAAACATCTTTTTGATGTTATATGTATCTCAGAAACTTGGGAAGATGCAAAACTGCCTTAGTCAGAAAATTCCTTGTATAATTTATCATCGTATAAAATTATAAGCCAACCACGTGTTAGAAACAACGGAGGCGGCGTTGCAATCTATATTCTTGACAAATTCATATTTAAACCAAAAAATATTTTCTGTAAAGTAAATAAACATACTGAAACTTTGTGTATAGAAATTTTAAATAAAACTGGTAAACCTTTTTTAATCTCCTCGTTTTGCGGTAAGCAAATTAACTTTCATAATAGCCTTAGAAGCGTTATATCGAAAATGAGTATACTAAACAAGCATATTTTTTTTGCCGGTGATTTAAACTTGGATGCCATGTGTTACGAAAAGTTTGTAAATACAAAAAACCTTTTGAATTCATTATTTGAATTTAATATTATACCAACCATATTTAAACCTACGCGTATTACAAAAACTACTTCGTCAGCAATTGATAATATTTTAACTAATAAGGTTTTAGGTACAAGTTTTGAATCCGGTAATTTTATTGCAGATTTTTCAGATCATTTCCTATCTTTCATGTTGCGCACGGAGTTTTGTCTAATAACGACAATAAAAAATATCAGTTACTAAAAGAAATCTCTGTTTTAAAAATCTAGATAAACTTAAAAAGAAGCTGCACAAAGAGAAATGGGAGAATGTCTATTCCTCTGCAGACCCCAATAGCGCGTTTGATAATTTCGCGAATATTTTTCAAGATATTTATGACAATGTCTGCCCAAAATTAGTCAGTGAAATAAAAAACAAACAACTTAAAAATCCATGGATGACCAATAATTTGGTTAAATCATCAAAAAGAAAACAAAAGCTCTACATAAAATTTCTGAAATCTAAAAATGAAAATGACGAAATTGCGTACAAAACATATAAAAAGTTTTTCCAAAATAGTGTGAAACAAGCAAAAATTTATTACTATTCTAATCAGCTCGATAAAAATAAATTTGATATTAAGAAAACTTGGTCTATTATAAATGAAGTAACTGGAAGAGAGAAAAAGAAGCTCTCTTGCTTGCCACAAAAAGTAAATATTAACAACAAAATTATAACTACACCTTTTCAAGATGTAAATGAGAACATGAAAGTTGTAATTAAGAAGTCGTAATATGTAATTAAGAAACACAACATGTAATTGAGAAAACGTTATATGTAATTGAGAAACACAACATGTAAATAAGAAGTCGTAACATGTGATTAAGAAACACATAATTGAGAAAACGTAAGATATAATTGAGAAATCATAATATGTAATTGAGGAATCGTAACTTGTAATTGAGAACACATAAATTAAAATAGCAAATTCACAGTCTTAGTTTGTAGGTTGTTACAAAAGGTCTTTTTGGACATGAATTTAAGTTATAATCTTAAATTTTGCTTTTGTATGCACAAGTAATAATAATGGAATTGAAAGATCGTTGTGTTATATGCCAATACACTATGACCCGAAAGTCTGTGATTAAGCTAAATCCGTGTCAACATTTATGTCACCAAATTTGTTTACGTCCAGTTCTGGAACAACCAGATTCAAGTTGTCCGATTTGTCGGCATGAAATACACACAACTGAACAAGTTAAAAGGAAACGTTACGTTTTATCTTCTCCAAATGACAGGAGAAAAGTTGTTGAATGTGCGGAGCGATTTGAAGATTGGGTGAATCTCGCGCAAACGCTAGGTATCAAGTATAAGACAGCATACAATTGGGTTCGCAGCGGAAATTCAAATTTCATCGAAAAAGGAGGTTTTAAACCGAAAAAGTTGACCGAAGATCAAATCGAAGAAACATTAACATGGATTGAAAATGATTGTCAATTAACATTGGTGGCCATCAAAACAAAGATATTAAGACAATTTAACATAAACGTTAGCACAACAACAATAGCAAATTACTTCGAAGGCAGATTGTTCTCATTAAAAAAAGTGCCCAAGGAGCTTTCTACAATGAACAGTTATGAAAACAAACAAAAAAGAGCTGAATATGTTAGAAACATCAACGAACATATCAGAAATGGTCGTAAGATAGTTTGGTTGGATGAAACAAATTTTAACCTTTTTTGTAGAAAAACGCAAAGACGCGCGAGACAAGGAAAAAGAGCAATTATGAAAGTACCTGCTTCAAAAGGTTTAAACATACACTTGATCGCAGCTATTTCAACTACAAATGTCGTCATGATAGAAACTCACAGAGGATCATTTAAAGCAGATTCCTGTAACGAGTGGATGTTGGCTATGTTTCACCAGTGGGTTACATCCGGGAATCGTTTGGAGGATTTGGTCGTCGTAACAGATAATGCTCCTTGTCACGCTCGTTTGCAAAGGGTGTTTGATAATTCACCAGCTCAGTTGTTACGTTTGGGACCTTACAGTCCAATGTTGAACCCGGTGGAAACGATCTGGTCCAAAATTAAAAGTAACGTTAAAAATGCAATTCGCATTCCACCTGTATTAGGTGACGGGATTGCGGAACAGCGCATGCAGTACTTAGAACGAATTGTAATTGAGGCGAAAAATACTATAATGGGAGGAGATTGTGCACGTGCGGTACAACACACAACCACGCACTATGCAACTATTTTAAATATGGAAGACGTACAAGTTGGTGCTTAAATGACCAATGAAGTGATTTTTAATTATAATTTTTAATTGAATTATAAATTTTTCCCTAAAATGTTTTTAGTGTTTATTATGTTAAATTCATTTGCCTAAAAATTATAAATTTTTCCCTAAATTTTTCCCTAAAAAATTAAATTTACGCTACAAATCTTGCGTCATTTTTAAGTGCGTCATTTTATACGCTCCATTTTTTTACGCGCCATTTTTTTTAAGCGCCATTTTACACTTACTCCTGTAAAGCGATATCTAAATTAAAATTTTCGTGTTCTCAATTACATCTTTCTATTTCTTAATTACAACTTACATTTTCTCAATTACATGTTACGATTCTTAATTACAATTTTCGTTTTCTAAATTACATCTTATGTTTCTTAATTACAACTTACGTTTTCTCAATTACATCTTACGTTTCTTAATTACAACTTTTGTTTTCTCAATTACATCTTACGATTCTTAATTACAATTTTTGTTTTCTCAATTACATCTTGAAAAAGTGTAGTGAAAAACAAATATGTCAAGAATTTAACAAATACTTTGTTAATGTAGGCGCCTCTCTTGCATCTAACATTGTTCAGTCAACTAGAAAGGTTGATGAATACTTGGGAGAGAAACCCAGGACCAGCATATGTAATGAAATTTTTTAAAAAAGGCGACAGTTCTTCTATTTGCAACTACCGTCCTATATCACTACTCCCTGTCTTTTCAAAAATCTTTGAAAGAATTATTTATAATAGAATTTATAATTACATGACAATAAATACGCTTTTATACAAAAATCAATTTGGATTTCAGAAATACTTCTCTACTGAACATGCTATCATTGAACTAGCTAATAAAATATCTATGTCTTTTGATAAAGGTGAACTTGTATTAGGAGTCTTCATCGATCTCTCTAAGGCATTCGACACTGTGGATCACGTAATATTACTTTCAAAGTTAAAACATTACGGTATTAAAGGCTTAATGTATAAGTAGGTAAAAAATTATCTTTTTAATAGAAAACAGTATGTCGTCCTGGAGGAGTCAGCTCTTGATATTGTATGCGGAGTCCCTCAGCGGTCAATCTTAGGGCCTTTATTATTTTTGATATATATTAATGATATGAATAAAGCTTCTCATAAAATATCGTCAATTATGTATGCGGACGATACAAATTTATTCTTTAACCACTCCGATGTAAAAATATTATTCGATACAATGAACACTGAATTGGAAAGTTTTAACCAATGGTTTAAAGCTAATAAATTATTATTAAATTGTGAAAAGACAAGTTTTACTCTCTTCCATAAAATAAGACCATCGATTAATCTTCCGTTAAAGCTTCCAAAACTGGAAATTAATAAAAATGAAATAAATCGAGTAAATCATACAAAGTTTTTGGGAGTTTTATTCGATGAGAACTTGTCATGGAAAAACCATATTAGTCTCGTTGAAACAAAAATATCCTCTGCTATTAGTGCGATATATAAATCTAGAGCCTTTCTTGATTATAAATCGCTTAAAATGCTTTATTTCAGTCTTGTTCATTGTCATCTCTCCTACGCTAATATTGTTTGAGCAAACACACACAAAACTAAATTAATAAGATTACAGAGTATACAAAACCATGCATGTAGGGCAATTAACTATTTAAACAGATTAGAAAATCCTTCCCTATAATGAAATACATTAGTGTACTAAATATATCTTAATTCCCTTCAAATATTAATTTTTATATATAAATATAAGAATAACCTGCTGCCAAAAGTATTTTCTAATATTTTTACATCGGCTGTTTCCCAAAAATACAATCTCCGGTCAAATACTAATCATAACTATCACTTGAGTAGAGTAAAATCACAACTGTCAAAATTTTCAATTATAATCCAAGGCCTGTCACTATGGAATCAATTAGAAAATAACAGTTTAAAAAACCTTAAAAGCACTTTCTCTTTTAAACGACAAATAAAATTGCATCTCCTAAATCTCTGAAACACATGTATATATATTTATTTACTTATTTATCTTATATATATTAACTATATATATCTGACATGCTTCTGCGTGTTTATTTTTAATCTTCGTTTAGCTGAAATTTTTTATCGTTTATATTTGTAACGGAGTTTTTAATTTATGTTTTTTACGTAATATATCTTATTGTAAACTTTTTAAAGATATTTGGCTTTAAATATTATTGTTAAAGGGGCTCTATGAAAAGATTGTGGTGACACCAGTTATCCAGATTTTCTTTGAGCCCCTGTCTGTTTATATATATACACTTTGTTTAACGTAAAATTTTCTTTGTAATTTTATTATTTGATTATTATATGAACAGCGAAATATATATTAAAAAAAATAAATAATATATTGTGACCTGTTCGCTAGGTAGTCTTTAAACCAAAGTAAATTTTTATTTTTTATTCTATATAGGTCTAGTTATTTTATAAGTACCTTATGGTTAATAGTGTCAAAAGGCTTTCGACAGATCAATAAAAACTCCTTAAGTAAAATAGTCATTACTGAATGCATCCGATTCATGATTAATTAGTTCGATTACAGCATGGTTAGTTAAATTTTAAATTGAAGGGACATTATTTAGGGTTAATTAAACTTTTTGAAATCCAAATTGTTTACTGTATAGCAAACTGTTTAACATCAAATAGTTGTAAAGTCTGTTGTACATAATTCCTTATCTCGCTTAGATTTAAATTAGATTCTTCCATAATAGAATTACATGATTTAATACAAGTTTAAACTTTGTGGTACTTGACGGAATTTTACTCGCCAAGTTCGCCCCTACTTCGATAAAAAATGAGTTGAGTTTTTATCATAAATCATTTCCCCATTATTTAAAAGCTTTTGTGGGAGATGTTTTCTGTTAAAAGAGTTCGAAAATGCAATAAAGGTTTTTCATTTGATCTCTCTTGTTAAAATTGTAGTGTTTGAAGGGACATTATTTAGGGTTATGTTATCAGTAATTAAGAATATTGGAAAGTGATCAGTTATAAATCAGTTTTAATTATGCCTGTTGCTATATTGCAGTTTTGAAAATTGTTATTAATTATATTATCAAGTAGTGACAATAAGGTCTTAGTTATTCTCATTATTTATTGTTGGATTAGGTTATATTCTATAATTTTTTTATAACATTTTTATTTGAAGCATAATTTAGTAAATTTAAGTTAAAATCACCAGCTAAGTAAACATGTTTCCGTGTTATACTAGTTTTGGTTAAAAAACTGCTTAGATAAGTTTTAAATTTTCTTAAATTACGAGCTGGTTGTCTATAATTAGAATTAATTATAATATTTTTGGTTTTGTTTATAATTTCTATGCACAACGACTCACAATCATTAACATTAAGGTCATGATGTAAAATAAAGCTAATTGATTTGTGGGCATAAAAACTTATACCACCACCAGCATAGTTAAAACGTGGTTGTTGAACGGATACATAATTTTATAAAATATCGACACCTACTGTATTTAAAAAAAAATATCCGGACATATGTAATTTTCCGGATTAGTCAGAAATTAGTCCGGATTTACCAAAGAAAATACAGTAAACTGTTTTTTATCAAAACCGGATATTTTTCTTTTAAATATAGAAATATAAACAAAAAATCGATGTCTTGTTAAAAAATCAACTCACAATGATGAATGCTTCTTTATTTATAAGCATATTTCCTCATTTTGTACTAGAGCGACGAATAGTGCGTCACCTAACCCCCCCCCCCCCCCATCCCTCAGAAAAGGCAACTTTCAAATTATAGTCAGTTTTTTAAGGAATACAATTGGTTAGTCGGCAACAATTTTAAATAAAGATTTTTATGCTGTATTTCATTGAGAGTTATGTTTTTTTGTGTAGTGGATTTGAATCCCACTAGTTAACTCGCACGGTTCTTATGCAATTTAAGTATTTACAGAAATTGGATGAGGGTTCCAGGCAGACTTTTTGACTGCGATTGCTAAACAGATAAATGGAGCATTGTGGATTGCTCCAGGGTAATCAAAAGAAAAAAAAAAGTGTTTGCTCTTATATTTTGTTCGCTTGAGCATTTGCTCCAACTGCTACATGGCTACGCAACTGTATTTCTCCGATGAAATTTACGATAATATTTTTTTTCAAAAGCAACATAAATTTTGATGTTTAATTTGAAATCTTATTAGATCTGTTACTATTACACTGACTGCATAAGCATTTTGACGACTTCTCCCCAATTGAATAATATTTGTCTATATATATATATATATATATATATATATATATATATATATATATATATATATATATATATATATATATATATATATATATATATATATATATATATATATATATATATATATATATATATATATATATATATATATATATATATATATATATATATATATATATATATATATATATATATATATATATATATATATATGCAGTTTTAGTTGCTTTTTTAATAGACTGCGTATCAACATCTTTTTGACCAAATAAAAAACATGAACTGGTTTTGCTATCTGCATGGTTTACAAGGATTTGTTTATATAAAGTCGTTCTTTTTTCTAACCTTTAATTTAAACCGGATATTGGAATGCAATGTTTGATTGGAGAAAATATAATTGTTCGGCATAATTTAAAAATACATATAAGAAATTTAAAAGATGTTGTTTAGAATAAATATTCATCTAGTATATACCGGGAATCATTACATTGAGGTGTCACTTAAGAAATGCTTTAAAATTTATTAAGCTTAGAAATTTATCAAACACAATATAAATTATAACAATAAAATCAATTTAAAAACCTTTTATTAACATGTATTGTTTGATATTGAGAAGTTTTGTATTTCCTAAAACAATAAATTTTATTGAAATACTTTTTGGTCTTTTTTTTCCTGATTTTTGGAAAATTTTCCCACTAATCCAAACCTTAGCAAGACCCCCTCCCCCTCCGTTCAATAATTTTTACTTGTTATCAACAAAAAACTTATATCTAAAATCTAAAAAAAAAATTTATTCATAATCGGTCTTAAAAGTTAGAAACTAATTTATTTTAGTCACCGATAAAATCAAAAACTTTTAGTGTAAACAGGCTTTAAAAATCGTAAGTAAATCTCAATATATCGAAAATGAGATTTTGGTTTATTTTTCACCTCAGTATAAAACTTATATCACCATATTATTTCTTTCGAAATTATGATAAAACAGCTGTTAGAAAACAAGATTCAAAATGTTAACTTTTTTATAAAAAATACTTATTTTGCAACATAGCATCCGATTAGAAGTTTCCCGAGCTGACCGAGATAAATGTAATAAATTTTAGAAAAACAAAATTCCCTTCCTAACTTCTACTAAATACCCCCCCCCCTCCCCATCCCGCCGTTTGTTATATACAGTATCGGACAAAACAAGTGCAACCTAATAATTCTAATTTAGTTTCTATATATAAAAGTGCTGCATTTTTTCAATTTAGAGAAATAACTATGTAACTGTTTAGAGACAACGTTCTTTAAGTTTTATTCATTACAAAGTTCATTATTTGTACACGACAATTAATAAATTAATCAAAAATATTTAAAAAAAAGCTGACTTCTTTCTGGACAAAACAAGTGCAACTCCACAAAATGTTGACCAAGCTGTATTTCGCTATCAATATTTTGTGGCGAATCCTTTGTTGTCAATCACAGCCCTACATCTTCGAAGCATAGATTCGATCAGGTGATCAATTAAACTTTGTGGAATCACTGACCAGGCCTTTTGGATTTGTTCAAACAGTTGATCCTTATTACGAACACCTTCACGATTAATTCTGCGGTTGACGATCTCCCACAGGTACTCAATAGGGTTGAGATCCGGAGATTGAGGCGGCCAATCCATCACCGATAGGTGATTGTCTAAAAAACCCCTCCTTGACTACTTTTGCAGTTTGTTTCGGATCGTTGTCATGCTGAAAAACCCATTTTATTGGCATATTCTATTCAGCAAGAGGTAACATAACATCTTTCAGGATGTTTTTACACATGACACGGTCCATTATTCTATCGTTTCGATGTATTGGACCTAGACCGTTAACGGAAAAACACCCCCAGATCATTACATTGCCTCTACCATGCTTTACGGTCTTATGGCAGTAACTTAAATCGAGGCGTTTTCAGGCCGGTCGACGTACACGGCAAATGTCATCGCTGCCAATGATGTTGAACTTCGATTCATCACTGAACAGGACAGTTCGCCATTTCTGCACATTCCAGTCAATATGAGGTGTTGCAAACAGGACTCTTTTTTTTTGGTTCTTTAGTGAAATTAGCGGTTTCTTTGCAGGGCGTTGAGAAAACAATCCGGCTTCAACAGCACGTTGCACAGTGACTCAGGACAATCAAAAAACCGCAAAAATTAAATAAAAATTGACATAAATCGTAAACAAATGTTATATATTAAAATAATAATTTTTAAATCAAAGATTTCAAATTTGTTAATAATTTTTTTTTTAACGCGCAGCTTCGACGCGTAAAATGCGCGCTTACGCGTGTTAAAGGTGACTATACGTGTACAAAATTTTTTTTTTTAGTTTTTAAAATCTTCAAGACAAACACATAATTTTGATATATTACTCTACTTGATATTTTTATAAAAATGGTTTTTAAAGGATGTTGATACATAGAGAAAAAATACTGTATTTTTTTACATTAAATTTATTATTTACATTACAATTAATTTAAAAACTTCATCTGGTAACCTCGATAGCTCTTATGTTTTCTAAAAGATATGCTTGATATTTTTGGATCTGATCTTACTAGAAAGTAGTGCGTCTGATTCATCATTGTGTTTAATCTTAATATTTTTGACGTGTGCTTAAGTCTAGAATTTCTTATCTGTTTATTTAAACTCTCTAGTGCATCTTCCGAATATACCCCGATTAGCAAAGGTAATTTATTTGATATAGAAGAACTATGCAGTAGCAGTTTATGTACAGTAGGAGGCATAACATACCTGTTGTATAAACTCACTATAAGTTTAGCTGTTTCAGTGCAGTATAAATCTAATTCATTGATATTAACAAGATATCCACAAGACATGGTTATGAGAATATTATGCAATCTTTTAATTATATCACAATCAACTTTAGTAATTTCAGAAAAAACTTTACTATTTTTAAATGCTCTTCTGGCAGAGTTGCCGTCATTTGTGTTTCCAGACCCAGTTTTAGGCATATCAACGTATAGGCTTAACCGTTCTCTGAAGAGTACCTGAATCTCTTTTTTTTTAAGTCTACAGATAGTTTTTCCTCAATTGTTTTTGGCTTATACTTTTTAATTTTAATTTTATAACTCAAATGAAGAATGAACTCCAAGCATTTTATCCAGCAATGCAAAGCTGAAATTCCAAGCCCCAAGGCCGAGTCTTCTCAGTTTTTGCTTTTAATAAATCAATATTGTTCATTTCTTTGGGTTTAGCATTGCACACATTGCAGGATGAGTGGATTTTGTCTCTGTAAGTGCGCTAACTACTTTATCATCAAACATTGTAAGATCAATCCTATTGCTGATATTAAATGTCAAAATTCTTCCTGCAATATTAAAAACTTTGTAAAACGTCTTTAAAGTATTTATTTGATTTTTTAGATCTTATTCTTCTTCTCTGGATAAAATTGGACTCTCTTTTTTATATTGTAAATGAAGAGGTCTTCAAAAGTGACAGCTTGAAGGATTTTCATTTTTCTAAATTTCGCCATCTTCTACTTTGAGCAATAAAGACACAAAAGCTGTACTGAAAAGATTTTCTTCATGGTTAAGTTCTATACATGCGTTGCTTGTATCGTATTTCTGTTTATAAATACTTTGGTTTGATGCTCCATCAAAACCAATCTTTCCATATAAAACTCCAAATATTTCATCACTTTGACCAAAATTAGGCATATCAATTATTTCTGTTATTCTACTCACAGTGTAATCTAACATGCTTTGAAGATTACACTTTGCAGAAATTTCAGAAAAATGTATATTCTCAGGATAGCATTTCAATTTTTCCACAAAAATATTGTGCAAGAAATTTGTATGTTGAGTACAAGAGCTGAGTTTCTGATCATTTGATTTTGTTTATTGCTGAGATCAGTATTCATTTTTAATGCAAGAGCATCCTCTTCACTCTATCTCTAAAACATTCTTTTTCTATCTCTAAAATATTAGATATATTGTTTTTTATAACAGAGGCTTTTTTTTCTACAGCAGCATTTGCACTTTTTGCAGAAGCTAAAAATAGAGCTTTATGATGTTCAGTGGCTAGTTCTTTTATTTTTTTCTCTTTTGCTTCTCTCTCCAAGAACAATTGTCAATAAATATTTTAACAAACTTTTAAATAGTATATAATGACAAAAGCACGTTTTTTAAAACTATATTTAATATTTATGATTTAAAAACTATATTAGAAAACTTAACTTTAAGTTTCCCGCCAATTTCATTTGTTTTGATATAATAAAGTTCTTAGCAAAATGGCGGAAAACAAGGTTTTTATAAAATCATCAACATTTGTTTTTCTTTAATAACTTCAAATACCGAAGGAGACCGCAGTAATTCTTTTACATTCCTAAAGTAGAAATGTTAATTAACTAGAAAATATATATTTGTGGAACTCGGTGGAACATTTTTTTAGCTGATATATAAACAAAAAAAATACAATTATTTTTTACTTTTTTTTAGAGAAGTCTTTAAATTTAAACGAAAAAATCAGACTTTTTTTTTCTTTTTAGTATATTTGAAATATATGAGTCAATTTAAATATAATATATGAAATATATGAGTCATATTATTTTAAAAATAAATATACACTTTTATTTAAACTTCAAGTTCTCTAATTTAGTTGAATAAAAACCTCACATTTTTCAGATTTCTTTAAAAATAATATCAAATTTTTTCACTTCTTTTACCTATAAAATACAAAATAAAAGCATTATGAAAAAATTATTTTTACTTTTGAAATAAAAAATCATTGTCTTTTAATATTATCTAACAAAGGGCACTTAATTTATAAAAAAGTGGTGAGGGGTTTATTGCCATTTTTTGTTGTTTTGAGTCACTGTGCGTTGTTTGATTGTTCGGTCCGATACTGGCAGCTCTAAAGGCGAGTTTCCACTCATCCGTTTTTTCACGGGAACGGGAAAGGGACGGGAAAAATAATCACGTGGGCATGCGTAGTATAAGTTTTAATATGTCTGAAGGAAAACTACGCATGCTCGCGTGATTATTTTTCCCTTTCCTATCCCGTTCCCGTGAAAAAACGGATGAGTGGAAACTCACCTTAACTGCTTTTGTATCTCGACTAATGATATCCAAGTATCCTTCTTGACAGATCTGACGATCTTAGAATCCTCTTTAGAAGTGGCGGAACGCGGTCTTCCACTTTTGTTATCTGCTGCCTATTTTCACGTAGAACAATATTTGGAACAAATACTTTTTTATGACATTCCACTTACGTAATCGCCAATAATTTTCTTTCTTAGTTCCAATCGAAGACTGTCGCGAGCCATTTTTGCACTTGAATTTATAAAAATAATAAAAATAAATAATCACGCTTCTCAAGGATTACCGTGTTACATTTACCCTTTTATGATACAATAATGCTCTTTGGAACACAACGTCTTGGTTGGATGTGGACTGTATTGATGTAATTAAACACTTGTTGCATTTTACTTCTTGTATTGATGTTCTTCAATAAAACACTTTGATAAAACTCACTAAACTGTCTTGATAATACTGAGTGATTGACTTCCATATACTGACTGAATTACATGTCGGTTTATATGTCTCTTATATAATGAAATGAACCGGTGTGAACCTGTTCTGGAAGATTCTAGCTTCTTTTCGATACTTCTTGAAGCTTCTGGATGCGTCTGGATGCTTCTGAAATGGATACTTCTGGATGTTTCCAGATGCTTCTTCTGGAAACTTCTGGAAGCTTCTGCATGCTTCTGGAAACTTCTGGATACTTCCTTTAATTATTAAAAAACTTCCGTGATGTTGACACGGACCAGACTTAAGAAAATGAAACCAAAAAAGTTGCACTTGTTTTGTCCGCTGCAAAATGGCACTTGTCAACGAAATTCTGCATGTGTGCTGTCACCTGTCAGCTGATTGCTCATGTCATGGCATGCTATGACTAAAGACTCCTGAACTGTTTGCTGTGGTAGTATAATTCGTTTCGTTTTTAAGACATGTAAAATTAGGAACACTTTTTAGCATTGTTCGATGTTTCAATCACTTTTCTGTTTATTTAAGTTCGGAATTGTGTAAAAACTAATGCTTTTAAAATCTTGAACTCATATTTGGAAAATGTTTTATTTTAAAATGCAGAAGCTCGTAAAATAAAATATAAAATGAAAAGTTAGAAAATATATATGCTTTAGAAATCACTTATCATTTAGTCAATGTATTTATATCAATATTAATATATATATATATATATATATATATATATATATATATATATATATATATATATATATATATATATATATATATATATATATTATGCTATTGAATTTTTTGCTTTTGATTTCAGATTACAATCTTGTGGTCTTGAACTTCCCTGCTATCAACTTTTTTTATTATTATTGACGTGTAAAACTAAGTTGACATTAGTCTAATGGTCTTATAACCCCTTTGTACACCATGTGTACAAACGTACACAATTCATTTTGTTCATTGTTCACTATAAAACTTAAGCAAAACATCAATTGAAACACGGTGCGTACATTTGTGCTTACCAGTCCTATTTTATAATTTAATAAAATTATTATTTTAATAAAATTTTAAATACCCCATAAGGAGGTCAAGTACATTTTTTTTTATCAAAAAAAAAATTTTTTTTAACACATTCTATGTGCCCGTGTACGAAGGGGCTAAGTTTTATACAGTTTTTCATGGTTTATTCTAAAAATAGTTTTACCTTTATTGATGACGATTTAAGAACCAATGAGTTCGTCATGTTACTCGATAAATCGAATTTAAAACTAGTAGTTCTCGTTTTTACATCTTCATCGAATGTGCTCGAATTAAAGCAGTATAGTGAACTTGTACCAAAACATATTTCAAATTGAAATGAACACATTACATCGCAAAAAAATTTTTTACAACAATCTCTATTATAATCGCGGCCAAGTGATCCAATTGTATTAAATGATTCAAGATAGATCTTTACTTTAAACGAGGATTCAGAAAACTAAAAATTATTGATTTTTATTATTCTAACAAACCATAACAAAAAAAAAAAATAACATAACATGACATAAAAATAACAAATAACATAAAAATACATAAATAAGTTATGTCAATAAACATGCCTGTATAACTTGAAAAAGACATAAAACTATAATTCTCATTCTTTTTTAGCTTTTTTAAAATAATAACAATTATTATTACTTTTAAATTATACAAAGTGATTTTTTTTTTTAATTTTTACTTTATCGATATCATTTTACAGCAATTTAGAAAGTAAACATATAACATTTTTAAGCATGTAACATATTGACAAATGGATCTTGTATTTTGTTAAAATTGTTTTTTTTCTAAAACAGTAAGAAAACAAATATTGTTTCCAGCAAACAGAAATTATGGCAGTTTAACTCAATTAACGATGTTATTTTTTTTTAACAAACAGGAATAAAACAAAGTTTTTATGTTAACAACGTATATAAATTAGGAAATATCTTAGCAAACAATGAAAAAAAAAGCAACTGGAGTTTCCAGACAATAACAGAGCTCCCGGTCTCGTATTATATCCAAATATTTTTATATTAATTCCAGTTTAAATAAAAAAAAGTTATTTGGTTATTTGATAAATCTAAATAGTTGCTCCAGTATTTTATAACTTTTTTTTTCATAATATATTTTTTAATTTTGTTATGTATAAATATTTAATGGATTTAAGAAAATACCCAATAATAAAAATAAAACAGAATCACCAGACAAAACATAAAGTTGTTTGTATAAAATTTTTGATATACGGTTGGTAACACTAGTTATCATAATATTTAAGATAAAATAATAATCACTTGAACCTATCTCTCTTTAAATTTCAGTTTAACAACATTACTGCAACATAATGGGACATTTTTAAAATAAGAATTAAAGTGTAGTCAAAAGGAATATTGATTCAAACTACATGGTTAAGTTACATTCGTTATAAAAAAAATATTTTAAGAGCCCTACCGGAACCTCAGAAATAAAAGTGCGCTAAGATACTTCTGGTATATTTTACAATTAATATAAAATTGGCATTGTTAATATATTAATACTTTTATACATACATTTTTAATAATAATGTATTACATACTAAAAAATGTCAAAAATCATGGCAACATAAAATGCATACACTATAATACGCAAGGAACGCTAAAGCACACACTACACGTTATAAATACTGCAATTATTAATTTATTTTATAATCAACACTAGTTTTTGTTAAGCTTATAAAAAAATCTGTCTATAAAAAGTTATATTTTTCTCATTCAAACACCCTGCTCAAAGGTAAAACAGTTTCCACTAATTTTAAACTATTTGGGATTCCATACAAACATTTATTTGATTTGAGTAAATTTTAAATAAAGCAAAACTGATTTTAATTTGCATTTACCAGGGGGCAAGAAAAATATGATATTGAGTTAAAAAAATAAATGGTGGAATAAGAATTTTTTTATGAGTTACCAATATATTATACTGATAACTCAAAAAATATTTTACCATCAAAAATCCATGGCTAAATCTTAAATATAAGACAGATCTTTGATATATGTTTAGTAAGAAACTTACAAGGTTTTACAAGCATAAATTTATTTTCAAGTTTTATTTAGTTTTTAAGTTACAAGCATTTAAAGTAAAAATACACTTAATTATAGAATGAGACAGTTTTAAATTAAACGTGTTAACTATAGCCATACAAGTTATAAAATACAATTAATAGAAATAAAAAATTCAAAAAGATTAAATGATAAACTGTTTACAAAGATGACGAAGTGAAATAAAAAATATTGTCAACATTTTTTGATAAAAAAGAACACATCGCCAAACGTGTATCTTTCATTTATCTAAAGACCAGAAGAATGAAATGATTTAAAAAAAAAAAAAAACTTGATTTAAACGCTACGCAAAACAAAAAACAAAAAAACTCGATCATGTTTAACAACAGATTGTGCAGACTTTGGTGGTTGATCTATCCTGAACGAAAGCATAGATAAATTACTGTCTTGTGAGTTGATATAGGGTTCCAAGAGTCCTCTTAAAGTAACTGGAAGTAATGAAAAGCTAAACTACAACTGCAAACAACTGCATAAAGAATATGGTCGTAAAGTATAAAAAAATAGATATCAGGAGTTTTGAGGCTGCTTTTAGTGTATTTTACCTGCAGTTCTCTTGCTTTATCAATGTTTAATGTTTTCAACGTTATATGAAAGCACAGCATAAGATTTGCCTGGTTTAACGTTATAATATCGTTAATAAAATTTTAAATAAACTTATTTGTTTCGTATGTTGTAAATAACTCGCAAAATAATCTTTAGGTCTTATAAGCATTGCAACTAGTATAAGTTCAGTAGAAGTATTTAAAGCGGTGACTGAAATAAATTGTTTAATTGTTTTTCAAGTTATTAATTTACGTATGTTTCTCATTTTTATATAAAGAATAGATACGTAGTTATATTTTATTTAATAAATAAGTGAGAAATTGTTAAGTAACTATATAAAATAAATTAATAGTGTGTTCTATTACAGAAGCGGATGTAATTTCCAGACATAGAGCAAACTATAAGCATTTATATATTTATACTTATGTCAATTAAGAATTCTTTGCTGAAAATTGAGATAATTGGAGTCTAGGAACAAAAAAGCTCTAAATTTTAAGGCCGCAATTTGTAAACACAAAGAGATCATTGTATGACTTTTAAAATTTATTAATGAATATAAATATAGCTACAAATAGCAAAAAAATATTTTACAAACTTGTTGTTAAAGTTATTAAGTTCTAGGGGTTCTTTGTTCCCAGGCTTCAATCATTGCAATATTTTGCATAGTATTTTTATTTGAAATATGTATAAACATAAATGTTTGAAGTTTGCTCCTTATCTAAACATATATATATATATATATATATATATATATATATATATATATATATATATATATATATATATATATATATATATATATATATATATATATATATATATATATATACATATATATATATATATATATATATATATATATATACATATATATATATATATATATATATATATATATATATATATATATATATATATATATATATATATATATATATATATACACATATATATTTATATATATATATATACAGACATCTTTTATGTCTGTAAAACAGTATATCTTTTATATGTTATTTTTTTATGAATTTAGTTAGTTTTATCTATTTATAAGATGAAATTCTTTTTAGCATTTATATAAGACAGGAATCTAGGTGTATTTTAGACGAGTTCACCATGTGTTTGGAATCCATATTGGATATTGATTGCAGCTGCGGCGCATTGGTTAGAGTCATTGCTTTAGAAGCAAGAGATCAAGGGTTCGAAGCAAGCTTTAGGCATAATATTTTTGATTGCACAATAGAGATATGTTAATGAACTTAAACCTAAATCAAGAAAAAAAGTTTCAATTAAAAAAAATTTAAATTACCATCAATAATTTATTATAACTGACAACAGTTTCTTTTAACCTTAAACATTTTTTTTTTTAACAGACGACACTTTTTTTTTTTTAAGACAAAAAAAATTTACTCAGGTTGCAGGTGTTTAATACGTTATCGAAGCTAAAAAAACATTTACATATAAAATATCTATTTAATGCTCTTCATAAATCATACTTGCTTAAGTTTGTCGTAGTTATCAACAACAACTAGTAAATATAAAAGAACTTGAAAAATGATTTTTATAGTTATTTTATACCTTTGTCAAACTTTACAGGTACGTATCGTATCAGAATATTGTGTTTATATATATATATATATATATATATATATATATATATATATATATATATATATATATATATATATATATATATATATATATATATATATATATATATATATATATATATATATATATATATATATTAGGACTAAAAGAAAATACAGGATGCAATCTTTTTATTTATAGAAACCCTATATAAGGTTGAGCAATAGTTTTTAAATTTTAGAAATAAAAGAAACATTAATTTTTACCGTGAAATTATTTACAGTCTTTATGTTAATAAAAACTATAAATAAAATACACAAAAAGTGTATTTTTGTCTGCTGTGTATTTTACTAGCTATTGTTGCAACAATAGGATTTAGTTTTAAATTTGAATACGTTTGATAAATTTATGCCGCGTCACTTACTGATTTGGATTTCCCAGCGGGCATTTGTTTATAAAAGTTACGTTCTAAATGTATTTTAAACGTCTTTTAAACATTCTTACATAAAAAACGTTTATAAGGCGTTTTAAAAACGTTTAAAAGACATTAAGAACGTAACTTTTAAAAACAAATACCCGTAGGGCCAGTTAAATACAACAAATTATCGAGATGCACTTAAGTGAACTTTTGGCTAGAGTAAGTTTATTTTTTTGTATCAAAAATATAAAAGTTTAAGTTCTTTGTTTCAGCCACTTTTTTTTTACACGGTGTGCAAATTTAAATTAATTTAAGTTTATAATAATTAAAGTTTAAATTAATTTTTTTACTCAGTTGCAAAGACGGAAGGAGTCTAACCTTTCCACATGTACTTTTCCCCCTTATGGAAACTAAAAGGTCCTGCATTCTATTATTGCCAGCCCTTTCATCTTCTATTTCTGCGTAACAGCATTTTTATTTTGAAAGTTTTTAATTAAAAAGATTTTTTATGTTTTGAATACAATTTAAAATGAATTTATTATTAGTTTTTAGAATCCTCAGTGCTTGTAAAGATTAATTTGGAAACATTTGACACCCGCTGTTCAAAAAACCGAGATTTTAACGGAATACCATGTAAAGTTTTACCTGCTTCTGAGTGTTCATTTAAATTTGAGATCTGCTACGGTTCAAGTTCACTTCACTGTTTTTTTACACATACCTTAACTCAAGATAAAAATACAAGAATTACAAGATTTCCACTAAAGTTATCAAATGATATGACTAACCCATTGATATTAAAAACATCATCACACAAGGTAAAAATTTACATTATTTTTTTTTTTTAGTGTTTACATCAATAGCTAAATAAAAGAATTCAGCATTTTGTCTCATCATATATTTTGAACCATTTTCATAGGCATTTATGTATGTATATATATATATATATATATATATATATATATATATATATATATATATATATATATATATATATATATATATATATATATATATATATATATATATATATACATATATATATATATATATATATATATATATATATATATACATATATATATATATATATATATATATATATATATATATATATATATATATATATATATATATATATATATATATATATATATATATATATATCATATATATATATATATATATATATATATATATATATATATATATATATATATATATATATATATATATATATATATATATATATATATATATATATATATAATGATGCATATATCAAACACACCTTCAGATTAAAAGATGTTACACATTTTAATTGTCATTTTATTATAAGTGTGACGCCATAAACGAGACGTTGAATTGGGACCTTAAAGTTACAAAAACATTCATATATTTTTGGCGACAAAATTTTATTAAATACAAAAAATAGAGAAACTGTTTTTTTACATTAAATTCATTGAAACAGGTTACAGAACGTCCATTTTATTCCAAAAATGAAATTTAGACAAAAAAACAAAAAAACAATCAAATTACAAATTATTTACATTACTCCTTTTTCGTTACTTAATGAGTTTTTCCTGTCGCCCGGTATAAAATATTTATGTTTTTTTAAAAACAGAAAATAAAAACTCCTAATAGATAACATTAAGTTAAAATAAACTTTTAAAGATAATTCCATTTTCTGTACTTTTTATTTTTAGGGTTTAATTAAACATTAAATAAATATAAAAATCCTAATACATTAAAAAACTAATTTTCACTTCATACTTCACTCGAGTCATATATCTTTTACTTAAGGCATTCTTATTACAATTATTCCAATTTAATTATTTTACAGTTATTCCAATTCTTCAATCTTTTTTCAATCTTTAGAACAAACCTCTTTTTATTATTTGAAGAAATAAATGTAGAATGTTATTTCCCATCGCTAAAACCCAATGTAATTTGTATAAATAATAAGAGACAATAAAAGTTTCTAAAATACTGAGCTTAGCCGCCGACATTTCTCCGTCTACGTTCATTGTCTTTTGAGATTTGGTATGAATTGCAATTGGAACTGAACAAAGTTTTGAAGAAACCTGAGATGAATATTTCCGTAGCAACCAATATTGTTGAAGCAACCGTACAATTCTTGCTAATCTCTGAGACAAAAATTTTTAAGAACATACTTGCACAATCTTATTTGGCTAAATCCATTTGAATGTCTATGTTGTTTTTAGAACAACAGTAACAAATCCAGTATCTGTGGTTACTGCAAAACGCAGCATTGTTCCGAGGAATTTAATTTAATTTTTTTGATAGATAATTTTGCTTCAAAAAGTTCAAAAAGTTCGTTTCAATTAAAAATATTTAATTTTTGCAAGAATAAAGCCTTGGTATTTCAAATTTAGCTAAGTTTTTCTAATAATTAATTTTTATAAATAGCAACCAGGCTATATGCTAATAGCAGTTTATGCAAAAAAGGGCCCTTATAAACATTTTTGCACTGGGGCTCTAATTTTCTATGCCGGCTCTGACAATACCTATATATTATATGTATATATAGCTTCTAATTTATTTTTATCATTTTTAAATCCCTTGGTTATCCAAGGGTTGTTCATAATTATAATCTTTTCAACGATAGAAAAGTTAGGGTCGTATTCGGAGTAAAATGTTTTTTAAAAAATCATTGTTTTGTTACTCATCATTATTGTGTTATACATTTATATCAATACACTACTTATATGTTGCTTTTTTAATAGTTTTATATTATTCTGATTTAAATTGCAAATTTTATTTTTTAGTATTATTTTAATCCTTTAGTATTTTCGAATTGTGTTAAACTTTTTTTTTTTTTTTTTTTTTTTTTTTTTTACTCTTCATTATATAGCAAATATAATTTCTTTCCAATTAAATACTAAACTAAAATCCCACTTTTATATAAAATTACTTCATGAAAGTTAACCTGACAAGAAAATTTAATGTAAGGTAAATGCAGTAAGAAATGCTTCCACTGTAAATTTATTTAATGGAATTATATTGACCATGTATGGCTTAATCTTTTTATATGTAAGTGATATAACCCGGTAGGAAAAAGATAGCAAGGTTACACAAGACGTGTTTAAAATGTCTCAAACACGCATTACAACGTATTTGATACGTCTAAAACGCGTATTTTACTTATATGTAGCGTCTAGCTAGCCATTCGCTAGTTAGTTGCTAGCTCATTTCCCACCGTGGAGTGTTATAGCTAAGAACGGCCTTCGTTAGTTCTATTCCGCAAATCTAGAGTGACCAAATATCAAACATCCCACAAGAAATTGACGCATTGTTTACTTTTTGATATTATAAAATAAGGTTCCGATAACTTTTTTAAAAATAGTACGAACTTTTCAAAAATAAAAAAAAATATGTTTAACGTAAAATTAAACCATTGGATTGTGGTATATAACTTATATAGACTTAAAAATAAGTTGAAATTTTCACAAACATTTAATTATACAGGGAAAAAAAAATAACCTATGGTCAAAAGCTCAATTTATATTGAAACTTTAATCAACTAATGCTTAATCTCAGAAGACTAGGGATGTGAAGTAGGAGTCCGGAGTCCCTGTATTTACCTGGAGACCGGAGTCCCAATTCCTTAATGAATATTGTTAGGAGTCCAGGACTCCGGGATTCTTTTAACTTTATCACAGCATATCAACGTTATCTAGCAAACCATTATTTACTTCTTTAAGTTACTAAACTATATTTGTTTAGCCAACATTAAACTTTAAAACTTTAAAACATTAAAAGAACAAACTCATTGATTAACGCTACGTATGGCAAGCCCTTCGGCATTTGAACTATTTTCAAAAAGTTAACAATTTTTTTTATATAAAGTATACTACTAGAATTATTTTTAACCTAAAAAACTGAGCAAAGAAGTTAAATCAAAAATAAATTTTAATTTTTTACAGCATAATTGAAAATTTATATAGTCTACTCTAGTATTTCATGAACGATTTTATCCCTAAAAACTCCGGTTAGTTTGACTAAAAAAATTGAATAAAAAGTTTGATGTCGGGAGTCCGAGGAGTTCCTTTTTTTTGATGCCAGATTCCAGAGTGCTGGAATCCGTAAAAATTAATAGCACTTTGCATCTCTGCAGAAGACAGAATAAGGCTTAATAGCTTAAGTATTGAGAGAATTAGGCAAAATATGAGCGAAAAGTGAGACGAAGCTGAAAAAATGATTCAGAATTTATCTTTAAAAAAATTAGGAATCAAAGAGTAATGTTGAAAGGGCACATTTTTTAGAACTAAATAAAAATAGTGCAATCCTAAACCATAGTTTTGAAATTGCTTAAATATAAAGTTAAATTAAACATTTAAAAATAAGAAAAATAAATATCTCAACATTTACATAAACAAACACTTCTCTCAAGCAACGGCAAGCTTGTGTATAACGGCAAGCTTCAAGTATAGCATAATATATTTAAAAATATTCTGAATAAATGAAACTATGATTATTTAAAGAATTGATCATACTTAGCCTAAAATTTAGGTTTTAAATTATTTAAATTTTAAATATTTAACAATAATTACGGAAATGACTAACAAAGCAAACATAACAAAGTTTCCTTGTTTCTTGTAGTATTATGAAGGTAAAATGTATCAAAAATTTTGAATCACATTTTACCGGAAAACTTACAACTAATAACAAAGGTATTATTAGGCGGAAAATTTACCAAAATATTTTCCGGTTAATTTTGGAACAAATTTTACCGGAAAACTTAAACCAATAGTTTCTTGTAAACAAAGCAGTTCTTTTGAATAATAGTTCAAGAATAATAATAGAAAAATAGTTAAGACATCATAACCAACGATATTAAGAGAGAAACATGTCTAAAACTTTTGAAAATTTAAATCAATGTTAAAAAGCGTATTAGCTTATGCATATTACCTTATAATTTATTTTTCTAATCATTAGAAACCTGGGTCTAAAATAAAAATAAAAAGTAGAAATTCTTAGCATAAAAAAAAATTGATTCATTAAATGAGTCATTTGAACTCTTGAAGTACATTAAACCAACAAACAAAAAAAATATTGAGTGAAAAAATCAACAACAAAAATTAGTTTTTATATCAAAAGATGTATTTTGTAGCAAACCTTGCATTCATTTAGAAAACATTACTTGAGTATTTTTCAAAGATCTGTTGTAAGGTTTTAATTTCTTATTATTTTTATAAACAATATTTGCTTATTAACTAGTTTATAACTTTTTTGACACTCAAGTTTATTGTTACCACTCTAACATTTTTTAACACTCTACGACAATTTTATCATTATGAATGGGGACCGCAATCAATCGGAACTTAACGACCTTAACGACGTAAAGCTTAAAAATTCTCTCGGAATACAGCTAAAAGCAAACACACTATATTTTTAAAATTTTTTAAATCTTAAAATTTGCGCTTCACTTTTGGATATTTTAATCGAATAAAATAAGTTATAATAGACATTTGTCAAATCTATGTTCATTAAGTCTACACACTCGCGGAAAGTGTGGAGTTTTCCTCCACACCGGTGTGTAGTTTTCACTCCTAGACAAAAGTGTGGAGTTATTTTGCACAATTTTGTGTAAATAACTCCACACTTTTGTTCTGAAGTCGAATTAGAAAAAGTTTATTAACACAAAAGTGTGCTTATAAACTCCACACTTGTGTCTAGGAGTGTAATTAAAAACTCCACACTTTCCGCGAGAGTGTATGTTTGTCTAGTTCGGCATATTAGGTCAAGTATGCTCAATTTATGGGCATTCTACTTAACAAAGAACCAAGTTTTAAAAAAGCAGTTATTTCATAATATAATGTTAAGTCCAAAAAACATTAAAACAACGTGCAAAGCAATTGATACAAATCAACCTACTATTTATCTATGCTTAGTTTAATTTGTTTTTGCAACATCATCTGGACAAGCACATATTTGTTAAAATAAATAAAAACAAACAAGCCATCTTATCAGATGAGGGTGGGGTGGGGGAGGGGGAAGGGGTGTTACAAAACCAACCTAAGATTGTGATTTTCAAGTTATAGTCGGTTTTTTCACGAATTTTTTCGGCTAGCCGGCTTTTTGACACATGTCAGTCGGGTAAATTTTCCTTTTTAAGAACCTTTTAATTATTTTTTTTGAGAATTTAATAATAATTGAAGCTGTGTTCTTGAGAGTTTCAAGAAAGAATCTAACAACTGTAGATGTTGGATTTTAACAACTGTTTTTCGCTAAACTTTTTAAGTTTATTATTAAAATTACTGAATTAGCGTTAACAACTTCACTGTCCAAACGATTCCAATTTTCAACTATACGGTTCGTGAAGAAATGATGCCTCGGCAAAAAGTTTTGAACATACTGCCTTCGCAACCTTTGATTGTGTCCTCTAGTTAGCCTACCCAATACTTCTGGTTCACGATGCCAATTGATAGTATCAATTTTGTTCATGAATCTGTACATTTGGATAAGATCACCTTTTTCCCTTCTATTTGATAGATTTTGTAAGTCCATATTCTCCAATCTTTGCTTGTAACTGTCTTTCTTTTTTTTTGTAGCCAAATTTTGTAGCTTCTTGCTGAATTTTTTCTATTAAATTTATATCTTTAATAAAATATGGGTTCCACACTTGAAAAGCATATTCTAAGTGTGGCCGAACGAGTGACATATATAACAATTTTGTTGATGTTTCATCTGGATAGAGGATTGCGTGCATTAACATACCCAATTTTTGATTCGCCTTACTTACCATTTTTTCAATGTGGTCTTCCCATTTTAAATTGTCTGAAATATAAACACCAAGGTCTCTTTCCAATGACGTTATTATTAGTCCATGTTGAATAATCTCTGTTTCTGTAGCATTATATTTTAAATTATATTTTATTTTCTGATAATCACGACCAAAATGCATGATTTTACATTTATCTTTATTAAAACTGATAAGCCATCTTTTAGTCTAGTTAAATAAGATGTCAAGATCAAACTGTAGAGAGTTATTTATTTTATTTTTTTCTAGAACTGCAATTATTTTTAAATCGTCTGCATATAGTTTTGCTTTATTATTCAACTTTTTTGTTAAATCATTTATATAAATTATAAAAAGTAAGGGTCCTAAGACCAATCCTTGTGGTACCCCACTACGAACTGTTTCCCATTCTGATTCAAACAGTCCCAAAACAACTCTCTGTTTTCGATTTGCTAAAAAAGCTTTACACCATTGCAACAATTTTCCGACAATACCAAATGACTTAAGTTTCAAGAGCAGCCTGGAATGCGGAACTAAATCAAATGCCTTAGAAAAATCTAAAAAGGCAACATCAACACATTTTACACAATTTATTGCTTCTTTAATTGGTACTTTTTAAAGATTCACCTTTCCCACCCCCCACCCCCTCATTTTATTCGAAGAACCGCCTTGTAATAATGTATCTTATGTAATAATTTAATAGATATACAAGCACAAATCCACTGTTTAGAAAGCTTAAATTGCTAAATGTTTATTAACAAATATTTATAGTAAATTTTTATTTGTGTTTAAATTAATAAATTTAATTAGGAGTTACAAACTTTTAAAATTTTAATCAAGATGGATATGTGTTTCTTTAAAATACTTTAAAACGAATATTTATGTCGAAGTGAAATCAAATTTGAGTACAATTGATTTTAAATGTACTCTGGATACAACTAAATTTATGATAAGACTAAATTTATGCCATAATTTAGAAAAATTATAAAAATTAGTGTAAAAATCAGAATTGGTCTTAGCGTAAAAAACGTTAGTCCTGACTGAAGAATTCATTTTGTGTTGAGTTGCGTTGAAGTACGATATTTTTGAACTTAATTCTAGTTCACTAGTAAAAGAAATAGAAATTTGTCTACTATTTTTATAATTAATTTTATCAACATAACGTTTATAGAAAACTGGCTATACACCATTGCAGTTTTTATTCCATTCCTTTTCTCAAAATGTTTTTTCGGCGGTCATTTTGAAAATGAATGGGTTTTATCAAGAACAGATGTGTGAAATAGAATATAATACAAAGAGGAAAAATTGGTTTGAGATAGTTTGCAAAGTTTATTGATGAATATAAAATTAGTTAAAAATAGTTAGCACCAGCTGTGGTGTAGTGGTTTGAATTCTGGCTTCAGAACTAAAGGTCCCGTACGTCAATGATGCGTGATTTTCCTGGTTAAATGCTGTGCTATCTGTGCTTCTGCGGTGCTATGTAATAAGATCGTAATGACTTCTTGGACCACCTAAAAAAAAAAAAAAAAATAGAAAAAAAAGAAAAAATAAGTTGGCCAACTTGTTGCCTTCTCGTTTGGTACACAGACCGCAGTTCTTTACCATAAAATAATTTTATGGCCCTTCAAAATGTGTTGTATTGTAAGTGTGTAAATGTGTTGTGTTGTAAGTGGAAAAAGTTTCTCGTTTCCTAAAAAATGCAAACTAAATTACCTAAATTTTAACCTTAAAATATGTATTTTTATTAATCTTGATAAATTAAAAATCAGAATTTGTGCAACTAAATTTTGATTTGAAATCACGAAAAAATATTTTCATGAAAAGTAACCCTACTCACAACAAAATTCAAAATAACAGCATTAAACTCAAAAAAATAAATGGCAAGCTAAGAGAAATAGAAGATAGATCAAGAAGGAACCATCTAAGAGTTGAAGGATTTAAAGACATTGATAACGAACGCTGGCTGGAAAGCGATTTAAAAGTAAAAAAAATATTTGATGAGTACTTGGGCATAAAAGAGGTAAAAATTGAAAGAGCGCATAGAGCTGGTAAAGAAGATATAAAAAGTCACAGAACAATTGTTGCGAAATTATTGGACTTTAAAGATAAGGAAGCAATTTTAAAAAACTCTTCAAAATTAAAAAAAAGAATATTTTTTATCAACGAAGATTTTTGCATGGAGACAAATCGAATAAGAAAAAACTTGCGAAAGAAAATGAAAATTGAAAGACAATCGGGAAAATTTACATATATTTTCTACTACAAGGTTATTGTACGCGAGTGGAAATTATAAACTCAATCCCTTAAACGATAAAAATTCAAGTTATATATATATATATATATATATATATATATATATATATATATATAATATATACATATATATTCAAGTATATACATATATATATATATATATATATATATATATACATATATATTCAAGTATATATATATATATATATATATATATATATATATATATATATATATATATATGTATATATATATATATATATATATATATATATATATATATATATATATATATGTATATATATATATATATATATATATATATATATATATATATATATATATATATATATATTCAAGTATATATATATATATATATGAATATATATATATATATATATATATATATATATATATATATATATATATATATATATATATACATATATATATATATATATATATATATATATATATATATATATATATATATATATATATATATATATATATATATATATATATATATATATATATTCATATATATGTAGATTCATATATATGTAGATTCATACTTGCTTATATATTTAAGTTTTAGATTTTTTTTTTTTTTTTTTCTGGGACAAATTTTGATATTTGAATCACTCATAAGATATTAAAAAATTTCCATATAACTGCTTGTATATAAAACGAGTTTTTTAAGATTAATTTGTATTGAATTTATATTTTTCAGGAGAGATATTGAGGAATTTTTTGTTATTAATTTGTTATACAAATAAGGACTACGATTTGCTTTAGAGAATTGGGACAGTTTTCTTTTTTTCAAGGGTACTGTATAGTTTCCAGCTGCTCTAGTGCTAAATTTATTTATATTAGTTTTAAAAAAGTTATTTATAAATTGACTTGGAACAGTTTCCATTTTATGTTTGAACATAAACAAAATATTTTATTTATCTGTTTTTGTAATGGATAGTAAAGTCAGTTTGTTTTTAATAATATAATTCTTGAAGCGAGTTTCTGTCGTCTGTAGAGTGAACTTAATTTAGTTTTATGGGTACATGCCTATGCTATATTGGCATATGATAGATAGTTGTGTATAAAGGAAAAATAAAGAAGTTTCAAGTTTTTGAACGATAGATAATTTCTTGCTTTATAGAGTAGATCAATGTTTTTTGAGATTTTTGTATTAATGGTATTTATGTGAGAGTTCCATGATAAATTCTCGTCAAGAATCACACCAAGAAGTTTAGATGATTGAGTTCATTCAATAATTGTGTAGTCTATACTAAGAGTAAGTAAAATTGATGAGATTTTGTTACCTCTGAACCATGTTTTAAGTTTAATAAGTTCTAAGTTTGCGGTTATGAAAAGGTCACTGATTGAGCTAGAAGAATAAAACAGATTAGTGTCGTCTGCAAAAATTATGCAATCTAACTTAGATGAGACTTTAGGCAGGTTGTTGACATAAATTAAAAATAGAAGAGGAGCTAGAATAGGTCCTTGAGAGACCCCACAATTGATTTTCAATTGTTTTGAGTTGTTATAGTAATCTATGGTAACACATTGTTGTCTGTTGTCTATTTAGTTGATAAATCATTTTATAGTTTGAATTTTATATGCCATATTTTTCCTTTTTTTTTTAATAGCATTGCGTGGTCTACTGTGTCAAACGCCTTTGTAAGATCAATAAAGACTCCCATTTAATTTATTTGAAACCCATACATTACACTTAGACGACGAATCCGATCCGGATATTAATTATTTTAATAAAGTTAATTCTGCTGAATTTGATACCTCTTATTTTTATCCTAGTAACGTGAGCAAAATTTTAAAAAGTGGTAATAAAAGTGATTGTCTTAATGCAGTCCACATAAATATACGTATCTTAAAAAAGAATTTTGAAAACTTATTGAATTTTATTTGCGAAGCGGAATGTTCTTTTAATTTGTTTAACTGAAACCTGGTGTTTACAAGCAAATTTTTAAATTTAACTTAAATCTCCATCTCCCAGGTTTTGATGGAGTAATTTTAGAACGAAGTACTAATAAGCGAGGAGGAATTTTATTTTTTGTGAAAAATAACTTTCTGTATAAAGTTCGAAGCGAAATGCGTGTTTCTGATGAAAACAAAGAGATTTTAACAATAGAACTTATCGATAAGCATTCAATAAATATACTAATATGCAGCTGTTTCAGGCCACCAACTGGAAGAATTGAAAACTTTGGCAATTTTTTACCAAAAAAACATAATAAAGAAGACTGATCTTGAAAAAAAAAAAAATTACTTGATCAGGGATTTCAACATAAAATTTTTAATTGAAAATATCATGATTTATTTTTAATTGCTTTTGTTGTTGTTGTTGTTGTTGTTGTTGTTGTTCTATTTTGTATATTATTTGGTTTAACATTTTATCTTGGCTTTTTAACATTTTTCTTGGTTTTTAAATATTTTTGCATAAAGGTGTATTATTATTATTTCACTACAGACATTGTATTTTTATTAAAAGTTAAAGATATATTGCAAAGGGTTTCATGACAAGATCCTCATGATCTTCTAGAAGTCCTGTCGTTACTAATGTAAAAATTGTAAAATATTTTTAATATTGTAACAGCAAAATATTAAAAGAAAAAAAAGAAAAAAATATTGATATGCAACTTTTAACAGTTTTTTTTTTTTTTTTTTTGATATAGGTAAGTTTTAATTTAAGCGTCACAATTTACACTCAATTTCACGAAAATGACAAGAATATCAATTTGTTCAATCGGTTGTCAAAACAATTTTCACTTGATGCAATTGGCATAAAAAAACATATCATTTTAGGTGGAATAAATCCAATGATATCAAATGAAATATCATTTACAACAAGGTAAAAAAAGTTTATTAAAAAACTAAATTAATTTATTATATTTTACATTGTTTGGTAAAATCATAACAAATATTCTAAGCAGCAGACCACGTCCTTTAGTAAAAACCCTTTAAAAAAATGCTTTTTTGGGGGAGGGGCAACTATTTAGCTCTGACACTGCAATGAAGTTTACGGTTTCAAAAATAGCACGCTCAAATTAAGTCATTTATGTAACAGTTCATTGAAAATGCTACACGCATGGCAATAGGGTATCCATTTTCCGCAGTCTTAAAACTATCACGCCAAATTTTATTTCATTCTCGCCAAAATTATTTAATAATACTAATATTAAAACTAAATAATAGTTATCTTAAAATCAAACTGCTAAAACATTTTCCACAAAGTCTTAGAACGCCAAATTTTATTTTATTCACGCCAAAATTGAGGTTCAGACTTAAAAAAAAAAATTTGTAATAATATTAAAAAAAAAAAGTTAAAAATTTTATTCCCCCCAATTATAAAAAGTTAACAAAAGTCAATTTTTAACGTCCTTTTTTAGCATTTTAGCGTAAAATGTTAACAGATATATCGTAACGACTTCAACCTCTCACGCATACTGTCTTAAACAATTCTGCGTGAAAAATAATTTTTTCTCCTTGAATTAATTTTTAAGTCAAACTTTTTATACAATATAATTTATTGTATAACAAAATTCGACTTATAAAAATTAATTTAAGGGTCCCCTGAATTAAATAGTCAAAATTTTAAGTAACTTAACTTCTGTTAGCGTAAATGAATTCGAACTGTTTAAAAAAACAATACCAAATGTTCGTTAAATTTCCTTTTCGTTCTCGGAGAAAAGCTCATTCAAAGCTTCTTGGCTTTGGTTTTGTAGTTTTGTATAAGTTTTACCCCTCTCTCGGCGCAATCATTCACAACTTGAAAGTTGATTACAGATTATTGTAATCTCTCATCTTCATCCAATTCTCGGTAGGCAATTCCAGTCTTAGAGTTAAATTGTAGTCAGGAACATTGACAAATTAAAGAGGAAGAAGTGATGTTGGCGTTATCATAATTTAAGAAAGACATTTTTACATGATTCATTTCTTTTAATTCTTGAGTTTTGTAAAATTTTAATGCCATAGCAGATCGTTCAATAAACATAATGTCCTCATCAAACATTGCAAAGAGAACTAACTCTCTAGTTAGTTCCCAAAGGTGTTGCAATACGTCAGTAGCGGTTTTGTCTGTATCACAATACCCATGCATATTGATAATGACTATTAAATTACGTTGCGCTTAATGAAAAGCAACTTTGTAAAAAACCTTGGCGAGCAAAAGCGCGATAATATCATTCTTTTCAATTTATGACGTTAAACTTGGTTTACCAACGCAATCTGTTGATCCAACATGTTTCAAGATGTACAGCTTGTTGCGCATAAGTCTTGCAAGATGATGTGGACCTTTTTTTTTGAAGTAAAAAATCTTACCATTTGGCAGGTCACCTCCAATTGATAATAAATTTTCAATTCTCGGTTCAAGACGAATGTTACCTGGCAATGAATAGGATGATTTTCTTCGAGACACTCAAACTTTGTTACATCTGTAGGTTTATAAGAAACAGAATCCCAAAAGTTTTGTTGCATTTTCAAAAGTGGCTTGATAGGTCCGTTATGATTTTTACTAACTGCACAGCCTACGTTATGAATATGCATTTTGTGTATACTATAGCGACAAGCTGTTCACAACAGCGCATTGCCTAATTTCTTACCAACGAGCACTGCGCATTCAGTTTTCAATCCAGTGTTTATAGAAATGGTGCCAAATCAATTCATTTACGTTTACGTTGAAGTGATGATCGCAAGATTGGAAAATGATGCAACGGAGCGCGTCTAATTTTGACGTCTTTTTCTTTAACAGTTCTTTGGCCTTATACACTCAGGCCTAATCGGTCAGATGCATCAGTGAATAATTTTGTTAAATTTGTAGGATCAATTTGAATAACAACAGCTGACAATCTGGTTTTCCGTTTTGGCTAAAAGAGAGTGAAAACTCCAACTTTTGAGCTGCTTGAGTGATCCGCACTTTTCACAATATTTTTTTAATCACTTAGTGCTGTTTTACTTTTTTGTAACTGTGATGTGTGCGTTGACTCTGTTTACAAGACGTTCATTGCAAAAAAACTTGTTGTTTGATCGCTATGAACGCAAGAATTGTAGTAATAAGTAATTGTAGTAATAAGTAATTGTAATTCGCTATGAACGCAAGAATTGTAAAAGAAAAGTGCCGCAACCAACCATCGAACTAACCTAATAGGACATAAACAACATATTACTAACGTAAAATAAAAAAAAAATACCTTAATTAAACAAAACACAGCAACTTGGTTGAAATAATGCACGAAATAATTAACTGTGGATACTATCACTGTATATCAACAAAAACTCCCAGACCTCCTTCCACGTTGCAATTCGAGATACACGTAAAATGTAATACCTCTTAGTGGTTGATACGTTACAGAGAGGATTCATTAATTCCAAAAACTGGTCTTGTTTTTGGAATTAATTAATCAGCTCTGAATAAAACCCTTTTTCAACCCACTTTGCTATTCTTTGAAAACTGCAATGAAATACTCAAAGCACTTGTTTTCTGGATTAACTAGTAAATAAGCTCTATTCCAAATTTCTTGTAATTTAATCAAGGTATCTTTAAAAATATTTTTTTTCAACACTATTATTCCACCACCTTATTGATTTCTCTAAGTTAGAGGTATCTTCTGAGCAAAACTTATTTATGGATAAGTTTTACAACGACATTTAAACTTTTCTAGTTTCGTGTAGATCTTGTTTTTTTCACCGAGAGATTTTTTTCTTTTAGAGGTTTACTAGGTTTCGCTAATTAACAAGATCGTGGATTTTCATTAAACTGAATTGGCTATTATGATTTTATATTTAAATTAAGACTCAGGGCTGACGACACCAGAGGAGGGGGGGGGGGGGGGGAAGGCAGGGGGCTCGTCATCCCACCTTTTTTTCTAAAAAATTTTTTTTTTTTTGAAATATCTTGATATAGAGGACTTTTTTCACAAATTGATAATTGTGCCCCCACACATCAAAATCCGTGTTGTCGGCCCTGAGGCTGCGAAGGGAAACTTTTGATCTTTTTTATTTTGTTCATTGTGAAAGTTTGCTTTACATAATTTATGAAAGATTCCTAAGCAATTACAAAAACGTTATAAAAATATATAAAATACCAAGCCTAATCTATTTGGAACATTATTTTTGCAAATATTTTCTTATCGTAAGAAGTATATTAAACTTACTGTAAACATGAAAAGCAATGTAAATAAAAAAATTTAAAACACCCAGCTTAATCTCTAAAAATCACTATTTAAACAAAGTATATTATTATGTCCGAATCTTATTATTTAATAAAACTAATACTAAATCTAAATAATAATTATTTTAGTATTAAACTTTCTGTTAAAGCAATGAACTTAATTTTTATATTAAACGAATTTTTAAAACTAACACCAAAAACCGTAAAGCCTATGTAGCGACAACTCTTCCGCGAAAAATTTTTTCTTATTCTGAACTGCCAGTTTAGAGCTTGATCGTCGTTTAAGAATAATTAATTGATTGAAATAACATTTTTAAATTGTCCTAAATTTAAGCCTATATGGTTAATAATAGTTAGTGATACCGTTTAACAAAATCTGGCGCAAACTACTTTACTGACCTTGACCAAATTACAAAACCACTTGGCTCTTTAGAACAGGGGGCAGGGGTTCAATAAACAAATTTTTTTAATTCTAATTTTTATACAATATAGATAAGATAGTAAATAATACTGCGCGAAAAGTTGAATTCTTAACGGTATATCTCTATTAACTTTTAAGCAAAAATACTCAAAAATCAACTTTTTTTGAGTGGAAACCTTAAATTTTTATATTTTAAAAAATTTACTTCGAACATAATATTTTTTTTATTTAACCTAAACCTCAATTTAAAAATTGGCGTGATAATTCTAAAGTTTTTCGGGAATGGGACGCCCTATAGGCAAGTTGCTAAATACTTTTCAACAATGCCTCATTAAAATAAGAAAACATTCGGCAAATAATTTCATGAAATAAATATTTGCTAGTTTAACTGCTTTAGTTATTAATAAGTTTAATAAACATTTTACAATAATGTTAACATTATTACCACCAGTAACTATAATTTTAAACTAAAAACTGAAAGCACTTTTTAATCCAATTTTTCGTATTTATTAAAACTCTTTTTTAGATTATTTTTGAAAACATTTTGTTTTCAAAAAGAATCTAAAAATGTTATGACAAGATTAAAACTAATCCATAAGTTTGAAAAACTATAGTTAATCTAACAGCCTCAAACCTTTAGCATGAACGATTTTCACTTTCAAAACTATTTTGGATCAATAAATGCGCTAAGGAGATTAGGGGATTAAGGCTATAGGGAATTCACTTTAGTATATAATATACTACTTCCGAACCGATTCGCATTCAACGTAAGGAGAAAATAAATTATGTTGTTAATTAATTTTTCTTTTTTATATGAAAATCTGTTTTTCTACAATGTAATAAAAAAATTTTTTCTCATAATATAGTTTACTATTATAAAATAACATTAATGAAAAACGTCAGTATTTTATATTTAAAACAAAAAAAAATTAATAACAGTTTAGTTTCAATAAATTTCACTTATTTTGGAACGGAGGAATTTCCAAGTGAGCACGGACGTATAAAAGACGTCTTTTAAACGTCTTGTTCACCATTTGGACGTCTTTTGAACGTCTTTTGAACGTTGAAAAGACGTCTTTTTTAGGTTCGGTGCCCACTGGATACAAGTTACAAAGTTACTCAATAAATGCGCTGGAAACTTTAGGGCAAGTCATACTTGTAAGTTAACTTATAGGAATGACTTACCAAAATTTTCTAAAATCCGTTATTCCTACAGCATAACTTACAGAAATAAGTGTTTTATAGATAGCTTTCTTTTTTGACAACCAAAGAACCAAAAACAACCAAAAAAAGGAAAGGTTGAAAAGTTAACAAAATTTTGCAAACGTTACTTTAGTACAAGTAAACGTTACTTAAGTACAAGTAAACGTTACTTAAGCACAAGTAAACGTTACATAAGTACAAGTAAACGTTACTTAAGTACAAGTAAATGTTACTGATCAAAAAGTTTACTTAAGTACAAGTAAAAATGTACTCAGAATAAAAATTACTGTTTTACTTTTTTAACAGCCATTTTTAGGTAACAGAGCTGTCGTATAACAAAACGTAAACGACGTGGTCCATTCTTCTCTGAATATCTTTACAATTATTACACTAAAGTAATATTTTTATGTGCGTTTTTTGATACAAATAATGCGATGTAAAAATAAGTCTTTATTTAATATTCATTTTACCAGTTAATGAAAGTTTTTTTCTTCGCTCTTGCAAAATTTGCAAAAACATATAGAGTTGGCAAATTTATCATTATATTTTGCAAAGATATGCACGCTATGCTATACATAATTTTTTTTCTTAAACATAATCAGTGACGGATCCAGGGGAACGGGGTTGAAAGTATGCATCCTTTCCTCCAACAGAATTAGATTATTTTTTTAATTTAGAAGCCTTTTTGCAATTAAAGAAGTCTTTTTTTTTTTTAGCTTGGTATCAACATCCCCCCCCCTACCTACCTCGCTACCAAAAAAACTTCAATAAAAGTAATTGTGAAAAAACCAAGTTAGTAGCCCAATGACATTTTAAGTAATACTTTTTTAAATTCGATTTAAATGCAGACAGTGGAGCGAGTTCATTAAATGGTCTGGAAGTGAATTATATACTTTAATGATTCTTCCCAGTGAGCAGCGGACCAAAATAAGACGTCTTTTGAACGTTCAAAAGTCATCCAAAACGTACAAAAGACGTTTAAAACGTTAAAAGACGTTCTAAAGACGTCTTTTTTATGTCCCGTATCCACTGGGATTCCCTGTAAAAAAATCTTCTACTATTACTATTTTTTTGTTGTTGTTACTTGGTTGTTAGTGGGGCGAGTTCATTAAACGGTCTGGAAGTGAGTTTTATACTTTAATGATTCTTTAGCTGTAAGAAAATCTTTTGTTATTACTACTTTTTTGTTGGTGTTACATAAGAGTAATTTAGTATTTACCTGTCTCACCATTTTGTATTTTGTACATTTTTTTAAAATACAAATAAATAAATTAAATTAAATAAATAATATATTTTCGTTTTAACATTTCTCATATAATTCTTTTAAAATTTTCTTTTAAAATTCTAAAAGAAAGATTAAAATTTAAAACGTAGGCGAGGCACTTTTTTAATGTCTTCGTAACTTTATTTAAAACATTAAAGTTTAAACAAGAAAATAATTTCATAGTTTTTTTTTTTTAAATTAAGGAAATAAGTTGTACTTTTTGTAAAATTATATACTAATGCGTGTTAAACTTTTTTACTCAGTAACGTATACGATTTTAAATAAATACAATACTTTGAAAAAAAATACTCAAGTAAAAGTGTACATTTAAAAAAAATCTTAAAAAGTAAAAATTCACAAAAAAAAAACTCGTTACTTCAATCTTACTGATTAACTAGAAAAGATTTTCTACTGCAAAACCATTGAATAAATTTCTGATTCCACAAAAGTAAAAACAAAAAATCTCCCGTAATTTGTTACTTTCCACCTCTGAAAAAAAGTTTACGCTTGTTTTTATATTAAACATTATTTTATATTGAAACCATTTTTCAATAGTTTTTTACTTTTTCTTTTTTAACCTCAAAAGTTTCGATTGCGATGACAATTTTAAACCGCCTAATTGTGTTGAAAAAGTATGCATCGAACATGATGACGATATAAACGGACACTACACATGTGAAAAAAATGGAGTTATAACATGCAGAGTCGGATGGACTGACCCATCAAAGAAATGCTTAGGTAATTTTTATTTGTTTTTGTAAAAATTTAAGAAATCATCGCTTCCATTAGCATTATCTATCATTAATAGAATAAAAGTTAAGTTATTATGACAATGCGTGCAGTCCAATAATTTTTTTGACTTTTTTAGCACAATTTATTTGTAAACGTATCCCATGACAAACTTTGAGTATTAACGTATTATTGCCGTATTAATTATTTGTGCGCGGCCTTTAAATAATAATAAAAATTCTTTTACTTTAAGTTATTTTAATTTAAAGAGCAAATAAAACTAAAAAAAGTGTTCTAAAAAGTAATTTTAAGCACAAATCATACCAAATCCATTTATATAAATTGAAAACAGGATTGGAATAAGAATCACTTCTTGAGACACTCTACAGAAAGCATTTCATTCTCCATGAAGTTTTTATTTGGTCCCGTGTCACATGATCCATCAGAGCAAAGAGGTCCTAATGCTACAGCAAGTTATTAGGATTTAAAGATTAAGTTGAGATTTTTAAATTTTCTTTTGTGTTTTTCTTTTTGTTTTGCATTTCAAGCGTTTTTTAAAACACTTAAAATGCGATAACTTGATATTGGATAGAGTGTTTGTTAGTAAATTTTTACTTTATGTTCACAACATATATGTACTTTATTTAACCTTCAGAATTTTTATGAATCACTCTAAATACTAACTTATAGACCTAAACGTTTCATATCTTCCAACAAAACTATTGAAAATCTATGGGTTCATTTAAAAAAATTATTTTTTTGATATTTTGATTTAGGTAAAATCTGACGGTTAAATAGAATATCTAGATTTACTGTAGAATATTCTAAAATTTAATTAAAAACAGATAAAGGAAAACTTACTAAGAGCATTTTGAAATGTGATCAATTTTTCTGATTTTGCGACACTTTTTCCACCATTATGAATCAACCAAATTTAAATTTTTTATTATTATTTTTTTTAATCAACTTCATTCTCTCTAAGAATTTATATAAACAATAAATATAGTCGTTTTCTTTTTATTTCTTAAAATCGCCTTTTTTATATGACTACCTAGTGGGCTTCGGACCTAAAAAAGACGTCTTTTGAACCTTTAAAAGACGTGCAAAACGTGTATGAGACGTTTAAAAGACGTTTTTTTTTACATCCGTGCTCACTGGGTACTAGTCCAAAAAAGAACTCAATTATTAGGTCTCTATAAAAGATATGACGTCAAAAATTTAATTTATAATTTTAATTTTTTCTTTTAGTTTCTTAAAATTTTGTCGTATGCTGCTAATAAACATGTAAAACAGAAAAAGAAAAATTTTGTTGCTTTAAAGTCAAATTAACCGATGTTTTGATTTGATTCATTTGAATTTTTAAAAAATGTTAAAAAAATATTTTCGCTAGACAAGATATTTATAATGTTGTCTATAAAAGTTGCAAATTTAAGTTTTTAAAATCTTTTTTTTCTAGAAAATGAGTAGCCATTTTTAATAGATAATCAAAAGTTTTGAAAAATTATAAAAACTTACTTGTTTTCCTGTGTCAAGTTAGCAGCTTTCTTGGAATTGCTTTCACTAAGTTTATGAATAATAAGTTTATTGGAAACGGATTTTTTGTAGTTGTACCTTCGCGTACTCAAAATATTCTTTTTGTATTTTGTCAGTATTTAAAATTGAAGTATTTGTTTATAAAAATACCACTCTTCTTTTTTTTTGTAATCTTTGTAATTACAATGCTTTAGAATAATTGTTCGTTCAGGTTTTTATTAAATGATATTAAATGATTTGGCAGTTCTCTCATCATAAAAATTAAAAAAATTTCGTATAATTTAACTATAACAAATAATTTTTTTTAATTTTTGTTTTTTTGTGTGTGTAAGTATGTTTTTCTATACTTTTATATTTCAAGATAGATGTTCTCTGTTTTTTTATCTTTTTCGGTTTTAAAAATTATATTTTGAAGTAGTTGTTTCAAATAAAAACATTTTTGAGGTTTATAAAAAGACCACATTTGCTGACAATGCTTTGAAAATATGCTATTTCAATAATTGATTTACATTAACGTCAATCTTCCAAGACAGTTTTTTAGTTGTGAAAGTATGACAAAAACGTTCTTATTTTTTAGCATTCATTCATTCTTTGAAAATTGTATTATTTACAAATTTCATCCCATTAGAGCCGCCTAAGAATAGCATTTATAAGGACACTAACATGCATGACCCCCACATTCTAAAACAGGGCCCAATGCTGGGTTCGTCTACTGGCATTTTTTTTCGGGAAAATTTTTTTTTTCCCGCAAAATATTTTTTCTAAAACATTTTTTCTTCGCAAAATGTTTTTGACAATACTTATATAATAAAAGGTTGTCAGAAGACTTTAAAAACTCTAAATTGTACAAATCTGGAAGACGGGAAAAGTTTCAACAGCGATATTTGAAGAAGAAAAAAAAACTAATTAGAGAAGAATGAAAAGACAGTTTCAATAAAAGAAAACGATTTAGTTTAATCACGGGTTTAGCAAGAAAAAACTCTTATCTAGTTAAAAGACAGATAAAATAAGGAAGTTAATTAACTCCTGTAATTAAAACAATTAATTAATGTAACTAAAACAATGAAAATGACCCGATTGCTTTCCACCAAACAAAACAGTTTTATGGTTGGTACTAAATTTGTATTTGTCAAAAAAAGTTTTTTATCAACAGATCAATTAAAAATATTATTGAAAAAAAGAAATTATATTGACACCTATTTCTAATGCACTGAGCCTGGTTATTCAATTAGAACTAAAAAACAAAAATTAGGATCTATAAAAATACTGTCTTGAACACAGTAAAAGACACTCGAAGACGGTCTAAATGATAAGATAAAATTAAAGAAAAGTTTTCAAGATTCATTTAAAAGAGAATGTATTTAAATTACCAATTAGCATTGGTGATATAAAAATTAAAAATATTATCTTAATTGAATGGAATTGTACAAAACTGTTAATTGCCAGACAGATGTTGGTACAAATGCCTTTAAGTTGTTTGTCATAAATTGAATTCAGAAGACGAAGGGGAGAAGAGGACGTAGGGAAGCAAAGGACGAAGGGGAGAACTTTCAATACCAAAAACTGTTTTGTAAATACTTTACAGATAAATTCTTTTACTCCATCTTGTTTCTAAAAGACATTGAAAAGATAAGGCTATGTGTTTTTTCAACACATTCCTTCGAGCAGGACTCTGAGAGAACACGCAATAGAAGCTTTCTATGCTTCCAAAAAAGGTTATTACATCAGGATTTAATTTTGCTGCGTTAACTCCTACACGGTTTAATAAATGGGCTCCACATGGAAAAAATAAAGCAGATTGGTTTTTTTTAAGATGCGAGCCTAAAAACCATTAACTTTACCACACATATTTAAACCATTGTTGGCTCAACTATCAACCCATAAAATATTGCATCTTTTCTTTGATCTAGAATAGCTTGTAGAAATTCGTCTGCATATAACTTGATGAATTCATTTTGAGAGTACAAAAACTGATAACGCAGTTTTTCCTTCATACTTTTCAATTTAAACTGAGTTTGTTGTACTTTGGCAAAATGTTGATGTGTCACTTCATCATAATTTCCAATCAATTCCAAGATCCCTAAGAAATTTCCATAATGAATATTCCCAATTGTTGTGTTCTCTCCTGGAAGTGCTAAACCTCTAGATGATAAAAATATTGTGACATTTATAATTCGTTTCAGGATGGCTTTCCACTTATTTATCTTTGTATTTGTAGCTGTGATTGTTTGTCTATTCCATTTCCTTTTATTGACTCTAAATAGACTTTCCGAGCCAAATATTGTTTTCAATGTTCAGCAATAATTTCATGATTGGGCAAAATATCATATAACTTTTTCCGTAGTGTCTTTTTAGCGGGAAAATTCTTCATGAGCTAAACTCCTCAAATTGTATTTATTTTGATTACAAAGAATAAAGCATGGTAAGCAATAAAGTTTTTTTTGTTAAACTCCATGCAAAACCATTCTCTTGAAAATGATCTCGTGTTCCTTCATCTTTCATATTTCTAAACAATAAAGGTTCATAAAAATTTCTTCCTTTTAGATTTTTTGGTAATTTTTCATACATTTGCCTAACTTCCCCAAATTTGTAAGATGTTAATATACATTGGTGCTGTCCATCTGAAATCAATTTGGGCCATGTACCAGGGTGATCAAGAATTGTATCAATGTTTTTGATTACACTAGAATCAGAAGTATCATCTGCATTTAATTATTTTTCTGCCACACCATCATTAGATTTATCTCTTGTGTCATCAGAAGTAGATCCATGCGCATTTCTTTTGTCTAATTTTTTACCTATTGAATCTACTTCAAAATGATCTTCAGCTTTGACATTAATGCTACAGTTATGCTCTCTACAATCCTCAATTTTACCATTAGAAGAATCTTCGTTTCCATATCGGAAAAATTTGGTTATTGATTGACTACCAAGAGATACTTTTGATCTTATCTCATTTTTAAGTTTCTTTTTTGAGCTCCAAATTTATGTTTGTAATTTGAGTTTGAAATGGTATTTGAATAACTTGACAGTCTAAAAAAATAATTTTCATTTCGAAACATCATTTAAATTCATCCTTATAATATACATTTGAACAGCAAATGTGTCTTTTAAGGAAGTAAAATTTTAGTTTTGGAACATCAGAATCATAATATTTTCAAATGGTATAGATGTCTGAAATCAAATGATTTTAGAATAATATATTTTCTTTTTTTAGTTTATTGATTTGATAACAAAGTTCAACTAATGTAAAATGAATAACCTGAAAGATTATGGACCAAATTATGCTAACCAATCCATTAACGAAGAAAAAACTACTAAATGGAATTTTTTACACAACGGCCCGCATAATATTAAGACCATAGCGCTCTTAAGTGCAAACATAAGTGTTAGGCTATTTGTTAAAGTTAACAAATAATAGCTTATATTTCATAACGAAGATGAGTTTAGCTTCAGGAGTCGCTTAAAGAAACCAGCGTAAAAAAAAAGCAATATATATAAGGTTACCTGAATTGTTAAAATGTCTGTTTGTTTTCTACTTTTTAATTTTAGACAATGTTTTTGATTCAAAAATTTTTTTTTTCTTTTCACATTTATTTTTAATTCAAAAGAATAATATTTTGTTTGGATTTACTATTTTTTCGGTTACTACCACTCATCACCTCCAGGCCCTCTTTGCCTCCGAGCCCCAGTGTTACAGTACCACTATACCCCCTTCCTCCTTGTGGGGGCCATGCTAACATAAAAGAATTGAGAATATTGTGTTTTGGTTAGTTTGTATTAAAAAAAAAATATTATACATTTTTTCTAGATTGATTGGAAAAAGGGGAGGGTTAGAGGTTAATTTGGCACCAAAATGAAATATACCTTAGAAATCAAATTTTAAAGTACTACTATGGCGGCGCCCTGCTCTTCAGGCTAAGGGTAATTTATAGTGAAATTAAAAATATGATTGTCCTTTAATGTTCACAGATATTTAAAACTATTTGATTCAGATGCTCAATGGGCCAGAATTCACTTTTACTGTACAATACTAATAACACGTCGTATAATAAAGATTTTAAAATTTACTAGTTTACTAATTTAACTGACTGAAAGAATTTTAGTTAACTAATTTAAGAATTGCGGTATCAATGGTAATATTAGTTTTATTTTTAGGTTAATATGGATACCTTAATTGCTTAGCAACCACATATTATATTAACCATAATAAAGATAATCAAGACGAATGTAATAACTTTATCGGATTATTCCCATAACCCCGTAACCACATTGAGTATTTTTATAATACAAATGTAGCGGTACTATAGACGTTTTATTTGGTTAATAGTGACAACTAAAATGCCTGGCAATGGTTCATTTTGGATTGTTACTAGCATTAGTTTCTTAAACATCAAAGTTTTAAACTAGACTAATTCTATTGTGGCAGTCTGGTTTAAAATAATTCAATGCATTTAAAAGAATAAACACCATATTACTAATTTTAGGTGTTTTTAGAGTATTTGCATGTATGCCACCTTTTTCAAGATGCTTTATAAAAATAGACAAGCTATTAATTGCAGTTAAGTTCATTACCATTTACAACTGCATGCAAAAAATTAGAACTAACTTCAAGTTTTCTTTTATTATATATGAATAAATATCAATATTTTTCACGTATATAAAACTATATAAAACTTTTATTGTTTATTTTGTTTTATTACTTATTAAAACAATCTTTGTTATTATTTATATACAATATTTACAACTAAATTTTATGCTTTTATTTGTAAAAATGAATTTATTATTATTAAACATGTATTTTATATTCTCATAGTTTTTTTTCAACTAACTCCATTCTCTATTCTAACTAGCCTTAAAAGCGGGATTTGTAGGAGTAATTTTTTCATACACTCAAATTAATATTAAAGAAACATTACTTAATTAGTTATATCTGTTAAATAGTAAATTATCAAATAGCTTTAGTAAATAGTATTTAAAAAACAATTTCAAAACATATTTGCATTTTAGCCACAAACTTAAAAATAAAAAAAAGTTTCAACTAACCCCAGTCACTATACTGGTTAACATTTATTAAGAGTAGGTTATATGCTCTTCTTTTAGTATAGCGTTATTAAAAAACGTAAGAATTAAAATAAAATAAACTAAAAATAGTTTTAGATTTTTTTTGTTTAAGTATTTTTTTCTAAGATTGAGTATTTTATTTTATTTAGTTTCAACACTACAACCTTGTAAGTTTTATTATTCTTTTTTTTTAAAGTTGTATTTATGAGTTATTAATCTTTTTTTGTATGATATTAAAAAAACTTTAAAACTATTTTCTCTCTATATATTTAATATTTTAATCCAGTCTCAAAAGTGGGCTGCTATCATGACTTTGGACCTATCTTAGGAAAACGACCTTTCCCAATATTTGTTAATTACCGCTCGTTAATTGACTGGAATAATAAAAAAGTTAGCTTTGAAAATATAACTATGAAATGTTCTTCTTATGCTAAAGAAAACGGGTTTGAAGTACGCAAGCTAAAAGTTTTTCTTTTTGTTTTTCAAAGTTTAATGATTAGATAATCCTTTCTTTTTTTTTGAGCTATTTAATTTGTTCATTATTAAACTTTATTTACCATTAATGTTCATTTTTCTACAGTACTTTGGTATTGAATTTTGGGGTGAGTGTTGGACTGGTGCAACACCCAATATAAACTATGCTCGAGACGGAGAATCTACTTTATGTTGGCCTACTCCAGATGAAAATTTGGGTCCAATGCTTGTTGGACAAGACTCAACCATTATGGTGTACAAAAGGAATAAATTGAGAAGCTAAAGAACTTTTCGAAGGTTTAAATATTTTTTTTTTTATTACAAATATTTCATAATTCATATGCACTTATGTTTTACATCGCCAGATGCATACTACTTGGTCTTTGAATCAACCTATTATATTCAATTTTGCCTCCATCACTAAATTAGAAGATTTGTTCAAAAAATAATGAGTCTTTTTATTAATTTTACACTTAATTAAAAAGTTTATGAAAATTTTGTAAAACTAATGATAATCAAAGATTGTTAAAAAGCTCCTTTGATTTACTGAAACATCAATAGTTTTAAATGATCCTTGAACTTTTATTGAGTTTAATTTTATACAATATTTTTAATTTTTTAAATACAAAACATTTTGTAATTGCACATTCTTACCTTTTTTTTTAAATCTAATTTTAAATTATACATTAATTAAGGTGGGAAAAAGGGTAGAGTTGGGTACTAGGTTTTGAATAATAACATACTAATATATATTTTAAAAATCTATTGCATTGATTATATTTGTCATCTTTTAATTTTAATTGTTGGATTGGAATTTTTTTTAAACGTAATCCTTGTAAAGACGTAGCTTAATTTAAATTTAGGGAATGTAATTTTGAACAAATTGATAAATACAAGATTACCTCATATGATACCAAGAGAGATAATCTTGATTTTTCCAAAAAAAATCTCACCTCGCCTGAGTATGGATACATGTGTGGAAATTATCTACAATAGAAGAAATTTTGTGTTTATAACTATATATATATATTGGTTAAGAAATTAAAGTAAACTATGGAAAAGAAGATATAAAATGTTTTTAATGAATTTTTTAATTTTACCTAAAAGTAAATTCAAAACATTTTGTTTTAGGATGAAAACATTTGAAGCCAAATGAAGTACAGAAGCAATTACAATCAAAAAGTGTTAATTTCTGATATTATTAATTATTTAAAATCAATTGTTTTTTTTTTGTTCTAATATTGCATTCCGTTGCGTTGAGAGTAGACATATAATAAATAAGCTTTTAGAAGTTTATATCAAAAAATAACAACGCATTACCTTTGCGTTCACAGTAAAAAAATTATTTTTACAAATTTGACATTGTATTCTAGTCCGTAAAAACCAAACATCTGGCAACCCTACATTACGCAGAGTTGTGATTATTTTAAATATACACTTAAAGCAAAACTGTAAAGTGTACATGAAGCATTTGATTTAACTGTAGTTAAAGCATTTAAAATATAATGGGAATATAAACTATCTACACTAAAACTAAAACTAACTATTGTAAACTACTGTAATCAGTTTAAAACAGACATACACACGTGTGTGCGTATTAAATTAGATATTACAAATAAACTATAGAAAATATATTTTAATTTATTTTAAGGAAATAGTTCGATTGCTTTATACAATCTTATAAAAGGCTGTAAGCAAATAAACCATCATCTTTCTTACACTGTAAGAAAGATGATGGTTTATTTGCCTACAGCCTTTTAACTCTAATATGAAAGTTACTGTAAGTTACAGTAACTTTTATATTAGAGTTTACTCTTTAATATAATTAAATATTTAATTTAAGATCTAATTATTGGATTATTTAAAATAATCCAATAATTAGATGAGGTAATAAACAACAATTATATATGGAATAAAAATATCACTTTAGAGCTTCAAATAAAATTTGAGAGTATCCTGCAAATCGATTTTACGAAGTTATTATACTGATTGGTACTTTATGGTCACAACGACTTAAGTGCAATGAATCCTGATAAAAGCGATAAATTTATCGAATTGAGCGTCGAGCATATTAAATGACATTTTGCATTTCATTTTGACGCAATCCCTCATAAAAACCTGAACCAACTCGATATCATCGATTACGCTGGAAGCTTTAGTAACTTAAACAAAACTGTTTTAAGGCGTTCAATTGATCTAGTATATAAACTTGACAAACCTCTTTATTTGCAGTTCGACGAAAATACCAACTTCAACGCTAGCCTCAAATAGTTTTAAAAAAAAATTATCGAAGTAATTAAAGGTGCCAAACTTTATCAGTGACTCCTACTTTGTTTTTTTCTGCGAATTATTCGCTCTAGAATTTTAGAAAAACATGGGAGTATTGAAATAGGTCTGTAATTAGATAATTTTGAGATATCACCATCTATAAATATTGGAACTACTCTAGCTAGTTTCAAGACATCAGGAAAAACTCCATTTTTAAATGAAAGATTAAAAATAATAAGTAAATGGTACTAAATAATGTCAAAAACTTCTTTAACAACCTTAGGGCTTATACCATCAAGGCCTGTGCTTTTGTTTGGTTTTATCATATTAAAAACAAACCGGACGATATCTCAAGCTCATTCGTTACATAGTCCTTTTGTTTTAGATATGATTTTATTTTTATAAAATGAAATGATTTCACGTTTATAAAAAAGTTATTGAAACTGTAATAAATTTTTTCTAATTAATTATTGTTCTTTCATCCTCAGTATATAAATATTTCGGTAAATAATTACAACGAGTTTTTTTTTTCTTTTGTAAGAAATTTGAGAAATAATTTTTTTTAGCGTTTTTTTTCAAGTTTTCAAACAGGTTTTTGTAAGTTTTATATTTTTTTTCGTTTTAGTAGGTTTTTTTTTTTAAAATATTTTTCATATAGTTTTTGTTTCTTCTTTAAAAATTTATTAAGTGCTTTTGTAATCCATGGACTTTGTAAATTTTTAAGCTTGGTTTTAATTTCCTTCATCGGAAACGTTTTGTCGTAAGCTTTAAAAAATTCGTTATAAAAAAATTCTCAGGCTTTATTTATATTTTTACAATAATGTAGTTGTTTCCAGTTTACTTTGAGTAAATAATTTCTAAATTCCTTAATATTAAATTCAGTTATCTGCCTTTTTATTTCCGTTAGCACTTTGCTTTTCTTTTCTTTTTTATAAAAATCAGATATAAAAAAAAAAATGGAAAGTGGTCGCTTATATCGCTTTTTATGATTCCGCTTTGAATGTTGCATGTTGTGAAAATGTTAGTAAAAATATTATCAATGAGAAATTCAGTTAGAAGAGTAACACGAGTAGCCTAGTTTATTAAAGGAAGAATATTGTATTGAAAAATAGATTTTTTTTTAATACCATTTTAAGTGTTTTTGAAAAGATTTTTTATTTCCGAATGGTGGTCTATACAAAGCAGTTACTTAAACGTTTTTTTATCGTGGTTTAATAATTTAATAGCTTAGGTAAACTGGGGTAAAGTGAACTAGGGATAAAGAAAACTATTTTTTTAAACTAAAAAGTTATCATGTTTAAAAAACATTTTGTTAAGTAATTTAGCATTATTTTAATAAAAATTAATTAAATATAGCCTTTGTTTTGATGGAAGTCGCCATTTTAAAAAGCGAGTTTGTCGGAAGTTTTAAAATTACGATCTCAAACTTTGCGATAGGTTTTAGTAAATTCATGATTTGTTGTAATTAATGTGAATATCAGTTATATAATTTATATGCATTTTAAAGATAATATAATGCTGCTTAAAAAAAGTTGTAGTTTTTATCATAATATAAAAAAGCTAAGCTTTTAGTTTGTAAATCAATTTAGTTCACTTTACCCCTTGTTTTTCTGCCTATTGGGGGTAAAGGGAAATAGTCTTTTTGTTATTAAATACCTAAGTAAAAATTTTAAATTATTTAAATATTCTACTGTTATATATCATTAGAAAGAGGATCAATACAGTATTTTAAAGGTGAAAAAAATTATCAAAAACGAACAATTGGTTCAAAAGTTATAACAGCTTAAGTACCGATTTTTCGATATATGGAATTGTTGAAGAAACTGTGGTCAAAATTATGTTTTTCTTCACTTAAAATGTCATAACTTTATTAATTCTTATCGAAATACAATTATCTTGGTGTCAAAAGATAGGTGTAAGAGCGGGCTAAACATTTTAAACATTTGTTAAACTCTAACCACTGGGTGTATTGGATGGACAGCTTACTCCTTGGTTTAGAGGAAAAGAGTTTGATTTACAACCTTGATATGAGACTGTTGCGCTACTATTGTTATACAACGAGGAGATAGTGTTAACTATACATAGTGGTAATTTTTATCGAAATATAATTTTTCTGTATAAAAAAGGTTCTATAAATTAATACTGTACAACCACCAAACATTGAAGGTAAGTATAAAACTCATGTTAAATGTGTTGACCATGTTTTAACACACCCTAATATCACAAACAAAATTTTAATTATGAAATATTTGATTGGTTATTTAAAAAACAACAACAAAGAATTAAAAAATAAATCTTAGCCGGTTAAAGTTACATTAGTGTTGCATCCATTGTCAAAAAAGAGTAACTATCCCCCCCCCCCTCTTTTCTCCCGACTAAACATTTTTTTTTAAAAAAAAGCATTTATGATTAATTGGAGAATTTTTGGTTAAAATATTCTCCTACAGAGTGACTTCTATTATCAGTAAATAGTCGTAAAAAGGTAATCAAAACAAGGTATTTACCAACTTTTATAAATCTTCAATTACTAGTTTGGTTAACGAAAAGTTAGGCTGTTTCAAACTAATAAACAAATAAAATGTTATTAACACTAAACAATGTTTGATTATTTTAATGATGCTTTATTTTATAAAGTTTTTTCCAGGATTTTAGTGAATGATTATAATGATAAATTCCACTAATGAAATTATTTTATCATCATTTTTAACAATAGACACCACGTGAAGGTAAGCCAGAGCCGTCTATCAAAAATGCATAGCAAGTTTCAACACTTGCAGTACTTTTTTTTTTCAACAAGTCACAGCACTTGCAGTTTTTTAATCTATAAATTTCAAATTTAATATCTAGTATATATTATCTAGTCAACTCTCTGGAAAAAATATCTGCAACAAGCTGAAACTTTTTCATGCAATGTTCAACAGCTTTGATGTCCATTTTATTAACCAACCTTTAATAATTTTTAAATCTTTAAAATAGCGCTTGATAGAAGTTTGGGTAAAATTTATTTTGGCTGTTTTAAATATAAAAGAAACAAAATGTTATTAAAAAGAAATAATAATGGTTTGTTTATTTTTTATCTCATATAGTTTTATCTTAGCTTTTAGTGAATGATTACAATAATAAATTTCTTCTACCTAGTCACAACACTGGTAGAATTTTTCAGCAATTCACTTGTAGTACTTTTTTAGCTTAAATTCTAAACTTGTATTTTCACAGTGTTTTATTAATATAATATTAAATTAATAAAATTGTAACTCTTCATAAATAACATCTGCAACAAGCTGGATCTTTTTCATGCAATGGTCAACAGCTTCCATATACGTTTCATCATCTGTCCAGTAAGAAATAGTATAAACTAATTCATTTTTTCTACTCATAACTTTTCTACTCTGCCATTATACAAAACAGACTTGGAGGATCATTTCATTCATGGTATAGCTTTTTGCCTACAATTCTTCTTTACATGACATCTTCTAAATTATAAAGTTGGTCATTAGACAAACTTTTATATGAATCTATAATTTCATCATAACTCAGTTTGGATAGCTAACGCTCTAACTTTTTTAGCTCTAACTTTTTTCTTTTTCATCGATTTTTTGGCACTTGGATGCTTGTCTTTGGGAAATATTGGCTTCAACTTTAACCTAATGCAATCAGTTGCTAACTCTATTAATACGCGCTACATGAACTGAGAATTTAACAACTTTATCTCTCAAATTATTTGTATAGAAACCTTACCAGCTGCAACAGATGACAATGATATTAAAGATTAAATAAAACAATGACACAAAAGAATAAATGGTACATGTAAATGTTACATATTAAATATACATATATAGTACATATTAAACATACAATAACAGAGTACATATTAAATAGTACAATACTGTATAATACACAAAATCAAACTATATTTCTTAATACATACACATAAAATTACACATTATTCTCTTACCAATTAATGAAGTAAGTAATGCTAAAGAATTAAAAAGAATAATGTAAAAAAAATTGTAATATAATGTTTACTAATTTCAAATTACAATTTTCGTTACAATATCTTTAGTTAGTGTGTATCAATAAATTAAACACCTTGAGCTTGTGTATCAATTAAGTATTAATCTTTAGTTAGCATGTATCATTAAACTGTACCATTGAAATTATTAAAATTTGCTAAAATTACAAATCTGCTGTCTAAATTCACCTAAAAGTCAACTTTAAATTACTTACTTTATTATAAAATTAAATTATAACACTAACGTTACAAAAAAAAAAAAAAAAAAAGTTTAAATAACTAAATAACTAAAATATTTTAAACTTTACTTACTAATAGTTTGTTCTAAATTGTCTATATAAAAAAATTAACAATGACTCAATAAAAAGCATGAAACAATCAGAAATATATAAATAAACAACTGTAAAAAAACTTTGTGGATGCACAAAAATCTGCACAAAAAACTTAGCATAATAAAGATATACAATTGAATATTGAGAGCAAAAGACTAAATACTAAAATAATAAATCGCAAAAAAAAAACTGAGTTATCCTCTCAAAAGTATCATCTAAAAAACAAATGAAAAACTTTTTTTAACAAAATAATAAAAACATTTGTCTAGACTAAATCTACTGATCTTAAAAGAAACTTAAAGAATATTGAATGTATAAAATAACTAACTGATATTGTTGGCTGCTGCCGTTAGACTGCTTTGGGCAGCTAAAACAATATAACAATAATTTTTGATTATTTATGTTACATTTATTATACATAAAAGTTGAATAAGGTTGGCTATATTTTATTTATATTATTTATTACAGTTGAAAGATTAACAGTTAATCATTAAAAAAAAAAGTCTAGTTTTTACCTAGGCTTTTTTAGAAAAAGATGCATGATACAATAAGTAGTAGCATATTGCAATTGTTATTGGAGAGACTTACAATGTTAGACAAAATATGTTATAATAAAACTAATATGTCAGTTACATTTTTAAAAAATTCAATTTTAAAATAAGGAAACATTAAAGTTCATTTAATAGCTTTACATTGAAGGCAAATACTTTTTTTAAATAGGAAACAATATTGAAAACTTTTATCAATATCTCTACTTTCCATTTTATTTAATCTAAAAAAAAAACTGAAAATTTTATTTAATCAAAATCAAATGTAAACAATGTTTATTTAACTTTTCTGTCTTCCGCGACCACTTCAGCAAAATGAAAATTAGGTACCAAAAGTGCGACAAAAATAGACATCCTGCTACAACTTTTTTTTCAATGAAATTTTCCAGGTGCATAGATAACTGACAAACTTAAAAAAAAGATTAGTATAGAAAAAAAAAAAGAGCATATCTTCGACATTAATTTCAGGCCCAAAGTGCAACAAAGTTTTAGACATCAAAAAACTCAATAAAAAAGCCATCTAGTAAAATAATAAACCTCACAGTAATAAAGTTTAACTATTCTAGTTTCTAAAAATAATCTATGTTGATATCAAATTTTAAAAAGTTTTCCAACTAAACACGTCTTCCCTACGCTAGCTAAAAAAAATCTAAAAAGCGTGGCACAGTTTTTTAGCATAATATTCGGTTCCGTAAAACGGATTTTCACGTACCTATTGTTATGTTTTTTCATCAAATATTTTTAGTAGAACTGAATATATACATCGTAATTACTTAACTAAATTGTTTACTCTTAAACTTAGTTTTTTTTTTTTAATATTCTTAAAATTATTTTCAGAAATATAATATATTGAAATAATGCCAAGAAACTATATTAAGAAAAAAGAATCTCGAAGAAAAACATATGCACCTAATTTGTTGCAAAATGCCATTTCAAAAGTTAAAAATAAAGAAAAGTCTTTGTATGCTGCATCAAAAGAATTTGGTGTTCCAATAAGTACAATTGCAAGACATCTTCTAGGCATAAAATGCTCAAATGTTGGTGAAGGGCGACCAAACCGATTATCTGCTAATGCTGAAAAAGATCTTGTTTCACTTTTATCTGCATTTTCTGATTTTGGATTTAGATTAGATAAAAAACAATTTATAAAACTTGTTCAAACGTATATTGAAATAAACGGATTTCAGAAAAAAATTTGTGAATGGTGTTGCTGGTGATCAGTGGTTTTGTAATTTTTTAAATCGTTGGCAGAAAGAAATATCTAAAAGAACACCAGAGCTTTTAACATTAACAAGAGCCTTAGCTTGTAACAAAACTGTAATTGATGCTTGGTTTTCATTACTTAAAGCTACATTGAAAAAATGTGACATTATGAATAGATCTGCCCAAATACTAAACTGCGATGAAAGTGGGTTTTGCACTAACCCAATAAATAAAAAAATTATTTGCAAAAGAGGTATTAAAAACCCTGTAACTATTGCTACTGGATTAGGAAAAGAGCAGTTTACTGTATTAGCAACAATATCAGCTGCAGGAAGAAATTTTCCTTTATTTATTTTTTTGCTGGTAAGAATTTGTATAAAGAGTGGATGACTGGTGGACCAAAGGGTTCCTTATATGGGGTGACAAAAAATGGTTGGATGGAAACAGAAGTTTTCACTGAATAATTTAACCATCTTGTTTTATCGTTGAAAGACACACCCATGCATGTTTTGCTTATCTTTGATGGTCACATGAGTCATATTTCTTTAGAAACAGTTAAAAAAGCTGTTGAAAATCATATAACTATTTTGCGTTTGCCAGCACACTGTTCGCATTTGCTTCAGCCACTTGATGTAGGAGTCTTTCGCCAAGTTAAACATGTATGGCGTGAAATTCTGGCCAATCGGTATACCGAGTCAAGGCTGAAGGTGGTTGGGAAATCTGTTTTTCCATCTTTATTAAAAAAACTTTATGATACCTCCTTTAAGCCAGCTCATTTAGTACAATCGTTTGCCAAAACTGGAATTTTTCCCTTTGATACATCCACTATAGCATCTGACAAGTTAAATTCTTTTGAAATCTATGAACACCCTTTTTCTCAGAAAACAAATAATTATAATAATAACGTCCCTCAAAACATCGTTTTAGACACCAATGCCAATGATCAGAGCAATACTTGTGAAATTTTTTTTATTGAATCAACAAATAAATAAAATTCACAAAAAACTATAATATCAGTAGGAAAAGACTTAAACAATAAATAAATAAACCAACTGTCAATAACAAACGTAGATTGTTTTACTGGAAATAAAATCATAAGAGAAATAGTGAAAGAACAGTTAATGGCCACACGTTCATACAACAAACGACCTACAAAAAAAATAAAAAGACGTTATGGAGGTGAGTGTCTTCATCAGAAGATGCATTTAAAAGATTAAACAATGAAGAAAATGAATGCTTTAAAAGAAAGATCAAGCAGAAAGGCAAAATACAAAATAAAAAAACTAATTTATCAGAAATAAAAAACACAAAAGAGTTAAAGATGAAGTAGTTCACTTTACCCCAATGTGGTGGTTAAGTGAACTAGTGGACATGTTTTTTTTAAATATATATTTAATATTGTAATAATAATTTTTAATCTTAGTATTTTGTTTTATATTGCACCTAATACTTTAAATGGTATAAATTTTAAAAACTGCAAAATGTTTTGGCTTTTATTTTGAAAATATTTCCTTTAAATATCAAAAACAGTTCACTTTACCCCAGTTTAGCCTAATGATTCATAATCCGGATTTTGAACGCTGAGAATTTCTATTTTCTGATAACGGATTGACTCGTGAATAAAAATGCATACACCACCACCAACGCCACCACCTCGAATTTGGTGAATTGCTTTATAACCTGGAATTTGAAAATTATTTTTTTCATTTTTGCACCTTGTTTCAATTAAGCATTTTGCCATAAACTCAAAATTTATATTTTTTAGCATTGATTTAAAACTTTCAAATTTTTTTCTCATACTACGTATGTTTAAAATTAATGTTGAAAATAACGATTGCGACACATTCATGAGGTTAGAAACTTCTACAATATCAAAATAGTTTGAGTTGATTATGGCGTCCTCAAAAAAGTTTATATCTGGATCAATGCCATTATTCAAAAGAAGTGTGTTTTGTTTATTAAAAATTTCAAAACATTTGTTGCATTTAATTTGTTACCCATTTTTATTATTAAAATATGCAAAATTAACATTAAAGTTGTTTTCTAGCAGCATCATTTTGTCTTTTTTAAAATAATAAGTTTATCATATCTGACAATAACGTTTTCTCCTTTTGATTTTTTTTTTTTTCACTTTTTCAAATAACTTCTTACGAAAGTTTGCCGTCTCTTGCGAGAAATCTTCATTTACGTAGATGTTTAGTCCTTTTAGTTTTTTTGTTTCTTTTAGGATGTTTGCAAACATCCTAAAAGAAACAAAAAAACTAAAAAGACAAATCAAATTTGATTTATCTTTGAACCTCAATAATTTTAATACAATGGTTCGAGATTGGGCTCCTTTATTTAAAACCTACTCGATGCGCCCTTTCAATTTTAACTCGTTTTTCTCCTAATTTATTGCGTAATAAATTTTGAACCTTTTCTTCAGTTTTATCCCAGCTTTTATTTGCATTTTCAGGAATTCCAACTATCTTTAAGTTATTTCTCCTCGACCTGTCTTCGGAGATTCTGCATTTTTCGTTTAAAATATTAATAATATTTGGGGTTTCAATTTCTTCAACAGCTTTTATCTTTTGGTCTATCAAATGTTGATGAAAGTTTAAACTTTCTTTTATATTGTTTTCCAATAAATGAATTTTTTTATCGTATTTTAATGATTTTTTTTCAATAACATTCAAGCGTGCATTGAGTATTTTTAGGTTATCACTAAGTAAATCAAAAAAATACTTTTTCTTGTTTTTAAAAAAATAATTGTATTTCTTTCTAGTGTAGGATAAACATTTCTTGTATTTCTAATAAAGTTTTAGCCATTTTTTAAGTTTTTTTTCTCTCTGTTAAACTACGTCTGCTCACCGCGGCGGTCAAAACAAAACAAAAAAAAAAAAAAGAAGTTGAACTAACTGTTGCTTTGTATATTTTTATATATACTAATATAAAATTCGTATATATGTTAGGGTTATGACTTTTTGACTTTTAAAAAAAAAATTAACTTCCTGTGTCATAAATCGGTGAGCTTTTAATAGAAAACATTGAAAACATGTTCAAGAAAAAATGTTGTATAAAAAAGTCACCCCGAAATTCAAATTACATCATTTATTTAATCTTGCTACTGCTACTACTAATGTGTGGTATTCCTGAAAATCATTTAAAACTTGTATAGAGTAGATGATTGTTGCAGATATCACTAGCGTTAACACTGGAAAAAAAGAATAGTGTTGTTTTAATATTACAACGAATGTTCACAGAGAAACGCATCAACAAACCTCAGTTTATTAGTTGTCAACACCATTTATTAGATAGAATCCTTCGTTTGGTAATAGATGAAAAACTTGGAAGTAAAACACAATCACCAAACATCGAATATCCATTTGTATCTTAACTGTTGAAGGAGTACGAACAACTAAAAATACAGTTTGATAACAGAACAGAAGTAATTCTCGAGACATCAGGGTGGAGAGAGATGAAAGAGAAAGATGAAGGAGATGCTGGAGAAATTTTTGTTTTATCTCACAGGAGTGTTCGATTTTTTGAGGAAAAGGGACAATTTCCATTAATCAGGTTTCAGAAAATACCCAACATTAGCAATGCGAGGTGACCATTAGTTTACAGACCAACTGCACAACAAAAACGACTTTAATGACTTGGCTGAAATGCTGAATCCATACAAAAAGGCTTTAAGCTCTATGAAAAATTACTGGAAGCGAGAGCTATCTATACTACAAATACCCAGATGTGATCAATGCGCAGAGCGCGCAATCAAAGTAACGGGGGAAATTTATAATTCACGCTAAAATAAAGACAAATTGCACCTTTGATTCCTTCTGTGCAACAAGCAAGAGCAAGGTCAACGGTCTGAGTCATTGTTGGATTGAAAATTTATTGTATTACATGACTATCACATTCTAAATACATTTGAATGCATAGTAGCACTTATGTCAAAATCAATTTTTCAATGGCGGAGTGAACTTTTTTGAAAAGATATGCAAATAATAGTTATTTCGTGCTTTTTAAGTAAAAGTTCATCAAAAGAAACAAGAAAAGAAAAAGGTAAGACCAAATGTTAAAAACCAAAGTTAAAAGAAAAAAAGCACTCGAAAATGGAAAGTGATTAGAAAGGAATTAAATAAAATATAAAAATTGCTCCATTTTTGAATAAAGAAAAAATAATATTTTTCAAATTATATTATTTTTGAGTGACGATATGTGTTAGCTTAATATGACTTTTTTATTTTAATATTGTCATTTATCATAAAAACTTTATACTTTTTGTAACTAAAAGTTTGTGTGTGTGTGGCAGTTTTTATTTGTGAGTGTTATTGAATAATCTTCGTTTTGTTTATTTATTGTTATTTTTTAATGAAGTATTTTTTTTTTTTTTAATTTTTTTTTAAGTTGATTTTTTAAGTGTCCCAAGAAGTCCTTACGATCCTATCACAGAGCAACGCGGAATATCATTTAATAGGAAGTTCACGCCTCCTTCCCAACCTATGTCGAAAATCTTGCCCAGAGGTGGGGTTTGAACCACGGATCTTACGTTTCTGAGGCAGGTGCGCTACCACTGCGCCACGGCTGCTTTAAATTTTACTTTTGTTGTTTTTATTATGATTATTGGTATTAAGATTATTATATTTATTAAATCATTGTTACTTTTTTTTTTGCAGTAATTGTTTTAGTTACATGCCATGTTCATTACATACATACTGACAAAACGTAATTACATAGCATTATATACATACTGTCAAAACGTAACAACATACCATGATAGTAGGTTGTTACATTTTGTTAGTACATAACTGTTTGTAACTTGTTGCCGCCCGGCGTCAAAGTAACTTTCTGCCGAAAGGCTAACTTTTTGGGGGCGGAAGCTGTTGGCTGCGGCCTCCCAATAAATATTTAGCGGCAAAATATTCTTTCTTCAGCCTTCAGTAGCTTCTGCCCTTCTATTGGCGGCAGAAGGCAGAGTTTTTTAAGTAGCAAAATGTTTTTGAAGCCAACGCCACTAAAAAGGCGATATCCATTGGTGGCCGCCTCCAGAAAAAATTGTGGACGCAGAATCATTTGGAGGCCGCCTCCAATGGCAATTGCTTCCCAACTGACTGCGGCCACCAAATTGGAGGCAGATATTTCTGCCTCCAGGCGGCGGATGTAATGAAATATAAATGCTTGTTTGTTTTAAAGCAGTTCAATATTAATTAGAAGAAAATGTTATTTAACATCAAGTTTTATTTTATATGATTACTTGCAAAAGTTTTGAGTATTTCAAAAAATTATAATTTTTTTTAATTTAATAAATTAAGTTGAATAAATTAGTAGTTTTATTATTCAAAATACGACCACGCTGGATTACGCTAATAGTTTTGCAAATCGCGAGGTTAAAATCATTTTGTTCATTCTCATCATTTTCTTTGTTTTGAGATAAAACGATTTAAAAAAATAAAAACGTCGGAGACGGCATATAAAGAGATTTTTATTACTTATGTTTTCTCCGAAACTTTTTTGATTCTAACTTAGGTTTTAATTTAGTAGAAAAACATTATTTTGAGGTACATGACACAATCAATAACTCGATTTTTTCAAAAGTAATAAAAGTTTCACTTAAGAAGGAAAACTAATAAAAGTTTCACTTAAGAAGGTAAAGTAGTTTTTTCTTAAGAAGGTGTATTGAACAATCCCTTTTCTTATGAAATTATATCATGGCAGAACAATTTATTAGGAATCATCAAAATAAACTTGAAATCATTGGTGCGCTGCTTTGGTATATTTTTCCCCAGCTAGCACGCATAGGCTGAGGTAACATCGTGCCGACGTCGAAAAATTGGTTGACTGATGGTCGGTAGCCTAACGTACTACATTAGCCCAACGTTGATTTTGTAGTCGGCGCAAAATCGCAGTCAACCGTTGGCTTAATGTTGGCTAAACTTTTGCATCCGACGTTAGGTTAGCGTTGCATTCTACCGTTCACTCAACATAATTTTATTTCAATTTTTTTTTTGCAAAAGCTTTGGTAAAAAAGTTGAATTATTTCTTTGTAATAACTTTTGGGTTGAAGAAGAGGGTTGGAACATGCGAACCTAGATGGGCTAAAGAAATAATTAGTGGTGTTCATTGTGAAAAATTTTTTGATGGAGATGATATGAATGATATTGTGGAGAGAAATATAAGTTGCCATCTGGTCCAATGGTTTGTTTGATTGCTGGCTGGTCCAATGATAGATAGCTACCTAAAAGAAATTTGTAAGGTTTTTCTTCGTAAACTAGCAAAAGGAAAAATGACTGGTTTAACTCCTTCAGTGTCAATCTTTATTCCATGGGGAATTATGAGAAATATAGTTACTCTTATGAAAGCATATAGATGTACTTGCAGCATGCTACAGACACACAGCAGCAAAAAAAAAAAAAAAAAAACTTATTGAAAATAACAACATTAGACGCAGCAAAAAAATATTTGATCCTTGTCGCTTTGATGGAACAACTTTTTTAGTAAAAAGGATGTTTCACAAAGTTAACCAAGAAGGAAAGCAAAATAAACGCCTTGCATTTAATGGAAACGCAGAGATTGTAATAACACTCCGATTCAATTTGAATACTCACACATCACGCAATATATAAGATAAAGTTTTTACATTCAAAGATACACTGCAGATTATTTTGTTGTTGATTCTTCATAACAAGCGTTAACGAATCAATAATTTGTTAACTTTAAATATATATTATATATAAAATGAATCAAATATATATTCTTTTAAAAATATATATATAATTTTAATAATATTATATATTAAGTTTGTTTTATATATATACATTTATATTTAATATATATTTAAAGTTTATATATATCATATATTTATATATATTATATATACATGTATATACGTATATATATATACATATATATATATATATATATATATATATATATATATATATATATATATATATATATATATATATATATATATATATATATATATATATATATATATATATATATATATATATATATATGTATATATATATATATACTTGTGCATGAATCAAAAATTTCAAATTAGTTTAAAAGAGTTTTCTAGTTTCTATTGCTAATATTTGAACTCATACAAATTTTTACTACCGAACAGTCCTATGCAATGTTGTCTAATGTTCGTATTATATAATATATATATATATATATATATATATATATATATATATATATATATATATATATATATATATATATATATATATATATATATATATATATATATATATATATATATATATATATATATATATATATATATATATATATATATATATATATATATATATATATACATATATATAAGTTAATTTTAAATGAAATAGTTTAAAGAAAAAGCAGCAATGTATTATAACAAATTGTAAAATATGTCAAGAAAAGGTTATCAACAAATTTGTTTTTAATTTGTAAATCAATAGACACTCCAAGTTTATTAAAACAAACTATTAAGATCTCTATTTTATTTTAAATAACTTATTGCATTAAACTTATACTCTTCAATATGCTTAATTTTAAAATACAGGAGAACCCTATTTACATAATAATTGTAATTCACCAACGATAATTAAATAGCAGAGCCAATGGTGGATTAAGGCATTTTAGGCTTTAATCCACCTGGAAGTACTTCTTCTGGGAAGAAATACTTTGAGGACCTAATTTTAGCATATAACTGCAAAAAATGTATAGTAATAAGTTTGAGGGCAGATAGCTACCCTCCTTAAATAACTAAAATTTTCAATTTTTTTATTCAAATTCTGATTCTGGCAGGATGGCAACACCCCTCCCCCAGCCCAAATTCTTCCTACGCCAATATATATATATATATATATATATATATATATATATATATATATATATATATATATATATATATATATATATATATATATATATATATATATATATATATATATATATATATATATATATATATATATATATATATATATGTATATATTAACAAATGTTAAGTTACTGAAATTGAGAAAAAACATTTTTTCTGATTTAGCCTTTAAAAAATCAAAAATTACGCCTCTACTTTATAACTTAGGCAACTGCCTAGTTTGCTATATGTATTATCCCCTACTGGTAAGAGCCTATTTAGATTTGGTGGCAGATTTTAGCTTTTAAATTAACTTAATTTAGGATGTAATCAAGTGCAAACATTTTCTCATCAAATTCGATTGTTACTCTCAGGGGCGCACGGATGATGGCAGATCCGGGTTAATTTCCACCGGGCAGTATGAGACATAGTTAGAGGTCAACAAAAATAGAACCAGTAGAAAATAAGCCCAATAAAAACTAAAAATGCCCAATAAAGAAATGAAAACCGTTTATTTTGTATTTCCGTTTAGTTTATATTGAGGCTGTCTATTTTATTTCGAATCAATCCGATTAATTCAAATGAAAATTTTAAGGTAGATAATTTTCAATACCACTTGTTTTGCTTGTCAATGTGTGAAGCTATAGATCAGTGTTTACGTTATGTTATTTGCCCTATGAATAGTTCTTCAAATCATGTGAAAATCGCGTTGCTTAAGTCTTATTGATCTCGATAAGTATCCTTGATCTTTATGTCAAGCTTGACATATTGAATTATCGAGGTCAAGGAAACGATAACGGCTCAAATACGGCTGTAACCTATAAAGGCGTCCAAGACTTGAGTAAACAGAAGAAACTAAATGCATTCTTTCTTCCGTGTGATACTCCTAGCCTCAATCAATGTGTGGTAAACTTTTTAGTATAATGTTTTTTAACAAATAATATTTTTAAAATCTTTATTAAAATACGCTTGTTTTGAGACCCAGGTACTTCTATAAATAAATTTTCTGTGACAATACTATTTGTTAGGTAATTGAACCCAAATATCTTTGGAACTTGACGCAATACAATAAAAAATGATTGTATTTTTGAAAATAGAATGATAATCATTTAAGATATTTTTCTATGGCAGAAAAAAGCCTTTTTATTTGGCTTGTGTTTTAAATAATTGCCGTTTTTTGTCTGGAAGAACATTAAATCTTGGTAGATAACCAAAACATGGTTGCCGGTTATCTAGGGAGGGGAATGGATCATGCCCCTCTCTTCCACTTTTTTTTGTCGAGAACCGTTTTTGTAGAAACGTATGATTTTTTTTTAGAAATAAGGTAGTTGCCCCCTCCCCCTCTTTAAAGCCGTGACGATTGCTCTGCATAGGCAGAACCCTAATCTAAGGAAAGTAGCCTAAATACATTAATAGGAAAGAATAAGCAATAATTAACTTGATTTTATGTTTTAGTTACTTTTGATTTTATAAGAATAACTGCTATTTTTATAAATTCAATTTATGTGAAAAAATTATTTTTACTTCATTATTTATACATACTCCTTTAATTGTTTAAGTTATGATATACGAGCCAAAACGTTACTATATGAAAACTATATATAAAATAAGTCAGATGCACGGAACTGTTTTTTAGTACTGTTGTACTAGCAGTACTGTTCTATTCCGAGTTAGGTCTTTACGCAAAGCCGGGCTCGGAGTGCCGAGCTTGGGGTAGGTAACCGGAGTTTTAAACGCGCTACCATAAGTAACCCCATCTCCCGGTTATTAAATCTGGTCTAAATTTCCCACCCGCCCGTTCATTCCTATCCCCCTTTTATTTGGGAATCGAGAGAATTTAATATACATTAATATTTATTAAAATACGGGTGAGCTGACACAGCGTCAAAGGTAAAAACAGAATACATATATACATATAATGATCGTATACCTATTTGTATATATAGGTTGATCTATTTAGTTAAAAAACTTTCTAATCTCCTAATTAACTCCGCCTTGCTTCCACTAGCACTTTTACAGCGTAGTGTTAATTCATCCTTTAACTGTTTTAAAGAAAGTTCTCTAGGAATAATATTGATAATTTGATTTTGTGCATGTGATGTTAAGTGTTGCAAAAGTTTGTTGTTGTCACCAAATCGTTCATTGCAAACATCACATTGGTATGGTTTTAAAATAGCCAAAATTTCTTCAGTTAATTCACCTTTCTCGACACATTTCATTAATGGAACTGCAAATATGCAACAATCACAAAGTTGCTCAGATACAAGTTGACGAGAACAATGGCATATTGATTCACTATCTAAGTTAGCTGGTACTCTTGATTTGTAGTGTGTGTGATGTTCATAGGAAAATAAGATATAGTGTGAAGTTATGTTCGTAGGAAAATGATAAGGAAGACCAAAGTTTCTCACAAAACTAGATCTCATCAGTTGATGCCATTTACCTTGTTCGTCAGAAGAAACTGATCGATTACTGTTATTTTTCAGTTGTTGCTTTAAAGACGAGTGTTTTTATTCTTTTCCCTGCATAGTTAAAACTCCATAACCAACATTATATTTAGTATATATATCTTTTGCATGATATGGTACAATATATCCCATTGTCCATACAGTACTTTGGCAGCTTTCCGGAAAAAACAATGAAAACAAATTAAAATACCTGACGCAATACTTAGCAACATCTGCTGAATAATTTTCTGATGTAATATTATACTTGTTAATCAAAACCCCAGCATCACGCAAAGATTCACATATTTTAGCTAACACAGTTCTTTTAAGTTTCTGAATATTGCTTTTGTTTTTCGTTTTCGATCTGTAAAATGTCAACAAGACGAAAACTGTATTGGGCTAAAGAAACCGCTTGAGCTCCTATCAGTCTTATTTCTAATTTGTTCATTCGTTTACTTTCATTTTGATAATGTTCTCTAATATTCTTTGCTAGAAACTTTAAACCAAAACCTAACTCATCTGCTTCTTTAGGTGGGTTACTTAAATAACTTATAAATTGCTCAAAAACTCCACGACACACTGACTCTTTATAAATTAAGTCAAGGACGTGTTGCCAATTATTAATTTCTAAATGAAGTGGTTCTGGACGAATGGAATCAGCAAATTTGCCAATATGCAGTTCCCCAAGTTGCCGAATACCGTTTTCTGCCATAAAATTTAACTTTTCATTGTGTTTTGCTGATTCTAAAGCATTCACATTTTGTTTGTTCTCAAACTCTATATGTTGCACTTGTAGGTTAAAACATCTGCAGCAAAACACAACCATGAAATATCAGCTGATGGCACAAATTCAAAACTTGTTTTGATGTTATTGATGTTGAGTACATTACTTTCAATTAATTCCATTTCTTCTGAATTTTGCTTCCACAACAACTCACATACTTTATCTTTTTCACTAGCTGTTATCATATGTAGTGGATAAATAAACTCCCTACTGCGGATGCGTTTACCAAAATTCCACATAGACAAAGTCCCAATTGTCATAGTTTTTTCTCGAGACTCTGGAGCTCCATCATCAGAAAATTCAACAATGAAATGGTTAATGTTTCCATTAAACCAAACAAGTTTTTCGTTTAGAGTTTTACCTTTTAAATTTATATCAGCTACCATTGTCACTAATGCTGTCACTGTTCTTGATACTCCACTATAACCTGGAATTTGATGGATTTCACCAATGTCCAATGACTTTACAAACTTTTCAACAGTTTCATTTGAAACATTTGACATGTTCAGTTCAACGTTGACATCACCATATTGAACTGAATTTACAGATGAAATATTTGAAATATCTGAAAATGTGGCTTTCTGTAATTGAAAATCATGTTGTATTTACGTTGAGATAAATAAGTAGCATATTTTAAAGAAACTGCTTTGTTTATACCAGCTTTACTTTTAATATAATTGTTCCATATAAATTTTCAAGAAAATTTCCTCGTTTGTAATTCACAAAGAATTGCTCCATTAATTTTATTGGAGTAATACTACATAAAAGATCCCACACACCATAAATAGCTCCGTAGCTGCCTCCATGAATAAACTCCATAATTTTTAGAGACTCTGCCCGTCTTCGATATTTTGTTGAACAAGCTGTGTCATTAATCATAAAGTCAGTTGTAGGATTATTTGATCGCTTAGTTTTTGCATATTCTTTTTGTTCAATCAGTAATTTAACTTTTTCATATTGGGCGTTTAAGGCTTTTAACTCATTTTCAATTTCTGCCTGTTCAGATATGGAAGCATTAATACTTTTTTGAATAACTTTTTTATCGTTATTTAGGGTCATAATTTCATCATCCAAATGATTTGTCTGTGATACTTAAAAAAAAGAACAAAAAATTATAGAAATAATAAAATATATATGTATATATATAAGTAAAACTATATGTATAAGCAGTTAGGTAAGAAAAACCCTATATAATTTTCACAAACTGTAATATTTGTTAATATAGTGAAAAAATTACTAACCTTTAGCTGCATTCAGTTGGGAAATGACTTTAATATTTTGTAACAAATTATCTGAAAGCAATTGTTGCTGAACAGGTGAAGTGTTCCAAAATGATTGACTACAGGTACGTTTAACGTCACATTTTGATTTATGGTTTGTTAATTTAGAGCAGGTTTTTCTTTTGCCACATCTTTAAAAAAATGCAATTGACGCTAATTTTATAATTTAATTTGTTTATATCATAGATGACTATTAGGTGTACACATAAAATATGACATTAAATACACACATTACATATAACATTAAGTATAGGCATTACACAGTAGCGGATCCTGATCATTGTTCTAGGGGGAAGATAACTAACAAATATTGAATTTTATGTATAAATATATTGTACTTGCGATAAACACAAATTTTAGATAACATAACTTTATATATATATATATATATATATATATATATATATATATATATATATATATATATATATATATATATATATATATATATATATATATATATATATATATATATATTTAATGTTATCAATAATATTTTACAGTTTGACAGTTCTTATAGAGTACTTACATCTTACTCCCCTAACGTTGTATCCGCCACTGGCATCACATACTTGATGATTTCTATATTTGAGTAGAAAAATAAAGTACCTTTTAAATGTACCAATTTCAGACATTAATGAAGATAGATAACAATAAACACTCTCAAAAAACGTGTTACAATCTGTACCACGTGTTTCAATCTGTCATGGCTGCTGTTGCCACAATCTCCCCATGCTACAATCTTTTTGTTCCACCCAAAAAAACTCAACAATTAATGACGTAATGATGATAACTAAGCTTTAGTCAAAAGCATATAACAAGAATCAAAGTATAACTTATAGTCTGAGTCTCATTATATGATTTTGTCATTTACCTACTTATAGTATCACTTATACTATATTATAACTTAATATTACTTAAAGTAAATTTATTTAACCCATGCTACCCCGAAACATAAATCACTGGTGTCACTCGTTCATAAATCATTGGTGTCACTCTGTCAATTTTTCTTTGTAAGGAAAGATAGATTATAATTATTAATGTGTAAAAGTTTGGGTATTTAATAAATTTTGTAATAATTTGAATATTTAATAAATATATTAAAATCATTATATTTATTAAATACCATAACTCTATGTACAAATCTAAAATAAAATATCATTATTTTATATTTTTATTATATATATGCATAATATATATATATATATATATATATATATATATATATATATATATATATATATATATATATATATATATATATATATATATATATATATATATATATATATATATATATATATATATATATATATATATATATATATATATATATATATATATATATATATATATATATATATATATATATATATATATATATATATATATATATATATATATATATATATATTATGCATATATATAATAAAAATATAAAATAATGATATTTTATTTTAAATTTTAAATATATAATATAAATATATATATATATATATATATATATATATATATATATATATATATATATATATATATATATATATATATATATATATATATATATATATATATATATATATATATATATATATATATATATATATATATATATATATATATATATATATATATATATATATATATATATATATATATATATATATATATATATATATATATATATATATATATATATATATATATATATATATTATGCATATATATAATAAAAATATAAAATAATGATATTTTATTTTAAATTTTAAATATATAATATAAATATATATATATATATATATATATATATATATATATATATATATATATATATATATATATATATATATATATTAATAAAAAATTTAGTATTCAATTAAAAACAGTTTATATTTATAACATAAATTATTTATTATTAATTATTATAAATATTAACTTTTTTTAGATCTGAAAAAATTTAGTTTAATAAAACAATTATCATCAAATTTTGCAAAAGTTTTAATTAATGAAATACTGAATTTTTCTATTAACAAAAATTGCTTTTCCTGACTCTACTAAATAATTTTATTATTTTTACTTTTACGCATCGAATCAAAACACCGACAATAATATATTTTGAAAATTCATAATGGTTTCTAGGTCATCTTTATGATCGATAAAGTAACTAACTAACAAACTCTTAGATAGCCTTCATCCATGGTTAATTATATGATCTGAAAATTCCCGCATAGATTCTTAATACGTACATCTAAAATTCCAGTTTACAACATATATCTTTTTTTAAATAATGTTGTAGATATATTTGTATTTTGTAAAAAAACATACATTTTGATGGTTATTTTGCTTGAAACTACTATTTAACTCTAATTTAGACATATAGTTGTAAACTGGAATTTGAGTTCACCTAGATAACTCTCTTTATAAGTAATAATATTGATAGTTGATAACGTCTTCATGCAGTCTATCAAGCTGATTTTTTTAAATTTTAATACTAGTTTTTTAAGGATATCGAATTTTAATATCTATATAACTTTTAACTAGCTGATTTTATAAAAATACGAATGATATATGTTTGTACTTTACTTTCTATTTAACCAAATAAACTTAAAATACTATTATATAATCCTAATTTAATGCAAAAGATTATATTTTTTTTGCAATTTTTCAAAATAAATAATCATTTGCGGACGTTTAGGATCAAGTTTCGATAAATTTTGGTATTTTTTAAAAAAAACATTTGGGAGAAAAACAGTGAAAAATAACCGCCATGAAAACTTAAAAGAACAACAATTTATAAAAAATTCAATTTGATACAAGTTTAAAGAAGATTTTTGCTCATTTTGTATGAAAATGCTTGAAATTGAAACATTAACAATTTAGTTATTATGTACATAAACATAGCTTCATATAGGTCAGTGGATTGAAAACTTTAAATAGATCAAAGGCTAGATTGTTATATATTATTAGAAAGGGCTTTAATACAGTACTTTAATGGTGAAAAATTATTAAAAAATAACAATTCTACAAAAAGTTATGAGACTTTTAGTAGCAAATTTTTGGAATATGAATTTGTTGAAGAAACTGTGGTCAAAAATTAATTTTTTTTTGACTTAAAATGTTATCAATTTCAACTTTTTTTCAGGTCCATTCTTATTTAAATAGCTATAACTTGATATCAAAAGATAGGTGTAACAGTGGGTCACAAAATGATAAATGTCTCTATTTACCGGGCGTTTTGTGGGGGCTAGAGGGTGTACCAAGCCACAATTTCACCGTATTTTTTTTTTTTTATATAAGTGTGCTTTTATCAGCAAATAGTAATTTTTTTTATACAAAATATTGATAATAATTTTATTCCATACCATCAAATGTTTAATTTTTAAAAATTTTTCTATTACTAATAAAACAAGTGAAATCAGTATACAGTTTAAGTAACGTCAAATATTTTTTTTCAAGATTTGTATTTATTGGTGGTGTACATATTGACTTGTGGGAGGGACGTTTGCAGACCCTTACCAATTTAAAACTTAATTTGGCAAGTGACACAAAGCGTAACATAGGGTCTAAAGTTGAAAACCACAACCAATCTTACTTTTGAAGAAAAATTCTCTTCGCTGCTATTTATAAATTTTGATTAATATGAGAAGTTAGTTAAATGGGATGGTTGCACATTCTTAAATGAAAATATATTTAATTCTTAAAAGTATTTGTATCATTAGTAAACAAAAAAGTATAAGTTATATTTTATTTCCTAACCAAAAAAATCAGTGTTGCATTCTATGATTAAAAAAAATTTAAATACGGAATGTAAAATATTTTGGCTACGGTAACTTAATCGAACCTCGCCCACATCCGCACTGAAACTGATGTTGACTAGACTTGCACAGCTGAACTATACATTATTAGATAACTTATTCCTTCAGCTACAAAACCATGTAAAATTGTTTAGATTTTATGAGAGTAGGTGGCAGTACCATTATATATTGTACAATGTGTCAAAAGCACTAATTCTCGCCCACTTGAACTTAATCTCGCCATGTTGATTTATTTTTAAGTCGCCCACTGTGTAAATTAAAAAAGAACTTAACTTGCGTAGGGTGACGTTATATTCAGGTAAGATTAAATCTCGTTAGCTAATTTCTATGCTCAATTTCTAGCTAATTTCTATGCTCAAACTCTATGTATTGGACCATTTTAATTAGAAAAGTATAAAATCATGGGGTTTTTTGTGAATGCGAACTTTCTCCCTAGTTTCTGACTTAAATCTGGATTCTGAGATCAATATCAATTGTAATTGTAAAATGTGTCAGTATTGTTTTCGGGATCAACCAATGGTTGCAATTCAGATGATAATGAAATGAACTTCTTTTTTGTTGTTGTTATAACACTTGTTGGCACAATTTTCTAATTTTGGTACTTGTTGGCACAATTTTCTAATTTTTTTTCTTAGACAATACCTTTTGCTCTTCTTTTTCTTTGAGTCGCTCAGCAGCATTAACAAATCGCAGTTGTTTTCTTTTGCATTTTTTTCTTTCCTGTTAGATTTTGTCTTGGTGATATTTCAGCTTTGCTAAGTATGCTTCATGAGAAATTAAAGCAAAGTACTTAAGCTAACTTTTCTGTTCGCTATCTTTTTTCGTGCGGTAGCCTTAGGAAATGCCAAGACATCATCATCCCCATCACCTGCATTGATAAAAGCATATATTTGATAAAAGAACAAGTATTTAATTATTTTTAAAAAATTTGAATTATTCTAAAACTAAAAATATATTAGAAGTTGTTGCTATGCAAATGTTGCATTGTTGCTATGCAAATATTGATCACTTGATCAAATGAAATTAAAAAAAAATGTAAAATGATTGACTTACCAGGTAGGAAGAATTTGAAAACGGAAAATCTGAATCTGAAACTGAAATCTGAATTATTTTTTAATGGTTCTAAGAATTCTTTTTTTTTTTGCTTAGTAAGATTGGTAAAACTATTTACAATGCAGTCAACATTTTCTTTAACTGGATTGAATAAATATGCAAGCTGGTTATTACAAACAACAGTCTCTGCTTCCAAAATAAAAGTATTGCTTTGTAACGAACTGTGAGTTGCGTTATCTTCTTCAGTGCCATTTTGTAATTGCTTTTGATAATTAGCAACTTTTCCAGCATCTATAGAAGCATCAACGTCTGAACAATTAATTTCTTGAACAATTGATGATTAGAATTCCTAAGAAAATAATAAATAATACTATTAAAATGCAAGTTAGTAAACTTTATGCTTCATTCAGAATTTTTATAAATTGGTACATAAAATATTAGTCACAGTTGCTAGCTAAAGTTTTAATAATTTTTATTGTATAGTAGTATTAGCAAAAACACGATAGTACAATTCTAACTAAAGAACAATTGCTTTCAGTTGTATTAACTGATATATCCTCAGCTATGTGTAGATAATAAAGTTGTGAGAATCGTGCCAATCCAGAATCAATAACTGAGGACGTTTTGGACCTAATTTTTTAGTTATTTTAATAACTTAAACATTAGTTCTTAAATTGAAAATAAATAAAACAATCGTAAATAAAATATGCATTATTTCTAAACACTAAAAAATTATTAAAAAAAAAAAAACAGCATAAAAAGATAAAATTCCAAACTCTTTCTTAGCTACCAAATGCAATAGCAGACAAAATTTTTCTTATTTGCGATACTTTCTTTGTTCTTTATCTAGCTAATTTATTTGGTTTTGAGCTTTTTATACAATTACTCAACGCAGAGCCAGAGCAATTTATTTTTTAATTAATTTCCTAAATAACAATACACAGAGGAAGAGTATTGTTTTGAAGGCAATCAAAAATAAATTAACTTGGATATCATCAATTTTTGTCAAAGCAATTATCGGGTTTCATTTTTACAATAATGCTAAGGATGTTGAATTAAGGGTAATTAATTTATAAAATAATTTCTTCCATAATATATAGAATAAAAATACATAAAAAATACTCTTTTGTAAGCATTCAAAAAGATTATGCTTTTAATATGTATCCTTACGAAATTTTATAATTTTGCTTATCAATTATTTTTTAGATATGTCATTCCAATTTAATGAAAAAATATTGGAGGTCAAAAGGTCTAAAGGTTTTTTTTGCTAAAATTGCTAGTAGCATAAGTCTTAATATATTTATTAATATAAAAATTCAAATATCGGTAACAGAAGCATATAACACGTTTAATATACTTTAAAGATCGTTCCCTACCGGCTCATCTAGTTTCTTTTTCGGAAAAAAAACCTATATACCCAGTAAGCACAGAACGTTTTTAAAACGTTTATAAAACCTATTAAAACGGCTTTTAACGTTTTTTAAACGTTTTTAAAACGAACTGTGCTTACTGGGTAGGCACGTGTTTTTCACGATCCAGGCGTAAACCAAAAGCACGTGTATATTACGGACAGTTTTACTAAAGTTTAACACGTGTTTTTTGAGGTTTTTAAGTCATCTTGTCAATTGATAATATCTTTGAATTCTTTTGAGTTTATACCTTTAAAAAATGTGTGTGATTCCTGAATATATTGCTTTATTTTGAAATATTTAGTTTTATATATATTCTTTATGTTGTTAAACATTATTTTATGTTTTGAAATATCTGGTTATATTTAAATTTTATTTCTAAACGTCATTTATTGTAATTATTTTTACTGCATTGTTAAACGGTTCTCAGTGACAGGATCTTACAACCCTCATTGAGTCTCCGTGTTCTGATATTTAATATACAACGATATTTATACCATAGTATTATATTGTAATAAGAACAAAAAACAAAAAAAAAACAAAAAAAAAAATCAGACTGTTTAACATTTATTATGAAACAATCGTAAAATAACAAATCCTTTATCAACGAGTGTACACTTAATTATTATAGTCGTTTCCAAACCTTTGGAACAAATAACACTCTTTAAATTATTAAAAAAAAAAAAAAAAATCTCCAGGTTTTGATTATAGAAAAATATCAATGTAAGTCTCCAAGTCTTTCTTTCTATAATAGAAGCAACCAAATTTTACTTCTCTTAAATATTTTTTTTACTAAAACCACAACTTGATTGATTAAAAAATTTGCAACTTTTACATTAGCTTTAATTTTATTTGAAAAAAATAGGAAACAACTCTTGATTATTTCATAAAATCTTTTATATATTTACACAGTGACGCTATTTTTTAAGGGCATCAACCTTTTTAGTAGTTGCTCGTAATTCTCAAACTTAATAACCGATATGTTATCAGGAGGCGTGTTATAATATTGCCTATTGTCGCAAAAGCTTATGTACATTTTAAAAACAAAAAGTATACCAAATGTTTACCAAAATATTTATTTAAATTAATAAAAAAGTATTTTAAAAGTTTGAGTGCATTACCTGAATTTTCTTGGGTTAGATGGCTTTTCATCTGACAGCTCAACAGAAAAGTTCAACAATGGGTAGAAAAGAAACTACATTTATATATTTTATTTTAAAATATCAGTTGTTTTTTAAATATTGTTAACGCAATTTTAGATAAATATTTATTATAAATATCTTAGTATATCCAATAATATTTAAAAAAGCAAAAGAATATATATATAAACTTTTTTTAAAGTAAAGGTTCTTTACCTTTTAGCAAAAGATTATGATTTTTTTTTATAACTTTGATTTTAAGTAGTTATCTTCATTTACAATTGTTCACCACTCTTTTAGGGGAATCTTTAGTTTTGTCCTGATTGTTTACGCTTTTACATTTACACGAAAATCTACAACTGCAGCAGCAAATTAATATAAAGTTCCAAAATCTCGTACCACTATGTTTAACAAAAATTAAAACTGTGCTAAAACATTTTTATTGTGCTTTCAAAATGGTCAAGTTATGATGACATTTTGAAATTTGATAATCCTTTAAAGGAAACTACAATCCTAGAATTTTTAACGACAAAATCATCTTTAATCGTAAAAAAAGAAAAAACAAGTAGTGATCAACAGGGTGTTTTTTATTTTTTTAGAATTATTATAAGAGTTCTGACATAAAAAAAAAACCTTGTGTAAAGTTGCGCTTGTCTGTGAAAGTGCATTACTTATGAATTATTAATTTTGTTTTTGTATTTGTACTTTTTTCTCAATTGTGTATGTGTATTTTGTACTCACGTCTTTTTGTTTTTATGTATTTTAAACTTATGTCCTACAACTTGTGTGTTGTAAATGTGTAGCCCTTAGTTGTATTATTGCCTTATTTTTGAATTTGCTAAGACATAAATTGGGAATTTATTTGTTTCCGAAGATCAGTTAAGCCGAAGATCAGTTAAGACGTTTTTTCCAATTGTATAAATGTCCACAAAAAAAAAATCGCAAAAAAGTTTTTACTGCTTAAAGACTCAGTTTTGGTGGTCAATTTACTGGTCCCAGCAAATTGATTATGAGGTAGCATGTGCAAATCCGTTTGAAATTTATATAAATACTTTTTGGTTTTGACCGTGTTCCATGTGCAGCAGATGCGTTGCTTTTGATAAGGTTAAAAATTAATTGCAGCATTCCGCTTGTTTATTAAAATCCGTTGTTGGTTCAGTTGAACATATCTTTGACCAAACTTTCTAAAGGTATGCTTAGATATATGAAACCGCTAAAAAAAAATGAACAAAGTAAGTTTTCTTATTTGATTTGCGCATTTTCTTAAGTCTTATGACAAAGGTAAAACAAAACTAATTATCTTTACAATTCTAACAGTTTTTTGTTTGTATGATAAACTTAAGAGACCTTGAAGCAAGCTTTAGTGTTTCTAAAAAACTGTAAGAAGCTTATAGCAAGTTTTACAAGTATCTTAAAAATTAGGGACTCTTTGTCAAATTTCTGATAGTTAATTGCAATTTAAATTTTCTAGTCATTTCATAAAATTTAGCAAAAACTAAAAAGTTGGTTGTAAGTTACAGAGGTTTTGTAAACCTCCTATGCGCGATCTTTCTAATGAAACTAAACATCTTGATCAGTTGCACTTTGTTTTTCGATTTTTAGGTTATTTGATTATATAATTTGAAATTAATTTGTTTTACTAAAAAATTTATCTTTCAATGAAAACATTTTTTTGTAGGGTTGATCGATTGAAATTTATTCCTTTTAAATTCATTGAGATAAGGAATAAACGTTGTAAAACACTAATTTTTTGAATCAACAAATATTTTTGCGTAACCTACAATGAATTACTCAGGTTTCAAATGTTTAACAAGTTAATGAAGCTGAAAAAATATTTATTCTTATTTAAAATATATATTTTATGCTTTTATTATATCAAACTTGTATATGTAAAAAGGGACTTCAAAAATGATTTTTATAGCTGTTATATTTCTATGTCAAACTTTACAGGTACGTATCTTATCAGAATATTGTTTTTATTTGAATAAGTAACAATAGCATAAAAGATAAACTCAATTTTGTTTTCAGAGATATAAAGGAAATGTAAAAGAGATAGGGGTGCTCCAGTTAGTTAAGTTACATAAAACTATTGACTGATTGCAATGACGTAAATAATGACTTTTAAGATTTTTATATTAGCATGTTCTCTAAGCAATACGAAAACGGCCCATCCAAAATTAAAATAATTATTAATTTAAAAAAATTTGCTGAGTCGGTGAATTACGAAAGAAATCATTAAAGCGTCAAAAAAAAAAAAAAAAAAAAAAAAAACTCTACCTAAAATTAAAAATAAAAAATAAACTATGGAAATATAATAAAATATAAAAAATATAAAAATTCTTATAAAAAGTAAAAAAGTCCAAAAAAATAATGCTACTCTCCATTGCTTAATAAAATATTTGCAAATACAAAAAACGTGGAATGTTGTTAAAGAAATAACAGGAGTGTGATACGTGAAGGCTGATAATCAGCCAAATAGATTGCAAAGTGAGGAAAATGGAGGAGATACTTTTGAAAAGAATGAAATTAACGACTTTTTCATAAATATAGGGAAAAAACAAGCCGGTGAAATTCATGGGAGAAAAAAATCATTTAAATTTTTCTTGAAAAAATCTGATTCCTTCATGGATGGATCGGAGCTTTCAGTTAATAAACTTCGGCTAGCGATTAGTATGCTGAAAACAAATAAGAGTGCAGGACTGAATGAAATTAACCCTGATGTTGTAAAAGCAGTCTTAGATATTATAGAAAAAAACTTTTTTTGTGATTTTTAATTTCTCTAAAAGACAGCATTTTTCTTGAACAATTAAATTTAGCAAAAATAATTCTAATATACAGAAGCGGCAATGACTCGATATAATCTAACTATACACCAATTTCCTTTTTTTCCAAAATACTAGAGCGTATTATGCACAACAGACTGTACAACTATCTTTTTGAGGAACAAATAAATGATATTTATTTGCAATTAGTCAATAGTTTAAAGATTTTATACTATTCATTTATACATATTCATATTAACTATTGTAATATTGTAATACCTGGGCAAACAATCATTCATCTTTTCTAAAAATATTAACACAAAGCCAAAGCATCCGAGTCAATTAGTTTTGGGGGATTTTAAAAGATGTTTTTTAATAACTAGTGGCTATAAAAAAAAGTTGTTTTTTTAAAAATTCAACGCAAAATATCTTATCAGTATAACATTTTAGTTCATGATATAGATCTTTCTAGATTAGTTAATTACTAGTTAAAAATTATAAAAATATTTCTTCAATTTAAAAAAAATAATAAAAAAACCTTGAAATATTATTATAAACTATATTGAGATTTCTTTACCAAAAAAAAAAAATAATAATAACAAAAATAGTCTAAGAAAAATAGGCTAAACTACTAGCAATAGCACAATATTAAAAAAAAAAAACACTCAATAGAGGTACATATCGAAAGAAACAAACAACTAATTAACTGTATCCCTTGTGTTTTCTGCCAAAAAAAGTTAGACGTGCATGACTAAGTTGTGCTTTGCTTTTTTTTATTTCTGGCTTTAACAGCAATCTTAGACAAAGATGATACTTAAAATATATAGATTGTACAGATTGTGACATAGGTATGGTTTTTTGTAAAATGTTATTAGTAATGATTGCAAATTGATATTTAGGTTTATGATTGAAAATTTATATCCACTTTTGTAGTCGTGGTGTCATATCAATGAGTAAGTCTCGAAACAACTTATTCAGATTTAAGTGCTCTTTGTGGTACACTATAAATAATAAAAAAATTATAGAGTAGACAACACCAATAAAAATGTCAAACTTAAAAGTGTTTTTGTGAAACATAGTAAAAACAATTTGTGTGTGTGTATATATATATATATATATATATATATATATATATATATATATATATATATATATATATATATATATATATATATATATATATATATATATATATATATATATATATATATATATATATATATATATATATATATATATATATATATATATATGTATATACATATATATATATATATATATATATATATATATATATATATATATATATATATATATATATATATATATATATATATATATATATATATATATATATATATATATATATATATATATATATATATATAGGTGTGAAAAACCTCTTTTAAAATTTTTTTTAATAAAAACTGAAATTGTCCCAATAAACTAAAAATTTTCGATATTTGAAACTGAAAATTACGTCATTGTTAAGTAGTCATAAAATGATTTCAATTTTTCTGAACTTCTGAAAAGAATTGTTCAAAACAAACTTTATAATTAATTAACTGTAAGTAAAAATCTTAAATGAATATCAATAAGATTTTTATTCGAATCATTAAACGGAACATGCAGCCCTAGACCTTAGGAACAACATTAACGTATCTTTTGATGTTAGAAAGTTTCTATTTGAAGTTTTTATTGACTTTACAAAAATTTTGAATTTTCATATGAAATTCTTCTTTAAAAAAAAAGCTAAATAAAAAAAAGATAATCAAAACTGACCTACTAAATGGTTAATTAGCTTTTAATATAAAAGGCAACAAAGTATTTTAATTGATGACAATATTAATACAAAGCAAATTACAAATAAAAAAACTTATTATTTTACATTTGCAGATGATACTTAAGGGAAGTTAGGGAACAGTGAATCGAAGGAAGAACTTAAGAGTACAGTGAATCAAGGGGCATTTTTTTAAAGATTTGCATTTTATTCATAGTGATAATGTAATCATTTATTGTGCTTATTTATCAGCAATCTTAATTCATAGTTGTTATCACATAATATTTGACTACCAGTTTTCGGTAGGTAATTTTTGATTTTAGCTAACTAAAGTAAATTTTCTTACTTTCCTTATGTTTTTTATGGAGATCATTTTTGAAACAATTTTAAAAAATAAAATTTTTCACTCTGATTATTGATATCTATGTTTTCCTTTAGCTTTCCGTTAGCTTTATTACGTCTCAAGAAATTAAACTTAGTTTGTTATGGTGGGGCACAGTGAATTAGGGTACAGTGAATAGGTTGATTCACTATGGCCCATTAGTGATCTTAAAAATTAAATTCATTTTTGCGTTTTTTTTTTTTTAGTTTTTATTTAGAAACCCTAAGAAGTCCTTGCGGTCTTATCGCATAGCATCGCGGATGAGCATTTAATCGGAAGTTCACGCCTTCTTTCAAACCGATATTGCAAACTTTAACCAGAGGTGGCGTTTGAACCACGGATCCTTTGTTTCTGAGGCATGTGAGCTACCACTGCGCCACGGCTGCTTTTCAAAAAGTTTTAACAAACAAATTACATGAAAATGAACTTATTAGTTTCAAGTTATAAATAAAAATATTTTAATAAATTTTTTAAATATTTTGTTTAAGTTTTGTTATCAATAAAATTCTTTTTTTTTATTTTTAATTTTTAAAATTGTATATTATTTCAATTTTTTATCAACCTAATCAATAAAAGTATGCCTAAAGTATAGTGTACAGTGTCTTTACTCCTTCAGCTTCAAAGTTATTTGGCTATGCCCCTATTCACTATCATTAATTCACAGTTATTCATTTACTCACAGTGTCCCAGTACTGGGGCACAGTGAATCACATAAAACAACTCACTTTAAACTTTTCTGTGAGCCGTTAGATATTTCTTATCATGAAGGACAAATATCTCAATCATTTGCCCTGAAAAAAATAAAATATATATTTTAAGTTTTGCCTAATTTAAAGAATAAAAAAATCCGATCCACTGTGCCCCAACCTCCCCTATATTTATTGAATATAGGGGAGTTTGAATAAGTTGATTTACGTAACAAGGAAAAGCATGCACATGAATAAGTTGATTATAGAGTTCAGAATATTTAAAATTTTCTGAATTCCATTAAACAATTTCTTGAAGTTTTCAGAATAACTGCAGTTGAAAGTCCAATAAAAGACTATAACTAACAAAAAATTGTTTACATAATTTAATTTTTTTAACATTTTTTTTTACATATGCGTACAACTATGTGAAAATGTCAATATTAACAAGTTAAAGCGCCAATATTGGCATATCAATATAGACAAATATAAGCTATGCAATACGGTCGCATTATTGGCATCCTAATATTGGACAAACAATATTGGAGCAATATTACATGCTAATACTTGACAATATTGGCGCAATTTTTTATACTTGTCCGTTATTGGCCAAGATATTTAATAATACACTATTATTGAACCTATGTTTCTTGTTACTAGAGCAGAGAAGACTTTTTTTTAATTTTTATTTGATTTATTTTAATATATATTATACGAGCTTATTTTAATAATATGACAAGTTGTCATGAAAATAAAATTTTTAGCAAAAAACATTTGCTTCAAAAGTTTAAAAGTTAGGCTAAAATTTTATTAAAGAAAGAATATATTTTAATCAGAAATCTCAACTCATGCAAAAAATATGAATATGAAAATAAGAAATATTTTAAATAAAAAAGGAAATCTAAACTTAGTAGCTAATATACTCATTTACTTTAATTAAAGCTTAAAAGTTTGTTAATTTGTATTTTATCAATTTTGGGTTTTATTGTTGTTTTTTTTTTTAATTTTTATAGTTTTAATTTTCAATTCTTTTGATTCTTTACAAAAAAAAAGAAAGTAATCATTGAATTTAAGTTTTTATTATTTTTGAAATTAATTTTTTAAAATTTCTTTTGTTAAATAAATGTTTTTGATTATGAATTTGTAAATTAACTTTTGTTTTCTTTTATCATGTTTTTTTTTTTGTTTTTTTTGTCGTTGTTAGTTTGTGTTTTTTTTTAATAAATTTTAAAAATTTTCCCATGGAGTCGGAGTTGCGGAGATGCAACATTTTTAGCGAAAGTCGGAGTCGGAGTCGCTAAACAAAATCGCGACTCCGACTCCAATAGTAAATCTTCTCGGTATTGAACGTGCATGTACAAAACGTTCAATTAACCTTATTACTAAACCTCAAAGAACGCTTCATAAATTTGTCAAAAAAATTTTTTTTTCTTAATGCGTAATATTTTTTAAAGAATTCAATGAATTTTTAAAAAATTTTGCTTTGGAGTTGAAGTCAGAGTCAGAGTTGTACTCAAAAAATTTCAACGACTGGAGTCGGAGTCGGAGTTGTACTCAAAAAATTTCAACAACTTGAGTCGGAGTCGTTACTTTTTTTTTACGACTCCACATTCCTGAATTTTCCTTTAACAAATAACTTTGAAATTTGATTATATATAACATCGCATGACCGCAGGTTAAACTCCATGTTGTTATGATTGATTGAAAACCCTATATTCTAAAAATTTGTATTTATAAATAATTTTACTAAAACATAACTTAGATTTAAAAATCCGATAACTACCGGGAATTGATATTTATTATTCACTCATTTTATAATTATTTTTTATTATTTAGTTTTTTATTTAAAAAAAATTATTTTTTTTTTTATAATTTTTTTTAACAAAATAAAATTTATATTTTTTTTGTTTGTCATTAAAATCAAATCTTACTTTGACAAATTAGTAGACATCAATTCTCTCGATAAGTCCTGCCCTCCTATAAAACCATTTCTTTTTTCTTGAGAATAAACTTTGGTTGCTGCTTCTGTTAGCTCTTTAACTCGTCTTTCAATTGACTGTCCATGACAAGGCCAATTTGGAACAATCATAGGCTGAAATATTATTTATTATCTTCTCTTGTCAGATCACAAATAAGAATAGGCTCTTAGGATATAATCCAGTTGATTAGCTGTATGAACGTTGTTGCATCAGGTTTTATTTCTAGAGTTATTCTAGCTTTACATTTTTATTTTGGCATAACAATCTCTACTACTTCACTTTTGAAGTTTCAGAAGGCTAAACTGGTAAAGAGTATGTCTTGGTCTTTCAGTAAACCTGTGTTTGACTTTAATTTTAAACCACATAGGCATGTAAACTTCAACAATAAACTCAATTTAAGATTTTTTAAATTTTTGTCTTCTAACTCATGTTTTGAGACCCAACCTCTGCTGCGTCTGTTGGCTGTTGTTAACCATCTGGAATGATTAACTAGCCCAATTTCAAGTAAAGCCAAGTCTGCGGGTATATTTCCAGCTCTAATAGTAGTGACTATTATACCAATAAAACTGTTCGAAGGATAAATTTTTGATTAAATTGAGTTATTTTATCTTAAATTGAGTTTATTCTTTAGAGTAATAAATGGATTTTCGACATCAATTTTTTCAACAGGTGGATAGATTTCCAAAGCAGTTGCGTCATTTATTAATTTTCCAATCCTGCCTCTCCACTTGATGCTACTCAGAGCCTCTCCATCAAGAGTTGTTATCATATGGCGCAGAGGAATTTTATTAGTATGAAGTGCGCAAACCAGCCGGCTTAGCTTTCTTCCTAACTTTACTTCCAGCCGATGTATTGCTATACCTGACCACCCTGTGTTAACACTGGTAGAATCACCACCGATCGCTGTTAAGCTTTTATCGGCACCATTACTTTTCAAAAAACCGTATATATTCTGAGCAATTATTTCAACGTGTTTCATAAGTTTTTAATCTTTTTCAGGTCTGAAATGGAAAAGTTACCTACCACCGGGCTCTTGACATACTGCATAATGTTGCTCTTTGATTGTAGCAGGATAATTGAGTATTAAACTCTCTAGAAAGAGACTGCATAATTTTTTCTTGAGCTCCCTTTACTTTGCTGTGTTCAATAACCAACTTGGTATTATCTTCTTTATCTATTCCTGTGTCCATAAAAACAGCTGTTGCAATTGCAGCTGTTTCCCGTAAGCCTGCACCATACCGTATGCTTGCTAACGTTATGTTGGAAATACATTCATAATTCCTTTGTTCCTGTAAACGTTCCTGATATTCTGTCGACACATTACATTGAGTTCAGTATTGCTGCTTGTTGTGAAATATTCATTACTAAATAGTTCATCTGCTAAATTTCTTAGCTTCGCTAAACTCAAATTCAAAATTTTTTTCCTGACTTTTAATTGTTTGCTGCAGTTCTTCAGACGCTTATTGCTTTAACTATGGATAAAGTAATTGAACTTTCATTAATGGATGTTTTGTAAAATACTGTAAGTACAAATAGTTTTATGAATATATTTTTTATTTGTCATTTCCTAATATAAGTAAAATATAAATAGTCGTATGTAAAAATTTCCTTTTGAATTTAATTAGATTTTGTTATTTTTAAGTTGAAACAGGCAGATATCTTTGTAATATAACTAAAATTAACTTAACTTTAGAGTTTAATTATTTTTTTTTATTACTAACTACTAATTAAAAACATAACTAATTAAAAAAATCTTAACTAATTAAAAACTTCTTCCTTCAATCTTCTCTCTCTAATTTTATGTAGCTTTTTTTTTTTTTTTTTTTCAAGTCAGCTAATTCGATTTGATGCAAACCGGTAGTCCCTATTTTAGCTCTTTGCCCAAGTATAAAAACTAACTCTTTCTTTTGAATCTTTTTCTTCTTTTGCACGTACAGTTAATATAGGTTTCATCGTAACATTCTGAAAAACAATTTTTCTTATGACAAGTAATAATTTGGCAATTACAATTCAGTATATCAAATGATTTGCCAAGTTTTGCCAAAAATCTATCTTTATTTTTTAAGCTTTCTTTTTCCCTAGCAACCAGGTTAGGTGGGTGTAAATAATTATTTGCGTATAAAAATGCGTGCACGCAAAACAGTACCTGTGGTTAGGATCAAAGTTAAATACGAAAAGTTGACCATAAATATGCAATTTTAAAACAAACTTCCTAGTAGCTTAACATAAATTATTTTTAGTTTTTTTTCTTGGCTTTAATGTTAAAGTAGTTTTACACAAGTTTTCTATATACCGGGTTTTTGGAAAAACTTTATTTTCAAAAAATCATAAAGTACGACCACCCTGTAAATAAATGTCTAGAAAAAACAAGGGGCTTGGTGGTAAGACAAGCCAGTCTTCTTCTCGTCTTTGTCATTTTTATATATATTATAAAACACGGAACTTGTAAATATTGGTACGGCTAAATAAATAATCAAAAAAAAAATTGTTATATCGTGTTTTATTACATACATACTCAACGGAGTCTTAGGAAAAGTATTGTAAGCTTTTTTGTATACTAATATTTTTTTTACGACAATTTTTTTGATCTATGATCATAGTGTCTGTTTTGTTTTGTTATTTGTTTTTTTGTATATGTATTTGATGAACAAAAACAATTTTGGTTGAAAAAAATATTTAATATCTTGCGTTGTATAACCTCAGTAAGAAAAACCGTTTAGATCGTTTTTATATTAAACTTGCTTGGTTTCCTTTTCATCAACAATGTCTGAAAATATTTTCCATAAATCTACCTAATTAAGAATGAGCTCAATTTTAAAGTTTATTGTTTCCAAATATTTTCAAACAGCCGAAGCGCATTGGTTAGCGTGCTTGCTAGACTAGACACTTAACCTGTGGTTTAACGCTTCTGGGCACTTTTTATAACATCGGTAAGGAAGTAATTATAAACTTTCTTTTAAAAGCTTTTCTGCGGTGCTCTGTCATAAGACCGAAAGGACTTCCTGGGGCATCTAAAATAATTAGTAATAATAAAAAAACTTTAAACCACTAAGTTGTTTCTTGAAAATCTTGTAAAATATTTTATATGTATTACATATAAAAATCTAGTAATATCTTAGCATATAATATTTTTCTAAATGTATAATATGTTTTTCTTCTAAACTACTGAGACGCATTTGAGATTTGATATCAAAATTAAAATTAACTATTTTAATAAAGCAGATATGTTTATCAGCATAATTTATATATATATATATATATATATATATATATATATATATATATATATATATATATATATATATATATATATATATATATATATATATATATATATATATATATATATATATATATATATATATATATATATATATATATATATATATATATCTTTTAAAATCATTTTCTTGTTATACGATATTTATGTTTAATGAGTTTGATAAATAAGGCTACGTATAAACTTTTTATTTTAAATATATTTTGATATTAATATATATTTACAATATATATTAATATCATACACCTATAGCGGTCAGCATCGTCAGGTGGAATAAAAACGTTACAAAAATTGTTACTAAGTGTTTTAGCGACATTTCTTATAGTACGTAATATTAAATAAAGTTGTAAAACATCAAAACAGCATCGTACTAACTAATTTTATTTTTGGTGATATTTCGGTCTAATTTTTATTGACCATCATCAGACGTAATATACAACTTAAAAACCGTTATAATATAAAATTTAAAAATCAAAAAGAAGCCATTATAAAGACAACGTCAATAAAAATTGTTTTTTTTTTTTTTTACGATTTTCTTAAATAGTCTCCAACTATTTGAAGCAACTTTTACCCTGTTATCCCGTCTTTTACGCTATTTACGTCCGTTATCCCGTAAATCAAACCGTCAAAAAAAAGGCACTACAGGTGTAAAATAAAAAGAGTTTATATAAATGGCGTCTGTTAAACTTTTTAAAATGGTCTCCAAGTTCTTTTATTTTTATTCATTATATTTTCACCTTTAAATTTTCTATTCTTGTTTGTAGATATTTTTTTGAAACTATTTTTATTTTACGCCTGTAATATCTTCTTTTTTGACGGTTTAATTTTTGTAGTTTTGTAACGTTTTTTGTAACGTCTTTATTCCAACTTACGATGCGGACCGCTATAGGTCAGCGAAATATTGTAAATTTATTTAAAACAAAAATTTATATGTAGCCTTATTAATCAAACTCATTAAATATATATATATATATATATATATATATATATATATATATATATATATATATATATATATATATATATATATATATATATATATATATATATATATATATATATATATATATAATATTCTTAACAAGACTTATATTTATCAATAAATTTTAAATTTCATCGTAAAATATTTTAGCGCTGAAAAATTATGACCATATAAAAATTGTAACCCCCTCGAATTGAGGGGGATTCAAACTTTACATGGTCATAATTTTTGAACGCTGAAATATTTTACAATGAAATTTTTAATTTATGGATAAATATAAGTCTTGTTGAGAATAGTACAAAAAATATTTTATCAACTTGTTGCTCTCACGTTTGGGGCAGGTACGTATCAAATTTTGGGGCTTTTTTGTTCCCAGGCTCCAATCATCGCAATTTTTTGCAAACCATCCTTATTTGATATAAGTATAAACTTATAAATGTTTGGAGTTTGCTCCATGTCTGGAAGTTAGCTATCTCAAACATATATATATATATATATATATATATATATATATAATATATATATATATATATATATATAAATATTGTACTTTATTATAAATATATATATATATATATATATATATATATATACATATATATATATATATATATATATATATATATATATATATATATATATATATATATATATATATATATATATATATATATATACATATATATATATATACATACATACATATGTATGTATATATATTTAAACAAATTTAAAAATGTATTCTACAAAATAGAGTGCTCAATGTTCTTAAAAGAACAGAGCAGTTATAAATTAGTAGAAAATCACTTAACAAATTTTATTTTTCATTTGACACTGTGTTTCATCAACAAAGACTCATCAGAAATGAATGCATTCATTTCTGATGAGTCTTTGTTGATGAAACACAGTGTAAAATAAAAAAAAATTTTGTTAAGTGAATTTCTATTAATATATATATATATATATATATATATATATATATATATATATATATATATATATATATATATATATATATATATATATATATATATATATATATATATATATATATATATATATATATATATGATTTAAATGTTGACATCTTGTATGAGAGTATATATGTTAAAAAATATTAAAAAAAAACAATTAATACAAGTTCTCTCAATACTATTGGTAATTTATTTGAAATTTTCGCTGGATTATATTTACCAGCATCATCAGCTATATTATTGTAATTAAAAATTACATTTATGACCGTTATAATTTTTAAAAGTTAACATCTTAGATAAGTTTTTATATAATTCAATTAAGTTAAAACATCTGTTATAGTATGTAAACTTATCCTTATATAATTCTTTATAATAAAGTACAATATTTCTAGGGGTTATATATACCCTCGTTATTCAAGTAATATAAAAAAACCGTTAAAAAACAAATAAACAAATAATAAAACTTCAATCTAATGTGTTCTTGCGTCCTAAATAAGAAAAATAAGGTTTCCAAAACGACGACGTGACGTAATCGCCGTCGTCTTTATTTAAACCACCTTTATTTGGAGAGCACTGGTGATACTGAATTTCCAAAGACTCTCTCACTTTTCTCTTAAAATAGTTTTCCTCTACTTTAACAGTATTGTTTTTATTCCAGCTAAAGGCACCTTGGCAATTTCTGGAATGCCCCGCTACAGCTGAATTTTTCCATTTTCCCTTAAAAGTATGTTTTTGATGTTGGTAAATGCGATTTGAAACCTTGAGTTTTGTTTCACCAACATAGAGTTTTCCACACGAACACTCCAGTTTGTAAACTCCTGGATAAGAGTTGCTGGGAAGTTGAGGCTTGTTTTTTTGAGTTAATAATTGTTGAAGGTTTTTTAGTGATTTAAAAACTGAAGTATAGCCAACATTTTTAAATACCTTTTTTAATTGGTTACTTAATTTTGGTACCCATGGCGAGAAATATAGTTAAGTTCTAGTTTTTTGATGTTATTGTTGTTGTTTTGTTAATTATTTTGTTTATTGTTTTTAATTTTTTTTGACAATGTTTTGAAGTATTTTTTTTATAACCATTTTCTATAAACATTTCTGTAAGAAACTTTAATTCGTGATTTATCTTTTCTTTACTGCATAATGCAAAAGCTCTTTGGATAAAACCTTTAAATACACTATAAATTATTTTTGGATCGTGACAAGAATGCGGCTTTATTTGCACATTTGTTGTTGCATTTTTGCGATAGATATTAAAAAGATATGTTCCAGATTTGTTATTTGTTATTGAGCGATCAAGAAAATTTATTGTGTGTGAGTCACTTTCTTTTTCAATTGTATATTTGATACTTGTGTGTTGGTTGTTTAACAAGTCAAGAAAACGTTCTGATTCTGCCTCATTATTATAACGGGAATGGATATTGTCAGCATACCTTTTAAATGATTTTACACATATTGGTGGTGTAAGATATTGTGCCTGTATTAAAGCTTTTTTTCATAATGTTGCAGAAAACTCTCTGCCATTACTACCATTATTGATAAACCTATAGGACCGGCATCTTCTAATGTGTGTATGTTGTTTTTCATGTAAAAAATAACAGTTTGATAAACACAAATCTAAAAGTATTTTTATTTCTGAAAACGATAATTTTGAATTAAAGACAGAACTATTACGGAGTTGTTCTAATAGAATATAGATTGATTCTTCAACTGGTATTGAAGGGTAAAAATTAACAATATCGAAGGAAACTTGAAATTCACCAGGATCAATATACCATGTTTGAGCACATTCAACAAATTGTTTTGAATTTCAAAGTTTTGTTTTGTTTAGATTGGAGGTAGGTTGAATGAGATTAACTAAATAATTGGATAATTTATATGTAGGTGACCCTATTGTGCTTACTATAATTTGCATTGGGTAGTTATTAGTTGGTTTGTGTGCCTTGATGACACCATATAATCATATAATAAGATTAATTATGGACCGTTATAATAAATTACAAAAGTTAAACTTTGACGTCAGCGTTAGAACGGCTTCTTTGACGCAAGAATGCAAAAAATGGAGTCCAAAATTTAGTTTTAACGTATTGTCTGTTATCTAAGTTTATTCCACCATAAATTGGAGGGCATTAATGTTTTTGAATCTCTAATGCTTCACGAACTTTCAAATCAAATTTATTATATTCTTCTTCAAGTGTTTTAACTTTATCCCAATTAATTTCTTCTCTACAGTCTTTTTTATGAAGAGCTATACACGACTGATAATACTTATCTTCGATCTAACATTTTTGGTGTTGTTGAGATCTTGTTCTAATTTGTAATTTTGTTTCACCAACATACACTTTGGAGCAATTACATTCAATTCAATAAATTCCAGGTTTACTGTTGTCCGGTAGCCTCGATTTGTTTTTTGATGTTAGTAGAGTCCTTAAATTATGATTAGATTTAAAAATAGTGCTGTAACCAGCTTTCCGAAATATTTTTCTAAGTTTTGGGGATAATAATGGTATCCAAGGTAAAGAGATTGTAGAAAGTGCATTTGGATTTGTTGATATTTGAATTTTGTTGGTATTTAAATTTTTGAAAAAAAAAAATATATATATATGTATATATATATATATATATATATATATATATATATATATATATATATATATATATATATATATATATATATATATATATATATATTTGTAAAAATTTTAATAAAAATCACAATATTTTTATTTCTTGACATGTTTCGTAGTCTTACTACATTTTCAAAAGCTTTAATTTACACATAAAACTCTGGTAAATAAATTTAAAAACTGAAGACAATACAGAGAAAAAATCAACGGACAAATAAACTTGTTACAAACCAATTAAAAATTATATTACAAATTATGACAAAATGAACTTCCTAATATTAAAATATTAATACTAATAATAATAGCAATAATGGCAATAATAATAGTAATAATATAGTAAGTTAGATAGATAAATTTATAATATAATGAGATGTTTGTTTATTTAAAGAAGGATTTTCCCATTTAATATGAAGTGCTTCTTTTATTTTTAATTTGTTAAAGGTAGAGGCAGTATCTAAAATCTAAAAGCAATCATAATTAGTTAGTGTTTTACAATTAATAAATGAATTTAAATGTTTAAAAATATGCGATTGCTTGTCACTCCTAAAATGCTTATTTATCCTTGTTGTCAAATGTCTGGAGGTTTCTCCAATATAACTGGCGTTACAGCCAGCTCAAGAAGTAGACAACGTTAGATTTAAGCATCTTAGGAAGTGGATCTTTTATGCAAAAACTGTTTTTTAATTTATAAAATAAAAGATTCACTTTCTAAGATGCTTAAGAAGTTCATTTTGTCATAATTTGTAATATAATTTTTAATTGGTTTGTAACAAGTTTATTTGTCCGTTAATTTTTTCTCTGTATTGTCTCCAGTTTTTAAATTTATTTACCAGAATTTTATCTGTAAATTAAAGCTTTTGAAAATGTAGTAAGACTACGAAACATGTCAAGAATAAAAATATTGTGATTTTTATTAAAATTTTTACAAATTTATTGCTAATGCGATGTTCGAAAAAAAAAAAAAATATATATATATATATATATATATATATATATATATATATACATATATATATATATATATATATATATATATATATATATATATATATATATATATATATATATATATATATATATATATATATATATATATATATATATATACATTGTTTGTTATAATGATAAAAATCAATAATTTTTAGTTTTCTGAGTCCTCGTTTAATGTAAAGATCTATCTTGAAACATTTAATATTAGTGGATCAGCTGGTCGTGATTATAAAAGAGATTGTTGTTCAAAATATTTTTGCGATAAATTATGTTTATTTAAATTTGAAATATGTTATGGTACAAGTTCGCTCCACTGTTTCCTTTCAAATACATTCGTTGAAAATGAGAAAGCCAGAATTACTAGTTTAAAACTAGTTTCATCAAGTAACATGACGAAACCGTTAGATGCTAACATGGCAAACCCATTGATTCTTAGATCGTCGTCATTAAAGGTATAATATAAATTTATTTTCAAATATAATTATAAAATATTTTATGGATTAGATATCAAAATAATCTAATCTAATGAAAATTAATTCGGTATGAAACTTGACTTAATTAATGAGTGCTTTTCTCGATAAAAAGATTTTACCACGTTAATAAAATCTTTCACCCAAAATTAATGAGTTGCAAATTTAAAACGCGATTTTAAGACTTTAAGGGCTTGGAATCCAAGGCAAAAACTCCAAAACAATAGCAAACTTCCTCTGTGTCTTTTATAAGCACTAGGTTTCAAGTTTTCTAAACGTAAATAAACGAATTTAAAAAAAATAAAACGCCAACGATAAAGTCAAACTTTAAAGTATCTTTCCATAATAACATTAACTTAATTTTCTTAACATAAGTTTGTGTTAGAACAACACAAATAATATTAAAAATAATAAATAATAATAAAATTCTAAACATCGGATAACTCGAACTTCGTTGAGTCGAACCATTTTGTTGTCCACCTTCGGCAAATTTCTTCGGATAACTCAAACTTTTTGTATGGGAAATAATGATCAAAACATGTTGATTAAATTTTTTTTTAAAAAGTCATTTTTATATAAAACATAAAATACTTTAAGGAAGACATTGTGTTGCATTTTTTTGCTAAACTTTTTTGAATATTATTTTTTAAGTGTACAGCGTGAATATTTGCTTTTTAAACTCAAAGTTTGTAACTTGGCGGCAATCGTAGTCAGAAGAAAAGTTGGATGGATGGCAATTTAAAAAGAAAGGACTTAAAATTGTTTTCTTAGTTTATAATTTTCAAGCTCATCCAATAATTGATAACCTCGAATCAATGGAACTCATTTTTCACCCTCAATTGGGTGATGTATGTCAAGCCCTGGAAGTACCACGAAGCTACATGATATTGTGGTTTAATTCATTTAGAAGCCATTTCCAACATCTTCCCCAGCTCAAAAAAAGCTCATACATAATCTTGATACTTCTGGTTAGGAAGTACTCTTCTCCCATAGCGAGTGAACTGAACAGGCTGTAACTCTGTCTCACAATTTGTTGGATAGTTTTGATCGGCGCGGTGCATACTATTGTCATCTTCGTCGTCGTCCAGGGAATTTATCTGAGAACTTGGATCTTCGATTGCGACGTGTTTTAAGTTCGTGTCGGGAGGTTTAACCAGTGGTGGATTGTAATCATCATCAGATGTTAAATCTTCTTCGTTTTTGTCTACACGACGATGCTGCAGATGTGAAAAATGTCGTGGCAACGTATGTCCGTTGACTTCAAATTCAGTTGTTAAACCATTTTGCAGTTCTACTATACTTCCTTTTAACCATCGCTGTGTACACGGCGTCATATGCTTAGGCTTCATCCACACTTTATCGCCAACTTTCCGTCCTTGACACTTTTTCAGAGACTTTTGTGTCAATTCGAGCATGTTGTTTCTGGCGATTGAACAATGGTTGTTGCATTTTCGTCGTTTAATGGTGTCCACAACGTGTATCTGCTTACGTCGTAGTCAATACAGGTAAGATACAGCAATGAAACATCGTGAGTAACATCGCAGGCTACTCTTTCCCAAACTTTGCTGACAGCAAGATTTCCTTTATCCCACGAAATCGCATTAGGATCAATTGAATTGCATTCATCACATTCAGCTACAATTTGTTTCATTGTGTCTCTGCTAACGTGGATACCAGCACGCGAGCATAACTTCATACTCTTGGAAACTCCCATGTGTGCTATTGAGTGAACTTTTATAAACTGCTGATGATCATGCTTATAGATGACATTTCATTCTTGCGTCGCAACTTTGTTTTTTATCCATTTTGTTGGCACTCGTGTGAGTTTGCGCTATTTTTTGTTGTAGGTACCCATGTAACATTTACACTTATGACATAATCCTCGACCAATTTTCCAAATATTTGAAGCCTTCGTCGAATTAGCATTTCACATTGCCTAGCACTTTTTACAGGTTTGTCACGAGTCAATTCAAAATTTAACCAACTAAATACACTATGAGAATCAGTTTTGATAGAAGCATCACTTGAGTTTCATTTCAATGCCATATTAAGACCTTTAATACATGCATCCAAATCAGCCATGTTAATATGCATTGCATCAGACTTTGATCGAAGCCAAGTTGCATCTTATATTTTTTTGTCACCTTGCATTATTACAACTCTTTTTGCCAGCGAACTTGCATCACCACGGCTGTTTCAAGCGAGCTTTACGGCTTCTTGTTGTTTTTTGAAAATATTCACGTAAGGGGTGTTACTAAAACTTTTATAACTTTTGAAACATTAGAGGTAATTTTGTTCTGTAAAAAGAATAAAAACACCAATAAAATGTTTTATTTGATGGCTTTCACAGATATATTAAAAAACTTCTTTAATTTTAGAATAAACGCGGCAAATGTTGAACTTGGTTTAATATTAGTAATTTGATGTTACTTTTTATCAAAAATAACTCAGAAAGAATATATTTTCGATAATTATTATTAAATATACACATTGTTGGACTATTATAAAAACAAAAAAATTTTACTTAAATGTTAAAAAATTTAAAACTAAAGCTTAATACCTAAAAATTTAAAGCATCCAATGTATTTAAGCTTTAAAGCTTCCAAGCTTTAAAGCATCCAATGTATTTTAAAGCATCTTCTTAAGCTTTAAAGCATCCAATGTATAGTATTAGTATCTCGCTTTCACTAGAATGCATAGTGATAAATAAACTTCTTTATACAAATATAATACAAACAAATAAAATCAAATAATAATTATTGACAAATAACAAGTATGCAATAGATATTAGAGGATTTAACAACTTATCTGATGTTTGTAGATTAGCCACGAGAGAAAAAAAACCGCCAATGTTTTTTTTATTTATACACTAAAATTTGTCTCGCTAAAAAAGCTGTTTTAATAAATTTAATTACATAGTGAATTGGGAATTAACGCATTTAAAGTTACGTCATTGCTTTAAAACATAAACAAAAATATTACGCTTATAAACTACAAATTTTTGCTAAAAGCAACAAAGTTTACCAAGGTTGAAGACGTTTTAGTTAGAAGTACAGAAAGTAATTTTTTTGATTTTCAGGTGCATAGAGGGTTGAAATTTCAATAATTTGGAGGGCATAACAAAAATTAAACGTTTTTCATATAAAACAAGTAAAAACAAAAAAAATAATTCTTAAAAAACTAACTAAAACTATTTTTTTTATCTGTGCCTTCCAAAAATCTGATTAAATAGACATTCGTTTATAAGTATATAAAATTTCAATCATCAAGCATGTAGCTTAAAATATTAAATCTTGATTGGCCCAAGACAGGTTTTCGCAAAAAATAGAAAAGTGATTCAAAATCATTTAAAATATTTTAATAATGCTTATTTTTATTTCGTTTCATGTAAATATTTATTTAACAAAGAAAGATAGTTCTTTTATATTTTTTTAATTCCAAGATAAAAGCGTTTATAGAAAAAAAATACTATTAATTTAAAGTTAGTGAATTGTGGATGGCAGCAACTTCTTGGTGATGATTGATTGCGAGCAACCAGTATCTACAAGCGCTGTAGAGTTTCTTCCGTTTATTACCAAGTCGATAAAAAATAGTATTGTTTCGGGACGAGTTCTTGTAGAAATATCTAATGCGAATTTGTCCCGTATAAGTTTCTCTGATTTTGTCGACGTTTGTAGCAGTCCTTCGCAGCATGTTTATGCAAGCATCTCTTGCATAAGGAGGTACAATCACGTGCAAAGTTATTCAATGATTGGCAGTTGAAACATTGCATTTCTTTCTTTTTCATTATCATATCATTTGAGATTACAGTCCCAGTTGTTCGGTAACTTGCATTTACTTCTTTATTTACAGATAAACATGCCGCATCTAATCTAGTTTGTACAATCACAGATGCTGTCTTGACACAATCGTCAAAGCTCAACGCATCTTATCCCCGAAGAATGGCACGCAGAACAGCACAATCATTGATCCCAATGATGAATTGATCAGGAAGTCGGCCGTCTCTCTCTGAAGGCATGAACTTGCATTCTTCAGCTGCTCGGATCACTCAATGCGCAAACGTTTGTATCGATTCTTCATCGCCACGATAAGTTTTCCCAAATTCATGCCGTAAGATTAACAATGATTTTCTAATTTCCAACGTTTTCAGTTTCGTCACCAACTCTTCGTACGAAACGTCCTTAGGCAGTTCAGGTGCTGTTAATTCCTCCATGGTCTTGCAAATCTTTGACGGCAGAGTAGCGAGCAAGTACGCTACGTGTCGACCAGAAATAAAATAGTTCATCACAAAAAAAGAAGTCAACTCCCGAATAAATTGATTTGGCTGTCCATCTTCATATTGCGGAGATAATAGACATGCTCGGTTAGTTTGTTGTTCAACGCATTTAGAAGCCATTTTGTTTTTAATATTTTTATTACTTATCAACAATCTCAACGTTTTTACAAAAAAATTGTTCACTATATATAGTATTTAAAAATTCAAGTTGTGACTCTTGTCAACAGTTAGTGGTCGTTATACAAAACGTTATAATACTAAAAGTATGCAACGTGTGACTTTTGTCAATAATTAGAAAAGCTAACTATTGACAAATTATTGACGCACATTAAAACTACAACACATATTCAGTGACAATGGGGAGATGTATAAACCAAATAAACTTAATTGTGGAAAAAGAATTATTAGAGAAGCTAATACAAGCAAATATAAATAGGTTTTTTCACTGAACTTTAATAAAATAGTGTATATTTAATGTTTATACTTTAGCATTGAATAAATAAAAATCGCCTTAACTCAAAATAAATCTCATTTCTGTCAAAGTTCGACTTAACGGTCGAACCATTTTCCTTGGTCCCTTGGAGGTTCGAGTTACCGGGAATTAACTGTATACTCAATATAACGGTACCAGGGGCATTCCCCCTTCCCCCTTCCCCCCTTAAATAATTTTTAAATTAAATAATTTTGAAAAAAATAACTTAAAAAATGACTGAAAAAAAAAGTCCTTAAAACTATTTCGGGGCCTCTAATCCAGCGCCCCCCTCCCTCAATATAATTTTTGTTGCTACGGGCCTGGGATATAAAAAGTATTTAAAAAACAAACATACATGATGTTACTCAATAACTCATGATTTTAATTCTCAGAACACTCATCACTTGATTTTTCAGAAAACTCATTTGTAATGATATAAGTTCTAAAAAATTTTTCATGGATACAAATACTAATTTTACTATTCTTTAATAGTAATAAAGTGATAATTAAAGTAAATCTATTAACCTTAAGTAAACACCAAAAACACAAAACTTAATACACATATAATTAATAATAATAATATTAATACTAATAAAAATTACGTAACTTTAAAAAGAAAAAATGCTGTTTGGGTTAGTTAGTTAAAGCGTCAAACAAAATGTTGAAACCTGGACTGTTGTGCAATATGAGTTCAAGTCCAGTCACCGCACAGTGGGCCAGAATTCATTTTTACTGGACAAAATTCATAACTAATGAAATATTCGAGCTATAATCACTAAAATTAGCATGAGTACTTATATGATGCCTGCGCTTTTTATGAAGGTATGTATTTTTATTTTGTTGCTATGGATACCTTTATTTTGCTTAGCAACAACCTATTTTTGTTATCTGCAGATATTTTATGAGTGCTTTATTCCCTAAATTTGGTATGATTACCAATATGAGATCACACTTATTATAAAAGTGAGAATTTTTTTAATTTAGTTACTATGGATACTTATATTGCTTAATTACCAGATACTTTCCTTAGTTACAAAGATGTAAGTAGATATTTGAATACTCTATCGGATTTTCGACCCACCTATAATGAATAACAATTGATTTTTTATGTTAATAATGTTTTTGCTATAATAAAAACAAAAAAATAGTGCAAGAAAATATTGTCAATTTTAAATTACATTAAAAAATTATAAAACAATAACATCGTCTAAAGATTGTTTAAGTAATTGTAAAACATCTGAAGGAAATGCTTTATGATTTCTTTGATGTGACGTTGATTTACGCAGTGATGAAATAAAAGGATCACTGGAAACTAGGAGTCTATTGATAAGATCAGTATTTGTTGCTTGTCTGGATGTTTTTGGCTGAAACTTTCGCGATAAGATTTGAAGTCTTTATTTCTAACCTCTTAAGCTTCCTCTGACATAAGTCCGATGGGTAATGGAAGGTTTTTAATCATGTCATGTCTATGTATCAATACTTTGTGAACTGATTGAGCCATGTAATACCATGGATAAAAAGACACATATAGTCTAACAGCGTCAAAGCAATATTCCTTGTATTTTAAGCTGTCTATTTCATATCCTTATGAGAGTGTTATCAAGAAAATGTAAAATCTGAATATAAGGTTTTGATCAATACCCCGAATTTTAGCTGTTTGCTCATATGCTAAAAAAGCACGCCTTGAGGTATTGTCGTCATTGCTTATTCCAGAACCACCACTTTAAATCATTAACAAGTCTCATATTGTTCATAAAATCAGTCTGAATCTTTTGTTTAGCTAAATACGCCTTTTCTTTGTGTTCTTTAGATCTTGCTTGCCACTTTCTTGTTTTTTTTATATACAATGTGCAAAACTATCTCAAAAAAATGAATCCATGCATGAAGAATGGAAAGACCATACTTGAACTCTCTGTTAGTTTAATCTATATTGAGGAAATCAAGACTATTCATATTTTTGGAGAGACACCACACATTGAACAGCATCGGTATGAGTTAGTTTTTTCAGATAATATCGTTTGAACTTTCCCATCAATCATTGTAAGTTCAATAATAAAATTCACTTCAATAAAAGAACCGCAAACCTCTAATAAAATTATTTCCATGCTTTCTATCTCACTTTTAATGTACTGATTTTCTTCAATCACAGATTCCTCGGATTTCGTTTTGCAAGCAAATCTTATGAGTCTCTGGATGACACCTTTTGAATTCTCCAAATAGGCACCTTTTCGTTACTGTTATTAAATCCAGTCAAATCCAATGGGGCTAGACAAGTTATAAATAATAATTCTTCACACTTTAAATCTCTGTTCATGCTTTGGCCAGTAGCACCATCAAAACCAGCCTTACACGTAAGTGCCATTGTTTTTATTGCTTTGTCGTTCATTATCAAGTGCCTCAACACAGGTTCCTGAACTGCACAGATTCTTTGCAAAGTATGAATCATTAAATCTTTTAAAGGAACTGAAGATAAATAGACCTTCACTGTTATATTTGCAGGATAACATTTTAATTTTGCATCTCTGACATCATTGTAAGCGGGGAAGAGGGTATATATTCTTTCTCCGAGGCTCCGTTTCTAATCAATTAATAGGAAGCTTTTGTCAGACTGGCATCAATTATTAAAGCCAGAGCTTCATCTGCTGAACATAAAGTTGCTTTATCTGTATTTGAAATATTTAAAAAGTTTTTGGAAGCACTAACAATAGATTCATCTCTAAATTTTTTATTAACAGCAAAATATAATTCAATGCATAAATGGGATTCAATTAAACAAGATACACGCCAAAAAAAAAACCTCATAAGAATTATGAATCTCATTTTAATACATACTCCCAATATTATGTACTTAGCGCAGATAAAATACTGCTAAAACAACGTTAATGTAAAAATAAGCTGTTTCTATGCAAAATTCAGTACCATAACAACCAAGTTATAAAAAAATATATAAAATATGGAACAGAGATCTAAGGGAACGAGCAATCAGTTAAAACTTAATTGAAGCATCATATAGCTTAAATAAATATAAGACAGCACATGGCAAAATATGGTAATTAATAGCTATAGTGCGAAAAAAAATAATTTTCATGAAGATTTTTTTTTTAATCTGTGATTTTAAAGTATAGCTGAGATAACATCTATGAAATATTTATTTCACACATTGGTTTTTCTTATCTCAAAATACTCTAGAATAACAGGTACTAATTATTTGTTTCAAAAACGTAGATGTAGTTGAAATATATCACAGCGTTAATGTCACCGTAAATTACTTATTTAAATTTTTTTTTTTTTTTATTTCAATATTCAAATGCTTAGAGTCCTGGTAACTACGCGAATTTATTATAGATAAATTATCAATAAATTTCTCCTAATATATGTAGATACTAAAATTAAATAAGTTTTCAAGATTGGACAACGACATTTTTTCTTATTTTGTCCACCTACTGGCCCACTGTGCACCGTACAAATCCAGTCACCCTACGTTATTTTTGCGTCCGTTATTGTACTTACGGTACGCAAAAATGGGCGTTATTTTGGAATAGTATCTGACGATATTGTTGACTTAGAAACAGCCTCAAACAGTCATACTAATTAAGGATGTTTCTATGCTAAGTCAACAATATTGTTGGATATAAAAGCATTGTATAGCAAGTTGTAGCATGAAATTTGAATAAATAAATAAAGCAAATAAACAAAATGTATATCAAATATACAAATAATAATAAAAAAAATAATAACCAAAATAATTATAACTATAATAATAACAGTAATAAAACTTTAAAAATAACCAATAAAAAATTAGTTATACGAATGTGGTACAGTTAAACAGCAACTATGCTCTATAACGGCAGCATTTTCTTGCAATTCATTTCGTAATCGTGGGTTAAAAGTGTGAAAGCAACCATAAAGCTTTATTTTATGTTTTAAGGAAACTGAATGAGAAACGAATAGGAATTTCTTTTGTGTGAGTTACGCGTATGTAATGTTTTTGAAACTTTCTTGATTATTTTTTGTATTAACTTTATTTGCTATAAGAAGATGTTGAGACACATATATATATAAAATGTTGAGACATTTAAGAAATCCACTCCCCATCCCTCCATTAATTTTACAGGTGAAAGGAATTTTTGTGCTGTCTACAGAACGAGCATCAAACCTTTCACTCTTTCAGTCAAACTTTTGACTCATTTGTTCAGAAATCAACACTCTAATCACTAAGTATATTTTTCTGCTTTGATAAATTATGAGTACTTGTACTGGTATTTAATTTTAGAAATAAGCTTTTTCCAATAAATAAAATTGTAATTAATTTTATTTCTATCTAGGTGACCTTTAATTTAAGCATAAACATTTATAATCAAAATGTCGACCCACCTAGTTTGTTTAATAGTTTATCAGCGCAATTTTCACTTGACTCGATTGGTGATAGAAAACTAAGTTTATTTGGTGGATTGAGTAAAAGGTTTAAAAACGAGTTATCATTTACAGCAAGGTAAGAAAATATTTTTGACTAACTAATGTTATAACTAAAGTTATAAATTTCGGAAGATTTTTTTTAGGAAAAAGTTAAAGTGGTAAAAAAATATTGAAAAGTTTTAGATATCAATAGTTTTAAATAGAGTTGCCAGATCACCGGTCTTGTACCGGACAATCTAGCATTTCAACAGTCTGTTCGGTTATAAAAAAAATATTGAGCATGTAAATTCCAAGTTTTTTTAAATTAAGGAATATTTGATTTTGTTCATTTTATTATTTAGGGGTCGTCATTAAGTTCTGTTAAGCACTATGGCTAAGGGGTGGAGTAAGAAGCAAAAGTGATTTTGTAACGATTCATACTGGACTTTTTACTGAAGAGTTACGATGTTGTGACAAGGGAAGGTGGGGAGGGTTGTAAAATGGTAAACTATTGCGTGACGTAATTTACGGACAACCCCTTATGCATTATTCTTTAAAAAATACTAGAAAATTATTTTACTTTTTGGTATAATATGTAAATAATAAAATGAACACAAAAAGAAATTTTTTAAAAACTTCTTTTTTTTCAATTTTCATTGTATACAGCAAGCAAAAAAAAGGCATCCAATTATTAATAAAATAAATTTCTTTGAGAATTTAATTGTTAAATAATTAATAAAAGTTAAATTCTTTATTTAATTAACCTTTGCACAGTTTATTGGTGCAAAATGCATTTTATTTAATAATAAGAGTAAACAAAAAAATTAAATAGTTAATCAATTTTGTTTCTTTTGCATTTATTGACAGCTAAAACAAAAAAACTTTTAAAATGCGGGGAATCTTATAGTATAGAATTTTGTGCTTTATCTAAAGGTGTAATAATTGTTTTACGTCTTAAGGTTGATTAGAAATTTGACTTGGTTTTGGGAGTTTTGATAATGGGTTGTTTTTTTTAAAAAAAAGTTTAAAAAAAAACAACCCATTATCAAAACTCCCAAAACCAAAACAAAATTCTACTAAACTAACAAACCTGTATTGTAGAAAATTTTATGACGATCAAGGTTCTCTTTTCAAAATTGAACTTGTCTCGAAAAAAAATGATAAGCAAAAAACCAAGATAAACGTATTTTGGGGGAAGAGTAAACATGCTGTTTGCTTGCACTTATGCATTAAAATGAGCGCGGATAAATTAATTAATAATTAAAAAAAACTTAAATAAATATGGTTGCTTTTGCAATCTATCTAAGAAATGTTAAAACAAAAATAACTTGTACTTACATTCATAAAACGCTTACAATGGAGAGCAATTGTATCTTGCAGTAGAACAAATAAAAAAAAAGAAAATATTACTTTGTGGAATTTTGACAAAATTATATTTTCAGGTGATCAAGGTAAATAGAATATAATTTGCAGGCTAAACACCCTTTAACATTGCTGATAAACGCCCTTTAACATTGGTTGGTAACAACATAAAAATTAATTACATAGTCGGTAAGATGTCAACAATACCGGTACCATTCTTAGTTTATAAATCAGTATTATGTCTGTACAAAGACTTGTGTGTAAGGAGATCACAAAATACAGTGATTAACTAAAGCATTCATACCGGTAATCAAATTGATTCCAGGTAATCAGTTTGGTCTTCTTAAATTGAGTATTAGCAGATCATTTAAAATTGTTATTTTAAAAAAGAAATTATATTGATAGTGTACCATAAGTTTGGCCTGTTTATTCGATTAGAACTAAAATTTACGATCTATAATAATACTGTCTTGATGATAGTAAAAGAAACTTAAAGACTGTCTTAATGATAAAATAAAACTAAAAAAAAGTTTTCAATATTTATTTAAAAAAGAATATATTTAATAACATTGGCAATATAAAAATTACAAATATTATCTTAATTGACATTTTCAGGTTTTTCCCTTAGTAAACTTATTAATGACATCACTGAAATTAGCTCTTTTTGCTAAGTTATTTTCAATATGGCAAGATGATTAAAGCAATCTTGACAGGTTGTGCTTCTTCGCCATGATTTCAATTTATTTGCCAGTTTGCTGAATGATCTTTCTGCTGATGGTACAGTTTTTTTTGTTTATGCGACACAAAATTGCAAAAAGTGACCAACGGAGCCATCCAGTTACGTAGATCTAGGAGATGTGAAATCAAAAACAGATTGTAGATGGTCGTTGAATAAAAAATAAAAATCATAAGAAAATATAAAATATGCGACAAGACTTTTGTGTAGTACAAGAGCAAAGAACGGACGCTAAGGGAGCATGGGGGTACAACTAAAGCTTAAGTAACTCTGTGTGTTGAACATATGCAATAAGGAAAAAATATTTGGCCCTCTGATTTTAAAGACTTGATGTCTACAGGTAGTTGATGTAGTGCATTAGTATGTTTCTTTTTTTCGTCTAGTATGGTCTCGTAACGAGACTCTCGTTATGTTTTAGATCACTTTCAAATTGGGTGAATAGAAAGCTAAACACACTCACTTCTTGTGCTTGTGGGCTAACACATCAGAGCCAGACGTAAGACCTACAGAATGAATTTTAATTGATCGAACGCACAAATTAGTCACTGAATGCCACAAGCCAGCACTCTTAGCCAAAAGAGCTACTGCCCCGTGCTGGTGTGGAATGATGTGCTATGAAGTTAGATTTTAGATCCGAGCACATAGTCAGCAAGCGCTGATCCAACGGGCATTGTGGAGCTACATGCTGAACGTGTGAGTGTTAGCGTAGTTATTAAGTTGTTGAGCGCCGTAACCATATCCAGCTGGATACCCTAACGTCTGTTTTGTCGTTGTGGTGTACATTAGGAAAAGTTGGGGCTCACCAGTCACAAAGAATAATTTTTGGTCATTGGAAAAAAGATGGCAAAAAATGACCAACGGAGCTGTCCAGTTACGTAGACCTGGGAGATGTGAAAATAAAAACAGATTGCAGATGATGTCATTTAAGTAAAAAAACATAAATTAATGTAAGGACCATTTAGTAGGAGAAGTGAAAGTTACCGACCGATCAAAAAGAGGAACCATAACTCACACTCTACTCATCTTTAGCAAATGTTAAAACAATGATCTATGAGTAAACAAGTCAATATAAATCCGCTAGTTTGTTAATGGTATCCATTACTAAAATAGTCACACCAGGCTAAAACAATAAAATAAGTAGATAACAAAATATTTTATAAAATGATAATAAATAATAGTTTGATGAATATATATATAAAAAAAGTCTAATAAATGTGATACTATATATGGTCTAAACTCTAGATAATGAATTGAAAACTGATAATCACCTGTGTAACATAAATATATATAAATGTCGTTAAGTAGAAAATTCGTAAAGGGCAAAAATTTATGGGTGTAAAAGGTAAAAAAATATTTGTGTCATAATAACCAATTAGAATTAAATAGTGGAAGAATGGTGATCCCCCTCCTCAGAAATGCACTGCGATTACCAATAACGTTTCGGAGAGCCCGAGACTTGCACTAACGCCACTTGTCAGGGGCGTTTCTTTGCAACAGATCTCACCGCTTGTACTCTACGTCATGCAAGTCAATATTCCATTCCCAGTTTTTAATACAGCTCCAACATTCTTAGAGATCTCGTGAGGGTGGCGAGAGATGCACGTGGCGTGACCATAAATAAATATGTAAACACATATAAATATAATGTACACTTACTTTAGAAGAGACAAACTTGTACACATGCACGTATGCGCATGTATTAAAACAAACAATTTTAATGTGTAGAAATAAAACAAAGCGAATAGAAAATATTAAATAATAATTAAGAGTTACTTACTGTTTCTTTTAATATAATAAATATAATCAGTAAATACAACTCATTAACATTAATACTAAATTGAGATATTTTGTTGTTAGTACGAAAGTAGTTATTCGAAAATATGATTGAAAATGTGGTAACTCTAATAGTATGCAGGGCCATCTCGAAGATATTTTAAAGGATGAGGGAAGGGGTGCCGTGTCTGTTTTTTGCCGACTAAAGCCAAAAAAATTTTTTGCCCATTAACTTATCTCTAAAAAAAACAGACAGAGTAATTAAAAAATAATTAGCCAGAGATAAAAAAATATATAAATATTAAATCAGTAGGCAGAAAATAGTGAGAAAATAAAGAGATAAGACAATAAATGCGATTTTTACTAATTGCTTATAACCACTGAAAAATGTAACGTTAAAAAAAAAAATTGTTAACAAAACGACCAAAGGAACGTTAGTTAAGACAGAATAGTGAAACTAACTTAGCGACGTCAGATCAAGAAAATTTGATAGAAACAAAAAATCTAATGAGATCGTGATAAATCTAAACTTATCTAGTCGATTGTTCAGTATATTTCAACCCAGAATACATTTGTTATGAAAACACGATAATACGTACTTTTGTGAAAAATTTCGCGCTATTATGCTTCTGACAAATGGTAATAATATAAAATTAGAAATGAATTTCTTTAGTAAATCTTATTTTTGAATGTTATTCAGAAATAAATTATCAAACAAAATTCAGCTAGATATATCAATTAAAATCATACTACATCAATAAAAATAACAAATTTTATTTCCATGTGGAAGAGTGAGTAGCTGTAACAAAAAAATCCGCATAATGTTTTCACTACACTTATTTATGTCAATAAAACGGGGGGAAGTTCTACAAATCTCCTTAAAGAAAATAAAACCCACCCTACCTGACAAGCAAAATAAAAAACTAATGTACATAACAAATAAATAGCTTCAGAACCTATTTTAATGTGATGAATTGAATAATTTTAAAAAGAATAATTTTTTCAATTCAAGAGAAAACTGTTGCCATCACATAGATAAATGTTCTTCGTTCTTTTTAAAAACAAAAAGAAACCAATATATATATATATATATATATATATATATATATATATATATATATATATATATATATATATATATATATATATATATATATATATATATATATATATATATATATATATATATATATATATATATATATATATATATATATATATATATATATATATATATATATATATATATATATATATATATATTAGGGTGGGTCATAAAATTTTTTTTTAGAGTTGCTAACCTGGCTATGGTCTAGAAAGTTGTTTTTTTATGTACTAATTTACGAAAGTATTTACTTTTATGGATTGAACAATGTCTTCCACCCGCAACTATACTTAAAAAAAATAGCAGGCCCTATTATTATTCAAAAAAAAATTTTAAAAATAATAACTTTTTCATATAAAAATTATTATTTTAGATTTTATACATATATATTATACATATATACATATATGTATATATGTATATATGTATCAGGCTTGGTCGGGAAGCGGGAGCGATCGCTCTCGAATACTGACCACGGAAATTATATTTAGTTGCGTAAAACTGACCAGGTTTTTTAGTCGTTTTGAGAACATTTAAGTTTATGTACGAAACAAAAAAATTTTGTTTTACGGACATACATGGAAACATAAAAAACTTGAATGTTCTCAAAACATCTTTGAGCGCAAGAATAAAAAAAATATTTGCGAACACTAAAAACCCGCCAAATTAACGAACAAACTAATTCTATTGGTTCAAAAAATACGCTGATTAAGCGAAATAAAGTTATAGAGTATTCTGTTGAAATGTTTTAGAATTTGTATTATTCACGATTTGTTACGTTTTGAGATTTCTAGCATAAATTGTTTTAAAAATATTTAATATTTGTTTACAAAAATAAATGTTTTAAATATATATTAATTAAGTTGTCAAAATTGTAAAAGTTTATTATAAATCATAGATTTTACTAGTATATTCCTATTTTCATTTTAAAAGAGATTGTATTCTTTATGTAAATGTAATTTTGTGTATTTGTTTTTTATCGCAATGTATCTTTTAAAGCAATTTTCATGATTTAAACAAAGACTTACAAAAATAATTGCGTTTTCAATGAAGTTATAATCGTTAAAGTTAATAAAACTAATTATATAACAAACATAGTTACTAAACACAAACAACGCATACAAAGTAAGTCGCGGATGAACAAACATCGCGCCTGAGGTCACAACAGAACACAAATATATATAGCAAATAATTAGATTTAAAGAAAAGTTTCTAGATAAAGGTTTACTAACTCTAATTATTTTCGCTTAAGTTGCCATTCTTAAAACTCGTTATACTTTTTGCTGCTTTAAATACTAATTAAAATTAAAAAGCCCACTCACTAAACATCATCAGCGATATTGTAAAGCAGTTTCGCTTCCTGGTCATTAAGTATTTTTAACCTTTTTAGTTGATTTCTATCTTGATAATTTAATTCCTATAGTAATTCAATGATTTAATTATTTCATTTGTTTATCTTACTAAGAAGAATCGCTTTAAATATGTTAAACTTTTCAAACTACGCGAAACATAAAATAGGTATTAAAAAAATAAACTTTTTTATTTATAAAATAAATTAAGCTTAGGTAAAACTAAAACTTGCAAACTTAGTTAAATAAAGAATATTTGTTTCCCTTTTAAACAATCGTAATTTGTTACTTTATATAAAAAACATCGCTTAATTTTATAAAAAAAATTGTAAAAGAGCGATGTTTCGAAAATATTTGTTCTAAATATAATTTATTAAGCTTTAAGTTTTTTTGCGTTTAAAGATATTTTATTTGCCTATTTTTTTTTTTTTTTTTTTTTTTTAGTAACTGTCTTTCATCGGTCCAATTAATCTTGGTCGCTTTTTTTTTTTTTTTTGCTTTTTAGAATAATCTCAAAACGGTTAAAAAATCTGGCCAGCTTTTCGCAACTAAATATTATTTACGTGGTCAGCAATCGAGAGCGATCGCTCCCGCTTCCCGACCAAGCCTGATGTATATATATATATATATATATATATATATATATATATATATATATATATATATATATATATATATATATATATATATATATATATATATATATATATATATATTGACCCTAAACTTTTTATTAACCACCAACCTTCACCATTTTTAATAGATCAGGACTAACCTTCCCCCCTTTTATTAAATTGTATACAAAAAGAAATTTCTAAAAAACTTTCATTTTTCAGTATTCATTCATCTTAAGCAAGCAAGAAAAAGGCATCCAATTAATATAAAATAAATTTCTTTGAGAATATAATTTTAAACAAGTAATAAAAGTTAAATTTTTTATTTAATTAGACACCATTTGCACAATTGCAAAGCTCATAGGTGCAAAATGCATATTAGTTATTAATAAGAGTAAACTGGGGTACGAGTTTATGAAAAAGAAATGGGAAATGGTTGAGCAATTTTGTTTCTTTTGCATTTATTAAAAACTAAAACATAAAATCTTTAAAAATGTGAGGCACCGTATTGTAAAAAATTTTGTGCTCTTTATAACGGTGTAAAAATTGTTTTACGCAAAGATTTTATTACAAAATTTGGTGTGTAGGGAAATCACCTGACACCAAACTATTAATATCCAAGTCAGATTGGATGAATTTATTCAATGGCTAACTAAAGTATTTATACCGGCAATCAAATTAGTTCCAGGAAATTAGTTTGTTCTACTTAAATTGAGTAGTTCAATCAATTAATTAAATAATTACATAACATTTTAATTTACAAGTATTCACATTTTAGTCTTGAACAGACAATTCACTCATGTTACTTACGATGTTGCACGTATTTACATTGACAACAGCATTAGGATGATATATTTACCGGTTCATTTGTTCAACAAACTTCAACCGTTAAATTTAGGTGTATTTTTTTTTTTTTTTTAGTGTAATTTATTTCGCCGTTAAAAAATGTTTACATTGCATATACATTTATATAAATTGATGGCTGGAGGAAGAAGAAGGCACATTTCGCCTTATCGCCGAGCCCCATTTAAAATTCTACATAACCGTAACATACAAATATATATATAAAAGAAACAATTAGAAATGAAATAGAAAATAACTAATATCATAAAAAAAATAAAAAATAAGAATTAATTAAGAAGCGTTAAGATGCTTAACAGTTGCTAAAATGTTTAAGAAATAAGTAAATATAAAAAAAAAAAAAAAAAAATTCCTGAATATAAAAGAAATTGAAAAAATAAAATCTCATAATTAACACTAAATGAATATGTAACATCATCACTTATGACATCATCACTTGTGACATCATCACTTGGATTTCTTATTCTTTTTTTTTTTTTTTTCTTTTTTTCCTTTTTCTTTCTTTTCTTATTCATATTATCATATATCATTGATATAATTGAATCTGTTTTTTTTTTATTGTTTTTTATTGTGTTTACTTTAAAATAAACATTTAAAGTCGGATTTGTTGAGATCCATGAACAATAATAATCGTTTTGATTCATCCTTAAATTGCTCTAATGTAGTCTGCTTTTTGTTAACAATATCTGGAAATTTCTTCCACAGATAAGGTCCGCGGTATTTAATTGAATAGGAAGTTAATTTTAATTTATGTTTTGGAACAACAAAATTGTTTTCTGAAAACTTTGTTGAGTACCTATGGTTAATTTTATTAAAATAAGATTGAAATATTTTAGGAGACAATTCCTTTTTTGTTTTAAACATAAACAATAAAACTTGGTGTAAATTGAGTTTATATACATTTAAAGCACCAAGCACACTTATAAGTGGTTCGCAAGGAACATTTCTGTCGGCTCCAAATACTATTCTACATGCATGTTTTTGTTTATTGTAGAGTTTCTTTAGTTTTGTATGGCTAGTACTAGCCCACACAACATTACAATAAGACAAATAACTGTGAATAAAGGCAAAATATAATTTTTTCAGAGATAATATATTTAGAAAGGGTTTAGCCCTAAACATCATTGCAATATTTTTTGAGATTGTTTTTTCAATGCTATTTAACACCATTTTAAATTTTCATCCAATTTTACTCCTAAAAAGTTTATGTAAGATTCCATTTTAATATAAGTTTTATTAATATTAAGATCTGGTAATTTAAGAGGAATATTTTCTGATTTATTTACTTTATGGAAAAGTATATACTTTGTTTTTTCCGCATTTAGTGAAAGTTTATTACTTACGAACCATGCACTAACATTACATAACTGTTCGTTAACTATTTTAAAAAGTGATTTAATATCTCTGTGAGAACAAAAAAGATTTGAATCATCAGCAAACAAAATTAGGTCTAAAAGATTTGTTGATAGGTATAAGTCGTTTATGTACAATATAAAAAAAAGTGGTCCTAAAATAGAACCCTGAGGAACCCCGCAAGTTATGGAGTGTGGAATTGTTTTATTTTGATTATAGTATAAAAATTGCTTTCTGTTAGTCAGATAATCTTTGAACCAAAGTAAGTTTTTATTTTTTACACCGTAGTTTTTGAGTTTTTTTATTAGAATATAGTGATTTACGGTATCAAAAGCTTTTGACAGATCAATGAAAACTCCTAATGTAAAACAGTCATTATCTAAGGCATTAGATATTTGATTGGAAAGTTCAACTACTGCGTGTTCAATGGAATTTTTTTTTTTAAAACTAAATTGTTTACAATACAACATGTCGTTCTCAGTTAGATGATTATAAAGTCTGTTATACATTATTCTCTCTAGCAATTTTGAAAAACAAGGTAAGATTGATATAGGCCTGTTATTTAAAATATTTGACTTATCTCCAGATTTAAAAATTGGTGTTATACGGGCAATTTTTAATTTATTAGGAACAATACCTGACTTTAATGAGAGATTGAAAATGTGAAATAAAGAAGGTTCAATGACTTCAAATACTGATTTGACAACATCAACACTAATTTTATCAAAACCTTCATTTTTTTTACTTTTGAGACTGCTAAATGCAGTTCTCAACTCACTCAGTTTTAAATCAGTTTCATCCATAAGTTTATCATAAGTTTTTAAGTATGAATCAAATGGAATGGAATTAGTAGAAATTTTAGCAGCCAAATTCGGGCCAATATTAACAAAGTATTTGTTTAGTTCTTCAGCTATAATTGATTTTTCATAAACTAATTCTCCATTAATTAAAAGATTTTTTGGCAGAGTGCTTTTGTTATAATTATTTTTTCCAATTAAATCCTTAATTAAATTCCATATTTTTTTAGTGTTTCCGTTGGTTTTCTTTAATAATTGATCATAAAATAGTTTTTTTGAGTATTTTTTGGTTTTTTCAAATATATTTTTATAATTTTTGTAAGTTATTTCATTTTTATAAGTTTTTTTTTTAAGATATTTTATATATAATTTTTCTTTCTTTTTTGAAGATTTTAGTAAGCCTTTAGACATCCAGGGAGCTTGAAGTGACTTGGTATTTATGACTTTTTTTATTTCTGGAAACGCTATTTCATATTGTTTGCAAAATTGACTAAGAAACAAGTCATATGCATTGTTAGCCTCATTTGATTGCAGTACTAGATTCCAATCAACACAATTTTTTAGACAATTTTTAAATTGTTTTAAGGAGTTTTCATTGATCTGTCGCCGAATTATTATGGATTTTGTGGAAATATTGTTAATTAAAATGTTATTTGTAGCTAAGAATGTAGGAAAATGATCCGATAAATCGGTCTGGATTATACCTGTGTAAAGAGGGTTATTATGAAAGTTGTTAGTTATGATGTTATCAAGTAGAGTAGAAGACCTATTTGCTATTCTTGTTGATTTGTTTATTGTTGGGATAAAGTTATATTGTAGAAGAGTATTTATAAAATTCTTAGTATTATTATTTGAAGCATAGTTGATCAGGTTAATGTTAAAATCCCCCACCAAATTAAGATGTTTTCTCGAATTTGTAATTTTGTTTAGAAATGTTTTAAGATGAGTTTTAAATTTCTTTAAGTTTCCAGATGGTGGTCTATATGTAGTATTTATAATTATGTTTTTTTCTTTATTATTTACTAATTCGACGCACAATGATTCATAATCTGTTTCATTGACGCAGAGATCGTTACGTAAAATATAATTAACTGAATTATGGATAAAAATACTAACGCCCCCACCCGCATTAACTTCACGCGGTTAGTGAATTGATGTGTACTTAACTAGTTCAAATTCATAATTTGTTTCACCGCATTTACACCAAGTTTCCGTCAAACATATAATTTTAAAATCGTGTTTAATTTCATCCAATAAAATTTTTAAATTTTCAAAGTTTTTATTTAAACTTCGAATATTGATATTTAAAATTGAAAAAGTGTTTTTAGTTTGTCCTAGATATTGCGAAGATTCAGAAACTGAGTAGTATTGACTTTCTAGCATTTTGTGATTAAAATAATTAGAGTCGGTGTCATTATCACCGATGATGTCATTTTCATTAGAAGATTTAAATATGACATTTTCCTCCATTTTTAAAACAGTTTAATTAAATATGCATAGTAATAATAAAAATAAAATTGCGTTAATTAATGCCAAATATTATGAAGATAAATTTTTGCTTTTCTTTGCAACCCAATCGCGAATTATCAATTTATCATAAGATATGAAGGCAAACTTACCAGCGGCTCGTTCAATTTTCATTTTCTCCCTCAAATTTTTTTTGATTTGTGTTGTTTCAAAACAGAAGTCTTCGTTTATATAAATGTTTTTCCCTTTTAGCTTACTCGACTTGCTCAAGATCTCGACTTTATCTCTAAAATCTAAAAGTTTTATCACTATTGTCCTCGGCATTTTTAATTTTTTGTTTCCAGTTCTATGGGCCCGTTCAATTTGGACATTTTTAACTGATAATATATCTTAAAAAAAATTTTTTTACCTTCATTTCGCTTTCTTCCCAGCTTTCACCTTCATTTTCATCAATTCCATCTACTCTTAAATTGTTACGTCTAGATCGATCTTCCAATTCCCTTAACTTTTTTTGTATACTTTCTGAATTGTCTTCTTAACTGCAAACCTTTGCTTTCTTAACTTTTTCATCAATTAGTTGTTCATGAAAGTTTAAACTAAGTTTCAATTCTTCGATGTCTTTTTCTACTTTTTCCAACCTGCCATTAAATATTTTTAAGTTTCCACTAATAATATCAATAAAAACTTTTTCTTGTTGTTTTAACATCAACTCAAATTCTTTTTTGTAGTCCTCAAACAATTTTGTTATTTCTAATAATGTAACAGCCATATTATAAAAAAAAAAAGATTTGTATTTTAGAAAAATAAATGTAAAGTAATTTCGCTTTAATAAAGTCGTTTAAAAAAAAAACACGTCCGATCGCGTTGAAGTTGCGGCTGATAATAATGTTGTCACAATAAACGAGTTTGACGTAAATTGCTTACAGAATTTTATAAAACTGCAAGTTTTAACAACTTGACAAAAAAAAAGTTCATTTAACTACAAGCATAACCTTTTAACTCTGGTGTTGCATTTACACGAAGACAAATAATCGCTGAATTTTAGAACGTTGGTTTGTTCATTTAATGTTAGCAGAGTTGATTATTCAAAATTACAAGTTGCTCAAGCATTTCAAGTATTATCTCAATCTGCTTTATTATTTTCAACTCCAACCAGTGACTCCTGCTTAAACGTACTTTGAAAAATATTTTAAAATGTCACTATGTTGACACATAAAAAAAACCCAAAAGGCTAAACCTATAGCAAGACAGTAAGGCCAAAAAATAAAAGCAATTAAAGAAATGAAAAATTGACTTCAGTGAAGCTTCAAATAAAAGCCAGCAAGTGCAACATTCAAAAAAACCGAGACAAGACAAAACCATCAAGAGGTGCAAAAAATGTAACGCAAAGTTTAAAAAAAAGCATTACCAAATTAAAACAATATGTGTTACCAATGTGGAGCTTTTAGATGCAAGTCTTGAGTTTGTCTATTGTTTTTACTCAAAAAATAAAAAATTGGTGAAGTGTTTTTTTGCATGAAAAAATGCCGTGGTCCTGCTTCTAACCATGAAACAACTCAAACTTATTAAATTAATAAAGCATTTTTTCGTATAATTGATTACAATAGTTTTTTGTAAACTCAACTTCTAATAAGATCAGTTTATTTTTAATAAATATAGCTCGGTTTTCGTAATATTTTATTCAATTGTTATTAAAATTTAATTAGCTTACTTTTCCCCAATTTTAAGGAAAAAAGTAAACGCTTATTTTTTTCATAAAAATTGAATTTTTTAAAAAAGTTTTTAAAATATTTTTTTCTCAATTTTTATGCATTCATATAATAAAAAAATTCTCTATAAAACACAATAAAAAATAAATAAAATAGATAAATAAAACTACATAATTTTTTTTTAACAAAATAATTGAATTGTAAGCTAAACCTTTTATTTTAAACCCAGTTTACTGTATTCTTGCTTGTTGCCAATAACTAAAAATGGAAATTAAAAGAAATTTAAAATTAACGAAATAGACAGTGATGCAGCGATATTTTTGAAGATGGTAACGAAAATAATCAAAGTTCGTGGAATTAACATTGCCAGAAAAAAATCCAACCCAAAAACATCACAATAGAAGAGAAGAAAAAAAAAAGATTTTCCTTCCTATCCCACGCGCCTAATCGTTTCAGACTGAGAAAAAAGTTTTTGTGGGTTTTATAATGAAGCCAATCATCAAAATAAAGCGAGATGTAAGCTATGCAATGCATATTTTTATAATGTAGGTATTAAAACTTCAAGGAAATAAATTTTAGAAATCAGCATCTATAAAGAGTCTATTATGTCGTGTGCTTTACTTAAAGAATTTGTCGTGGGTAATACGGAGCTGACAACGCGTTTGTTTACTATGAATCTATAGTTAACGGACACTTAGTAAACTGAATAAACAAATAATTCAATTTATAAGAAATTGGATGATCTGATTAATTTAAAACAAAATTGCTGGCCATTTCGACTATTGCATGCAACATAATTTATGAAAAAAAGTTTTAAATTTTTTACTTGGAACATTTAGTCTTTGGAGTTTTCCAACATCCAAAAGATGAGAAGAGCTGAAAGAATGTTTCAAGGTCTGTAAGTCTTAATTCAATGATGTTATTTGACACTTTCCAACCTGATGGCTAAGTATATGTAAAGCAGTTAAACGTTTGTTACTCACCTGAGTTGTTACTCAGCTGGAAATCATTGAAAGCATCCTTTCTCACGCTTTTTTCTAGTTATTGCGCTAAACTAATATGATACATTTTATCTGACCAAGAAACTAAATTTCAAGGGATGCGGAGCCAACATTTTCTGAGCTTTGTTTTTTTCCATATATAAAGCTTATTATTTTATGTATTGTACTGCAGCGGGTGATACTTATATGATTCCGAGATGAATAAAAATTTCGAAACTCATTACGTAAAAAAATTAATGAAAATTTTTTCAAAATTTTTTTTTGGTAGAATTTACATTCCAAACAATTTATTAAGCAATCATTTAGTACAGAAGTGCACGAAAGAAGCATTTTTCGTTTCCAATTTTTTTTTATACAATTCTTCATATTTCAAAATTGTGGCTCTGACTCTTCCAAAAAGTTACGTTCTAAATGTTTTTTAAATGTCTGTTAAACGTCTTCTAAACATTTTTACATAAAAAGCGTTTTAAAGACGTTAAAAAAATGTTTTAAAGACATTTAGAACGTAACTTTTAAAAATAAATGCCCTTCGGGTTGGTAATCTGACAAAGTTGCTAACTGTTGACAAATCGAAATTTAGATAAAGTCATCTTGGAAAAAAGAAGTTCCGCCATTTTAAAAATAGCGGTTATTGTTTGGAAAGAACCTACTCTAAATCTACAAAAAATTAAACAGTATGCTATTTCAATTTTGGTTTTTTCGATGTTGAAAAATTCGTAAAACTTTGTTAATTTGTCAAATTTGTTAACGACTGTCAAAGTTGTTAAAAACTCATCAGTACGAGCAGTAAAACTCAATAAAAATAATGTAAAGCATGTGAAAACCGAGGAAAAGATTCTCAACCTGCTTCAAATGAAGAGTTTTCAGAAAAAAAACTTCATTAAAAAAATATGACATCAAGGAATCAACTATGACGTTGGCTCCCTTACTATTGGTTAAAAGTTTTTAACTCAAAACTCTTAATATGGTTCTAACCCAGCAAACATGTTTTTTTGGATTTGCAGTAGTCGTATACAGGCATTAAGTTTAAATTTTGATTCAATACTTTACTTTGAAGTCTCAAAAAACTTAAAAATTTATTTTAAAAACATTTGGTTACCAATTTTTTGAGATATTTGTTTTAAGCTCAAAAGATTTTATTATTAATAATATATTTATTTATTTTATATGTATATATGTATATAAATATAATACAAATTTTTAGCTCAAAACAATTATCACAAAAATATTGGATAATAGTTTAAATAATAATAAATTAAATTTTAATAAATGTAAATAATAAAAGTAAAAGACAATTTAAAATTTTAGCTCTAGTTAAAAACATAAAATCATAATAACAACAATAATAATAATACTTTATTATTGTTAATAATAATACTTTATTATTGTTATAATTATAAAGTTATTATTATTTTTGTTATTATTTTGATTTTGTATTTTTAACCAGAGCTAAAATTTTGAAATTATTTTCGTAAGCATATTTTATCATGCTTGATAGTGTAACTATTTGTGTTTTAAATTTTTTATAAAAATTTTATAAGTTTTAAAAAAAACACTATATATATATATTTATAATATATTATTAAATACAGCACTTAAAAAAATTTTCTACCTTTCACGAAAACTTAAAGCGTCAAAAGCTGTATTATAACTCATTCTTTTACAAAGATTTTGATTGTAAAAAGATTTTGTTAATAAAAAGTAGTGTTTCAAAAAAGATATATATTCTTAAAAAACAAAAATAAGAAAAAAAAATAATATAAACTTAAAAACCATTAAAAAAAAACGATTTAAAAAAATTCACCAGGGATTTACTTGCTGATCATAAATAAAATCTATTTTTAAATACTGTAAAATGAGGTGACTTTGGCCTGGTAGGTGACTTTGGCTAATTTATAAAAAATAGATTTAACTTTTAAAACTTTTTCTATATTCCATACACCCAGAAAACATTAACTAAATGTTTAAAAAAAGTAAGATGTGGTAATTTAACACAAACAGATGCTTGCTTAACCTTAACAATTCCTCTATCAACAATAAAGAATAAACTGAAAGGTATACATAATAAAAAAACCAGGCGGTTGCACAATATTTAGTGAAATTGAAGAATAAATATTTGCAAACTATGTTATAACTATGTCTTCTTTTGGATTCCCAGTTGACTGTTATGTTTTACGAAGTATCGTGAAGTCTTATGCAGACCGCAAAGGAATGTTTATTAGGCAATTTGCTGAAAATATGCCTGGTGTTGAATGGGTAAAATCATTCCTTGAGAGAAATAAAAAATTAAGTGTTAGATTTGCAAGTAACATTAAAAGAAAGAGGGCAGAAGTAGGTACTGTTTTTATTAATAACTTTTTTGATAACATCACTCCTAAACTGGCAGAGGTTGACTCTAGTTGTTTTACAGATTGGTTTGAATTTTTATTGTTTTCTGAACTAAAAAAAAGTTCTGGAAAACATGTTTTAATTGGAAAAAATTTGTCGTCACTTATAAATACATTTGTACTGTCTTTGTGTGACAACATCAAGTTCATTGCACTTTCTATTAACTCAACGCATTTAATGCAGCCATTGGATGTTGCATACTTTTGACTAATAAAAGCTCAGTGGAAAAAAATATTTACAGCTTGGAAGTAAAGCGGCAAAGGACGTAAAGCTCCTTCTTTTCCAAAAAAATCATTTTTCAGCATTGCTTAAATGTCTCATGAAAAAAATTGAAGAACCTGGTTGTGAAAGTATGAAGGCAGGCTAAAGAAAAACTTGATTATGCCCACTTGATCGAAAACAGGTGCTAGATAGACTTGCTAAAAGAATATTTTTCATTTAATTTGTAAGTTTAGTATATGAGACCATATAATTGAATTTAACGTTTATTCACATTTTACATCGTACCATGACAATCATTTAACTAAAAGAAAATCTGCTTGAAGATTTTTAATTTAGAGAGGTATATATGATTTTTAGTTTATTGTTTTTATTATAGGGAGCGCAACATTATCACCAAAATTATCACCAACATTTTCTGGTTTTTAAAATTAGTGAATAAAATAAAATAGCATAAATCATCATTGCATGCAAATTATTTAGACAAATTGTTATACCAATTTGACGAATTGTCATACCAAACCACTGATCTCTATAATAACTATTATTATATTTTAACTAATATTATATTATAATATATTTAACTAATATTATATTTAACTAATATTATATTTAATTATAATATATTTAACTAATATTATATTACTATTAATAATTATTATAGAGATCAGTGTACCAAACTAGTTTTGCATAGAGTTTATGTTAGCTAATATGATAATTTTAGTGGGTAATGAGAGAATGGTTTTAGTGTCTTTCTATGTTTTGACTAACATTTTAAAATACCGCTACCGTTTTAGCAGACTCTATACTTTTTGATGAAAACTTGAGATTTGTTTCACAATAAGGAACAATTTTCAGCAGTGATTCTTCAGTTTCTTTTTACTGTTTAACATTTTGCAGCAAGTTCCTATAACTGAAACCTGCATTAAGTTTTGATAACGTTTCTGCCATGTGCAACTACAGTTAAAACTCTTACGCAAAGTATTTTAAACAATTTTTTTTTTGTCTTTTCTTGCCAATAACCTTTTTCTGCGTTATTTTTTTAAGTAACCGGATCTTTTGTCTAAAAATAATTTTGACAGACAAATTTCAAATTCATAGAAAATGAAATTATTTTTATAACTCTGTAACCACAACCTACTTCTCAAAAAGCTACTACTGCACGAATAGTAATATCATAAGGGGAATTTTTTTTTGTATTCAGTTCAAATTTATTTGATTTGGCTGATAAGCTAAATTTTAAATAGAATGTTTTTTTTTCTTTATTAAAACAGCTATAAGTTGTTTGAGATGATAAATCTCTTATTATTACAACCAAGCTCACGCAAATGCAAAAAAAGCGCTCCACTTTAAATGGAAAAATCCCATTTTATTTTGGGTTAATGAATGCTACTAATATTAGAATATGTATTATATTGGTAGATAATATACAAATGTATGTTTTTTTAGTATATAGTATACAAAATGGTATTCTTATATAAACTTGAATTATAACCAAATAAAACTACACTATCTTACACTCAATCGTTGAGATTGTATTTGATTCAACATGAAACTAAAAACATAAAAGAGATTATTTATCAAAAAATAAACAAAAAAAATAAAGGTAAAGTAAATTGTAAAAAATCTAGAGAACTATTTTCACTAATTTCAATTTAAGAATTAACTAAAAAGCTTGTACAAATATTGTAGAATTTATTAGATAAGCATTACATAAAATTACTTAAAAAAATAATGCAGAAAATATATTATTTAAAAAAATAAAGCAGAAAATAACCTTTCAAATTTTTTAATATTTTCTAGACTCACTCACTTTAAACAATTTTCTTCCACATATCTTTCATCCTATCCAAATAACCAGTACATCAAAAACACTAATTGATAACATATTCTCTTATCTCAAATCAAATAATTTTGAAACAGGCAACCTTACTACTGCATTATGTGATCACCTTTCATTATAAACTAAAAGTATTTAAAAAACACCACCTAACACAAAGCCATTTACTCAGAAAAGAAACCAAAAAATACTTGATGAGAATTTATGTAAAAAAGATTTTAATAATATTAAGTTTCAAAATACATGTTCTAATGACTGCACTCTCATGCTTAAAAATACACTTGATAATTTCAATATACTAGATACACACTTTTCGAAAAGTTACTAAAACGTTTCATATATGTGTATATATATATATATATATATATATATATATATATATATATATATATATATATATATATATATATATATATATATATATATATATATATATATATATATATATATATATATATATATATATATATCATCTAGTTTCACTTAATTTTCTTTTCTTTTTTTTTAAATAATCTTTTCGTTTAAAAGTCCTTAAAATATACCGCTAAATTATTTACGATGGTTTGCAAAAAATTTCACATTTTACCAGTTTGCAGTTTGTCATGGTTAGGGTTAGGGTTTCACATTCGCTACCTTTGAGGAATAGCGCATAACTTGACATTTTGATAAAAAATGAAGTATTTTATATAAATATTTAAAATAAATAAAGAAATAAACATAACTACAATTTGATAATTTCTAAGTAAAAAAAAAAAATTATTTTTAGGGGGATATTTTGCGGGGGGATTTATTCCTGGGGGGGTTTTATCTTGGGGATTTTTTCTCGGGGGATTTTTTCACAGAACCCCAAACGTGAGGGCACTGATGTAATAAAATTTCAACTTTGCTATCATAAACTAAACTTAAATTTATCAACAGATTTTAAATTTTGTAAAAAAATATTGTAAATTACAAAAGTTATGACCATGCAAAATTTCCCCCCCCCCCTCTCATTTTGAGGGGGTTGGAAATTTGTATATAGGTATAGGTATGAACAAAAAAAAAAAAAAACGCAGGAAACTTGCAGAAGACCATTTAGTTTTATCATCAAGAACCGTTGTAATAATTATGTTTTTACAATATTAAATTCCTATAATAGTGTTAAAAGCAAAACTTCATTAACTAAGGTAAATAGTGTTAAAACCACAAACTTTTCAATGTAAAAAGACAAAAACAAACAAACAAACAAACAAAAAAACGAAGCAGTTTGTTAATAAGATTTGTATACTTTGAAATATTCTTTTTTATTAGTTTTTGAAAGCAATTTATATTGTTTACACCTGGTAAATTACTATATTTTGCTAAGGTTTTATTCCAGATATGCGAAGCACGATACGTAATTTTAAATTGTTCTTGTTTAGTTTTACACAATGGTTCAATTACGCCTGTTGTGCGTAAAGTATATTTAATGTTAGGTTTTATTTCATAAAGATCATTAAAAATTGAGGGGCATTGTTGAAATTTACTTTTCTACTTGAGACATAAAATTTTATAAACGTTTATCTCGTATAACTAGGGATTGCAATCCCGCACACTTTTCAATCCCGCAGGATCCGCGCGGATTTTTAAATTTATGTGCGGATCCCGCGGGATCCCGCGCGGGATTGGTAGATTTCTTATGCACGTTATAAAAGGCAAAATGATAATTGTATTTTTCTTTCAATTATTTCAGAAAAAATATACTCAACTTATTAAATTGATAAGATGAGGTAAATGAAGCCAAAAATACGATTCATTTGTAAATCAATATAATTCTTAATTTAATGAACAAAAGGATAAGATAAAAATAGGTAAAACGTTTTTTAGTTTTACGTAGAGCGTCTTTTAGCTTTACTTATTTTTAAAAATAAGCATGAGAAAGTATCATTGTAAGAAATGCGCTCTTAACAAACAGACCCTACTTAAAGTATCGTATTATAATCTACTCCTCAAAGGACTGCATATATAGCCAGGAGCTGAAAAAGCTCGCTCGGCCTCTACGCTTGTTGGTGATATGGTCATCAAGTAATTATGAGCTATATCTAGAAACTTACCTCTTACTCCGTTATTTTCATAGGCAGATATTTCCTGCTTCAATAATTTATCAAAGTCTAAAAAATCTAAATTTGGTATCTCCTTTACATTTTCTGTCCAGCTTTTCTTGTATATTTTTCTTGTATATACTTTTCTGTATATGATTTTCCAATTCTGTTTTCAACGATAGAATTATAGGAGTAAGTATTTGGGAATTGTTAATAGAATCTACAGCTTCTTTTTCTTCGAGTTCGTTTTCTTTGTCTTTATTTCTTTCAATTGTATAAACTCTTGTCAATATTTTTTTTATTTCTTGACGCACAACGGTTCTCTTTGGCATTGAAAAAGTATTTTCATTTTTTTAAATTTCTTGTTCATATTTTTTAGGATTTTGTAAGTAAACCAGTAGTCCATTTAAATTCTTATTACGACGTTGTGTAAACCTCTCACGAAGTGTCGCGGCTAAATCAATGCTCAAAAGTGATGATTGCTTTTGTATTTTAACTAACATAAATTTAAAAGTTGCTTCCGCAGTGTCAAGGTTCGATTCTCTCCCGCATAATAGTTTGAGACCAAGTTTTAGTGGTGTCAGACAAATAATTAAGTCATTAATTTGGGACCATTCTTCAAAATTGATGTTGGGTCAAACGAATTTCTGACCCAACATCAATTAAGGCTTTTTCAATACACACTTTTAGTCTATGAAATCTTTCTAACATATCGAACATACTGTTCGACCTAGTTTTATATTCAAGAATCAACTTAAGCTTTTTGCCGTCTTCATGTAGGATATACTTCTGTAAATATGTATCATTTTTGACAGGAGAGTTTTTAAATATTTTCACAACCTTTCTCACTTTTTTCATGAGATCTTTGTAATTGCTAAACAATTCAGCAGATGGTTGGTCCAAAATTATTGTCAAACTATATTCTTTATTTATAACTTCATCATCATCAGTGTTCTCATGTTCATCTTCTTCTTCGCAATTTTCATTTGTAGTAAACGATTCTTCGACTTCTCCGTTGTTTTTTTTGTATAAGATATCAATAACTGCAAGTTGTATTCCATGAGCATAACATAGTTGATGATAGCAAGACATCATTTTACCGACTTTCACCATCACACTTGCCCCATCAGTGGTCATGGCGATAATGTCTTTTTGGAGGTCGATATTGAAGCTATTTAGCCTTTCTGCAACTTACTTGACGCAATATTCTGCATTACACGATCCATGGATTCGAATCAATCCAAGATTAAAGTGTTTTGCCTCCATATGTACATTTAAGTTAAGGTATCTCTGACTATTTTGTGATGTCCATCGTCAAACGTTATTGAAAACTTTTGATTTTGCTTTTTTAGTGATATAAGTTTTTGCATTATATCGGCTTTTACAGAATCTGAGAATTTTACTACCATCTATCTTATAGTAATAGGTGAAGTAGGGAGCCGAAAACAAATACCGCAAATCTGAAGATGTGCAAAAACTATTAAATGTAAAGCCATCTTTAGCAACCATGCGCGATATTATTTTTTCCATAAAAAGTTCTTTTACGAAAAACGTGTCTACTGTTTTGACCTTTTTTGATAGAATTACCTCTTCGTCTTCGCAGTCGATGTATATTTTAGACTTTAGTTCAACTGATTCATGCTGTTTTGAAGTTGAAGCTCCGTCTTGTTGTAAAATGTTTAATTTTAAATCAGTTCCATGTTTAGTTTTTAAATAGATTAATAACCCTTTTGTTGATCTTGACTAATTTTTAAAATAGCCGAACATAACAAGCACTTCGCATTTTCTCCTTTATTACTTTTTTTAAAATAATTCCATATAGTTTTAATTTGTGACATGCTTAGTAGGTAATTTAGTTTTAAAATCTTGATTTAAATAATTTTTAAAGTCTTTTTAAAAAGTAGTGCACTTTTTATTAATCACGTTTTCAATTTAACGTTTTCAACATACTCATCATTAAAAATTTCAATATACTCATTAGCAAAAATTTCAACATAGTCATTAACAAAACAAAAAAAATTTGAACGAGTTTCTCAGTATACATTTCATTGTGTACTTAATGAATTTATGACTAATCAATAACAAAACAAAAAAAAATTTGAACGAGTTTCTCAGTATACATTTTATTGTGCATTTAATGACTAGTAAACTTTTAAATGAATTTGTTATGCAAATACATTAAATACTTTAATTTGATATCTTTTTCGTCTTTGTTTATAGAATTGCTTTTTTTTATTTAAATGCAATAATTTCAAAACTCAGCAAATCCTGCGGATCCTGTAAATCCCGCGGATCCCGCAGTAGTTTTTGCGGGATCTCGCATGCGCTAAAATAATGTGGGATCCCGCGGGATTGCGGGATCACGCAATGCGGGATAGCAATCCCTCGTATAACGTAAAAATATTCATAATTTCGAACAGTGGTTTTGCATGTTCGTTTTTATTTTAAAAATTTATTATTCTTAAGGCATGTTTTTGTTTTTGATAGAGTGTTTCAAGCTTGCTTTTAGATGTACTACACCAGGCAATATTCGCGTAATTCAAGTAACTTTGTATAAAACTGAAATAGATTTGTTTTAGATAATGCTAATTAAGTAAATCCCGTGACTGATATAGAACGTCAATACTTTTTGATATTTTGCTGCCAATATAGGCAATATATTTATTCCAGGTAATATTTTCGTCAATGAGAACACCAAGAAATTTTGTGACTCTTTCGCGACTAACTTCTGTGTTTTCAATAACTAGTTATGGAAAAGAAATAGTTTTTTTTTTTTTTTTAAAGTGTGGAATAATGAGAACTTTGTTTTATTTGAATTAATAGAAAGTTTATTTGCATTGAACCATAGTGAAATTTTATCTAACTCGTTGTTCATTTGTACGAAGAGTTGAGGTATATCTTTTCCTGAAATAAAAAAGTTACTGTCGTCAGCAAACATTATTGTTGATATATTTGACGCTCTCTAGAAATCATTCACGTATATTAGGAAAAGTAGAGGCCCAAGAATAGATCCTTGGGACACTCCACAAAAAATTAAAGATGAATTTGTAAGTTTTTTATTTCTGTTATATATAGACTGTGTACGTTCTACTAACCAAGTTTAATACCATTTTTTATATTAAGCTTTTTAAGGGCCTAGTTTTTATAGAATTTAATTCCAGAAAATTTTAAAATTGATTTTTTTCAAAAAAAGCTCTTATTTTCAGTTGCTATAAACGTTTGAGTAATAACGTAATTATTGACTGTTTTTTATGAAACACAAGCAAACTAAAAGAAATAATTAAATAATAAAGTCATGGAACAATGATTAATTTTAAAAATTTAATTATTTTTAACTTTTGTATTTAGTTTAAACTGTGATGATAACATAAAACCATCTGATTGCGTTGATAAGCTATGCGTGGAGCATGACGACGATATCAATGGACATTATACTTGCGATAAAAACGGAACTATTATCTGCAAAAATGGATGGCATGACCCATCAAAGTACTGCCGTTCAGGTGTTATAAAACCATTAATTTTTATTTATAGTTTGTCTCATAGTTAGATTTACAAAAATCTGAACATACTAAATTTAAATTACGCACACAAAACTACAAAAAAAATAAAACTATTTTTTTCAACTTAACAATTTTTTCAACTTAACAATTTTTTAACAGTTTTTTTCTTTTTAATTATTTTAGCCGACTTGTGAAGTTTTTTTTTTTTTTTTTTTTTTATCACACTTTTTTTTATTTAACTATCTTTAGAGATAATGTGTAATCAATATCATCTATTTTGAATTTTCACTGATTATTGAAAATATCAGCTAATTTAAATTTTCAATGATTATCACTAAATTTTATTTCAGCCGACTAGTTTTTAATTTTAAAGCTTTTTTCTGGCATTTATATGTTTGGCGTCATATGATTCAAACGAATCCTAAATTTCAATTTAAAACCGAATATGAGAAATTTATATAACAATATAAACTTATATGTTTGGTGTCATATGATTCAAACGAATCTTAAGTTTCAATTTAAAACCGAATATGAGAAGTTTATACAACAATATAAACTTATATGTTTGGCGTCATATGATTCAAACGAATCCTAAATTTCAATTTAAAACCGATTATGAAAAATTTTTATACACAACCGAAAATATTCACGAAAAAATTAGAACCAAAATAAATTCAATCGAATTTTCGATCAAAAGTCATAAATGTATTTAGAGCCGAAAATCTTTCGAATGAATTATCAATGGAAATGTTTTAAATAATTTTAGAAACGAAAACGTAAATGAAACTTTTAAATCTAATAGTTGTCTAAACCCAATATTTATGAAAATTCTTTTGTTTCATTTTTCTATCAACTCATCATTCTATATTCTAAAAGCTCCATATATAATGATTCATGATGTGCGTTATGTTGAGCTACTGGAACACTCTAAATAATGAGACCAATTCCGCAAAAGTCTTGAGCTATTCATAAAACATATCAAGAAGAATAATTCCTTCCGAATTTTTTTTGGTTGTAAAATTCGGTTCTAAAACTTTCGGCACAAGAAAGGATTTGTAACTTGATCCTGCAATGAAAGTATACTTTTTGGTTCTAAATTGTTCGGTTGTAAAATATTTTGATGATATTTTTGAGGATAAATGTTTTCGGCTCTATCATGTGACACGTTATGTTTGAGTTTTTTTTTTTTTAATAATTGTAATATTAAAACAACAATAAACAATTGGTGCTACTGGTAACATGTAATCTAGTAAAACCTAAGAAGTAAACATAAGCTTAAAACCCTTTAAACAAAGTCAGAGGTGATGTATTGATAAAAATAAAACCCAAGGTGATGTTTTGATAAAAATACTTATCTTAGGTAGATTTTAACTGCATGCACATCCAGCTACTGTTTTTAAGACCTTCTAGAAAAAGACTTAAGAAGTGAATAATTCTGTTGACCAGCCTCGAACCCTTTCATCATCTATTAGGCTAGTGTAAATGTAAAGTTGTGTTACATTGTTTCCTGCTAGGATGACAAATGCTATGTTTTTTTGACTCTACTCATAGATTTTTGCTTGTGCCTCTTTTAATAGTGGCTTTGAAACTGAGTTTTAAAGCATAGTATTAAAGCTCAGTTTAATAATTATGAAACTGGCTGGTAGTAAATTTTTCAATCTGTGTGAAGCTCTCAAAGAAACTGATTTTATCAACACGTGTTAAATATCAGAGAATTATCAGAGTCATGTTGTGCAAGGATGATGTCCTTATTGGTGTTTTTGGTGTTCATTGTCAATTGGTGTGCACAAGTAACTCATTGCTATAACTTGGAATTAATTAGCGAGACTGAGACAACAACATGGCTCACTGCTTGTGATGCCATGCACTATTTACGATTGAGTCAAGTTCTCAAATAACTTAAAACATCAATAAAGTACTTGAAACATAACTGAAGTTCTTTAAAAAATAAAATATAAAAAACCAACTCAAAACGCCATCTAATTGTGTCAATTTAGCTTTTATGAATATAACGGGTGCGGCGTAAAGAATGAGACTTTTAAGGCAAACATATAAAGACTTTTTAAAAATGAAAAGCTAAAAAAAAGATAAACTGTTGTTCTTAAAATGAACTTTCTTTTAAATTTTTTAAGTTTATTTTAAGTTTAAAGTTTTTTAAAATCAGCCTTTCTTCATTCTTCTCAACACCATAAACTCGAGAGCGAAAATTATCAATTGAATCTTGAATCATTTTTATCGGTATTTCTTAAAAATACAATAATTTAAAAAGTATATATATATATATATATATATATATATATATATATATATATATATATATATATATATATATATATATATATATATATATATATATATATATATATATATATATATATATATATATATATATATATATTAATTCCAGATTTAAGCCTCAAAGTTTCCATTTTGGGTTGCTTAGAGGATTGCAGAGAATTAACATAGCAATAGTTGTTAAAAACAAAGATTCTCAATGTTTTTTTAAACATTGGTAAACACATAAGAATCAGATATCATCTAAAGGCTATCACAACAGTCGTGTTAGCTAAGCTAACACGACAGATAATGTGTACAGGTGATAAAAAAAATGTATGAATAAAACCAATATATCCAATAGCAGATGTTATCTTCAGGCAAACCTTAACCACCGCGATTAATCTCTCTGGCATAATTTCCAAACTGTTCAAAAAAATAATATATCTTCAATTGGAGGATCTTTTATACTGACATGCAATGTAAAACCAAAACAACCTAATATTTTTTAATTTCAATTCACTTCTCCAAAACCATAAAAGCCACTGCAGCCTTAGATAATACTTAAGTTGTGGTTACAACATTCTTTTAACTCTATAACTCCATAACAAGAGCCTTGACTAACAAGGTCGCTGGACGGAGAAACTGAAAATTGAGCACGGTACTACCAGGGACGTATTGAGAATCATACTTAGAACTTCTCGTTTATTAGAAAGCGCTCTACCACTACATCATTACTGCAATAAGAAAGCAATTTTTTGTTGTAGTAGTGTAAAAGCGCTCTACGCTTAGAAATTTTTTTAGACAAAAATTTTTCAATAACCGGAAGATTTTGAAACTTATTGAACAAAATATAATTTTGTAATACATAATTACATTTTTTACACAAATTGTTTGATGAAACTTTTATATCATTTTCAGTGATACCAATATTCAAATAAAAGTTTTTTTAATGTCATCTTTTTGTAATATTTGCTGAAAGTTTATAAAATAGGTACTAACTGATTCTTGTTAAAGTTTTCCATATGCTTTCTCAATAGGGCAACTAGTAAATGTGAAAGACAAACTTGTAAGACTTACTATGACTTGTAGTTAGTAAACTTTTTACTAGTTCAACAATTCCACGACATGTATGAGAAAAAGCGCGAGACGTACGTTTGGTTATACTGTTTGATCTATGACCAGATTTTTCAGGAGCCATCTTTTCGACAATATCAGTCAAATTTAAAAGAAAATTCAATTGTTTATCATTGTTTGATGAAAAAACAGCACAATTATTATCTCTAGTACAAATTTCTTTTAACATTTACAATTTTTAATAAAATGATAAAAATAGATTAAAAAACTGTAGTGTTGTCAACATTTTTTATGGATATTGATACATTTTGACGTCCAATTGGTTTAGGAAAATTTGCAATTGATTAAGTTAAGAAATTTTCACAACAGCATTTTTTTCAAATTAAAAAAGCTTTTCAAGACCTGACCATTTTGCAGTTTTTCAAATATCAATGTAAGTAAAATAAAATAAAAGGTACATATAAAATAAAAAGATTCTATATTTCTGTGTATAAATTAAAACAGCTCAATCCCTTAAGCTAGGAAAAATCCAGGTCATCAACAATGGAGACACAAAAGCCGATCTATTTTTGCTTTGATACGGCAAACAAATGCCGACCTGAATCTCTAAAAGTGTCGCTATGCAAAAATAAATTTATGTAAAAAATGAGTTTACAATTTATTTAATGTAGTAATTTGTATTTTTGAGCTGGGAAAAGTTTTATTAAAAAACTTTTTATTTTTTTATTTTTATTCATTTTTTCAAATTCATAATAAGCATAAGTTTATTCAAAAGTTAATAAAACTTTCAAATGTTTGTTGTTCTCACTCTTTTCTCATCGAAATTTTAATGAGATTATCATGTTGTTAAGTTTTAAAATAGTTTAACAAAAAAAAACAAAAAACTTTAAAAAGGTTTTATTAAGTTTTTTAAACTAATTTGCTTTGTTTTATTTATTATGTTAGGTAAAAAAGCTTTGTTTTATTTATTATGTTAGGTAAAATCGTTCATTTACATGATTATGGTTATTTTGATATTATATAAGATCAGTGAGTTTAATCAAAAAGTTTTTTTTAAATTTAAAACAAGTCAAGGTTTTTTATAAAAGTTATTTAATTTTGGCATAGTTTTTTACATTTAAAAAAATCGGATATGTGATATACCTTAAAGGTAGAAATGTATAAAACATCAACAAGCTTACAAGAAACTGTCTTGTATGCTTGTTGATATTATACTCAGAGTAGAGAAGACCGGGGCATGTTGACTCGCTTTTTTTTCTTGATGTTCATTTTTTTAGGTTTTTTTTATTGTTTTAACTTTTTTAAAAAAAAGGTTCACTAATCCTGAGAAAATAAAAAAAAAAACATAAATAAACTATTGATAAAAGCTTTTCAATACATTTAGAACTGTTTTTGTTAGGTTATGTTAGGTGAGCTAACTTACCCGTTAGGTTCGCCCTCATACAATTTAGGGCAGAAACTGATGTGGTAAAAAGTGCATCGAGCTAAAAAAATTTTCTAAATTGATGAAACAAAAAATTTTATAGCTTGCTGAAACGAGATTGAAACAAAGAAAATTAACAATTTCATTATAACAATAAAATTTTATAGCTTGCTGAAACGAGATTGAAACAAAGAAAATTAACAATTTCATTATAACAATAAAATTTTATAGCTTGCTGAAACGAGATTGAAACAAAGAAAATTAACAATTTCATTATAACAATAAAATTTTATAGCTTGCTGAAACGAGATTGAAACAAAGAAAATTAACAATTTCATTATAACAATAAAATTTTATAGCTTGCTGAAACGAGATTGAAACAAAGAAAATTAACAATTTCATTATAACAATAAAATTTTATAGCTTGCTGAAACGAGATTGAAACAAAGAAAATTAACAATTTCATTATAACAATAAAATTTTATAGCTTGCTGAAACGAGATTGAAACAAAGAAAATTAACAATTTCATTATAACAATAAAATTTTATAGCTTGCTGAAACGAGATTGAAACAAAGAAAATTAACAATTTCATTATAACAATAAAATACTAAAAAAAAAATCAAAGTAAAAGCAAAATAAAACAATGGTATTTAAAATTTTTGATGATTATAAATTTTTGTATCATTTAACAATAATAAAAAAATTAATCTAGCCCCTTGGCATACCTTTCTACACAACACATATGTGCTCACCACTAACAGCCTCAACATTTTACCCCGAATGTTTTTTGAAAAAGGTTTAAAGCAACTAAGACACAAGACATCATCCTCAAATATTCTTTTTTTTTCTTGTTGCTTTTTTTTTTTTACGAGTTGACTGGTAAAAATCTCGCGCGTTTTAAAGTTATTTGGATCGGCTTCTTCGATATAAAATAGTTTTTTAAATTTTAAACCCTTCTGTTTTTTTTTTATTTTTTTATTTTTTTATTTTTGATGCTTTCTGTTAATGTTCCAAAGCTTTTTTAACTGGTGTATCAGTGAATATAACAGTAACTTGTTTTCAATTTCTTGGCTTATTTATAGTGATTTTACTACGCTAAGTTTTTTCAAAAGGCCTCATTAATTTAGGAGATGGTGTACGTGAAGGGTTTAGAGTAGCACCTAGTGTCCCGTCTAAATCTGAAAAGTTTCATTTTTTAGATGTTGATTTGTTTAAAATAAATTTTTTGAGATTTTTTTATGTTTACAATCCACAGCTGAAAAATTGTGCTTGTTAACAGTCCACAGCTAAAAATTTGCTGCCAGGTGTTTGTTTAGTGATGTTAAAACCAAAAATTACTTTCAGAAAAAATGTTTTTTTTAAATAGATAAATATCTGTTGTTTGAAATCACTAATTGTGTTCCTTTGAGTTATAGCATTAGGAAGTGCTGTTCTAACTATACCAGGTACGTCATAGATAGTCATAGGTCGTTAATTTACAGTAACCCATTCATCACATGTTGGGTAGAAAAATTTTTGAAGTATATAAAAAAGTTTGTGTCTGTCATTCACTCTGTAGAATATGCTGATCCATCACATTCTATCGGTCCATCACGAATAAAGTGAGATTTAAAATTAACTCTGGGAAAGATAAAACACGGAGGTATACTATTGTTAATCGTACTAACCGCCAAAGCCATAGTCACTAATGCTCCTTTTTCTGTTAATGTTACTCGACTTACCTGGCTAAAGCCTCTGTATTCATCAACATGATCATGCTGCTGCAATGTTGTGATTGCAGTCTCATAAATGTTCCAAACGTCTGAGGCAGTTAATTGTGCCAAGGTTTTTTTAATTTAATTTAGGTGATAGTAAATCTCTCCCTATAGCTGTATTATCAGGATTATGTGCTGCGTTAGGCTTAAGTTGTATTATCATAAAACTTAATTATGTTATCATTGTTAGAATTTTAAGGAATCATTTGGCAATCAAGTTCTATTTCAGTTTGAACTTAACCATCAGATGTAAATGGCAATCTTTTAAATATGTAATACCTTCCTAGAGTTTTATATTAAATTCTCTACTAAATGTTCTAATTGACCTTATATATTTTGTAACTTGTATTAATGCCAATAACATTTTTTCTTCTGACATTTTTTGACGTTGTGACTTGCAAATATATTTTCGTACCAATTTTAGGTAGATATAAAGAAATAATTCAAAAACCAAAAGTGTATTACTATATGACAATGTTTTATATTTTTTTAAATATTTTTAAATTTATTTATGCACCTGCATGCTTTAATATTTACAAAGTTACATTTTACATTTATATTTTTTAAAGTATTAAATATTTATTTACTTATAAAAGTTAATAATTTACATATCATATGTCCTATTAAATTTATATATCATTTATAAATTTAAGTGTTAAGCATGTAAAATTAACTGTATTAGGTATAAAGTATTAAATTTATATATCATTTATAAATTTAAGTGTTAAGCATGTAAAGTTAACTGTATAAGGTATAAAGTATTAAATTTATATATGTAAGTATAACTAGTATTTTAACGTTTACTTATCAATTAAATTTATATATATTAATTATAATAAGTTAAATATTTTATATAAAAATAATATATAAATATATATACATATATATAACATTCAAGTATGGGTATATGTAAATATCCATATTTGAATGTGGGAAAATTGCCCACATGGGCGACGTGCTCATCTTATATCAGGCTAACCTGTCCCATTGTCATGTTTAGAGTATAAACGATTTTCTCCTTGAACTAATATTGTGCCCGACAACATTAAACATGGTCCAATAAATAATTTTTTTTTTCGGAAAGATGATTGAATTACTATCAAGATTCCCAGTTTCATAAAGATTTCGAATTAACATGAATGGGCCAACCTAGCTCGTGGGTCAACGTGCCCCGGTCTCCCCTAACTCCTTTTTTTTTGTACTTGACTTCTTACACAATACTTAAAAAAAAAGAAGCACAATAAGAACTAAAATAAAAATAGTTTTAAATTTTTTTTAGATGCATATTATTTTCTTTACTAAACAAAGCATTTTATTTTATTTAGTTTCATCTCAACAACCTTGTAAGTTTTATGTTTTTCTTTTTTTTAAAGTAGTATTGAAAGGTTGCTAATCTCCAACATTGTTATCCTAAAAATGCGTTAAAATTATGCGCCGTATTTTATTTTATTTTAATCCAGTCTCAAAAGTGGGTTGCTTTAATGACTTTGGATCAATCTCTGGAAAACGACCTTTTCCCAATTATGTTAATTACCGTTCTTTGATTGACTGGAGCAACCAAAAAACTAGCTTTGAAAATATAACAATGCTGTGTTCTTCTTATGCTAAAAACAATGGGTTTGAAGTACGTGAATTATATTTTTATAAATTTTAGTCTTAAAATAAACCCTTCTGCTACTTAATGAGAGTTTGAACTTAAATTTTGTTTACAATTTTTTTAAGTCATAGTTATTCATTTTTGATAGTACTTTGGAATTGAATTTTGGGGTGAGTGTTGGACTGGTGCAACAACTGATATAAACTATGCTCGAGACGGAGAATCTAATCGATGCTGGCCAACTCCAGATAAAAATTTGGGTCCAATGCTTGTTGGACAAGACTCAACCATTATGGTTTATAAACGCAATTAACAGAATTAATAAATGTTTTAACAAAAGTACGTATAATTTAGAGTTTTTAAAATAATTCTTTTATACATACATGTAAAGATGTATTATGCATGTGCAAAAATAAATGTTCACAGATTGGGCCGTATTCTCTACTTCGTTAAGCTAAACGGAGCGTTAGTAAAAAGTTTCTTTTTAACTACATTAAAAAAAAATCTTTTTTAAACGTAAATGTTTTATTTAAGTATTAATTTTATTTAAATAAGTTTAAATAAAGTTTTCCTCATTTCTTTACTTAGAAATATTGTGATGGAATTTCAGACAAAATCTCTGTTATGCTTAACGGAGAGTGAGTACGGCTGCTAACCTTTTAATAAACAAAAATAAACATTTTTCAAAATTTATATTATAAAATTAATTCATCAACAAATTTCAAACTTAATTTCAAAAATTCTAAAAGTTTCTAAAATTTAAAAATTGATGTCAAATTGATGTCAATGTATCGAATAATTAAAACTTGGTTTGCAATAGTTGTTCAAATGTTGCACACAGCTGTTTTGTTGCACAATAATTGTTGCAGAATTGATTGGTTCTATTTCTGAAACAATTGTTTTACAAACATACATTTTCTTGTACAACCGATGTCACGGTTTGTAAATTTGGGACCCTAATATCACTGAAATACCCTATGAAAACCCTTTTAAGGGGGGGTAGTACATGCCAATGGGAGTCTTTATTGAGTTGTTTTGAAATCGGGGATTAACATCAAAAAGAATTATTTGATCATGAAGGTTTTTTAAAAGGGTTGATTTATGAGCCAAATTAAGCTGCCTATTAATGGTACTAAACTTGCTCCCTTAATTTTTTTTATAAAATAAAGATTGTAGCCCATGAAACGTAAAATGTTTATTATTTTATTCATTTTTTTGAAATAATTCTTTATTGAGCGTTTTGATCAGTGCAAGCGTAAAATCGAACTTTCGAAACTAACGAAAAGAGTAAACAAATATATTCTGCGAAAAGGCAGTACACTTTAAGATAGTTTTTGAAGGAAAACATATTTTTTTGTGAACAAATATTTAAGAATTTAAAGATGCCTACATTTGCCAAAAACCATGAAGAATGTAGAAAATCTGTTTGTGTTATCTGTATGAAGAAAGGTGATCAAGAATTGACTAAAAACTTCTAAGCTAAAATTCTTCAACAAATTCAGAAAGAAATCAACTTCAATGATGACAGAGTACCATTGGCGACCTTCATCTCCTGCAGATCTCACATTGGAAAGCTGTGTGATGGTAAAACAAATGTTGTGCCTCAGATTTATGACTTTGAATCAATTTCGATCAAGCCTCTTACTCGTTTTTCTACAGTCTGTGAGTGCTTGATTTGTAAGATTGCTAAACTCAAGGGAAAAGAAAGGCATCCATTAAGCAAGGTTCAAGATTCAGCACCAAAAGTTCCCCAACAATCTTCGCAAAATGCAGAAAAGCATTGTACTAAGTGCTTGTCAGTTATTGGTCGTGGGTTTCCTCACTACTGCACTCCTGGAACACGCCATGAAAATTTGAGAAGAATGGCTGCCACTGATCCAATTGGTGCAGAGCAAGTTGCAGCAACAGTTTTGGCATCAAAAAGTCTCCTCATGGCACCATCAGACTCAGTCAACCTTGTGGAAAGTTATTGCCATTGAGAAAAGGTAATAGTGCTTTTGAACTTTAAATGATTAAATTAAAATATAAATATTATCTATTTATTTTTCAAAAACTTACTTAATTTAAACATAAAATTTTCTCTGCAAATATATTTGCAGAGAAAATTTTATTTTTAAATTAAGTAAGTTTTTGAAAAATATTAATATTTTTTGAAGGTCATGAACTATTTTTTAAATGCAATTTTTATAATTAGGACCTTCATCAGCACAGCAACTTTTCAAAGAGCCTCTCACAACGCAGAATATGGTTCAAATTCAGCAGAATATAGGACTTTCAAACAATGGGATGAGAAAACTTGGATCGGCACTAAATCAAATCAGTCCTATCAGATTGGTGGAGCCAAGTTTTCAGCAAAAATTCGCTCAAGCAGGCATCAAGAAAGATGACAGATTCTGCAATTTTGAAACTAGGGATTGATGGTGGAGGATCTTTTTTGAAAGTCAGCTTCACACACATCATTGTGGATATAGGTGAGACACCGCCACATAGCCCACTGCAGAAAACAATCAAATTGATGTCTCCACAAACAACTAAATCAACAAGTGTCAAGCAGCAACTACTGGTAGCAATTGCACAAAACACTCCAGAGAACTACCATAATGTGAAGGCAATTTTTGACCTCATCCAAGTACAAGAGAAATGTCAGATGGATTCTCTGGTCATATCATGTGACCTAAAGTTGGCAAATATTCTGTGTGGCATTCAATCCCATAGCAACAAATACCCATGTTGTTGGTGTGATGTTTCGTCTTTAAACCTCCAAAACTGTGGAAGTCCTCGAACTTTTGGCGAGATTAGGAGACAACATTTTGAATTCATCAACGCAGGAGGAGATACAAGAAAATCAAAGGAGTTCAAAAATGTAATTCACGTACCATTGGTTGATTTTCCTGATCACAAGCTTGTGCTTGAAGCTATCCCTCCAATGGAGCTCCATTTGTTACTTGGAGTAGTAAGCCATTTGTATAAAAATCTTTGCAAAATTTGGCCAGGGGCCGAGAAATGGCTAGCTTCACTTCATATTCCTATTCAGCCCTACCATGGTAGACATTTCAATGGGAATGACTGCATGAAGCTCTTGAGAGGTTTAGACAAGTTGCAATTGGTCACAGGATACAACAATTTTAGTCAAGCTCATGACTTCATGCAAATACTTGCACAATTTTAGGATGTGGTCATTTCTTGCTTTGGCAATAATTTGGATCCTGATTATGAATCGAAGATCTCCAAGTTCAAACAAAGCTACATCCGCCTACCCATTTCAGTTACTCCAAAAGTACATGCAGTGTTTTACCATGTACCTCAGTTCATCAAAATCAAGAAAACAGGTTTGGGTCTCTTCAGTGAGCAGGCAACAGAAGCTCTGCACTCCGATTTCAAAGTTCATTGGGAGAGAAGTGTGTGATCGAATACAACAGAAAGAAAATCTAGATCTAAAGAACAGTGTTAAAAAAATCCTGAGAATACTCTTAACAGATTTGTGATATTTTAGTGCCTTTATTTTGTTCCAGATGATTCGTCTCTAGAGAGCATTATAATTTTTAATGGAATTATAGAAATTGTTGTTTATCTTCTAAATGCGATCATTAAGAAAATAAATGAATAAAATAAAGAAGCTCCCAATTTATGTTTTTAACATTTTTTGTTTTATGATAAAAAATCAGAAATGTATTTTTGTACTACAAATAGGCTGCCAAATGTTGCTTAAAATTCTTATTTTCTTCAAAACTTCAAGGTAAAAAATCTCCATTGGATGTTAATGCAGGATTTCAAAATCACTCTGTATGGCCATCCATTGTTATGTACTATCCCCCCTTAAAAGGGTTTTCATAGGGTATTTCATTGATATTAGGGTCCCAAATTTACAAACCGTGATGTTAAAGTAAATAACGGAAAATAGTGATGAAAATAGTGATAAAAAATAAAATAATGATGACATTGTTTTTAAATTAAAGAGTTTAAATTTTGTCTAAAAGTAAACTAAAATTTTTTGTTTTAGGATGAAAACAATTGAAGCAAAATGAAGTAAAGATACAATTATAATTAAAAAGTGTAAACTTATGGATATTAATTATTATTTAAACTATTTTTTTTTTGATAACGCATAATAACTTTTATCATTCTAATAACGTATTGCGTTAAGATGTGAGTAGACGTTTAGTAAATATACTTATATTATTTAATATGTAATGAAAGTTTGCCAATCTATGATTGCTGTTGAAGCCGGTTTAAAATAGACAAGCGCACCAGGTATGCAACGTGCGTTTTAAAATAAAAATTAAATATTACAAATCTTTGTTGATAAACGGCGTGAATCTTCTCGCCTCACTTTTCTTTCGCAGAATTTGGCGGTTTCCCTTAATAACTTTCAAGTTGCTTTTTTCTAATTTTCTTTCTTCTGCCTTAGTGGCTCCTCCTTTTTTTTTGCGGTCCCAGCCAGAGTTTTTTTTTAAAGACAAAATTTTTTGGAGGTTGACGCCAATATAGAGGCGATAGCTATTCTTGGCCGCCTCTAATCATAATTTCGGAGACAAAATCATTTTGAGGCCACCTCCAGCGGCCTCTACCTTCAAGCTGGCTTCGGCCGCCAACTTAGAGATGGAAATATCCCGTCGACCAATGTGATAAAAATAATTTCACGTTTGTTTTTAAATTTCGAGCAAATAGAATATTAATTAGGAATAAATGTTAAAAATTTGACATCAACATTTTGTTTTCTATGATTTATTGAAAATGTTTTGACTAGGGTAAAGGCTCCTATGATGGCATACCAGTCATATTTCAATAAAAATTGGTTTTGATGGAAAATTGATTAGACCTACATGACTATACTGACTTTATATTTGTTTTCGCGAAAATACGTCCATTGCGCACAAATAATGTTTTTATAATCAGCAAAAAGTGATTTTGGGATGTGTTGTTGTAGTTTATTCCCTTCGTATATTTAAGTTTGTGATTTTATTAATAATTATACAAAAAGGGAATTTTCATGCAATTTATATGCAAGTTTTGTGCATTTAGTGGAATACTTACTTTAATTTTATCTTTTGAACAAGGCAGACACAGCTTGTTTTAGTGAAAATGATGACTTCTTCCTATGATGGCATACTGACGAGTTGGGTGTTGTGCAATATTTATGAGTTGGGAAAACCTTTTTTTTATAAGAAAAACTAATTTTTAAGTAAAAAGAAAGCGATGCTCCAAAAGTTTTTTTTTTTTTTCCAAAAAAAATATCCTATGCGTATGTAATTTATGGCTTTTCTGAGGGAAGACTCCAAATGAAATCATCAAGTTACCCTTGATCCAAACCAGCCCCATCCTCTATGCCATCATAGGAGCAGTGGTTGCCTATGATGGCATACTTGTGCTTTTTTTAAAATAGGAATAAAAAAACAAAACTGATGAAAAAAAAAAGCTCTGAGGGTTATTATTGTTCTACATGTAACAAGGAATGTATCCATATCAAAACTTTTATAATTGATCTTCAGGATACTAAATAATGAAGCCTTAAAGTTAAGTATGTCATCATAGGTGCCTTTCCCCTATTTATTATTGTTGATTAAAATAATAATTTAGTGGCAGTGGTTTATTATTGAATAAATGCGATTAAATCAAATGAAATTGAAAAAATATTTTGAATTATTTACTATAAATATTTTTGTCGGAGTGGTTGTTTATCGAATAGATGCAAATAAAATCAAACCAAATTAAAAATATTTTGAATTAATTACTATTCAGCAGACATTGTTTTAGTGTATTTGCAATGGACCAAAGCATATAGGCCTTTTTTAGCAAATTAGCGTTTCATTGGAGTTTTGCTGATTGAAAAAAATCATATTAGCGCTTTATTGGAGTTTTTATTATCATTTCTTAGTGGACCTTTAGTGGCAGCCGCTTTAAATGGCAAGACGATAATTTTGTTTCATGTTAATAGTGGCTAGTCATTACTAAACACTTTTGGCGGCTGCCACTAATGATCGACTAAGAAACGAAAATATTAAATTGTAGCTTCATATTCAAAACAAATGTTAAATATTGGAAAATTCATAGCTTGCAAATAACTTTTAACATATTATTAACGTCACAAAAAAGACGTCTTTTGAACGTCTTATTTGTCCAGTGGGCACCAGACCATAAAAAGATTTACAAAACGTTCAAAACGTTCAAAAGACGTTCAAAGACGTCTTTTTTATGTCCTATGCTCATTGGGGAGATAAATACTATTAAAAACAAATTAATTTTTCAAAGATAATCTAAGGAGGGTAACAATAACTTTACATAAATTTTTGAAACCTTAAAAGTTTTTAAAAAGATTTCAGTTAACAAATTTCGTTTTTTTATAATTTTAATAAAATGAACTGAAGTTGGATTCTTAAAAAAAGTTTTTAATGATATTTAAAGCTATTGTTCCAGATAAATTATTCGTAATATGATATTCAAACTTAGTGCCGGCTATCAAATAACGGCTGTCGAGTAAAATTGTCAAATCAAACGGCTGTCGAACAAAGGATTGTCGAATAAATTTACTTTATCTTTTCGCAATTATAAATTGCAAAAAGAAACTTACAACGAGTTCAATTTATATTTATACACAAAACAAAGAGCATTAAAAATCGTTAGCACGTAATTATTTAAGAATACTCATTTCGTATGAAAAGAGTATTCTTAAATGCTAAATGAACTTATGAGTAATATAATTGAAATATGGTAAATATGACCAAATTCAGTTTTATTATTTTGGTGTGAATTATCTTTCGAACGTCAAAACTTATTTTGATGAAATTTAAAGTCTATTGACAAATTGAGATCGTATTTAAAATAAAATAATTGTTATTTTTTTCCCAAAGTTTATTTTCACTAACCAGGAGGTTACGAGAGGCGTTTTTGAGGTTATTTTTGTTCAAGTTTTTAAATAACTGTCAGCTGTATTTTTTATCTCTCCGTTAACCTAATAAAATTAATTTGACCCTTTGAAAATTTTTAATTGCTAAACAACATTGTGAAGATCAGCAGGATTATACTACCAGTTTTTATTGCTTTTATTTTTTGTTGCTTTTCTTTAGCAGTCTTTTCCCTTTTTTCATTGGCAAACATCCTTAACAGCTGAAACTGCGAAATAGCCTAACACAATTGAATTTCATATTTGTAAAAATTATTAAAAAAATAAACCTCTTTACGAATTTTATTAGTTTTTATTGAGTTTTTGCCTAATATTCTACATTTAAATGTTTTTGTTGGCAACTCTAAAATAGTTTTTTGGCAACTCTAAAAAATATTTTGTTAGCAACTCTAAAAAATATTTTGTCTCTAAAAAATATTTTGTCTCTAAAAAATATTTTGTCTCTAAAAAATATTTTGTCTCTAAAAAATATTTTGTCTCTAAAAAATATTTTGTCTCTAAAAAATATTTTGTTGGCAACTCTAAAATAGTTAGAGAGTCATCATTAAAGTTTTTAGGAGTGATACTTGACAAAAACATGACATGGAGAGAACACATAAGAAAATAAAACTTCGAAAAATATTGGCATACTATACAAAGCTAAGCAAATCTTAAACTAAAACCGCTTAAAAATCTTATATTTCTCCCTCATACATTGTTATATAAACTATGCAAATATTGCACGGTGCAGCTATGTAAGTAAAGTTAAAAAATTGCTTAGTAGACAAAAACACGCTGTCAGGATTATTTCAAATGCAGGTCAATTCGCACATTCTAAAGAACTATTCAAAAATCATCATATACTCAATGTTCTTCAGTTAAACCTTTATCAAAGTCTTATATTTATGTACAAACTACATAATAAATTAACTCCTATAACTTTTAATACATTTTTCAATAAAATTAATCACGTGTACCCTACAAGATTTTCAAATTACAATTACGAGCAACCTAAAATACACTATTTGGCTACTAAATTTTCTATTGCCATCAGAGGTCCTAAATTATGGAACACTTTATTAAATAACCGGCTGAAAAATTGTTCTTCACTTTCTCTATTTAAACAAAAACTAGCCCCGGTCATGTAGATTTTATTTATGTAACACGGCATTGTATTCTTTTTTTTTAATGACAAATAAAAAAAAAATTAAAAAAAAAAAGTGTACAACTTTGAAGTCTATCGTTAAAAATGGTTATTAACTGGTTTTATTACTAGATTTAAATTAATGAATAAAAATTTTAAGTTCCATTAATAAAACCAAATAATAATCATATTTAGCGATAAAATCCACATAAAGGTAAGCAAGAGCCAGTTATTAAAACAGTTTCTGAGTCACACAATTGTGGCACCTACAAATCACAATACTTGAAGTATCTAAAGGATAAATTAGGTAGAAAAAATGCACGTAGGATAAGATGTTTCTAGTTTCTTATTAGAAAAAACTAAATATTAAAAGGCATTAGGCATTTTCTAAATAATTACAAAAGGCTAGACAACATAACCCAAATATACGGCAGCATTACCTCTTGGCACTAAATGCTGTCACAACTCGGCTAAATATCATCAGGCTGGCAAGGTTGGCAATCTTGCTTTACGCCATTGTACATTTTTTTTCAAAGAAAATTTAAGTTATCCGTTTAGCATAACAGCCAAGCTCTGTACACACTGCAAACTTCTACAATTGCTTGGCTAAACTCACGATCTTGCTCTCTGGGTTTCCAGTAAAAAAATTAACTTTATTGAATTTTATTATAAAAAATAAGCGTTTAACGGTAAAATTAAGTATATTTGTAAATAAAATATTGTTTGTATATCACTTATTAAATCCTTCAAAAGTTATGCTATTTTGTTAATCCAACTTTTGGAATTTTATATTGAATTTTTAAAAACAATTTTCTCGTTTTTTTTTTAAAAAAAACGTGCTAATTATGAGTTTCTTACTAATTTGGTTAAAAAATGTAATAAAAAAATTTTCAAATAAATAAAAACTACTACAACGATAAATAAAAAGTACAATTAACAGCTTAAGTCATAATATACTCCCAACTTGTGCTTTCAAACTATGAATTAAAATAAAATTAAATATGAATTAAACAAAATTTAAGTTCAGACTCATTAAATAGCAGTGGGGATAATTTAAAGACTAAAATCAAAAATATATATTATAACTCACGTACTTCAAACCCATCGTTTTTAGCATAAGAAGAACTATTCAAAATGAAAATCGAAAGACTATGAATTAGAAACATTAGGAAATATAACATTACTTATGTAATATTATTTATCTACCATACCTTGAATGGAATGTTCATCAATTTTAAAAAACAAACCATTAAATGCTCTAGTTCTTGAACATGCAACATAGTCGACCATAAGGGAAACGTTTTATATTGTAAAATATACACACCATCTCTATCAAATGTTTGACTTTTAATTTTATTAATTGTGATTGAATATGCTAATCTGACAGGAAACTGACAACTTTTCAGAACAAAATGTATATTAGAATCTGACGGAACGAAGTGAACTTGAGAAACCAAATACCCATTTACCAACTGAAAAATTGTAAAAATCTCTGCATTAATATAGTTGTTTTGAAGAGCTCAAACTTTTTTTCGAGTGTCATTCATAACCCAGCTTTGAGATCTAAATTTCTAACTTAATTACACAACCAATGTTTGATTTTATCACAATAAAGAGGAATACCTGAAGGAGTCATGTTTTTTAAAAACTCAACAGAAAATTCTTTTTTTTCATTAAGGTCATCAGGCTCAATTTGATTAGCACTTAAATATTAACTTTTCTTGGTAAACGTTCAAGCTCTTGTACATCAATTGATAGCAAGTCTAAATAAATAAATTGGGTGTTAATAAATTTGTGGGTGTTAATAAAATAAATTGTTTAGCATAATTATTTTGTTCAACATCTCCAAACATCATATCTACAATGGGATCGTTGTCTCTAATAATGCACTGATAAGGTTTTAAAGGATCTTCCTCTTTGACAGGAGTTTTTTGACGACCAAGTTTAATAACCAATTTTAAAATTTTTTTTTCCCTATCATGTACTTTCCTAATTTCAGCAATGCCAATACTTGCACACATCGCCAATGTAAAGAATATTTTATGTATGCTTCTAAACTTTAGGTGGTTGCCCTCTTTTCATAACAGCTAAATTTTTTTCCTCAAAAAGGCTTCATTAAAAAGAATAACTTTCCCTCTAAAAGGAAAACTTGCAAACATTTTTTAACAACCTTTCAATTGCATTTAACTTACGTTTAGGTATCATGGGTCTCATTAAGTAACACAAACTAACTTGCCTTAAATATCCATGAATAGAGTTAGGAGCAACATTACATGTGGTGTAACTCAATATTAAAACAGGAACTTTAAATAAGAATGAAAAGTATATCCATTTATAAAAAGAATTGCTGCTATGCAAGTCAAGTAAGCATCCCTACTGCTGATTTTAGCAATCAAATAATTATATGTAAACTTTTTCCCACTAGCAGGTGTATTACCCTTAAAAAAAAACAATTGAGAATATTGCTGATTTGATGCAAATGCTGTTAAGAGAGTAATTCATACCTTTGATTGATTTGCATTGTGCAGCTGTCTTAATCTATTAGCTTCGTCGATTGATTTTGAAAGACTTTTTAAAAAGGTTTCTAAATTAAAATCTATGAAATCATCATTAGCAGGCTGATTATAATTCACCTGTGTTTTACTACTTTATTTATAAAAATTTTCAACTATACGAATTTATTTAGCTAATTTAGGACTGAGTGATAAATAAAGTTCAGCTCTTAGAAGTTTTGTATTCTAAAGGTAAATTTTTAGATTTACGGAAGTTTAGATTAGTTAAAAATTAGTGACTAATTTGCTTCGGCAAACGTGATAAAATAGTCTCCTAAAGAGCATTCTGTCATTCTTGCAACAAATCATTTAATATGCATGTTTCACAAAACGTTTTAACAACTATGCCATTA
>NC_061156.1:36781981-36789481 GCF_022113875.1 Hydra vulgaris
ACTCACTGTGCCTATCTCTAAATCAGTGAATGTATGCACACTTACTGCGTCTATCCCTAAATTAGTGGATGTTTGTAAATAATAAACATAACTGTAACTTTTAATATACAAACAATAATAATAACTTTTAATAAAAAAATTGTTAAAAAAGATTTTAAAAATATTTATCAGTTGTAGGACTCGATCCCGGAACTCCATATGTGACACCACGATGCTATACGCACATATTAAATTGCAATTCTATTAAAATTTGTACAAATAAAACTTTCAAAACTACCTAATCATATTCGCAGCCGTGACTTAAAATAAACCAATCAAACTTTACTACCGTGACTTTAAGATAAAAAATTAAAGCAACGGTACCGTTGCGCTTGACGCAAGGTAAAAAAAAGTAGGTTAAATTTACAAGAGGCGTCAAAAAAAATTTGTATTTTTTAAAAATTTGTCTTGGTGCTTCTTTAACTCTATCACATTACCACTATAATTAGTAATATAGTATTAAATATAGTAGTTATATAGTAACTAATAGTAATATAATAATTACGAAAGTATTCCCTCGAGAGAATTCCGCCCGAGGAGTTCGCGCTTAAAAGCCGTTGCGCTAAACCTAATGACAGTTGTAGTTTCGACACGAAACTACAACTGCACTTCCTCCAGTTTCCACATTATTCCATACTGCAGTAAAATAGGACTCACGAAACATGGTTTACAAATTTTTATATTTAAACTAGTTGTAATAATTTAATATACAAATATTGAATTAAATGTTAAATAAAAACCAACGTTGAATTCTCTTTATAATAAATAAGAAGACAAAACATAACAAAAATAGGAAACAGTTTAGTTCAAAACTAAATTGTAAAAACAATGTTTTTTATTTAGTGAATAAATATATAAAAATCAATTAAGTTAAATTAGCTTTATAATTCATATTAATTTATCTCTAAAATAGGAGGAGCATATTTTTCATTGTTTTTAAATTTTTCGCTTTTGATTTCAGTTCATATTTTGTAATCAGGTCCTGAATTTGCCGGTTATGAAACTTTTGTCTTATTATCCACATGATGTGACATTTGCATCAAGACAAATGCTATTTCCTAATAAAATAAATTTTATATTTGTCTAATGGGCTTATAAGTTTTTATGATTTATAATACAAAATAATTTTACCTTTAATGATGACGATCTAAGAACCAATGGATTTGTGACGTCGATACGTCTAATTTAAAACTAGAAGCTCTCGTTTAGACTTTTTCAACGAAAAATATTTAAATGAAAACAACAAAGAAAACTTTGTACCATAACATATTTCAAGTTCAAATAAACAACCTTCCACGAAAGAATTTTTTACAACAATATCTTTTATAATCGCTGCCAAGTAATCCACTAGTATTTAATGTTTCGAGATCTTTACATTTAAAGAGGATTCAGAAAACTAAAAATTAATGATTTTTATCATTATAACAAACCACAGCAAATAAATATAAAAATATATTATTAGGTTATGTCAATAAACCTGTATTTTTTGAAAAAGATATAAAATTATAGTTCTCATTCTTTTTAGCTTTTTTTAATATAATTATTATTAAATTGTATACAGTGATTTTTTTTTTAGTTTTCACTTTATCGAATTTATTTTACAGCATTATTTTACAGTGATTTATAAAATAAACATATAACATAATTAAGCATGACAAATGGATGTCAGATTTTGCTAAAAATTGTTTTTTTTTCAAACAGTAAGAAAACTATTGTTTTCTATTGTATAACTATTGTTAATGTAATACAATAGAAAACGATGAAAAAAAAGACACTGGAGTTTACAGACAATAACAGAGCTCCTAGTCTCGTATTTTATTCAAATATTTTCATATTAATTCTAATTTCAAAATAAAATTACCTGGTCATCTGAAATTTAAAGAGTAGCTTCAATATTTTATAACTTTTTTTCTTATAACATTTTTTAACTTTGTTTAAATGAAATATTTCATGGATTTAAGAAATTACCCAATGATAAAATAAAATAGAATCACGAGACAAAACATAAAGTTGTTTGTATAAAAGTTTTGATATATTGTTAGTAACAACAGAATTTTTGATAATATTTAAGATAAAATAATAATGAATCTTTTTTTAAATTTCGGTTTAACAACATTCTTGCAACATCAATGGGACATTTTATTGATAAGAATTAACTTTTAAAGAATATTGACTTAAATTACATGTTTAAGTTGCAATCGTAACAAGAAAAACTTTTCAGAGACCTACCGGAGCCTCATAACAACATATAGTGTACACACCATAATACGCTAAAAATGCTAAGCATTCATAATGCAAGTTATTTTATGTTATTGTATACATGTCTAGAATGTCTTTATTGCTATTGCCTATAGACGTTTTAAATATAAATACTGCAATCATTATTTATTTTATAAACAACACTAGTTTTTTATTAAGCTTATAAAAAAATCTTACGAAAAAAAGTTATATTTTTCTCATTAAAAAAAAAAAACCCTGCTCAAATGTATCACAGTTTCCACTGAATTTAAATTATTTGAGATTCCATAAAAACATTTGTTTGGTTTTAGTTATTTTTAAATAAAACAAAACTGAATTTAATTTACATTTGCCAGGGGGCAAGATAAATATGGTACGGAGTTTAAAAAATGTATGGTAAAATTGACGTTTTTTTTTATGAGTTACCAATATATTATATTGATAACTCATAAAAAAAACCCTCCAACTCCACTATTGAAAAAACATAGCTAAATCTTCAATAAAGCTAAATCTTCAATAAAGTACAGTTTTTTCAACATATAACTTCCAGGGGTTAAGTTTTAATGCGCGCTTAAATTTATGCTTTTAAGCTTCGCCCTTGGTTAAGATTAAACTTTAAGATTAAAAGTTGAACTTTTAAACTTGCACTAAATTTTTATTATAGTTATTTTTAAATAAAACAAAACTGAATTTAATTTACATTTGCCAGGGGGCAAGATAAATATGGTACGGAGTTTAAAAAATGTATGGTAAAATTGACGTTTTTTTTTATGAGTTACCAATATATTGATAACTCATATATTGATAACGCGCTTAAATTTATGCTTTTAAGCTTCGCCCTTGGTTAAGATTAAACTTTAAGATTAAAAGTTGAATTTTTAAACTTGCACTAAATTTTTATACTTGTCTGGTGGGGGTAAGCACGTATTTCATTGGTGGGAGAAAGAAAGTCATTTTAATATGAATTTAATTTTTTAAAATACGTAAGACTGTTTTAAAGACAGGGTTTTATTAAGAAAAATTTTTATTTTTACAACAATTTCAAAAGCCAAATTTTTAGGAACTTAACTTTTTTACTTTGTTAATAAACTGATGCTACTTAAAATACTAATTTTTATTTTGAGTAGAGACTAAATGGAAATTTTCTAAGCGGAAAATTAAACTATCAACAACAACGTTATGTAAAAGTTGTAATTTATGCACACACAAATGCACACATTCAGGCCCACATACGCATATACGCTATAGTATATTAAATAAAATTTCAGATATAATTAGATTAACAACATATTTGTGTATGCTTACGAGCATTTCTAATGCCAAGCACATGATGTGTATTTGACGTATTATCGACGTTTAAAAAACGTCGAAAAAATGTTTTTGCTGGGCGATTAGAATCCTAGTGGACAGAATCGTTTTAATATTAAATTTAATAACAACACGTTTAAATACGTTTTTTAGTCATCTAAAATTTCTCTTGTGCCCACTGGGATAAAAACCACAATTCTAAATTGTCGACGTCTACTATTGTGAACTAAAATGTCAAAGTGTACTTTTAAAACTAAGTCAAGTTTAGAAAAAAATTGATGACAGCTTTTTCGTTTTTAAATTCACCTAACAACTTTTCAAATTGAATTAAAATGTATTTTAATTAAGTCTAAAATTTGTTTTGATTTATTTTAAAAAACTAAAGTAAAAGCGGCTCTCATTGAACAGCTTTTAAATAAATCGAAAAATAAAAAAACAAAAATAAATAAACTATTTTTTATATTTTAATATAAAAAAACTATACACTTTTCAGGGCGTACCGTGAAATTTTTTAGGGATGGGGGTTGTTTTTGAAAAAAAAAGGCAGTATTAAAACATCAAAAAATATCTTACTAAATTTACTTAATAAATTATCGTAAAACATAGCTATATTTGTGTAAACAATGTTTACATAAACAAATTTACTGTTCTCCGAATATTTTTTCTATTTTTATACTGCGTAAGCGTATGAGCAAGCTTTATGTCAGAAAGTGGGTGTCGATACAGAGGTTAATAATACCCTGATAAATGGTTTAAATTTTTATTCAAAAACTAAACTTTTTTCATACAATTTTCTAGGATGTAAAGTAAAAACTAATACTGAGACTTGTTTATAATCAGCAATTTCATTATAGTGGATAATCATGATGGCTAATGAACCATGTCTGTCTGCAGTCATATTGGTTCTCAACCATGTTCTTAATCTTTGCATTGCTAAAAAGCTGCGTTCACATTCTGCGCACGTTACGGGTAGTGTACATCCAATCTTTAGGAGCTCAAAGAAATAAAGATATTGATTTTCATCGCAGGTTTTAATGGTTTTAGCTAAAGTATTAGTTTAATAACAGACCATTATTTTCTTTTCCAAAACATGAATTCTTGATCTACAGCTTCTGAGTTTGGAAGATCACTATACATTTAAACTAACTCCTGGAAAGTATTTATCTCCTCACTGCAAATTATCGAGGGAACCAAGCATTAAACCTTAGCAACAATTCAATTTGTCTTTTGGAATCGTATTTTGATTTCTAAAATGAAGGTGTCAAGAAAAGGTATAATCAAGGCGTGTTTATAATATTCATGGCACTCTCCGCGATACGTTATTTCTGTAAGCCAGTCTCATAGTGTTATTGGAAATCGTTGTTTTTACAAATAATTTACTTGTCATGCGAGTAGCTTGTTTGTAAATTGAGTAAGTTTCTTTTTCAACATTTTTCCGTAGATGTTTTAAATTGTCAATTGTTTCTTAAATAATATTGTATGCATACACAATATCAGTTGTGTGCCCTTGTAGCCTCTCTGCTATGTACGACAATGGGTGAAGTAAGCGGTAAAAAGTTATAATATCAATTATGAATTCAAACTTAGTGAGTACATTAAAGAGAAAGTTTGCCTCTCTTTTCCCTTGTGCGTCCCAATCCATACTAAACTTTATATTGAACTGTTCTATATTAGAGTGTATTCCTAAAATAATCTCTAATTCCTCTGCCATAAACGGAATACCTAAATAAAATTGTTCATATGAGCCATTTCTTTCTGACCATCTTGATTTACAACGGATCTCTGCAACATGCTCTAGCAAACACTTTCTTTTCGGAGAGGTATTGAAATAAATAAATATATTTCTGTATACCTCCAAAATGTTATCAATGGTTGGTATTTTTGATGTTGCAGTAATTGATAAACTCAAATTATGTGAGCTACAATGCGTTACAATTGCTTTTGGTGGTTCTTTTAAAATAAAGCTGGCAACACCTTTTTTTACAGAATGCATGTTGGGTGCGTCATTGTAACACTGGCCTCTATAAGAAATAAGATCAATTCCACTTACGGTATAAAATTTCATCAAGCTTTCCCGAATATGTTTGCCTCATATCCTGTTAATATTCAAAAACACTTTCAAGAATTTAATAGTCAAGAAACACTTTCATAGTCAAGAAACACTTCTCTAATTTCTTTTTCTCCGTTTACGTATCTCATATACTGATAGATTTTGTTGGTTTGCAGTTGCTACCTCCTCTGCTGAAATTCAATGGTAATTTGTGGCTTTGATTTTATTAATTAACCGCTATTGTAAACATTTCTTTCCAATTCTATCAATTAATTCATTGTCGGTTTTTTAAAATGCTATTGCTTTGTAATGAATTGGTTTGTCTTCGATCTTCAAAACGACAACAAATGCCATTAGTTTGTTTGATAGCTTCTTTATGGTATCTATTGCCTATTTTAAGTTTTTGTTTCTCTAAAAAATTGTGCCATTTCTTATATCGACGGTTAACAGAAGCTTCCTAAAATTTTTTAAAAATATCCTGTTTTTGGATTTATCACAATTACATATTAGGACTGAGTGATTGAAGCGTGTGTGGATAAGTTATATTGATTAGTTCGGTAGGTTGGGGAAGTTGAGTAAGAGCTGGTGAAGCTTGTGAACATATAGAACAAAAATGTGAACAGTTGTGAACAAATTGATAAGAGTTTGGTGATAAGAGTTTTGGCGATAAGAGTTTGGTGATAAGAGCATAAGAGTTTTGATTGAAGCTGAACAAAAGCATAGATAAGTTGCTACTTAGTTAGATGGCGTAAGGTTCCAAGCGTCCTCTTAAAGTAACTGGATGAAAAGGTAAACTACACTGTAATTAACTGTATAAAGAATGTGACCATCGAGAACAAATACATGGATACCAGGAAGTTTGAACAAATGTTTTAGTCAGTGGTTGCTTGAATTGTTTGTTATCAATAAAACTTGATAGTAAAGTCTTATATTTTTCATTTTTCAGTACAATTACATGCTCTTAGTGTATCTTACCTGCAGTTCTCTTGCTTAATCAATGTCTCCAACGTTTGATAAAAGCATAGTACTTATCTTAGCCTGGTTTATCGTTCCTAAATAAATTTTTTGGTTTCATATGTTGTTAATAACTAGCAAGAAAATCAAATATTTATTTGCAGGTTCTACCAAAATCCCAATCAGCAAGTATAATAAGCCTATGAAATAATATTTATACTGTAAAAGTATTCAAAATGGTGACTGAAATAAAGTGGCTAACTTTTTTTTAAGTTATTAATTTATGTAGGTATTCCATATTTATATAAGGAATAAATACAAAGTTATCTATTCCTTATATAAATATGGGTAAGTAAGAGATGCGTAATATTTAAATAACTATATAAAATAAATAAATAGTATGCTTCATTACAGGGGTGGATGCAGCATATTTTGGTGCTTGAGATAAATTTATAATGTAAATTTTAAATTTCATAGAATATTCTTTAGGCATTTAAAAATTATGACCTTAAAAAGTTTGAAGCCCTTAGTTTAAGAGGTTACAACTTTTATTAGGTCGCAACTTGTAAACCCTAAGAGATTACTGTATGAAATTTAAAATTTATTGATGAACATAAATATAGCTACAAATAGTAAAAAAATGTTTTATCAACTTGTAGCTCTCACGTTTAGGGCAGGTGTAGTTAAAGTTTTAAGGCCTTTTTTGCTCCCAATATTTTGCATGGTATTCCAATTGGACACAAAAACAAAAATTTGAATATTTGAAGTTTGCTCCATGTCTGAAAATTATCTCAGACATCAAAAATACTGCACACCAAGATAATTCTTAAAAACTAAAAATTATTTGTTTTAATTTTACATGCCGTTCCATTATAATTTTTTACTCAACTAACCCAAGGTTTGTAAAACTT
>NC_061156.1:36794481-36846981 GCF_022113875.1 Hydra vulgaris
AGTTTAAGACAAGGGAATGTTAGTATACAAGAAGTTGATAATATCCACAGTCAAATGGATGGAGCACTCGCTCCTGTTGAAATATTTAGTCCCCTTGGTTTAATCAGAGCAATTCCTGCTTTTCAAAAAATAATTTTTTTTTCTGTCTACCAAATAAAGATTGGATTTCAAACATTTTTCCGCTATTGCAGGCAATTTTAATTTTAGGCTTGTTACCTATATCCAGATATAACAATGCAACTAGCATTCCAATCGTGTATACTACAGAAAGTCATGTTCTAATGTTTGTTCAAAAGCATGACTTATAATCTAGGATCTTAGTAATAGCAGTGGTACTAATGTTTTCTGCCTAGAATCAGGGTGCTTAAATTTCAAATGATAAAGGCAATGTGCTTCAAAGTATGTTTAAGTATATGCCTGCTATAAATATTGCATTTTACTAGAGTATTTTAAAACAATTTAGTTTAATAAATGAAATTGTTACAACAAACAATAAATTATTTATTGTCAAAAATATATACATTTTATATGTTATGTTGTTAATTGGGCTTTTTACTGAAATTTTATGTTTTTATTAGATTAACCAGAGGTACTAGTTAACTAACTATTTTTTAAGATATATTTTTATTGTGCAATGTATTTTTGATGTTTGGTTTTAGTTTTTTTAGTATGCTTTTTTAGTATGCTTTTAGAATTTATAACTAAAGTTTTATTTCGTTGTGAACATATTGGTACATACTTTAGATAATACATTATTTATTTTCTTTGTTGAATTGAATTTTAGACAAAATAGCGTGGTTATGTAACTTGTTCACTAGTGTAAAATATGATTTTTTTTTCTAATAAAACAGATATGTACCTTACAGCACTTTAGTTACCAAAATATGCAATCATCTTGCCACTATATATATAAAAAAAACTAGCTTTATTATCTTTTTTAACAGAAAATGGATAGTAATTCAGACACCTGCGGCAATATTAATTTTATTTTTTGATAGATAATTTTGTTTCAAAATAAAGTTTCAAAACTTCGTTTATATTAAAAATGTTTTATTTTTGCAACAATAAAACCTTTGTATTTTAAACATAGCTTAATTTTTCTAGAGGAATAAAAAATTAATTTCAATAGATAGTACCCAGGCCTTATGCTACTAGTAAGTTTTGCAAAAAAAGGACCTCAAAATATTTTTGCACCGAACCTAATGTTCTAAGCCGGAAATGACAATACCTATATATTATATACATATATAGCTTCTGTTTTATTTTTTTCATTTTTATCCCGTTATTGCTAAGAACGGGTTGCATTAATTCTATTCTGTAAATCTAGAGCGACCGAAGATCAAACATTCCACATTAACTTTTTGATATTATAAAATTAGATTTTAATAAATTTTTAAAAAATAGTATAAATTTTTCAAAAATAATAATTAAAAAATTGGACTGTAATATATCTTTTATATAGACTTAAAAATGAATTAAAATTTCCACAACCATTTAATTGGCGAAATAAAATAAACTAAGCAATTCTAAGGTCAAAACCTTTGGTCAATTTTAGGTCTTTTTTAGATAAATTCTTAGGTTAAAACTTTAATCAACTAATGCTAAATTTCAAAAGACCAGGGATGCGAATTAGGAGTCCGGAGTCCCTGTATTTACCCGGAGTCCCACCCATTTTAAATATTGTTAGGAGTTCGGGACTCTGGGATATTTTTAATTTTATCACAGCATATGAACGTTTCCTAACAAACCCTTATTAACTTCTATAAGTTTATTAAATAAAACTTGTTTAGCCAACATTTACGTCATAAAAGTTACGTAAACGTCGGCTAAACAAGTTTATAATAAAAAAAATAAAAGAACAAACGCTACTTATGGTACGGACGTTTAGATTTTAGAAAAAAGCGGAAAGTCGGACCATCAGCAACAGAAAAAAATGTAGTTAGAAAACCACTTGTTTGTATATTCTAGGTCATAATATACGTTTCTAATTACTTATTGAATTAAGTAAGTTTTTACTAAAATCACTAATTTTATATTCAATAAATATAAAATTAGTTGAAAATTGTTAGCACCAGACGTGGTGTAATGGTTTGAGTTCTGGCTTCAGAACTGGAGGTTCGTTTTTCAAAACCGGCTATGGCCATATATGTATCATTGATAAGGAAAGAGGCGTAAACTTCCTGATTAAATGCTCTTTTGCGGTGCCATGGGATAAGACCGTAAAGACTTCTTGTAGCATCTAAAAGAAAAAAAAAAGAAAAAAAGTAAAAAAATATGTTGACCACCTTGTTGCTCTCTCGTTTGGGACATAGGGCGCAATTCTTTACTATAAAATCACTTTATGGCCGTTCAAAATGTGTTTTAAAGTGAAAAATGTTTTCGTTGCCTAATAAAAGCAAACTAAATTACTTAAATTTTAACCTTGAAATAATTTTTTTTTAATTTTGACAATTTAAAAATCGGAAAATGTGCAACCAAATTTTTTTTAAAATTTTTTTAACTTTAAAATTTGCTCCAACTAGTTTTCACTTCCCAACGTGCATTTTTTTTAAAAACTTTCATTCTAAATTTTTTTTAAAGGCCTTTTAAACGTCTTCTTAACATTTAAACGTAAGGAACGTTTAGAAGACGTTTAAAATACATTTAAAAGACGTTTAGACCGTAATATTTAAAATAAAATGCCCGTAGGGTTAGGCTTAGTAAAATTTTTTACAAAGATTGTGACAAGTAACCCTATGTATGATATGCGACCTTTAGAAAATTTTTTTTTTTTTGATATAGGTAAATTTTAATTTAAGTGTCACAGTTTACACTAAATCTCACAAAAATGACAAGAATATCAATTTGTTCAATCGGTTGTCAAAACAATTTTCCCTTGATGCAATTGGCGTAAAAAAACATGTTATTTTAGGTGGAATAAATCCATTGAAATCAAGTGAAATATTATTTACAACAAGGTAAAAAAAGTTTTATTTTCGTATTAGCCATTTATTATATATGTTTTATTCTAACGTGTATTATTAATACTTTTTTATTTCCTTATTTATTGTTTTTAATTTTATGTTGTTGTTTTCTTATTGTTGTTGATGTGTTTTTTTTTTTGTTTTTTTTTGCTAAAAGAATTTAACGTAACTTTTTGTTTTGCTTATAATGTTTGATGTAACTCTTGTTTTGTTTTGATTTTTTCAGTGTTTTATTTGCTATATATTTGCTATATATTTGCTATATATTTGCTATATATTTGCTGTATATTTTGGTTATTATTTTATAAAAAAAATATATTTACTAAATCTTTATAATAATTTTCAGCAGTAGGGTAAAAGCGTCTATGATGGCATACTTAACTTTAAAGCTTAATTATTCAGTATCCTGAACACCAAGAATAAAAGTTTTGATATGGATATATTCTTTGTTACATGTAGAACAATAATAAATTTAGGATTTTTCATCAGTTTTGTTTTTTTATTAGTTATTTTATTTAAAAAAAAAAGCATAAGTATGCCATCATAGGCAACTACTGCTCTTATGATGGCATAGGGGAGGATGGGGTTGGTTAGTATCAAAGATAAATTGAATTTCATTTGACCTAAGAGCCTTCCCTCAGAAGTGCCAGAAACTACGCGTAATCATCCTAATTAACTCATTCTTGCAATGTCAAATTTCGCGCATGCGCATAAGAGATATTGCGTTTTATGTGTTTTATGAACCATTAATTTTTAAGTGAAGTAAAAATTCCTTTTTACTTCAATAATAAGTATATTACTTTTATGAAAAAAAAAGGTTTTCTACACTCCTCAAAATTGCAACACAACTAATTCGTCAGTATGCCATCATAGGAAGAAGTCATCATTTTCACTAAAACAAGCTGTGTCTGCTTTGTTCAAAAGAGAAAATTAAAGTAAGTATTCCACTAAATGCACAAAACTTGGAAATAAAATGCATGAAAATTTTATTTCTGCACAGTTAATATTAAAATCACAATATTAAATATTTAAAGGGATTAAAAACACAACAGTATATTCCAAAATCGATTTTTCTTGATTATGAAAGCAATATTTGTGCATAATGGACGTATTTTTACTAAAACTAATATAAAGTCAGTATAGACATGTTGGTTTAATCACTTTTTTGCCATAACCAATATTTATAAAAATATAAACGGTCTGCCATCATAGGCGCTATGCCATCATAGGCGCCCTTCCCCTAGTCGTTTTTATGTCATCGTTAGTTGCTACGTTTTGTCAGTTTATCACAGTTTGTAACTGTAACTTTGTATGTTTAAACGATTGTTGTATAGAAAGTAACACCAATTAATTTTTATTTTTATAATTAGGGCAGATTAGCGTAATATGAGCATCTTGGTAATATGAGCATACTTAAAATTTCTTAGATGTAAGCTGTAAAGTTAAAGTCGCTTTGTATTTTTTGAATCAATTTTATGTGGTGATAACAGGTATCAGTACAATTAGCGTAGAAAGTACGCTAGTAAAATAGTAAAAAATTTTAATATTTTAACAATACTAAATATTTTTCTGTAATTTAAATTTCAAAAAATTTGAATTTTTATCTTTCAAAGGTTTGAGTAAATAAAATTGAAAAAATAAAGAACTAATTTTTTTTCTTTTCCCGAAAACATAGTATCATTGTTTCAACAAAAAGTGGCTTAGAATTTGATTTTTTAATGAAAAGTTTTGTTTATAATGAATCACTATATTCCAAAAATTAGTTCTTAGTGTCAGCAGCCGTATTCTCCGTTAAGCTTAACGGAGCGTTTGTCAAAAATTTAATTACAAGATTTTTAAGTAAAGAAATGACAAAAACTTTATTTGAATTTGTTTAAATAAAACTAAGACTAAATTAAAACAGTTTTATTAAAAAATTATTTTTTTTAAGAGTTTTTTTTATTAATGTAGTTAAAAAGAACATTTTGACAAAAGCTTCGTTACGCTTAACGGAGAGATGAAAATACGGCCACAGTTTAGTATATTTTTACTTAATTAACGTTATTTTTTTGAGCTTATTTAAAGTACTCATATTACCAAGTGGTCTGGATAATATGAGCACTTTTGCTACTTTTTTAAAACCTCTTTATCTTTATCTTTAAGAAAAAAATTTCGGGTGCCCAAATATCTAAGTGGATCATGAATAGGGAACCCTAAAAATTGTTTATTCGCAAAAATTTTGGATCCAGCAAAATTATTTCAAAAATATTCCAGGTTTCGCTTAAGGTGCTCATATTACCCTAATCTACCCTACTATACTATTATTACTATTGTTAAAATAACATGTTATTATTATTATTATTATTATTATTATTATTATTATTATTATTATTATTATTTAATATTGTTATTTATTATTATTAAAAATATTATTTTTATTGAAGTAAAGCTTATTTGCGGCGGTCCTCCATTATTTAGAGTAATGCTGGATCCTTGACTTTAGATTTATAGTCTTTATAAGTTATACACCTCTCTTGGTGCAGTCAATTACAACTTGACAGTTGATTACAGAATGCTGTAGTCTTTTATCTTCATCCAGTTCTTGACAGGCAACTACATCCAGTCTACCTGGTTTGCATTCATCTTGATTAGATTAAATACTAGCCAGGAACATTGACAAATTAAAAAGACAAAAAAAAATGATATTGGCGCCATCGAAATTCAAGAAAGACGGTTTTAGAGACTTCCCTTCTTTTCATTTTTGGTTTCGTACATCTTCAATCCCATAGTAGATTGTTCAATAGACAAAATGTCCTCATCAAACACCGCATAGACAACTAACTCTTCAGTTAATTATCAAAGGTGTCTGTTGCAAGATTAAATGACTGGATCAGAAACGGTTTTGTCTGTATCACTGTACCAATGCATATCGACGATGTACTGACTATCAACTTACGGTGCGTTAAATGAGAAGCAACTTTGTAAAAAAACTTTGGCGTGAAACAGCGTGATAACTTTTTTTTTAATTAATGACGTTGAACCGGGTTGAGCGATGCAGCAACTTGGTTGAAATAATGCACAAAATTAACTGTGGATAATTCCGTTGTTTCAGTAAATGCTCCCTGACTTCCTTCCATGTTGGAAATCGAGAAACACACAATAAGTAATTCCTGTCTGTTGTTACAGAATTACTGATAAAACTTCAATTTATCAAAGACAATTGTTCTTTAAATCAGAGAAAGTTTTTATCGTTAATGAGTCATTTTATAATTACTTGTTTTCGTAGAGGTAATAACTAAGTAGTTCTATTAATAGAGAAAAAAATTGTGTCAGATGAATCACTTCAAATAAATCTTTTTTTGAGCAATTTATTTGAGGTATCGGTTGTAATAGTATTGTCTAATAGTGAAGCTGGTTTTGTTCTTATCCTTATAGGTTTATTTATTAAAAGGATTGCCCCATTTTCAAACAAATTGTTACAAAAAATTTTTATGTTGTTATTTATGTAAAAGTCATAAAAATTTAAGTTTAAATCACCAATTAAGTAATTAAATTTTTTTCTTGAAAACCTTTTTTTATGATATCATTAATTAAAAAATTATTAAAGTTTTTAATTGCGCCTGACGGTGGGCGATAGCGGAAGCTTAAAATTATATTTTTGTTTTTTCTGTAATAATTTCAATAGTTAAAATCTCTTTATCGTCTTCAGAAATACTCATGTCAGGCCTGATAAAAAGCTGAAATCAAAGCTTCATCTATATTTTTTTAACAGTTTTTTTAATTAGTGTTGGAAGATACTGGAAGAGAAAAGATGAAGATTGTAGAGCAAGATAACGATTGACAGACGACTTAAAAGATTGCAAATTATATGATTGATTGAATGACGAGTAACACGAGAATGAATTTTAATTGATGGTACAAGAGACGCTAGCTCTTTAGAGCAGTGCCTATTATAGTATTTGTAGAAAAGAGAAAGAGAAGCAACATTACGGCGATGTGACAAAGGTTGAAGGTTGGATGCAAGAGCAGGTCCAACTGTTATCTCAGCTTTCATTAGTAAAAACACAAAATTACTGAATTGTGTAATGTTTTAGATATTACTTTTTATCTCTGCGTAACTTCGGTTTCAGACTTATTGCCTTGCTTGATTCCAGGTATTTTTTTGTCTCCTTTAAACGTCTATTAAATTCTTTATCTGATTTAAGTTCTGAAAATCTCTGAGACGCATTTCGAATACAAAATACCGCAACATCACCTGTCAGATTAGTTTCTTGTAACTGCTTCAATAGATTCTCTAAAACAGCAAGTAACTCAAAAAAGCTTTGCAATTCAAAATGTTTTTTTACTAATGAAAGCTGAGATAATAAACCTTTGATTTGTGCTCTTGTTTCTGCAGCAATAGTATCTTAAAAAAATGTCACCAAGGCATCTGAAAAAATACAGCTGACTCATTCATATACTTCAATAAAATCTTCATTCACTTCATAGTTGTCACTACAAGTTCTTATATTAAACGACATTTGTTCCTTCTTAGTAAATAGAAATGTTATCTTTGATCAGTTTAACAATCTGTCTTTTACTTCTAAGGCAAAAATTTGTTTTTGCTCTTGCAACGTGTCACGAGATAAAAAATAATGGCTTTCAATCATAAACATTTCATATACCTTGTCACTTTTACTCTTATCCTAATTAAACTCGTAAATATTGGATTCTTCATTATTATCACCTCTTATAGCTACATCCTGTCAAAGCAATGTTTTGAATGTTCCGAAATAAGCTAGGAAACCTTTTCTTCAAACTGCTTGCCGAGTGTAAGCAATTGGTTGTACATTTGTATTGTACAAGTACATTTATGTACATATGGTCAATTTGAGCATTAACTGTTGTAATCTTTATATTTTCATGATCAATCTTTAGAGCACATGCTGCCTTATGAACACTAGAGTCCTTGTGATTTTTTAGTGCTGCTTCAGATTTGCACCATGTTCTAAATCCTTTACCGACTCCATGCTTGAACACTCCACCAGAACATGAATCATTTTTCGTACAGGTTTCACAAAAGATAGCTTTCAGTGATAAATCATTAAAAAACCAACTAAACTCATTAAATTAAACCTTTAAAAAACATTTGGAATATATATAAAGAATTAAAGCATAATAATAAGAAGTTGTGACGTATGTCAATAGCAAAAAGAATTAAACTTAATATTACATTTTATTTAATTTCGAATTGATATTTGGAAACATTCAGTTCTAAACGTGATTGCGATTTACAAAAAATTCTTTAATGTCTGTTTATTTATATGAGTTGTTTCTCTTTAAAAAATTTATAAAAAAAATTAATCTATGACCACCTATGACCAGTTCCAGTTGGAATATATTGATAATAAAGTATTGATAATGAAATGTTGGATTATGAAGTGCTTTTAAGGCACAAAAAATTACCATACCTATTTGCTAGAAAGAGCACATGCATGCTACCCTTGCCACCCCAGCCAAAAAAGCAGGGGATGGGGAAAAGAAGGCAAAATATACATCCCTCCCTCAACCAGAATTAAATTATTTATTTTTTTAATTTAGAAAGTCGTTCGTCAGTTTAAGAATTTTTTTTTTTTTTTTTACCTTTGATATCAACATCTGCTCCCCCCCCCCCCTTCCTTATTAATAAAATCTTTAATAAGAGTTATTGTGAAGAAACCAAGTTTAGTAGCTCAATGACATTTTAAATTATACTTTTTTCAATTCGATTTAAATGCAGACAGTAGGGAGAGTTCATTAAATGGTCTGGAAGTGAGTTCTTTACTTTAATGATTCTTTCGCTGTAAGAAAATCTTTTGTTATAACTACTTTTTTGTTGGTGTTACATAAGAGTAATTTAGTAATTACCTGTCTCACTATTTTGTATTTTGTTCATTTTTTCAAAAACAATAAAATAAATAAAATAAATAAACAATCTTCGTTTAAATTTTGTTTTAAATTTTCTTCTTTTAAATTTTTTCGTATAATGATTTTTAAAATTTTCTTTTAAAATTTTAAAAGAAAGATTAAAATTCGAAACATAAACGAGACACGTTTTTATTGTATTTGTAACTTCTTTTAAAACTTTAAATTTAAAAAATTTTAGGAGAACAATTTTATAATACAGGTGCTAATTTTTGATAAAATAATTAAACTAAATCATACTTTTTGTGAAATTAAATACTTTTGCGTTTTAAATTTTTTTTACTCAATAAAGTGTACGATTTAAAATGTGGTGAAGAACAATACTTTGAAAAAAAAAATACTAAAGTAAAAGTAAAAAATACTCAAGTAAACATTTTAAAAAAATACTTAAAAACTAAAAGTTCACAAAAAACTACTGAATTACAGTAACGCGAGGAAACGTAACTCGTTACTTTCCACCTCTGAAAAAAGGGTTTACGCTTGTTTTATATTAAACATTATTTTATATTGAAACCATTTTTCATTAGTTTTTCTTTTTTAACCTCAAAAGTTTGGATTGCGATGAGAATTTTAAACCTCCTAATTGTGTTGAAAAGGTATGCATTGAACATGATGACGATATAAACGGACACTACACATGTGAAAAAAATGGAATTATAACATGCAGAGACGGATGGACTGACCCATCGAAGAAATGCTTAAGTAATTTTTATTTGTTTTTTTGAATTTTTTATTAATTTATTGAGTTAAAAAATCAACACGTTCATATGCATTATTAGTCCAATAATTTTTCTAAACTTTTTTTTAACACCTGTCTGTCTATCTGTCAACATGACTAACTCTGACTATTAACGTATTATTGCCGGATTAAATACTTATACGCGGCTATAAATAAAAGTAATTATACAAATTCTTTTAATTTAATTTATTTTAATTATAAGAGCAAATAAAACATAAAAAAGTGTTCTAAAAAGTAATTTTAGGCATAAGTCATACCAAATTCATTTATATAAATTAAAAACGGGATCGAACCAAGACTCACTTTTTGAGGTACTCCAAAAAAAGCATTTCATTCTCCATAAAGTTGTTATATGGTCATGTCATTGTACAAGTTGTCCTCCTATGCGTTTTCTGTCACCAGTTTAATTAAACTTTAAAATTGCGTAATAACGCGCGCTGCAAAATATCATCCTTAAAACAGAGCCACCCATTGCGTACTACATTATGGCACTACCTGTATTGAAGCTCATCTCACCAACAACTTTTTAAATTTCGTTTTCTTTACTTTAGGAGACTTTCTATTTAGAAAAATTTTGTTTTTTGATAAAAGCTTATCTTTTTAACTATAAATACATCACTTAAAAGTCAAAAAGATTTTTGAAAAGATTAAGGATTTCTCTTTCAATATGATGAATAATAAATCCTATATCAATTTTTAATAAGTTTAGTTTTTTTATGAAAAGAAACCATCTGTAGTTTAAACCATGCAAAAAAAATTTAAATTGATTTATTATTTATGAAGGTATTATTTAAAAACAGTTTTAGTGTCAAATTTTGTCAAAAAACTAATTTGCACCAGTTTAGTGAAAAGTAACCTGAGACTATTATTTTTTTACTATTAATGGTTTAAAACGTTGCTAAAAAATGCAAATTATTTTTAAGGATGATAAGGCATTAAAAAAGAAAGTTAGGAGCTCGTTGTTACTAAAGTTATTCAAATGAAACACTGCAAATATGTTTGGGTTTAATAAAAAAAAAAGGAACATACAATCAACTTGTAGCTTTAAATCAGTTTAACATTTCAAGAAAAACAATAACTAATAAGCTAAAGCAAAAGTATTTGATGAGACCAGGTAAGCAAGCAAGACTTGAAGAAGAGTCGTTTCATATATTGAATCCATGAGTGATTTTGGTTTTCCATTGACTCCTAGAGATTTGAGATTGATAGTGAATTCCTACTTAAACAAAATAAATAGAAAAGTTAAACAATTTTCAATTCTTTTTTTGAAATAAATTTTTTTTATTTAAAAGAAAGTATTTTAGGGGAGAGTGTGTATGAAAGAGCCAGTTTTAAAAAGCTATGAAAAAAAGTCAAATTCGATTATTTTAATTTTTTTTTTCTGTTTAAATATTTACTTTATTCCTAAAACTTGATATCGGATGAAATGCGATAACTTGATATCGGATAAAATGCGATAAATTGATATCGAATAGAGTTTTTGTTTTCAAATTTTTAGTATATGTTTACAGGATATATACACTCTATTTAACTCTCAGAATTTTTATGAATCACTCTGAATACTAATCTTTATCTCTAAACGTTTCAAAACCTCCCTCAAAACTATTGAAAATCTATGGGTTCATCTGAAACAAGTTAATTTTTTTTTTACATTCTGATTTAGGTAAATTCTGACGGTGAAATGGAATATCTAGATTTGCTGTTTACTGATTACTAAAATTTATTTAAAAACAGATGGCTAATATACTTATAAAGGCAAATATACTTTTGCTGATTTTGCGACACTTTTTCCACCATTATGCATTAATCAACTATAATTTTTTTTATTATCATTTTTATATGACTACCAGTTCAAAAGAGAATTCATTTATTGTCTCTAAAAAAAATATGACGACAAATATATAACTTATTATTTTTTGCTGTATGCTGTTAATAAACATTAAGTAATATAGAAAAAGAACGATGATCATTTTGTTGCTTCAAAATCAAATTAACTTATGTATTAATTAGGTTCATTTGAGTTTTTAAAAAATATTTTAAAAAATAATTTTCGCCCGACAAGATATTTATATTTTCCGTAAAAGTTGCAAATTTAAGTTTTTCAAAACCTTCATTTTTCTAGTAAATGAGTAGCCATTTTTAATAGATAATTGAAAGTTTGGAAAAAATAATAAAAATTTTACTTTGCGTGCTTAAAATATTCTTTTTGTATTTTTTGAGTATTCAAAATTAAAGTATTTGTTAATGAAAATGCTACTAATGATACTACTAGATTGATAAGTTTTTGTTTCTAATAAAAACATTTTTGAGAATTTTTTTTTTTCACTTTATATTTGGCTGTTAATATAAATTGCAGATGAGTTTTACATGGTAAATATCAATAAATAAAATATTTTAAATACAGACGAATACTCAAAGAAGATATGGATGATGGAATATCACCTCAATCTTTTCATAGAGCCCCTTTATGTAATACAATATTGACATTTCAAATAATAAAATATTCAAAAAGAATAATATAAATCCAAGATATAAATGTAACAAAATAAAAAATATATAAAGTAAACTAAAGATATAACAAGAAAAACTTATTTTAACAAATACAAAGATATTTTACAATAATCATATTGCAATTTTAGGTATTAAAAAAAATAAATACAAACATATACAAAATGTTTTGATAATTAATACGTTAAAAGAAACGTATATCGTTAGTAACTACTAAGAATCATAAGTAAAATTCATTTAAATAAGTTTACAAAACTGTTTTGGAATTATTATTCCGCAAAATTAAAAATGTGTTCTTTTGCTTGAAACTTAAGTGAATGATTTTACCATATTTGCATTAGTTTTTTGAAAAGAATTCCATAACTTTTTATGTCTCGATATCTCGATATCTCGTCCTCGATATCTCGTCCTCGATATCTCGTCCTCGATATCTCGTCCTCGATATCTCGTCCTCGATATCTCGTCCTCGATATGCTATCAAATATTATGTATATTTATTTAATTTCCAGAGTAAAGAAATTTGATCGATTTGTTCTTTAAAAAAATTTTCATTTAAATTTTTCTCAAACTTACAAATAAAATTAGCTGGAGTTAGGTTATTAATATATTTATACATGAAAATTAGGTGCTGATAAAAATATATTTCTTATACATTCATCATTTTCATGTTTCTCATTAAGGGTTTATCTCATTAATGGTTTAGTATGGTTTATAAAAAGACCACATTTGCTGACAATGCTTTTTCTTCATTTATGATTTTTGAAAACTTTTTATAACTTTATAGTTTTGAAGAAAAGTTCAAAAAACTTTATTTTAGAAATATGTTTTTTAAACTTTCATTCAATTTTGATTTACATTAACTTCAATCTTCCTAGACAGTTTTGTAGTTGTAAAAACATGAGAAAAAAACGTTCTTGTTTATTATCATTCATTCAATCTTTGAAGAATTTTTCATCGGTATATATATATATATATATATATATATATATATATATATATATATATATATATATATATATATATATATATATATATATATATATATATATATATATATATATATATATATATATATATATATATATTTTTATATATATATATATATATATATATATATATATATATCGATGTTTCTTCACGCAGCGGCCTTGTTCGTCAAGGTTCGTGTCTCGGAGTTATAGAGTTAAGAGAGGGTTATGACCACAATTAAGTAGCCTCCTCGTTTGAGGTGGCTTTCACGGCCTTGGAGAGTTGAATTTACATTTAAAAAAAATAATAACAATAATTTGAATTTGTACATAATTTAATAATAAGATGTCCTTATGCTTTATGTACTGATAAATCGTTTGGAAAATCAAAACGCTTTGGAAACCCAAATTGACTGTTCTACGCAATAATTTCCTTTAATGATTTTAATGATTAGTAAATCTAGCGTAATGCAATAGCAGCCAAACTTAAACCACATCTAAACCTTTCTGAATTTTTTTCAAAGCTTTTTTCCATAATATTTGATGAATTGTTTATAGTGCAACAACACGTTAAAATGATATGTCAATAACTAGTTATTATAGTTACAAATTTGTGGTAATGCAGGTTATCGAAATTTGAGGCCTGTCGCAAATAGGAGCAACACAATACAGATACTTGTCATCTAGTGGAGACTGGTAAGTTTGAAGAATGACTCCATAATTTTTTTGTATATAAAAATAAATTGTGACAATTTTTTTTTTGCTTGTGGTTTCAGGAAGTTTTGTAAGAAAGTAACTTTTTGTGATTTTAAGATAATTAAATTTTTTATTGTTTATTTTGCTTTATTACTTATTGAAACAATATTTGTTATTATTTATATACAATATTTATTATGCTACGAACTTTTATGCTAGTATCATGTTTTTTTAACTAACTCTACTATCTGTTTTAACTAGTCTATAAAGCTAACAACTTTTTTTTCTGGCTAGTTGGCCAACAAGGCCAACTAGCCAGAAAATAATAATAATAATAATAATAATAAAATAACCTACTCTTGGTAAGTGCCAACAAGTTTTTTTTTTTGTAAATTTGCAAACATATTTTTGCAAGTATAATAGCAAATTTACAAATAAAAAACTTGTTGATACTAACCAAGAGTAGGTTATGTGCTTTACTTTTAGTATTTTAGAGTTATTAAAAAAATATAAGAAATAAAACAAAATCAGCTAAAAATAGTTTTAGATTTTTCTTAGTTAAGTATTATTTTCTAAAATTGAGTATTTTATTTAATTTAGTTTCAACACTACAACCTTGTAAGTTTTATTTTATTTCTGTTTTTTTAATGTTGTATCTATGAGTTGTTAATCTTCTTTTGTATGATATAAAAAATAAATACAAAAAAAAAACTATATATTTTATGTTTTAATTAAATCGCAAAAGTGGGCTGCTTTCATGACTTTGGACCAATCTCTGGAAAACGACCTTTCCCAATATTTGTTAATTATCGCTCATTAATTGACTGGAATAATAAAAAAGTTAGCTTTGAAAATATAACTATGAAATGTTCCTCTTATGCTAAAGAAAACGGGTTTCAAGTACGCAAGCTAAAAGTTTTTCTATTTGTTTTTCAAAGTTTAATTATTAGGTGATCCTTTCCTTTTTTTAAACTATTTAATTTGTTCATTATTAAACTTTATTTACCATTAATATTCATTTTTCCACAGTATTTTGGTATTGAATTTTGGGGTGAGTGTTGGACTGGTGCAACACCCGATATAAACTATGCTCGAGACGGAGAATCTACTTTATGTTGGCCTACTCCAGATGAAAATTTGGGTCCAATGCTTGTTGGACAAGACTCAACCATTATGGTGTATAAAAGAAATGAATAGAGAAGCTAAAGAACTTTTCGAACTTTTTTTATTCAGTTTTTTTATTACGTTCATATTGTTCATAATACATATGTATACGTTATTATGTTTATAATACATATGCACATTTGTCACACATCTGCAGATACATACTACTTTGTCTTTAAATTAACCAAATGTATTTATTTTTTTCCTTATCAGTAAATTAAAAAATTTTTTGAAGAAATAATCTTTATACTTTCAATCTTTTTCAATTAGTTTTAGACTTAGTTAAAAAAGTTTGTGAAATTTTTTTAACTGATGATAATCAAACGCTTGTTAAAAAGCTTTTTCACTTTACTGATCCTTGTACTTTTATTGAGTGAAGAAATTTTATTCAATATTTTTATTTTTTAAACAAGAAGTTCTTTTTATTTCACATTCGAACCATTTTTTTTAAATCTATGTTTAAATTAAATTAATCAAATCTTTTTTAAAAATTTTATGAATTTTTTTAATAATTAAAGTCATTACTATTATTAAATCATTTATTAATTGGGACATTTTGAACATGTTACTCGGAAAGTGATTCATACATTAATTAAAGTGGGAGTAGGGGTAGAGGAGTAGGGGTATATATATATATATATATATATATATATATATATATATATATATATATATATATATATATATATATATATATATATATATATATATATATATATATATATATATATATATATATATATATATATATATATATATATATATATATATATGTATATATATATATATATATATATATATATATATATATATATATATATATATATATATATATATATATATATACTATAATATATACTGAAACAAATATACAATTGCAGCTGCTTAGCTAAAAAATGTTAATCGGAAGAAGCAAAAGTGGATGGCGTGGTGCCAGTAAGATGGTATCGATATGATCTAGTCTCAATTAAGTTAGTCGCAGGTAAGTGTTTTAAAAAAGTTTTACCATTTATTTATAGACTAATTTTTTAATGTATTGTGCTTGAAGAACGTTATTACATATTAAATTAAAATATTTATTTTCAGAGGAGAAATAAAACCTGAAAACAATTTCACTCTATATTTACTTGTTCAAGTGCCAGTGAAACGAACGATAGAAAAAAGAAGCATTTAGTAGGCTTGCAATTTTTTTTTTATATATTTTTAAATGATCTGAATTTTGTTGTTTTAATTTAGTTAAACGATGAAATTGTTTATACAAAAGATTGGCTCTTCAACTTTTATGTTAAATAAGTTATTTCCTTGTTAACTTGTCTGTCATTAATAAAGCAATTATAAAAATACAGATAATGACAACAGATTTATCTTTAGAAATGTTCGCAAAATTTTTGGTTTGGATACAAAAAACGAAGTGAAAATGATCCTGGAAAGGTACACTTTCTTATATCTAAACATCATTGCAGCTTTCTAGTCTTCATTTTTGTTGCTGTGTATTTCATCTGTGTTGCTAACGGTATCGCCAGTTTTTATGATTTTATGTTTTGAGCAGCCGTGGCGCAGTGGTTAGAGTTCTGGCTCAGAACCCAGAGGTCCAAAGTTCGACGCCAGCTCTAGCCCAACAAGTGACATTGGTACGAAAGGAGGCGTGAACTTCCTGTTAAATGCTCTCCCGCGGTGCTCTATGATAAGACCGTAAGGACTTCTGGGAGCTCCTAAATACATACAAAAAAAAAAAAAAGTAAAACATCCTTATGTTTCAGGCTAAAATAGAGCTTTGACTAATACTTTTTTCTAGTTTGAATGAACAACAACTCTCAAGGTGTTTTAGCTGAAATATCTTTTTGTTTTGATAGTCTTTAGTCAATAACGGATTTTTAAATTGTTATGAGTCTACAACACTTAATGCGAAATTCAATTAAAAAATCGTGTTATAGAAGACAGAAAAATATCAGTATCTGTTTTCAATAACTTGGTTTTCATAGCAAATCTGAGAGGTGAAAATGTTTAGCTTGATTTAATAAAAGTACTACTTAATAAAATACATTGTTGTACAGTCATTTTGATGGTTGTAAATTTATTTAGCACACTTATTTTTATATATTTTTAGACTGTTTACCGTTTAACTCCTGTCCCAATCTAACCTAGTGGGTTCAAAAAGAAGGGACCGCGCTGGAAACACGAGTGGATTAAAAGGATCAGCCCTTTTTGAATTAATAGTCGGTAAGTATAATGTGCTCCACTCAGCTAATCAAGTTTCGTTTGCTTTTTTTGTATTACATTTGAGCAATAGACTGTTTTTTATGTTCACTCGTTTTTTAGAAGTGGTAACCAGCTAGAAGTCGTAACCTGCTCGTATGAAAGGTCTTCTCGACGTGAAATTATTAATTTTATCCAACAACGCCAAGAAACAGAGCTCGCTCAAGAAACAGAAAAGAAAGAGAAAGATGAAAAAATATTCTGTTGAACAATATTATTGTTTTATTAATAAATTATTCTCCTATATTTAAATATATAAAAGATGAAGAAAATGCTTCCTCTTTTATATTGACTTCTAAAAGAGGTTTTTTTCTCGGCATCGGAAAAAGCTTTTTGTCATACTTTGTATGAAGAGCTATTATCATTTTCATTTGAAAAGAATAGCTTTTCATATAAGGAAAGTAGGAATACTATAGTGTATACGATACTATAGTATACTAATAAGTCGTTCCGACCCCGAGAAAAAACACTTTTTTAGATTTGCATATTCGACTAAAATAAGGCGTCTTAAAGGCGCATTTTTTATGTCTTTTCATGACAAGATTAAGATAAAAAAAGATGTCTTTTCGATGTCGAAAAAAGATGTCTTTTTAGATTTGCATATTCAACTGAAAAAAGGCGTCTTAAAGACGCATTTTGTATGTCTTTTCATGACAAGATTAAGATAAAAAAAGATATCTTTTCGATGTCGAAAAAAGATCTCTTTTAGATTTGCATAATCGATTCAAAAAAGACGTCTTAAAGACATCGTAAGTAAGACTTTTAAAGACGTCTTTTCGACGTCTTTTTTGGGTACTGACTAGCAACAACTTGTTACCTCTCACAAAAATTGATTTTTTTTTAATTTCGGTGTCACCTCTCTGTATCAAGCTGTGAAAGTGTCACCCGGTGCGGTCCGAACCCCTAGCGACGCCACTGCTGCTGTGTTATATTAGATTTTAAATAGAACTTAACTAATGTTAATGTAGTCTTTTTTTGTCGTTAACTATAATCAATAATTTAAATACTATTAACCCGTATTACAGTTTGCTTACTGCTAGTGGTATATAAAGATTTTATTTTTTACAATTATATCCGTTTGGCAAACAAACTTTCTTTGCAGACTTCAAAACGTCGTTTAGCGAAAGACCTAGTTTCGCACGTGCGACTTCGTAAGCGCTAAATAGAAAAAATTTGCAAATAGAAAAATAGTTTTATTTTGTAATCATTTTGCGAAAGGTTAAATTTCATAAATAGCATTTGCGAAATGAACATGACTTTTTTTTTGTTTCTTAAAAATTCGGTACAAAAACTCTTAATATCGTGATATGTTGATTGTTAACAATGTCTTTAATTGTAATAAAATTGTATATAGTTTGTAATAAAAAATAAAAAAAAATTAAAAAGCAAAAATTTTACATATCTATATTATGTGAATAACAGAATAAAATATATCTTTACACAACAATGCTTATATACTATTATCAACAAACTATTTTGTCGATTCATAATTCCATTTATAAACCATAATTGTTGCTTCTTTACCAACAAGCATTGGTCCTAAGTTTGCGTTTTGGCTCGGCCAACAGCCAAAGGATCCACCATCTCGATCATAGTTGATATCAAGTGTTGAGCCAGTCCAACATTCTCCCCAGTATGAAATACCAAAGTACTTGAAAAATAAAACTTAGTTTAACTTGAAACTCAATTAGTGAAGAAATATAAAAAAACAAAAAAATCATTTTAGAAAATAGAAATAAACTGATATAAATAATAAGTTGTAAATAAATTTCTAAATTTTTTAAATAGATTTGGTCACTAACTTCAAAACTGTTATCTTTAACAAACGATGAACATAACTCAGTTATATTTTTGAAGCTACCGCTTCGGTTATTCCAGTTAACAAAAGAACGGTAGTTAACAAGCGTTGTAAACAGTCGCATTCCAGCAATAATTCCAAAGTCGTTATAACAACCAACCCTTGAAACTTTAAAAATAACTATAGTTATAGAACATTTGCATGATGCTCTATGTTTCTCGTAACTGCATTTAAAACTTTTAAAACAATATATAAGTTTAACTTTTGACTATTTGGAAGAAATAACAGGAGCACAATGTAATAAAAAAGAAAAAAAACTTACTTTGTGGAAGCATAGAAACTAAAAGCAAATAATTTAGAATAAATATTATTAATATTAAATATATATATATTAAATATATATATATATATATATATATATATATATATATATATATATATATATATATATATATATATATATATATATATATATATATATATATATATATATATATATATATATATATATATATATATATATATATATCATAGAGTTGTCCATTATCATCAAACTGCAGAATGCAAGGTCTCAATCAACTATTGGCTCAGCAACATGTACTGGTCTGCATGCATAAAGAGAAACTAATCAAAATTAATCTAACTTTCATACAAACAAAGGATACCAAAACTTATAACAAATGTTTAAGTTTTGCAACTGCGGCTATATCAGCTAACTTCCCAGACAGCTAGTATATACTGGTCCGATAATGGCTAGCCAATGCCAGCTAATTCTTTAAAGGCCCGATAAAGTTCCGTTATTTACATCGCCGAGCTTTTATAAAACTGCCTAAGCTGGGTAGCCGCAAAAAAGCCACTAATGGTCCAACGAAGATTTGCCGAAGCAGAACAACAGACAATGGACTGATACAGGTCCATCAGTGGTAAAATCAAATTAATAATGATATAAAGGTTGTCGGTAAAATGCGAACTGCAAACCGCGAATTGCGAACCGGTAAAATGTGAGTTTTTTTGCAAACCAAAGCATTTTAAAGACCATTATTGTTATGATAAAAATAATAATGAAAAAACTTTCCACTTCTTAATTATTTATTTTAAAGCTTTATTTAAAATAAACTATTTTATTTTTTAACATCGACTATCTTATAGCCTGACTCGCAACGGAGTGCTGCTACATCGACTTTCTTATAGCCTAACTCGTTATGGAGTGCTGCTAAATTGACTGAAGGTTTGGTTTGGGTAGGCAGTCTATCAAATAATTAAAAAAAAAAAAAAAATTATATATTGTATTTGTCTAGTTTCACTTATTTTCCTTTTATTATTTTTTTAATTCATTTTTTCGCTTAAAAGTCCTTAAAATATACCGCTAAATGAACTATTTAACGGAAATAAAACATTACAAACAATAGGAAGATGGTTCGCAATAAAGTTCGGTATGCAGTTCACGGTTCGCAGTTTGCATTTTACCTAGTACTTGGTATAAACAAGAGCATCTGCGTTTACTGCGCAGAATTTTGCATCCATCTTGAAAGCTGTTTTTTTCACTTTTCTTACAAATATATTTTAAAACTTTAATGTTTAAAAAAATACTTTCAGGTGATTCTATATTGCGTTAAAAATAGTTTCTGAATAATTTTTAAAAATTAATATTTATGAAAAGAAGTCAATGTTTTTTAAATAAATTCTGAATAAATTATTGCAATTAATTATTTTGTTAAATAAATAAAGTTTTGTATGGGATGTGTTGTTACACTACAAATAACATAATGATCATATATCATATACGGAAAAAAAACACATACTGAAACTTTTTAGTCCCTGTGTAATAAGGTTAATATATATACTCAAGAGTATATATATTAACCTTATTCCACTGTTATTCAGGGTGGTAGCCCACTTTCAGAAGACATCAGGAGGTAATCCACTGTTGTTTGGTGTGGTAGCCCTCTTATATATTTGAAAAAAAAAATAAAAAAAGGCGTGGAATTCGACAATAAATGCTTAGAAGAACCAAATTGGCCAACAATTCCAAGTGCATCTGTTGAAGTTACCAAAAGCATGCATATATGGTGTGGCAAAATATCATATATTGTTTTAGACCTTTTAAAACGACTTAAAATTCTTGAAGATGAAAAGATAAATGTCTTAACAGCAACAACAAATAAATCAACAACAATATTCACATATGCACAAGCAACATCAATTCAGAAAAATCAATTAAAGCCAAAAGAAACTGAAGTGATAATGATGGCAAAAATTACAAATGAGTTTAATAACAAAAAAAAGTTGAAAACAACATCGTTATAAGTGGAGTTGCTGATCATACTACTTTAGACAAACAAATTAATGAAGAAAATGATAAACAAACCATTGAAACAATACTAAAAGCAATTAAACCTGATTTTTCAATAACAAATGCAAAAAGAATAATTCGACTAACTAATAAAGCTAAAAGACCAGAAGGACCACCTGACCTCATCGTAGTTGAATTGGAGAACAAAGAAACTCAAAATTTTATAATTAAAAATTCCAAAAAGTTAAAGGACAGTATTAACTTCAAAAATATTTTTATTAATAAAGACAAAACAGCAAACAAGAGGTTGTTCGAAAGTGAACTCAGAAAAGTTAGAAAATGCACCTCTTGCTTAAGAGGTTGAGGAACAAATGGGAGGCAACGATACAATGTGCACAATGGAAAAAATTATTGTTGGTGTATACAATCAGGTAAACTCAAATGGATCGAAATTAAATCGGCATAATTTACATGTAAAAATTAAAAGAACCTTTGCATTAAACTTAGGTATCCAAAATGTTTAATCTGTCATGAAAAAATCTGCTATCATTCATGATATAGTAAAAAATCATTCTCTAAATAATTTTATATTTACTGAAACTTGGATAAAGTCAGATGACCCTACTGCAGTTAAAGAAGATATGGCCCCACTAGGCTTTAAAACAATTCAATATTGCCGATCAGACCATCGTGGAGGAGCCGTCTCAATAATATAAAGAGACAACCTGAATATCAAACCACTCTCATTATCATCTACTTGTCTATCTAATGAACATACATCAGCTAAACTAAATATAATAAATACTATCTACAATGTTATTGCTATTTATCGATCAAATCCAATCATTCCAACAAACATTTTCTTTTTCGAATTATCTGAACTTCTAGAGGAACTTCAAACATTATCCGGAAAAATGCTTCTCTGATTTTTACTGCCCAGGTACTACTCCAATAACCTGCAATTCAAGACTTAATGAGTTTTTAGAGACCTACAACATGATACAACGAGTTTAATCTCTAACTCGCATATCATCTACTTCTGGTATACCCAACTTGCTTGATCTTGTAATAAATTGACATGATGATATTTCACTCAAGAGTATCCAAGTAACTGACGAAGGTATTTCAGATCACTTATGATTCGGGTAGAGCTTTATCGTAACCTTTAAATACTAAAACCGTTCGGTATTAATTATCCGTATTAAGATTGAATTTTGTGTCATAGAGATTGCATTAAAATGGCTAACATCATACTTGCACTCTCAAAAATCTTTTGTTTCTATTGGATCATTATATTCTAGACTAATAGCAAGTTTAACAGGAGTACCACAGGGTTGTGTATTAGGCCCATTTCTATTTTCCATGTTTGTTTCACCTATATATCATATTATAGCTAAATTTGGTACAAATCATCATCAATATGCTGATGATACCCAACTTTATACTTTCCTCAGCCCTGGAAAAGATAGCATCAACAAAATCAATGAGTGTGCTTATGTAGTAACATATTCTTGAGGTTATACAAGTTTTTTTCACTAAGCTAAAACTGGTTTAAGAAAATTAAAACTTAAGTTAGTTAAAGAAACAAAACCTAATTTATGGTAACTGTAGAATGATTGATATTGATAACAAAAAAACTAATACAAATGTTGGTTTGATAGAAAAAGAAGTATATAAAATGTATGTACATTATTGGGTAGATTACTTAAACAAATTTGCTATATTTTATTATCCTTTTGTTGTCATATTTATAACTTTTCTGTAATATAGTTTTGTTGTTAATGCGTTTATCTTTTATATTCTTATAGTTATATAGGAATAATATAAAGATAAATTTTTTTTTATAAATATAATATAAGAATGTTATTGTATAATGCAAAGTTTTTGAAGTCAAAAAATGGATACCTAAGTATTACTATCTTATGAAGCGCTAAATGGAAAAATTATCTAGTCTAAATATCTAGATTTCAACATATAAGTGTTTTTAACAAAGTAATTTAAGGAATTTGTTGTTGACTTGATCTTTTTTTTTTTTTTTCTAGCAGTTTAATCGTTATTTAATATTTTTTTCAAATAAATTTGCTAATTTATTTACTTATATATACAATAAATAAACCAAAAAAGTTACGATACACATCATTAGTCTAACAAAAGTTGACTTTAACAGCTTTTCACAGTTTTGTATATATTTATCGAATAGTTTTAAAAATATCGCTCATTTTTTACTTTCACAACTTCTAGTTATAAATGGTTTTATTTGTCAGCTATTCTAATTATAAAAAAACAATGTTGACGGTTTGATTTTTTGGATTGTTGCTTATATATAATTTATTGTTGTCTTTTGTAATAGATTTTTTTATAAATATTGGAGCATTATGCCAATTTATTACTTCCAAGTCATTAATAGTTCTGTGTAGTTATATCACATTACCTCTTAATCTTCTAATTGTTAATGTGGAGAGAAAGTTTATCAGTGAGTTTTTACATGATAAATCTTTTAAACTATAAACACAAATTGCTCAATGTTGGAGTTGCTCAATCATAATAACATGTTTCCATATATGTAAACTCCTCAATGGGGTTTAATATTTAAGGTAAGGTCTTTATAATGACGTACTATTAATGTTATATTTCTTTTATCTAATAATGTCCTTAAACTAATGGAAAATACAACAATTTTTGCCATGGGTAAAACAGCGGCTAGCCAAACTTTTTGCTGGCTAGCCAAAGCTGGTCCATGAAAAATCCTTAGAGCAAAACAGAGCTTCGGCAGCCGAAGCCAATCCAGCGCGGCAGCCTACACAGGACCAGTGCGGGACCATTATATCCTTGCTGTCTGGGTTATATAGACATTAAAAGCATCAAAATTTAAAATTTATAGTTATTTAAAGTTTTTTTTGTTTTTGTAATTACTTTATGTTTGCAGTGATATCTATGCCTAAAAGTTATTTATCGTGAAAACTTTATATCACAATTGTTTGAAATAATCTACATTTTTTAACATAGGACTTTTTACATCATATTATTTCTATTATTCAGACAAACTAATAAAGCAATTTTAATATAATGCTAAAATAAAAAATAAGAAAATATTAATGATGAAAAAATGACAATATTAATTAAAATTTTAAAATTTACCTGTACGACACATTGTTAACGGGTCAATCCAACCGTCTCTACATATAATAGTTCCGTTTTTACTGCATGTGTAGTGTCCGTTTATATCATCATCGTGCTCATCACAGATTTTTTTAACACAATCAGGAGGTTTAAAATTGTCATCGCAATTTAAACTTGAAAATAAAATAAAAAAAGGGAAAATTATATATATATATATATATATATATATATATATATATATATATATATATATATATATATATATATATATATATATATATATATATATATATATATATAAATATAATCTTTTTTATCTTTTTTTAGAAGGTTAAAAAAAAAAGTCTTAATTTTTTTTAATTTTTATATTTTTTTAATCTTTTACGGAATAACATGGTTTCATGTTATCTTTACGTAATAACATGGTTTCATGTTATCTTTACGGAATAACATGGTTTCATGTTATCTTTATTCTACAAAAAATTTTATTTTGGATCATTTATGCAAAAATAAGCTTTCACCATCTCCAACCTGATTTTTTATTGCAAACGACTTGTTTAAATCAATTGATAAAAAATTGCTCTCTATGTCTCCAGATGATTTTAAGTTACCGTAACACGGGATAAATAGTAAAACGTTACTTAACTGTTTAAAAGTTAAAGATGTTTAATTAAACTTTTTAAAAACGGCCAAAGTAACCCCGCAGGCCAAAGTAACCCGTAATACCGTGTACGGTATTAAATTTTGAATGTATTTTTCAAATTGATTACATTCAGAGCATGCTGAATACAAACATATCGTTTTTATCAAAAGTATCAGTCTATTAGCAAATAACATTTAAATCTACTTTATTCACAGTATTTTTAATCATTATATTCTATTCATAAAGCAGTAGCTGATAACGGAGCTTCACTAGTAAAGTAGAAAATTGATTATTTTTTCATTTTGGTGGTTTAAAAAGAAATTAATTTTTATAAAACACTCTTCTAAAGGTTTATAACCTAATTTTCTTTTACCTATAACTAATATTAAACTTTAGCGCAAACTTGCTAACCACGAGTTTATCGTTCGTAATATCGTAATATCGTTCGTAATATTGTAATATCGTAAGTAGAGCTGAAAAATATGGTTATATTTGGCTAACAATACTGTAAAATACAAAAACTTTTTTAAACATTTATTTTAGAGTTTGATAAAAAATGAAAATACCGCTGCTTGGGGCGTAATGAGAATAAAAAGTGTATAAACACCATTGCACAAATTGTTAATATTAGCGTATATAAGAGTATATTAAATATTACACTCTTGAGATTAATTTACACAACTACTTTACTCGTTAACGATGAATAAACCGATAAAAAGATGTTTTACGTTTAACCATTTACAATTAATAAACCCAAGTCTTTAAGCACTGGTTATGTTTATTTAAAAAAAAGGGGCAGCAATTTACTTATTTTATTGCAATTACATTATTTGCTTTTAGTTTTCATTAATATACGCATTATGGTGAACGGACGCGTTTTTAACTGCAAGCCAAAAAAATAATAATAACAAATACATAAACGTTTAAAAAAGGGTATGAAGATAATATCCGAGTTACTCGAAAACAAAAAAATGATATTCTAGAAGAAAAAATTCACTTCAATAACAGCAACAAATATGAAAATACTTACTGAGCGGTTAGAAAAGAATGAAAAAGTTAGTAGCGAAAATTCTACTAAAATCAATAACATTGCAATTGAATTAGAAACTACAAATAAAAATGTTATGTCTCTTGCAGCAGATTGCAGCCATATCATCAAAGCTATTCAAACTAACTAAGAGATTATTACGGATAAGTTTGAAGTTGTAATGAAAAAAACTAAAGAGTTAAGCAATAAAATGAAAGACAATAGCGAAATACTTAAAATAAAAAGAAACTGGAGATCGCTCACGAAGGAACAACCTTAGAATAGAAGGCATAAGAAAAATAAAATGAAAATTAAAGTATCAGTGAATATGAGGCGCAGAAACTCTTTGAATATGTATTTGGTTTAAGAAATATAAAAATTGAGAAGGCTCACAGGACTGCACTTAGAAGCACGCATAAAATTCGACCGAAAATTTTTAAACTACTAAACTATAAAGACAAAGTAAATACTTTAAAACAGGCAAAAAATTTAAAAATATTTATATAAATGGAGACTATTGCACTGAAACTACAATTATAAGAAAACAGCTTCGAAAACAACTGAAAAGGGAACGAGAAGGCGGAAAATATGCATTAATATTGTACAATAAACTATTCATTCGCGACTGGATTCCAAAAGAAAACTAAAAAATTTATGTTTTTATTTTATTTTTATTGCTTAAATTCTCATTTAAAATGGAAACAAACTTGCTATCTAATTTTAATGCTAAAAATAACATATCCAATGATAGTGACATAAATAAAGTTAAAGCTTTTCTAATAAACAAAAATATACTTTTAGAAAACAACCTTGAATCAAGTATTAGCTTTTAGGATGGGGAAGGAGTCGAAAATATAAGCTCCTATTATAAAAGTTCAAACGTTTCAACACTCACAGTGTTGAAAATAGGTTCTAACCTTAACCTTCAGATATAGGAAAACCCTTTGGTGGAATGATAGCCTTTATTATGGGGATCACTTAGTATCAAAATCAGATTACAACGTCCTGGCATGTTATTTCCATTTGAATTTTTATCCTAGTAAACACATAACGTGTTTTACACGTTTAATATACGTATTAATACATTTTAAAACGTGTTACAGACGTATTAAACACGTTTTGCGTTTGATATAATATTTTATTGATTGTACAAAAATGCAAAATGAGAGCTTATTTTGTTTTTTAAAGAATTAAAAATTTCCAATTTACATCAATATAAAAAAGGAAAGCAAAATAGTATATTCTTGAGGTTATACAAGTAACAAACATAAAATATATTCACAAAAAAAAAGTTTCTTTTAAATAGAAAATAATTCATTCATAAATCCTTTCTTAAAATGACTTTTCACAAACATATGTTTACTATTGAAATTAACAATCCAACATTGCAACTTCTTACTCTATTCTGGACGATGATTAGGACTTTGGTACCTTTGCCAATGTATCTGAAATTTATGATGCATTGCTTGTGTTGCCTGTTCTGAGTAAAACCCAAGAGCTTAATTATGTTTGTCGATGAAATCTTTTACATGGAAAATTACTGGATGGGACTTGAGTGTAACAGACACATTTTGCAATGCCAGATAAGACACTCTGAATGCTTCAATTATTTGTGGGTAGTTTGGATTAAGGTTGCATCCAAGACAGCCAGACACTACCGCATTGATTTTTCGAAAAGTTTTAATGAATTGGATGGCTGCATAGCATTGGTGTTTCTTAGCAATTTACTGTAGAAAATCAATATTGTGTAGCAGCTTTCTGGACTCATTTCCCGAAAAATGTCTACCATAGTAAGGTTGTTGTTTAATGTGTAATGCATTAGCTCAAAGAGTAGCTCAAGGAAAAACCTGAACTTGTGCAGCAAAGAGATGATTAAAAAATCCAACTATAAGATGCAATTCTATGAGAGAAGAAACTTCAAAACTAAAGTGTCTCCAGATAGTTTAAATATTGGAGAATGAACAACATTTTTGTAGCCACAAGCTTTTCTGATTTTGAAACCAGCTGACTTGAAGAGTGAGACATTTTTTTCCAGAGATTCAAAAGTCCTCAATTTCCTCTGATTTACAAGTTCTTTTGAACCAGATCTATACCATGTGCAAGAATGTGCACTTTAATGTGTTTGAAGTCCAAAATTAATATTTGCAAGTTTTAGATCACAGAAAATAACAAACTCCTGGTCTTTCAATTTAATCAACTCAAATACTTGCGTATAATTTTCTTAAAGCTCCTTAGAGACAGCAACAATAAGTTGTTATTTTACAGCAGTATCCTTAAAAACCTTTCTTGTGGAGTTGAGTTTTAGAGGGGGAACGCTAAGCTCATGATCTAATTCAATAATTCCTAGGCTAACTTTCAGAAATCTACCTCCTCCATCAATTCCAACCAATTTGTTATGACTATCCTCATACATCCAATATAATCTTGAATTGATGAACTTGTGAAACGATGTACAAGTTGCTTGCTGAATTTGTCAAATTTTATGGGGTAATTTTTTTCAACAACCTGTTGTGAGGTTGACTGATTAATAGAAGCAAAACTCTTGATGCCATTGTTTGAAAGCTCTGTGTTTGCTTGAAATTGAGCAAGGTCTTATACACTTGTTGATAAATTTATTGAGAAAAGTTGTCTAGCTAATGACAAACCTATAATAATTGCAAAAAATTAAAAATTTAACCTGTCATTAATTTGAACTATGAAAAAATAAATTCATACTTGGTGTTACTGAAAGCATTCTTCCACAATAAGGCTGACTTAATCGAACTGTTCCATGTGGAGAAAGAGCTTTATTTGAAACAACAAGAGTTGCAATTCTTTCTGATGCTAAAAGATCCTTTGTTGCAACTGCAACAAAATTATTGCTCAATGTGTCTTTTGCGCAGTTCGCCGTTCAAAAATTGGCGAAAATAATATAATTGTATAATAAAATCCTATAATTGAAAAACAATCTAAGCATCTTTTTTCTACTGTTAAAGAAGGTGTTTTAGTTGCTGAACTTTGTGCGAATTCAATTTTCATTTGACCATTGTGTCTCAGTTGTCCCATTGAACAGATCAAGCAGTCACAGTAAGAGTCTCGAGTTTCTGGTCGAAATTTTATAGCCTCAAACTTATGAAGGGAGTGTGATGTCCTCTCCACTTTCCTTCCTTCTAAAACAAGAGAGGCACTTTTAAAAAATTCCATGTGGTATTTTATCATCATTAAAGTCGATTTTCTCTTTCAGTATAATCTGACATCTTTCTTTTAGATTTGATGTTAGCTCTCGTTGACATTTACTTATATAGAAAAACAAACAGCTTTCATACATTTTTGTTAGTTTTGAACAGTATTTCGCATTTTCGGTAAAATTAGATTTGTAAAGTTAAATGTAAAATTACCTCAGTGTAGCTCTCTTTAGTAAAGTAAAAACAATGTGCTTTTCCCCATAATTCAAAACCAGAAAATTATTTAAGAATAATTTATGTCATAATTAAATACGTTTCATATAAACTTTAACAGTTTTTACAAACTATTCATAGTTTTGAGCTGCAGAAATGCAAAATAAGTTGTTATTTTTCATGTTTGTGCAATTAACTTATTTTATGTTTGTTAATTGTATAACCTCAAGAATATATTATTTTGCTTTCCTTGTATATATTGATGTAAATTCGAGATTTTTAATATATAAAAAGCAAAATAAGCTCTCATTTTGCACGTTTGTACAATCAATAAAGTATTCTATTAAACACTAGACGTATTTTATACGTTTATAATACGTTTATAATACGTTTTAATACATATATTAAACGTGTAAAACACGTTTTTTTTTTTTAACTGGGAAAAAAGTTTAAATGTAAATAACTTGCCAGGACGTTAAAATCTGATATTGATACTTGTATCTAAGTGATCCCCATAGTAAGGACTTTTATTCCACCAAAGGGTTTTCCCGGGTCAGAAAGTTAAGGTTAGAACCTATTTTATAAAACTGTGCACTATCTGCTAACATAGGTGATGATGCACTATCCATTCTGCATCTAAATATAAGGTGTAAAAAAAAAAATTGATAAAGTTAAGGAATTTTTATTTAATGCAAAATAAATATTCAAATTATATGCCTAACAGAATATGATGCCGGAATAAAGAAATTGAAAATAGCTCCAACTTTCAAATTAAGAATTATTAGGCTTTTCATCAAATAAGAGGATTTGAAAAAGCAGAAGGAGGAGTGTTTATTTTCATACACAATTCTTTAGATTTTAAACTTCGTAATGCATTGTGCTCAATAACAAAAGATTATGAGTTATTAACCATTATAATTTACCAATATTATATTTCAAAATGGTTTTATTCCAACAGTTAACAAACCAACACGCATAACAAAAAATATTGCTACAATAATTGATCAAATCATAATTAACAATTTTAAAATAAGGCTTTTTTTTTTGTTATTTTTGTGCGACCGCAGTGCAGCGGTTAGAGTACTTGCTTTATAAGCAGGAGGTCCAGGTTTAAAACGAGCTTTGGACATATTTGGGTAAGGAAGGAGGCGTAAACTTTCTGGTTAAATGCACTTCCGCGGTGCTCTGTGACAAGACCGTTAGGGCTTCTTGGGGCAACTAAAATAACAAATTAAAAAATAAAAAAAAAAAATACTAGAATATTTGTCACTGACATCTCAGACCACTTTCCAGTGTTCATAATTTCACGAAAAAATCATCAATAAAATATCAGAAAAAAATAAATTAAAAAGCGAATAATTAATGATTCAGCATGTTTCAAAGCAACTATAATGAAGCTTTCCCAATTACAAGTAATTTTATCAAAATCAAATCATAGCAAAATCCTTGGATAACAACAGAAATAATAAAGTCATTAAAAAACAAACAACGTTTATACAAAGTTTATTAAAAAAAGAACTTATGAAAAGGAAAAAAATATAAAAATTACGAACGGCTTCTCGAAACAGTTATAAAGTATTATATAAGTATAAATGCAGTATTATACTAATCGATTACTTAACTGCAAAAATGATTTACAAAAAATGTGTCACATAATAAACGAACTGATTGGTAAAAAAAGCGAAAGTAGTAATTGATTTTCTAAAAAACTCATTATAAATAACCGCAATATTACTAATAATTCTTTAATCTCTAATTCTTTCAATCATGCGTTTGTTAATAAAGGCCAAGTTTGGCCTCAAAAAAAACAACATTAAAACTAGCTTCGTACTTAACCTCTAATAATGATCTTATGGAAAATAATAATTTAATTGATAAAGAACTATTTAATACTGTAAATTTATTAAAATCAAATAAAGGTAATGGAGTTGATGATGTAAGTAGCATAATAATTAAATCGATATTTTATTTAAAAACTCTGCTTTTGCACATTTTCAGTCTTTCTAAAAGTTGCAAGGGTGATACCAGTTCTAAAGGGTGAGACTAGTTATAGAATCTGGAGATGCAACATGTATAGCAAATTATAGACATATTTCAATACTACCATGCTTCTCAAAAATGTTAGAACTTGTTATGCATAATAACTGCCCGATTTCTTAGATATAAATAACATTCTTTATAATAAATAATTTGAATTCAAAAAAGGTCACTCTACTAATCAGGCAATTGATCATCTTAAATCAATTTATATTATTAAATCTTTTGATTTAGTAATATAAATTTCATTATTATATCCAAATCTTTGCATTAACAGTGCCAAATAAAAAGAGAAGCATCATAAAAATTTCTATGAGCACTCCTTGATAAAAATGTACCATGGAGAGATCATATAAAACATATTAGAGGTAAAATATCAATGAGCATTGACCTACTTTATAGAGCAGAACCTTTTTTTAAATTCAAGTTGTTTAAAACTCTTATATTTCTCTTTTTTTTATGTCTATCTTAATTATGCTAATATTGCCTGGTATAGTACTAAAAAAAAAAAAATTTTAAACTCTTTAATGTGAAAAAAATATGCAATCAGAATTATATCCAATGAAAGCAGCTATACACCCTGCCAACCTTTATTTACTAAGTTAAATATACTAAATGTCTCCCAAATAAATATTTATCATCTTCTAATTTTTGTGTTTAAAATTAATAAAAGAACTATTCCAAAAACTTTTATTCTCACATTCAAAACTAATCAAAATAAATACCTAACTAGATATTCAAATAACACCTAAATAAAACCAAAAATTTATTTTGCAGCAACTGAGTTTTTAATTTCAATTCGAGGACCAAAAGCATGGAATAAAATGCTCACAATTTAATTAACTCCTACAATTTTAAATGAGTTGAAGGCTAAACTTAGACAGTTATTACTAAAACAGGATTTATCATAAAACTATTTCTAAAATTGCAAAATGTTCTTTTCATTGATCTATCAGTTAAATGAAAAGTATATTAATTTTAGAAATGGTTACCTGGTAACTTTTCAAATTTATTTATGTCTTCTTATTGTTTGTTTAATATGCATTGTTATGCTTTTTATTTTTTGATCCTTAAATTTTGGTTTTGTGATCTGTAGTTTAATATTAAAAAAAAAATTAATTCATGATTTTTCAATAAAAAAAATTAAATATTTGCGTGCTTTTAAAAGAATATGTTTATGTAAATTTCTTGTTATTTTTAGTGTTGTGACCAAAACTAAAAAACGTAACTAACTAAACTAAAAAAACCGTTACTAAAATTAGTCGACTAACTTTTTGGTTAACTAAAACTAGTCGACTAATTTTTTAGTTAACTAAAATTAGTTGACTAACTTTTTAGCTAACTTAAATTAGTCCACAAACTTTTTAGTAAACTAAAATTAGTCGACTAACTTTTTAGTTAACTAAAACTATCCAACTAACTTTTTAGTCAACTAAAACTATCCAACTAACTTTTTAGTTAACTAAAATTAGTCGACTAACTTTTTAGTTAACTAAAATTAACCGACTAACTTTCTAGTTAACTAAATATATCCCACTTTTTTTTAGTCCATCTAAAGAAATTTATAAATATAATATAAATAATTTGGGGTTCATGATATTATTTCTGTTAGAACTTTTGAATAAGATTGGTAATGCATAATCATTTTACCTCATAATACCGCAAAAATAAAAAAATATCAAAATATTTTTCATTCAATTTTCAGTGCTAAAGGTTTTATAAGATACTTTAAGAAAATATTTCATAAAAAATCCAAAAAGTAAACATGGTAAAACACAAATATTTTTAGAATTAAATTAGCTACCAAGGTGAGCTCAAAGGGGTGAGGGGATGGGTTGGTTGGTTTTGTGTGTGACATCCCATCAATAAACTTTTAGCTCCTTTAGTAAGTCAGTTTGACTTTTTTAGATATGTAAGTTGTCAAATGTAGATTTTCAGAACAGTCACTTGGTAAATTTAAAAAAACAAGAATAGAATTAGAGAATTTTTGTCGGAACTTCATTTGAAAAAAAAAGTTTGTGGTATAACTAAAAATAAAAAGGTGACAATCAAATCAAAAAAATTTAAGTTATCATTTGACGATGAAGATTATGATTCCAGAAATGATAGTGACAAAATAATAAGTTTAGATTTAAAAAAAAAAAAATAGTGGTTTATACTGCCCATAAATAAGCAAAATGTTTTTACATTTTTGGCATCAAAATCAACATGTGTTTCCAATATTATATTGTATTTCAAAAATGATTTTATGTACACCTACTACCAGCCCAGCAAGGACAAAACGTTGTTTCAACGTTATTTCAATGTTGAGAAATGGTTGATATATGGTTGAAAAATAACGATCTAAATTTCAACATTATTTCAACGTTGAAGTTTCAACGTTGATTCAACACTGATTTTCAACTAAAAACAAACGTTGAACTAAACGTTGAAATTTAGATACGAAGGTTCGCCGACTTAAATGTACTAATAATTTGGAATTAAATGAAAATTTAATCTTGTATACATAATATACATTTATATATGTACATTTAATATTATATATATATATACATATATATATATATATATATATATATATATATATATATATATATATATATATATATATATATATATATATATATATATATATATATATATATATATATATATATATACACAAATATATGTGTATATATGATACATCAACTGACAAATAGCCTGACTCGCAGTGGAGTGCTGCTACATCGACTGAGGGTTCGGTATGGGTCAGCAACCTTTTCATTCATTATTCTTCGTTTTCCCTCATCATTTTCTAAAAACGCTCACTTAATTTAGGCAAGCAAATAAAGTGAGCAATTGCGCATATAAATATACTATAGTAGATTATAATACACTAAATTTTCACATTCTCTTGTGAACAATATAAAGTAAAATTTTTTTTAAATGTACAGATTACTTTAAAGTTATTTTTATTTAGATGCAGTTACCTGATGCTCTTAAATAAAAAAAAAATGCAAAAAGGTAGAATTTAGACTGTTTGAACTTTGCACCATATTAATTTGATCGTGAGAAATATGCATCAAATCAAAATGAGTCTGATGACAGCAGGCGATAAAAACACATATGAATTTGACATAGGTGTTGAAGATAAAGATATCATGATTTTATCAAAATAGTTTTGAAAATAATTTTAATTTTGTATAAGTTTTTGTTCTTAAAATAAATTAATTATATTTTTGGTTTTATTTCCTTTCAATAATGGCTTTTTAATTTTTATAATTTAATTACCTGCGTTAAAAAAATGGTACAGGGCAGATTATTTGTAATACTTTAACAGTAGTTAGTATTATAATATAAATAAATTAATAATACTACTTATGATAATAAATGAAAGCTGTAAAAATTGAGAACAAGATGTTCAGTATAATAGCATAAGATATTGTACTATGACAGCTATTACAAGTTTGTTTTTTTTTTAACTCATATCATCACAATATGTATAAAATGTACAAAAAATAAATGTTTTTTCGGATTAAAACAGTCACGGCGCAAAAAGCTGTATTTATGAGGTTTACAAACTCATATATAAGTTGGTTGAATCAATGTTAATCTAACGTTGATTTTTGGTTTGTTTTCAAAGTTGATCTAACGTTATTTTTTCAATGTTGATTTGTGTTTTCATTTCAACCTATAATCAACCATTTTTCAACCATAAATTTCAACGGTTTTTCAACGTTGATTCAACATTGATTGTGCTTGCTGGGAGTGCATCAAGTGAACGCCTTTTCTCTGATGCATTAAACACTTTGTATGCAGCAAAGCGAAACAGAATGACAACTGAATGTTTTCAAATGTTAATATTTTTGCACAAAAATTTGGAATTTTTAAATTTAGTTTAAATTCATTAAATTTAATACTGAAGTTTTTTTTTGTAGTAATTATTTTTAAATACATTTTATTGTTCTTAAATATTATTAAATTTAGTATTCGAACTCTTTTGTGTGAAACTGATTTTTTTTTTTTTTGTTGCAACAATGTAAAAAATTAATATAGTTTTTTAAATTTAGAATGTGTTTTAAAAAAATGGTAAAGAAAAAATTGAAAATCAAGAAAATTAATATGTGATTTTAATGTTCTTGAGTGTGCGGTTTTATCATAATGTTGTCCAAAACTGAACTTTTTTTTTAACTTTATTATTATTATTATTTTTATAGTTTGATTTTTTTTTAAAATATTTATTATATATATTCTTTAGAATTTTTTTTATCATCTATCTAATAAAAGAATATAAAAATAAATATAATAAAAAAATAATTGAACTTTAATTGATAATTGTTTTGACCCGGTTTTACTTGTATTTTAAAGTGCTTAAAAACTACGTATTGCATTTTTTTCAAGAAATTAAAATGTCAAAAACAATTTCCTGGTTTCAAAAGCGACCCAGTTACTTAATAAAATGTTTTCATTATTCAACAGTTAAGTATTACTTAATACATTTTATACACCATTCAACAACTTATTTTGTGGAAATTGCATTCTAAAATGCAAATACCAATCTTCTTTTTAAATTTTGCAAGTATCGCCAACTGACTAGCTATACTCTGAAAGCAATAAATATATTCATAATAACTTATTTAACGATTACCTTTTGGGTTTATGTCAATACTTTCGCCTGCCTAACTGTAGTGTTTGCGGATGAGAATAGTCAGGAGAGAAGACGCAACAATAAATGTTGCGAATTGTATTTGTGGTGGTGGTTACGTTAACATTACAATAAATTTAACAAACGCAATATTTTATATCTTATGTTTTTGGAAGAACTAGAATGCCAAATGTTTCTACTGCATTGTTTTTTTTTTTTTTTTTTTTTTTTTTTACAGTATTTTTCAATCTGCTGTATTTTGTTTTTCTGTTTTGTTTTTTTTTTACTTTTTTATTTTTTTTTTTGTATTTGGGGTGGTTATCAATTGTTAGGAGAGATTGCTATTTGAAGGGGTGGGAAGAGGGAGTCATAGATTTGTTGTGAAAATTAGAGATTGAATCCATTGCTATAATATGGCAGGGAACAGGGCTGTACTGAACAACGAAAACGTAGAAGGAGGGGGGGGGGGTGCAAATGAAAAAAGCTTTTTTACCATAAAAATCTCACCAAAGTAGGGCTTTTTTTTATTTAAATGCCAAATTTCAGTTTTAACCGACCGAGTCTCAAATTTTCCAAATTACCGACAAAACTGACAGAATGTTGTAAACATCCCCTGTCATGTACCGTCGGTACGGCCATGACAGGGGAGATTATTTTTGATGTGCGATTATTGTTGCACGCTACTTATAGCACGCAGCACATAAAAAATATAAGTTAAACGTTCATTAAGCGTACCAAATTTGATTTAATTGACTAAAGGGCTTTATTTGTATATTCCATGCTGATTGGGTGTTAATAAACAGTTGCAACAACCTCATAGGCAGTTGTCTCTGAACTGGCGAAAAGTAAAAATAATCAAATTTTGCTTAAAACTTTTTTTTTGAATAACGGTTTAGTTCGATTAGGCTCTGGGATTCATAATTAGTAAATTGTTTAATTACAATAAAATAATATTAATCGACTTAATTAAAGCTTCCTCGTGTTTAAAATTTTTATGCGAAAGATTTTTTTTTTCAAGCACTAAATCTTGCTTTAATTGACAAAGTTTAGTTGCACTAAATATTTAGTTGACTATTTTTAGTTAACTAAAACGTTAGTCGGGTAATTTTTGTTTACTAAAAGGTTAGTCGACTAATTTTAGTTAACTAAAAAGTTAGTTGACTAATTTTAGTTAGACTAAAAATTTAGTTAAGTATTTTTAGTTAGGCTAAAACTAACCTTAACTCCCACCTCTATTTATATTTTAATAATAGATACTTTATTTATTACTTTATTAATTTTACGCTTGTTTATGTTATATAGTTAACGGTCTATTTTTAAATTAAACTTTATATATAAGGAATTTATTAAGGAGCTAGGCGACAAGACATATTAGTCTTCTTTTCGCCCCTGCTACATATAAATCTTGTTATTAACATGAGGATGTATTTACATATATATATATTTTTACACGTCAAAAAAAAAAAAAAAAAAAAAAATTTAGTATAAAATTTAAAGCAAATAATAAAATTGCAATTAATAATATATATAGTATAATTTTTAAAGACATTTTTTCTTACCTTACTGTAAAAGATAATGTGGATGTTAGAATATTAGTTGCAGTGAAGTTTTTCATACCGACAGAATTAAAACAAAAATTTGTTGAAACTTCTTCATGCCAAAAAAGATTTGGCTTTATACTTAAGCTCACATTAACCTATACAAAAATAAATTTTAGTACTTGACATCAAACTTATCTGGGTCTACCTAAAATTTATTACTATTTCATACTAATCAAATTAAATACTAATTTAATAAAAGACACAATTTCGCAACGTTAGAATTATCATGTCCTCCACTTTTTTAAAAAGTTGAGTTTTAGTAATTTTTAAATAGTTTTGCACTATGTTTTCTATTTTGTTTATATTAAAAATATATATTTTTATTCAACAACTACCAAAAATCTGAAGAAAAAACGCTGCTGGTGAAAATTCGAGCGGATTAATGTTTTATTATCATAGCTTCTTTGTTTCTAATACACAATATAGAGTTTGTAAATCCTATTATCTTTCAACATTGAATATTAGTAGCCAAAGAATTTTTATTTTTACAAATTTAATAAATGCATAACTACTGGAACGCTAATACAGCCAAACTTTAAAAACATGTGAAAAAAAGAAGCTCACCACAAGATTCTAAATAAGTTGTACGAGACCATTTCGCAAGAATTGAGGCTCATTATTGCAGAAAAAAGACATATGAAGAATATATGAAAGGATTACTTAATATATATAGACTGCATACATACATAGATCTTTTTAAAATATATTGTGTTGAAAATGACTATGCAGCAGTGAAAAAACATCGTTATATCTTCAATCACGAGTTCAACATAGAATTTTCATAACCAAAGAAAGATTTATGTGACACATGCTATGAATTTTGCAACATTGTCAATGCAAGTAATGATCAAGCAGAAAAAGATTGTCAAAAATGCTGATCCTAAAACTGCAGTTGTTTTTATTAATCTTGAAAATATTTTATTCATGTTAGCAGCTTTGCGTCAATTTATTATGCTGTTCCCAAAAAATAAGTCATCGAGTAAAAGTTATGCAAGCCAATACACTCCATTTAAGAATGTGATTACATTTATTGTTAAAATAAAAAATCTTTCTCTGGTGCAAAAATATTTACTCTACTTAGACTATAAAAAGCTATTGAAAATGTAAACCGTAAAAACCATTCTGTTTACCAAATGCAATTAGTGGATGAGAAGAATTTTTTAATTGTTGCTGAATTGTCAAGTTATAAGTTACATACAAGAGTTTAAAATCTTGTTTATCGAAATAGACTGCAATACCATGTTTTTTTTTTAAACCTCGTTTTTATATAATTATTCACTAGGACTTATAAATAAGTCTGTCAAGCGCGCAACATCAAGCATTATTGCCAAACCATTAAAGATAAATATACCAATGCAGCTTGCTTACGAGCTTCTTATCAGTTTTTATATGCTGAAAAAGCAAATGATATTATTTCCATATATTAATGCATGTCTGCTGTTGATATTGTGTTTTACATAGCATTAATAAAGTGAACATTTTTATATATGACTCTGTTATTCATTTATTATTGATATATATATATATATATATATATATATATATATATATATATATATATATATATATATATATATATATATATATATATATATATATATATATATATATATATATATATATATATTAAATAATATTTTGAAATTTTTATAAAATTCCTTGTGTATTTTATTAATTATAATAGTTTTTAATAAATAGTTAAACTTTTATTATGTAACCACAGGTATAAGAAAAATAAAATCAATTTATCTTGCATGGAGTTTGTAATTAGATTAGTTTAATTGTTGTGTTGATACCTCTAATACTTAAATAATGGATAGAAAATTTTATTTCTTTAATAAATATTTATTTATAGGAATATTTCTTTTCTATACCCTATATATATTACTCTTTCTTATTATGTAGCGAAATGTTCGATTTTAAATTAGACTAGTATGGAAACGCGGAACTTTGCGTAACAAAAACTATACTAAGTTGAAAATGCTATCACGTGACATTAAACGTGCACAATATACAAAATTTGTATATTGTGCACGTTTAATGTCACGTGATTGCTTTTTCAACTTAGTATAGTTTTTGTTAGGCAAAGTTTCCGCAAAGTTCTATATTTAATATAGATTAGGCCGGGTGAGCAATTACTTTTACTCAGTAATTGGTCAGCTTTACGTGAATAAAAACATTATAAGTTTTGCTCAAATTTTTATTCACGTAAAGTTAACCAATTTACTTAGTAATTGTTCGGCTTTACATAAATAAAAACTTAGATAAAATTGGTTTAGCTTTTATTCACGTAAAGCTGACCAATTACTGAGTAAAAGCAATTGCTCGTTTTTATTCACCCGGCCTAATGGCTGTATTTTTTTTTAGTATTGTATTTGCCGATTGAAAATAATTTACACTCGTAATTTATAAAAACAAATATTTACATGACTTGGGCTTGAAGAAGACAAAATTCATCTTATCATTAAGCCCCCCCAAAAAAATGCATATTCATCAAATAAAATATTTTAACAAAATGTAAAAAATAAAATATATAACGTTTAAAATATTTAGTAATTCAAAGAGTGTTTATATTTAAGAACTGATTAGTAAAATAAGATGATATATAAGTATTAATATTTCAAAAAGAATTTACAATAACTTTTTTTAATAAAAATTGAAATTATAAAATTTTACAATATTTTTAGTAATTAGTATTTCAAATAATAAAACTTAAAAAACCGTTTGTAAATTCAAAACTTATAAGATAAGAAATACATTTACAATAGCAGACTATTGTTTAGAATATTAAATATAATAATAAAGAGTAATTAGTAGGTTAATTTTTGTTTTTGTTTGCTAGTTTAAAAAGCTTTTTAGAAGAACTTTAATTCATTTTCATGCATCATCAGTAATTGCTTAAGTTTTGTTTTAAACTGGTTTAAAGAATAATTAGATTTCAGCTCATTATTTAATATTGTATTCCACAGCTTAGGACCTCGATTTGCAATTGAGAATTTGGTTGCTGAATAATGTGTTTTGGATTGAATGTAATTGTTTTTTGAAAATCTGGTAGGGTATATGTGGTTTATTTTTTCAAAAAGTGAATTAAATAACATTGGTGATATTTTTTTATCAAGTTTAAACATGAAGATAAGAATATGGTAAAGGTTTAGTTTATATACATTTAGAATATTAAGTTTATTAAATAATGTTTTAGTGTGAGAGAAACGGTCTACGTTTGTAATTATCCTTATAGCCTGTTTTTGTTTACTAAACAGTTTTTTTACTTTTGTTGCGTTTGTGCTGCACCAAGCAACGTTTGCATAATTTAAGTAGCAATGAATTAAAGAAAAATATAAGTTTTTTAAACAAGATAGATTTAAAAACTGCTTGGCTTTATACAAAACACCTATATTTTTTGATATTTTTTGATATTTTGATATTGTAGAAGGAGAAAACTGTGATAATATTTGTGATAGTGAATTTAAAATGCTTTTAGAAACTCTCTAAAAAGATCAAGTTATGCTGAATCTATTTTATATGTGAGTACCTTTAAAAGTGTAAATGTTTGTTTGTGTAACTCATAAAAACCATATATACTTCTTTATGCTTATGAGTTGCTTATACAGTATAAGCAACTTACTTACATATGTAAAAATTTGTTATGTATATAACATACACAAGAATTTAGCGTCTTTTTCATGAGTTAAAATTTTGTTAATTTGAATATTAGTTTGATTAGATAATTTACTTTTAATAAGATAAATGAATATATTTTTTTTTAATTATTTTTAGCTTAACCCTGGAGCATTCCATTGTAATGTTTGTGTAAAAGTAAAGGAGGGCTAAAGTTGCACAAATCTAACAAACACCCTAACAACGATAAAGCTGCTGGGAATGCTAACTATTCGGATTAAACTTTAACATTGAGATTTTGTTTTCCCTAATACAAAATGTGTTTTACGATATTTTGGTAGGCTCCTTTTATGGCATATTATGGAGCAAGTTAAAACTCATCAGATTAGTAGTAAAACACAGTTTAATATAACTATTAAAAGCTGCACTAATTTATTCTAAAAGTTTAAACGAGTTTTACGCTAGTTATTTTGGGAATTTAGTGATTCGCAGTAAGGAAATCTTAAATTGTGGTGGTGATTATGAAGATGCTGCTACATTATTATTAAGCAACCTAGCAGATAGTATATCAGCTTATTATAAAAAAAATATATCTATTATTAACAACGATCAGACCTTAAATACACCTACAATATGTGATAGGGAAAAGTATTTATTTTAATATCTTGGAGATTATGTTATTCAAAAAAATTTTTAAAAAACTTAAAATTCTTGAACTAATAATACTCAACTACAACAAACAGTATCTATATTAAAAAGCTGTCGAAATCAAAAAAATATATAAGTGACCAAAAGTTTGTCAACACTCTTAATTGTGGTGAACTTACGGACATTACAATTGAGTTTAAACAAATTTTAATTAAAGCAGAAAAATTATTTCTTTTATAAACAGAACAGTCGAAAGTTGCTAAAAATAAAGACATTGATATTTTGATGAAAAAAACACTCTGTGATAAAGATTTAGATAAATATTGTAGGGCTATTATTGAAAATGTGATTTAAAAATTGAAAAATGTCAAAAACCTACTTTTTCTTTAATGCTAAGGTAATATTTTCAAGTTTGAAGTCATTTCTTTGCTAAGGATATTGTTAATAAGCATTTAGCAAAAAAAAAAAAAAAAAAAAAAAGTAGGAGGTAGAAAGAAAGGGTAAAAGATTACAACATCTGTCCAACAAGATCTGAGTCTAATATCATCTGTACACTTTTTTCCAAGATATCATCTGACTTTTTTTTACTCTAACAACATCTGTTCAATATCATCTAAAATATTCAACAACACCTAATAACATCTTTAGATCTTATTAGGGGTCGTTGAATTACATCTAATAATATCTTTAGATGTTATTAGATATAACTACATCAAATAATTTTTCTCTATTATTACAGGGTTATTCATTCTTATATGCGCGTCTATTCATTTTTATATACGCCTTTATTCATTTTTATATGCGCATTTATTCATTTTTATAAGGGCCTTTATTCATTCTTATATGCGCATTAATTCATTTTTATATGCGCTTTTATTCATTCTTATATGCGTTTTACAAAAGCAATTGTAAAAAAGCAATTTGAACAAAATAAATCATTTATAAAATTGTTTTCAAAAAACAGTTTATTATTTCAAAACAAACTTTTCTTATTTCCAGGTAAACGAGGTTAAAAATACTTAAAACGAAGACTTTTTACATTCGACGATGGTTTATTTAATTTAGTATTAATTCTTTGTTTTCGATGATAGTTTATTTAATTTAGTATTAGTTCTTTGTGATTTTATTATTAAATTTCATGATTGATTAAGTTATTATTTATCTAATTATTTATTTATCTAGATTTAAATTTAATTAGTTATAATTATTAGCTACACCATGTAATATAATACTTAATAGCTATACCATGAGAGGCTAGTGTTTGCCTAATAGAAAGACTTCAATGGAATTTACAACTGTCAATCAATTAGGCCAGGTTTCTAAGGTCAGGTCAGGTTTATCCTGCTACTGGTAACATGTAACCCAGTACAATCTGCTTCATGTCCTGCTGCCTTGTAGAATACGCCATTTTAGGCAAAGGCTCGAAGATGCAAACTCTGACATAAAACACCCTTGGGGCTCTTGGTTGAGTAAAGGCTAGAGATGATGTCTCGATAAAAATACTCATCTTGGGCAGATGTTACATGCATCCGGCTGCTGTCTTGTAGAAGGCCTCCTAGGCAAAGACTTAAGGGGTAAACAGATTCTATCTGTTGACCAGCCTCGCACCCCTTCTTCATCTATTAGGCTGGCGCAGATGTATTTTTAATACATTGTTTCCAGTTTAGGATGTTGAACGCTGGATCTTCTTGACTCGATACATGGGTTTTGCTTGTGTCTCTGTTTTTAAGACTAGGCAACTCATTCTATTATCTCCAAATGAGGGTGCAGCTCAGTTTTATTGTTCTGAGGCCGGCTGGTAGTCAGGTTTCCCGAACTCTGTGGTAGCTCTTAGAGAGGCTGATTCCATCAACAGCTGAAAAATATCAAAGTACTAACAGGGCCATGTTGCGCATGGATGGTGTCCCTGTTTGTACTTTTGGTGTGCATTGCCAAGGCCACATTGGAGCCCTTTGTTACGGCTTAGGGTTTATTAATGGAAATGAGGCAATTGCTTGGGCTATAAAACAGTTTACTGAGTACTATCTATATTTCGAGTCAAGTTCTTTAACAAATCTAAAAATGAATAAAGTAACAAAAACTATAAAACACAAAAAACCACAGTCATCACCAAGTTCGCTAAACCTATCATTCACTAATATTCGTGGTCTTCGAAGTAACTTTTCTTCTGTTGAATTTTATCTCTTGCAAAGCTCACCAGATCTACTTGCTCTTTGTGAGACTAATTTGAGTTCGGCTGTCTCATCTTGTGTTCTTAGTGTTGATGGTTATCTTCCTTTAATTCGTAAAGACTCCAATAGTCACATGCTTGGCCTGCTCATTTACATTCGTAAGAATTCACCCATTTGTTGGGAAACTAGGTTTGAATCCACAGACTACTCTTTTACGTGCTTTTGTTTAGCACCACTTCACTCTATCACCTTTCTCTTTGTTCTATATCGCTCTCCCTTATCTCAAGACTGCACTCTTCTTGATGTTATTTCTGATCATATTGACCAAGCCCTCTCTCTTTATCCATCGGCCAATATTGTTGTTGTCGGTGACTTCAATGGCTTGGCTCTAGTTTCAGTGATTCTGCAGGCATTAAGGCCCACAACTTTTGCCTCTCTCAACCCCTAACTCAAATAGTCAACTTTCCAACTCGCTTTCCAGATAACACGAATCATTTACATTCTCTACTCGACTTATGTCTTGTTTCTGATCCTAGTCAGTCCTCAGTTTCTCCACACTCACCCTAAGGTGCATCCGATCATGGTTTGGTTTCTCTAAAACTATTATCTCATTCTTCTTTATCATCAGAACCTATTATCGTACATCTTACAACTACCTTAAAGCTGACTGGGACTCTTTCCGTGATTTTCTTCGTGATGGCCCCTGGGTAGAAATCTTTCGTCTTCCTATTGACAAATGTGCTTCTTACATAACTTCGTGGATTCAGGCTGGCATAGAACTCTTTATTCATTCTCGACGATTCCAGGTCAAGCCTCACTCTTCTCCATGGTTTTTCTCGCATCGTGCTGCTGCAAAAATCGAAACCATTACTTCCATATCTATCAACAAAACAGTTCTCTAGAAAACAGACGTCTGTTTATTTCTGCTAGGAACTATTGTAAAAAAACTTTTGTCTAACGCCGAAGCCCCTATTCTCAGATCATAAAATCTCGTATTTCATCACAAAAGTTAGGCTCTTGCGACTTCTGGATCTTCTATCAATAATAAGGGCAAGTCTGTAATTCCACCTATTTTGTATGGTTCAGACTTTGTCACCTCACCTAAAGACAAAGCTGAATTGTTTGCTAAGAACTTTTTATCAATATCATCTCTTGACTTCACTACTTAGGTTCTACCTGATACAGCCGTCAAACAGGTTGATCCATTGCTTGACATCCATATCACTCCAGCCTCTGTATCTAAAGTGATTTCCTGCTTAGATTCTTCTACAGCTTGCGGCCCGGACAACATACCTGTTATAGTCTTGCAGAAGTGTTCTCCAGAGCTGTCGTCTATCCTTTCAAAACTATTTTACGAGTGCTTATCAGAGTCTTGTTTTCCAGCCTGCTGAAAAGCAGCATCTGTTATCCCTACTTTTAAAAATTTTAGAAAGCAATCCGATTTATCTAACTACCGTCCCATTAGCCTTCTTCCTATCATAAGCAAGGTTTTTGAATCTTTAATTAACAAACACTTAATCTCTCATCTTAAATCTCATAACCTACTTTCTGATCATCAATATCGATTTCGATCTCGTTTTACGACTGATTTGCTAACAGTAATAACCGATAGGTTTTATCGCACATTAGATAAAGGTGGAGAGGTTAAGGCCATTGCTCTTGACATTTCTAAAGCGTTTGATAAAGTTTAGCATGCCGGTCTTCTCCATAAGCTTTCTTCTTATGGTTTATCTGGAAACATCTTTAAGATTATTGAATCCTTTCTTTCCAATCGTAGTATAAAGGTTGTCCTTGATGGACAGCACTCTTCTTTTTATTCTGTAAGCTCAGGGGTTCCTCAAGGTTTAATCCTTGTTCCTATACTCTTTTTAATATACATTAACGATCTTCCAGATATTCTCACATCTAAGGTGGCATTGTTTGCTGATGATACTACCATTTGTTCTTGTCACGACAAGAAGCCAACTCCCTCTGATTGCTTGCAGCAGGCATTTGAGCTTGAAAAGGATCTCACTTCTGCTACAGCATGGGGCTCGCAGTGGCTGGTGAACTTAAATTCAGATAAAACTCAATTTTTTTCAGCCAATCGTTATCGCAATAATTTAGACCTTCCTATATTTATGAACGGTAATGTACTCGATGAGTCATCTACCCTTCATCTTCTAGGATTAACTCTCACTTCTGATCTGAATCCGTTGCAAAATTAGCATCTGCTAAAGTTGAATTTAAATCTCTTTATCGAGCTTGACACTTTCTTACTCTGGATTCTATTTTCTATCTCAATAAATATCAAATCCGACCTTGTATGGAATACTGTTGCCATATCTGGGGCTGATCTTCTAATGATGCCCTTTCTCTTTTAGACAAGGGGCAAAAACGCATTGTAAACATAGTTGGACTTGCTCTTGCAGCCGACCTTTAGTCTTTGTCACATCGTCGTAATGTTGCTTCTCTTTCTTTTTTCTACAAATACTATAATGGGCACTGCTCTAAAGAACTAGCGTCTCTTGTGCCATCTACAAAAATTCGTTCTCGTGTTACTCGTCATTCAATTAAGTCTCATCCTTTTTATGTTACTGTTCCTAAGTTCTCCAAAAACTCTTATTCGTATATAAATTCGATTGATGTTACAAAAAATGAGTTTGTAGATTTGAGAAACGATAAAGCTTTTGAAGTTCTACATTTAGCAGTCAAATCATTTATTAGTGAAAAATATGCCGAACTAGATGTAGAAACTGAGTTTAAGAGTATGAGACTTTTAATAATGTGTATGCATTGATATCCCCAACACTGACAACTAACATTCAATTGAAAGATGTATTTCAGTTCTTGATTGAGAAACAGATAGCACCCAGTCTCCCTAACTTGTCTATATTTTACAAAATCTACTTGACTCTTCCTGTTACATCTGCAAATGCTGAAAAAAGTTTCAGTGAACCAAAGATTACAAAAAATTATTTTAGATCAACAATGACAAACGAACGTCTTTCTGGATCAGGATTAAGTTCTATTGAACGTGAGCTTACTGAAAACATTAACTTTGATTTGTTGATAAATTGTTTTGCTTCAATAAAATCTCGCAGAATTTATGTAAACTACCTGAAAAGTAAACTTTTTTTCTAAATGCTAACCTTTGCAATATGTCTATGTTAACTAAAATAAACAAAAAAAAAATAGGTTATTTAGTGTCTTATATGAATGTAATATGTATAAAAGTCACATAAGTCAAGAAAATAATTTCTGGAGTTTAAAAAACCACACCCAAGCCCGGTCGCCCCCTATTTATTGACTCCCCCCCTCCCCGCGACACTAAACCTTATTACGCCACTGAGTAAAGCGGTTTGTATTAGAAACTTTCACAAGATGTTAAGAATTCTATGGCAATATAAAAAATATATAAAATTTTGTCAGGGGTGACCAGATAAGGAAAATAAACTGGTTTTTTTGATACTATATATCTAACTTACGTTACATCACTTATGTTACCTTACGATTGTTGTCGTGGATTTTTTACTTCTATAATTTCAAGTTAGAGTTACGTAACAAAACAATTTTAAAGGTATTGAATTTATTCATTAAAAATAATTAACAAAGGAAATTTTAAAAAAATGGTGGCACTCTTTTTGAGTGACTTTTCACAAGATATAAGTTATCAAATCGTTAAGAGTTTTTCGCAAGACCAAGAGCAACTTTGAAAAACTGTTTTAGTATTAGAAGTCGAAGTTTTTACTTAGACTCCTTACGTTTGTTCAAGTGAAACGAAATAATAATTAAATAATGACGTAATTCATTTTGTTAACGAAAAAGCACCAGAATTTAAGAAAATTTTTGTTGTTTTAACTTACGTTACACAAATTTAAAATAAAAATGAACTCTACTAAGCATCGTTATTCAAAACTTTAAATTAAAAAATGTAACATTTAATATTCTTTTGCATATATTATTATAAAATTTAAGTTTTTTAACTAAATTTTATAACAAACAAAACTTTATCATGTTTTTGTTAACTTACGTTACATGAAAATTGCAAAAGCTCATTCGTTATTTTCTTAAAATATGTATATTTTATAAAGTATAAAAGCTGACCGACAACAATTTAAACATGTCAGGTCCGTTTTCACGCTAATTTAATTCCGATTATGCAAATAAATTCATGGTTAGAATAAAATTTTACAATGATACCTTTTTTATCGTGCAACAAAAAGAAAAACCGTAACTTTCGGGGGCATAAAAATGACTTAAATTTATTAATTTTAGTATTAAAGATATAATTTAAATAAACCTTCATGAATCTTCAAATTCATTTGCTAAATGTTGACGTAAAAAAGAATAAAATTTGACTACTTTTTCATTTTCCGCCGTCGAATTGCCCATATATATATAAAAATGGCAATTTAAATGTTTAATTCAATAAAAAAAGGGCATGTAATTGACCAACACTTTAAAAAGCAAATCAACTCTGAAAAAGTCTTTGCTTGTGAAAAGTCTTTACTTTTCACAAGCAAAGACTTTTTCAGAGTTGATATATATATATATATATATATATATATATATATATATATATATATATATATATATATATATATATATATATATATACATATATATATATATATATATATATATATATACATATATATATATATATATATATATATATATATATATATATATATATATATATATATATATATATATATATATACATATATATATATATATATATATATATATATATATATATATATATATATATATATATATATATATATATATATATATATATATATATATAATATATATATATATTATATATATATATATATATATATATATATATATATATATATATATATATATATATATATATATATATATATATATATATATATATATATATATATATATATATATATATATATATATATATATATATATATATATATATATATATATATATATATATATATATATATATAACTCTGAAAAAGTCTTTGCTTGTGAAAAGTAAAGACTTTTCACAAGCAGCAAAGACTTTTTCAGAGTTGATTTGCTTTTTAAAGTATTGGTCAATTACATGCCCTTTTTTTATTGAATTAAACATTTAAATTGCCATTTTTGATACGCAGGATCTGCAGAATTTGAATGAAGAAGTTTAAATATTCCAACACCTTATATTCGTCTTGAAGTTGTTATACTGCAATTATTTCCAGGCATTGTTATACTGCAATTATCTCCAGGCATATTTTACTATAAACTAAGACAGAATAAATCTCTAATAACCAAAAAAATTAATTACAAACAATATAGAATGTAACAATTATTAAAACATATTATAATAACTTCCTTGCGTTATATCACAAAATCTTATTTTTCTATGTAGTATAACTCTATTGTGTAATAGTACATGTAGTATTATTATATAATTTCCTAATGTTAGAAAAAAAAGATCAGGAGGTGATGTTGTGCAATTATATTGGTTTATAAGTAGTTTAGATACTATATTTTTGTATAGTTTATTGGTACAATCATCCAATATTTTTAGAAAATTCGAATACAAGAGGCTTCAATAAAAGAGTATGCGATAGGGTGTGTCAATTTGATGATTAAAACCCAAAATTTTCAAAAAAAGAAATTTTATAGTGAAATTATAGTAGAATTTCATAAATGAAATGGAGTAATACTTTTAAAAATTAATTAAATTAGGTGGTAGCTACATTTTTTTGGGTTTTTATGTATTTAATTTGCTAATATTTTAAAAATCGTTAAAACAATGACGTATTTTGTTTAAAACTTATTTTGTTTTTAAAAGTTTTACTTTAAGTGGAAGAAATTTATTTCGGACCCATTAGGAGATATTTTCAAAACTTAAACGCTTAGCTTAATAAAAATAAATTAAAAATAAAATTACTTGGATTATTGAAAAATTATATTTTAACAAAAATAATGGCACCAAAAACCACAAGAAATTTATCAGCTACTCACTTAAGTAGATATGTTGGAAAAGGAAAACCCCTTTTACCATCTGAGCTCCCTCTGCAAGTGACATTTTAAGATATGGATTATTATTAAGAGAGACCAGTGACCTTAATAAAAGAAACTATACTGTCAATAAACTAGTTAATGATATGACTCTTGCTTTATCAGCTCAATCGAAAAAAGCTAATTGCAAGTTTTTACATCAAGTAATAATAAAAGAATGTAGTATTAAAGCTAAATTGAAGTATCTGTGGGAAACTGCTGTTAAAGTTAGCCTTGGAAATGCAAAAAAATCAATAAAGGATTGTTTTATTCCAAAAATTGACAAACTTGTTGATATTTTATCCTGTAAATATTTAATAATGTTATGTTCAGAGTATGGTTGTGATCAAGGCTGTAAAAAGCAGGCGCATATTAAATGTATGTGTGTACGCGAAAACAAAATTCCTGTTATAGAAATCAGCTTTATCAAGTCACAGGGAGCCAAAATTAGAAGTTTTGCCCATTACTATATTGGTGAAGTTGACACAATAGAAGAAAAAAAAATAAAACAAGTTGTAAAGAGAAAAGAGAAGTATTGGCAGCAATTAGAAATGAGAGTTAAAAAATTTAAAAAAGAAGAAAAACTCAACCAAACGATTCCGGAAGATTATAATTGCCTTTTACAGATTATTCAAGTAATAACAAAATATATTGGTTAGTAAATAATTCTAATATAACTATTTTTAAAGAAATTAAATGTTTATAATGTGATTTATAAAAATATCTCAATATCTTTTTTTACTTTTAAGATTTTTCATAAGCCATTAACTTAGTGATAATAACTCAAAGTTTAAGCCTTGTATTATTATTTATAGATTGAAAAAACAAACAAAGTCGACTCAGAGCCAAATATTTCTGGAGAACCAGAACCTTCCAATAATATTGTAAAGGTTTATAACAGAATGGACAAAACAAACATTACACTTGCTAGTATGAGGCATCACACTAGCTTACGAGAAACCGCAGAAATAGCAACAGCAGCACTTATAGATGCAAAAATTATAACAAAGAATGATACATCAATGATTATTGATCACAGCAAGGTTAAAAGGGCGCAAGAGAAGTTAGCAATTGAATTAGATAATAAATTTAATACAGATCTTGAAAATAATGTGGTTTCCTGTATTTTTTTTTGATGGCAGGAAAGATGATACAAAAACATTAATGGAATTTGATGGTAGGTATTTCCCTGGTCTTCTTAAGGAAGAACATTATTCTGCCGTTACTGAACCAAGTGGTAAATATCTATTTGTTCCTGACAAAACTGATCACAGAAAACATGCTGAGGTAATTGCAGACCACTTGGTTAACTGGTTGGTGGAAAAAAATTTAGGAACACAAATTAAAGCTATAGGAGGAGACAGTGCAAATGTAAATACAGGTTGAGAAGGTGGTGGATGCAATGGGTGGAAAGAAAATTGAGAAAGAGATTAGTGTGGATTGTGTGCGATCTTCACACAAACGAGTTAGGGTCAAGACATTTAATTATAAGCTTAGACGGCCCAACAAAATGTGGAAATAAGTGGTCAGGACTACTGGGAAAAATGTTAAATACAGCAACAAGTCTTGAAATTAATCCCAGATTTACGAAAATTGATGTTGGGCCTGCATTAATTGCTCTAAGTCCTGAAGTAATAAAAAGTTGGGTTTCTCAGCATGGCCTATATAGCACCAACCTTCAAAATTTTACATGGATTGTCGAATTTATTGTAGGTGTTTATATTCCAGGCTGGTTTAACATAAAAGTTAAATCATGTTGGGTTAAGGGACCAAGACACGTTTTATACCAGTTAAAACTCCTCAGAAGCCAGAGGAAACCAGTTCTTGATATTGTAATGCCCACAAAAGATCAGCTTGGTATGCACATTAAGAAGCTGTTTTACAAGCTATGATATGCAGTGAGAGTAAAGTAGAAAGAGTTCAAGTTGTGGAAATTATTCTTAAGCTTCAAGAAAAAAATTACGAGCAAACTAATACTTTTGTTTATAGCCATAGACATCGAAGAACACCGGATATTAACATTGATGCTAAAGATCTTTTTAGTTTGATAGACTGGAGCAATAATATAACAAAACCACCTTTGACATGCAATTTTACATCTTCCGATATTAAAAATTTAGTTAATAACCCAATGATTGTTCCCCATTGGAGTTCACATACACAATCAGTTGAGAAGTGTGTACAGTTTGCCATAGAAGCTGCAGGACATGTCCACACATCAGAAAAAAGAGAAGCTTACATAAGAGCCCAATTCATTAGCAGAGAGTTGATGTCTGCTAATAGGAGCAAGAAAGGCATGATGA
>NC_061156.1:36851981-36869481 GCF_022113875.1 Hydra vulgaris
GTTTTGAACCTAGACCCCCTGCTACTAAAGCAAGCGCTCTAACCACTGCGCCACGGCCGCAAACACATTCTTCAACATTTTAAGAAAGACATAAAAATATTGTTTCAAACATTTAAATTTATCTTTTAAATCTAAAAATAGCAATATAATAACAGATAAATTAATAATAAATACGACAACTTGAAAATTAAAATAATAACTTTTTTTTTGTCTTTTTCAAAATAATTTTTTTTTTTTTCTTTGTTTGATTTGAATTTTTTTTTTTTTTTGTTTGATTTGAATTCGAAAAATGGTTTATTTCTTTCTTTTATTCTTGTCTTTCTTTTTTATTTGCTTACCTTTATTTTCCTTTTGTTTCTTTTATTCTAATCTTAATTAAGTGTTTTTTGTTTGTTTGTTTTTTGTCTATTTTTTGTTTGTTTTTTTTTATTCGAATTTATTTTTCTTTTCTTTTTTTTTTCTTTTTTCTATGTGTGTTTGTGACTTTAAATCAATTTATCAAATGATTAATTAAACATTTATCTTTAATGATAATTATTATTTACTTTTTAATTTTCGAGTCGAGTTTTTTATTATTTTATATTTTTCATCTTTTACCGTCAAAAAAACGCGTCCACCATTTGCGAAGACATTCCAAAGAAAAATACGTCTTGTAACGTCTGACGATCGCATAGCGTCTGATGATCAAGCGTGAAACTCCGAGTAATGATACAAATTTAATTGTACTCAGGGCTCAAGCTGAGCCGGAACGAAGCGGAACGCCATTCCGGTTGTTAACAAAAAGAGTGAAAACGTTCCACATGATAAAAAAATTACTTTGAAACGCCGGAACAGCAAATTTGGTTAACGTTCCGGAATTTTTCGAGTTAAAAACTACGCGTTCCAGTACGGAAAGTATAAGAGAAAAAGTTTATACGTTTTTAATAAGGTGTAAGTGATTTTAGAATTTTAAACGAGTTTTAGTAGTGGTTTGAGTAAGTTAATTATTATTTTGCTTTTAAAACACTTAAGGAGGAGTTTTTTTAATAAAACTAAACTTAACAATGACTTAGTTGCTTTTCTCATTAAATATTTTATTACATATTAAAAGGTTTAGAAGTTTTAAATTAAAACATTTAATTTTTAAGTTTTATTACTTTATTTTCCTTAAAAATATTACTTTATTTTCCTTAAAAATAAAGTGAATAAAGCTGTGAAGGAACCTTTTGTTTGTTTATTATTTCCTAATGTTATTTTGAGCACGCACGATGAAATCGGATCAAACAAAATTAAAACAGCTTTTTAAAACTGCAAGGGTAAGTCAAACAACAATTACTAACAACTAATAAGCCAGTTTGGTGTTTGTAATGCGAATGCACCAACTTGCTCTCGCACAGGCATAAACTAACATAAACGGTATTTGTCCATACCGATTACAGCTATAAAAAACATTGTTTAAGTGTAATAGACTACAAAATAACCAATATCAAGTAAGTAAGCCAAGTTAAGCTTTGTTAATAGATTGCTTCTATGTTTAGCGAACCTGAGTCAAACCAGACAACAGAATCTAGCATTTACACCAGTGGCAGTTTATCAACTGCACAGTCTAGTGACAGCAGTGGATCAAAACATACCTGTGGTAGCTTATCCAGTTCTGGCAGTGGGTCCAAAAAATACCAGTGCCAGTGGATCCAGTCAACAGTCAAGTAGCAGGGAATGCTGTTGACTGCTTAATGCCATTAGTTATGCCTATACCAATACAGTTCAAGCCACGACAAGTTCAATGCCAATGTAAGTCCAGTTATTTCACATGTATTCTGCAATAATAATGAGGCGGAATTGTATTTATGTTTCCAGTACGAAATTTAGTGCTTTACTAAGAAATGTTGCTTTTTATATGTAAAGGGAACCTGAAGAAGAAGAAGTGAATGAAGAAGTATCTTATCTTGAAGGTGATGCTAATCTTCTAAAGTGCTGGATTGCTTCAACATTCATAAAGAAAAAAGAATTTTATCCTTGAATTAAAACTTGTAAGGGTGCTATAGGTTGTAAAGTTTGTAAGGAAGTAGGTAATTTTACTAGTTTTTCATCCAAACATATTCATTTATCACAAGAATGGGTCACAGTATCAATTAAAGCTTATGGAGAAAACGATGCAAAGTAATTATAATCATTACGCAAAAAAAATTTTTGAACATAAGACAACATTTGCTCATATAAGAGCAGAACACATTCTTAATAGTGCTGATTGTAATCAGCTAAAAAAAAAACTTTTCTAAAATAACTGATGTTGTCATTGAAACTACTGAAAAGGTTATGCGTACAGCGTGTAAAAATGCAAAATTGGGCTGCCCTTTCACCGATTTTCTTTTAGATATAGAATTACAAGCATTAAATGGCCTGCATACGGGCAGAACTCTTCATAGTGCCTACAGTGGTAAAAAAAATGTGGTAGCAGTGTAAATGTAGAGTAGTAATCTTATCATGTAGCAGATAAAATGAGGAAAAAACTTGTGTCCCGCATTATCAATTTTGATGCCAAATTAACAATACCATGGCCTACTATAATTACACGGCCTGATTTGTTGCATTTTCCGTAAAAAATTAAGAGCCCAGTTTTTTTACGGCTAAGCCTAAGTTCTTATGTTTGTATTTTTTTTTTTTTTTTTTTTTTGTATGTATTTAGGTGCTCCAAGAAGTCCTTACGGTCTTATCATAGAGCACCGCGGGAGAGCATTTAGCAGGAAGTTCACGCCTTTTTCCGTACCAATGTCGCTTGTTGGGCTGTAGCTGGCGTCGAACCTGGGACCTCTGGGTTCTGAGCCAGAACTCTAACCACTGCGCCACGGCTGCTCAATCGTGAATGCTTTATTCATATTTTATTAAAATTAAAACAAATGACTCGGATTTTTTTAGTGTAGTTACATTATGTTATACTGGATTTTTCGCTGACTGATTGCCTGCTTTAGTTTATTCCAGTAAAACAGAATACTGAAATAGGCTTTCAGTTAGCTATATACAAAACATGGTACTTAAGATAACATTACATGTTCCAAAGATAAGATAACATTACATGTTCATCTACAAATCTTTAGTGGAAATAAAATCAAAGGTTTGTTATAATGTTTTTATTATAATTGAACAAGCATTAAAAGAGAAATAGCCTTTTATTAGGAATTATTATTGGTTCTCTGTCTTTTTTTAAATTGTTTCAACTGATCTTTTCTTACTGAATCAGTTGTTTCTTTTTGCAAATTGTTATAAAAGATATTTATATTGATACGAGATCCATATTTTATACCCAACTCTTAGTGATTGTCACAAGTAAAATTAACACTGCTGTAATAGTTTTTAAAAATTTGTTCTGCAAAACTTTTAATTGAAAAAGATTATCTGCAATGTTTGATTAAAATAGGAGATTTGACGTCTAGAATACTGAAAAGATGACAAATAAAATCAGACAAAGGTTAACTTGGACATATATATCCACCTCTGGATAATATTTTCAGGTATTCATTATTAAGAATATCTTGGTCTGTAGAAACCATTTTTTGATAACAAGTATGAAATCCAAATCTTTTTTTCAACTTTATTGCGACAAACCCTATTGGTGCTATTGTAACAGCAACTTCCATGCTATCTTTAAAAAGTTGACACTCTAAAATCTATGTAGACAACAAATCAATTTCTTGATAAATATTTTCTTCCCAGAAATTAATATCTTCTTTTAGAAGATTTCTTACTGCCAAAATTTTTTCGCTGTGGCATACTTCTAAAAGACTCACTAGAAATCTGCCACCACTCATTTGTTTATACGTACTAAAACGTAGCTCCAAAGGATTTGTAACCTAAAATTAAGAACATATGTATAGTCTTCTTCAAGCAAATCACTGATAAGAGATGCAGTTGCCCGTAGTGTTGTATTAAGAGCAAGAGAAGTTTGTTTGGAAAATGTAAAATAATCACATCTTGACCGAATATCAATCCAATTTGCAATTTCTCTACAAAATGTGGGTTTGTTATTACCCTTCGCAGCAGCATTGCCAAGATAATTGGATGTATTAAATTTTTGCTTTGAATTAAGTGTGATGAACAACTTATGAAACAAGGATAAAAATTGTGCTGCATCATTTCTTTCTGGAAAATAACTCAATGTTGCAGCTGCAGTTGTTTCATTAAATATTGCCAATGCAAGGTTGACATTTTGTTTGTTATTTTCAGGATGAGTGACCTGATAATTAATTTTTCTCGCTTTTTTTAAGTTCCTTTTTAATAACTGATCTTTTTCATAGATTTTATGAAATAAACTCCATGCCATGTAACCGGCAGGAACTTCAACTTTGTCTTTAAACAAATCAAATGAAAAAGAAGGAAAAACATATTTTTTTTGCATTTAACAAGTTATTTCTAAAAAATTTTATTAAATGGATTATATCGAATAATAAATATGTTTTTAATACTCTATTGTAAACTGGATGGCTTATAAATAACTTTCCATCTCTGGTATATGCTCTGTGAAACTCTGAAAATGCATTAACATGGGTAGAATGGTTATCTGCAATAACAGCTTTTACTTTAAATCCAGATTGGTGCTATCAGATAATGCACTCATCAATTTTTTTTTTTTAACCATGAACCTGTTATATACCTTTTAGGTGATGATCTCACAACATAAGGAATAGATTTTTGAAGCCCGAAAATCATAAAAACAACAATGTCTTTGTGAAGATTACTTTCTGAATCTTCACTAACATATTTACCACTTGGATATTAGGCTGTTTTTTGCAAATACATCTCATCCACAAGAAGCACATAGCACTTGATAAACAATTTTTTTGTAACAAACTTTTATAGCCTTATATCACTACTTTGAATTTTTCTTAATAAACTAAAAGATGGTGAGGGCAATTGTTCTGGCAACGACTTGTGTGACTATTCTGAAGTGTGACGTAAAAATAATGAATAACGGATAACGAAAGCAATTATATGGAGGTCTGCCATGTGGAAAATAGTATCTTATTTTATTTAACTCTGTCAAATTTGAATTAAAAGCATTAGCTTTATTTCGTATATGGGCAGGAAAATTTTCTATCATACTGCAGTTTGTTAATTTGCGATTATGACTGCTGTGAAACCATTCAGGTAAATAAATATGATGTCCTTTATAGGACAATGAAACATTAAGATCTTTATTAACTGTTATTGACTCAAACACAGTTGGTATACCTGATATTTCATCAAAACAGAGTTTTGAGAAAACAACACTATCGTGAAGTTTCTTAAATGTAAATCCTGATGGAAAATGCTGTTCTTTTAACGAATTAAGACTAATTATTTTATCAATATTTTAAAAATCACTGAACTCATCTTTTCATAAGTACCTTAAAGTTGGCTCTTTTCTAGGCAACTTTCGGCACCCTTAAAGTTGATGAACTACTTTTTTTATCTGTGTGTATAGTTGGAACAGGTTGGAAATCCCATTTCATGGTGCATCTTTTCCCATAATTGATAAATTTGTCCTTGAAATGATTAATACAAATAGCAGAGTATTTAGATGGAAACCAATCTTTTCTATTGATAAAATATATCCATCGTTTTCGTAAACTGCTTTCTTCAGGAAAATGAAATCTAGACTTTTTTGGACCAGTTGAGTAACCAGTTTTACAGTTTATGAAAACACATTTATTAACCATTTTTATAACTACAAAATAAAATTTCAAAAGCAAAATAATACTGAGATTTCTTACATTTATAATTGAAATTATCTCCACTTGAATAACATTGCATAAAAAAGCAGTTCGACTGTATACAATATACCAAGTCGACTGTCTGTATGTCTACTTAATTATTCCACTCTCTAATGGATTATAATGAGGCAGACAATCAGTCAGAATATAATCAGAAATATATATTACATGAATATGAAAGCATAAACCAAACTTTAATATAATAATTGTAATAATCACATTATTTTAATTATTAAGTATTGTTAATTGTCTCATAATAGAAAATAAGCCGTAAAAAAACTGGCCTCCTAATTTTTTACGGAAAATGCAACTAATCAGGCCGTATAATTATATTAGGCCATGACAATACTAATAAACAAATCTATTAATGTTAGCAAGCAAACAGTGTTGGCCATATACTTGCGGTGTGTGTTGACAATAAACCAATTATATTTATCCTAAACTTAGTGGAGTTACCAAGCTCAAATTCAGAAAGTATAATACATTGTTATCCTCTTTAAGCATTGATGGTCTTACAAACGACATTTATAAAACTAAACTGGTTGCATTCGCTGCAGATGGCTGTTCCGTAATGCTAGGAAAAAAACTCAGGCGTTGCAAAGTTGCAAAGCAATTATTTCCGAAACATTATAGTATGGCACTGTATGGCTCACAGACTTGAATTAGCTGTTGGAGATGTCATGAAAGAAGTGAATGGAGTTAATTACTTTAAATGTTTTATTGAAAAAATATATGCAATGTATCATTCTGTAGACAAAATGTGTCTAAAATTTGGCATCTAGCCTAAGGTCAGTACAGGAAGTTTGGACTTTCTATGCTGCCCTGTTTAAACATTGCCAACAAGCAGCCAAGGATAATTCTAGACCAATTCACATTAGGAAAACCTTTGAGGGCTTGTCTTTACGAATGAGAGCCTCAAATTTTGTCCTAAATTTGGGTGTAATGTACAATGTCTTAAGAGAGTTATCGGCCTTGTCATTAGATTTACAAAGACGGGACATCAGTATTTCTGAGGCCCAGAATTCAATTATGCAACAAATACGCGTTTTTAATTCCCTTGCTGAATATCCTGGGCCTTATACAAAAGAGGCGAAAGAATCTATTTCGCTCTTAAACTTTAAGAGTGTTCCGTTGTAAGTAAATAAGAAATTTGATTAAATTATCAATGAGAAACAGTTTAAGAGGTCATTAGCAGTTACTTTTGAAAAGAGACTGTTGACAAATTATGGACCAACCCCAATATCTATAAACAAGTTTATCCAACTCCTTGAAGTTATAAATCTATATCTGACAAACTGCCCATTATCCTATGGTTTAGATGAGTTGAGACTGTTATGTAGTACATTTGCCATTGACTTTTCTGAGTCTGCCCATGGACATAGAACCTATACTGACCAATGACCAAAAAGGTTCAAGGGTTACCCAAAAATCCTCCAGATTGACTGCATTATTTAATTCTGCTATAGCTGCAAAAAGTAATTTATTTAATTCTGCTATACCTGTAACAACAGCAGATTGTGAACAGGGATTTAGTGCAATTAACAATATAATGACATCATTAAGGGTATGCTTACAAGTTAATACATTGAGCTCATTAATGTTTATAAATTATGTAGGCTCACCACTTCATTTGTTTAATCCTAAATGTTATTTCCGGAGTTGGATTGAAAAACATGGCTCATCTGATGACTTAAAGGCAAGGGTAAAAGCTGAGAGGTCTGAGTCTAAATGTGAATTAGATTATAAGGTGATTTAGAAGTTACTGGAATAATGACAAGCCTTAAGAAGATTTCTGAATACTGTAGTATTGGCTGTTATGTATTCTCATAATGTCATTGGTGTTATTATTAATGTGTAGAATCTTAGATAGATGAGTATCGTGTACGTGTTAAAACAAATTGCTTTAGTTTATAAATAAATTGCTTTGTTGAAATAAAATGCGTTAGTGGTAAGCACCACGAACCCCATGCTCTCCGTAAGATGGGCTTTGCCCCCCCCACAACCCTGAAGGCATGCACCCGCTCGCCATTTTTGTTGCCTTTTTATAGTTCCACTTGTTCCTTTGTCACAACTTGAATCCTGTATATAAGGTAAATGATTGATAAAATGGCCATATCTATTTAATAGCTCCATTTATTAATTTCATAAAATAAATCTTCCTCAGTGAATAAACTCTATCCAGACAAAAATTTAAATTGGAAAGTGAATTTATTCTCACTTTTCTATAACTTTATTTAACATAACATTATTTAACATTTATAAATGGACAAAAGAATATGACTTTTAAAGTTGCATATTTTTTTCAATTTCTTATTTTGATAAGGGAAAAAAAAAATTTTCAATCAATATTTTACTACCTACCACTAATAGTGTATGAATTTTTAAGCTCTGATTTTAAAGCTATAAAGCATTATGTCACTTAACATATTATTAAGTCCCATGCATCTATTATTTACTTTTTTAATCGTCTATTTGAGAAGATATTGTGTTTAGAAGACATTATCTACAAAGTTCATTAAAAATGCAAAGACTGCAATTTAAAAGAGTATTTAGATTCGTTTTTAACGTATACATTTTTCAAATTACATGTTTAAAGCCAAAAAAAAGGTGAGATATTTTATTGAATTTTAGCCCTAAATTTTGTAAAAACAAATATAAAACTGAGTGAGTATAATATATAGGTCATCAACACCAATAAAAAGTAAGTTATTTTCTTGTAGTTAATATATTTTCACTACGATGAAAAGTAGTTAAAATGTTATCGAAACCTTTCTGGTTGGAAAAGCAACTTAATAGATTTTTTACTAAAAGTATTTAATAGATGGCTTTTACTATATATATAACATTATTAGTAATTTACTTTTTAGAACTTAAATGTTATTTACTTTAATGTTAATATTATTATCAATTTAATGATCTAGAAAGTTTTAATCAACATAATAATATATTACTTTACAAAATATGTAGTAATTTTTATCGGTATTTATAACAGTATTGGAAAAAACATTTGCAACTAACATCGAACTATGCTAAAAAGTGTTTTTAATTTTACATGTCTTAAAAAAGAAACAAACTATACTACCACAGCAAATAGTTCAGGAGTCTGGAGTCATAGCATGCTATGACATGAGCAATCAGCTGACAGATTATAGCACACAGGCAGAATTTCGTTGACAAGTGCCATTTTGCAGCGTACAAAACAAGTGCAACTTTTTTGGTTTGTTTCATTTTTTTAAGCCTGATCCGTGTCAACGTCACGGAAGTTTTTTAATAATTAAAGGAAGTATCCAGAAGTTTTCAGAAGTGTCCAGAAGTTTCCAGAAACATTCTGAAGCATCCAGACGCATCCAGAAGCATCCAGACGCATCCAGAAGCTTCCAGAAGCATCAAAAAGAAGAATCTTCCAGAACAGGTTCCCACAGGTTTATTTTACTATATAAGAGACATGTAAACCGACATGTAATTCAGTCAGTATATGGAAGTCAATCAGTCAGTATTATCAAGACATTTATAATACTGACTGATTGACATTTATCGAAGTGAGTATTATCAAAGTGCTTTATCGAAGAACATCAATACAAGAAGTGAAGTACAACAAGTATTTCATTACATCAATATAGCCCACATCCAACCAAGACGTTGTGTTCCACAGAGCATTATTGTATCATCACAAGATAAATGTAACACGGTAAGCCTTGAGAAGCGTAATTATTTATTTTTATTATTTTTATGACTTTAAGTGCAAAAATGGTTCCCGACAGTCTTGGATTAGAACTAAGAAAGAAATTTATTGTCAATTACGTAAGTGGAATTTCACAAAAAAGTATTTGTAATAAATATTGCGTGAAAAAATGGACCGTATCAAGAGTATGTTCCAAATATCGTTCTACGGGGAAGTTTGCAGCAGATAACAAAGGTAGAAGACCGCGTTCCACCACTTCTAGAGAGGATTCTAGGATTGTCAGATCCGTCAAGAAGGATCCCTGGATATCATCAGTTGAGGTACAAAAGCAATGAGAGCTGCCTGTATCGGACCGAGCAATTAGACGACGTGCTGTTGAAGCCGGATTGTTTTCTCGATGCCCTGCTAAGAAAGCGCTGATTTTACTAAAGAACCAGAAGAAAAGACTTCTGTTTATTTCATCTCATATTGACTGGAATGTGTAGAAGTAGCGAACTGTTTTGTTCACTGATGAATCGAAGTTCAACATTATTAAGAGCGATGGCATTTGCCGTGTACGTCGACCGGCCCGAAAATGCCTCGATTTACGTTACTGCCATAAGACCGTGAAGCATGGTGGAGGCAATGATCTAGGGGTGTTTTTCTGCTAACGGTCTAGGTCCAATACATCGAATCGATGGAATCATGAACCGTTTCATCTATAAAAATATCCTGAAAGATATTATGTTACCTCATGCTGAATGGAATATGTCAATAAAATGGGTTTTTCAGCAGGACAACAATCCGAAACAACTGCAAAAGTAGTCAAGCAGTGGTTTCAAGATAACCACCTATCGGTGATGGATTGGCGGCCTAAATCTCCGGATCTCAACCCTATCAAGAACCTGTGGGAGATCGTCAACCACAGAATTAACCGTTAGATGCTCGTAAAAAGGATCAACTGTTTGAACAAATCCAAAGTTTCATTGATCATCAAAAATCATCGAAGATGCACGGCTGTGGTCAACAACAAAGGATTCACCAAGAAATATTGATAGCGAAATACAGCTTGGTCAACATATTGTGGAGTTACACTTGTTTTGTCTAGAAAGAAATCACTTTTTTTAATACTTCTGATTAATTTATTAATTTTTGTGTACAAGTAATGAACTTTGTGATGAATAAAACTTGAAGAACGTTGTCTCTAAACAGTTACATAGTTATTTCTCTAAATTGAAAAAATGCAGCACTTTTATATAAAGAAACTAAATTAGCATTATTTGGTTGCACTTGTTTTGTCCGATACTGTATAAACGTCTCGTAAGTTTTTAAATAGTCATAGTGATATAATTTTTGTTATTGCTTTAACGTCTTATTTTGTGCGTTAGCGCGGTTAGACGGTTTTTATTTATGCCAAAATTATTATTTGATAAATTCTAGAAAACGTTTAACAAATGACATTCTTTTAGATGTTTTACAAATCAGGAAACTGACTTTCAGTAATTCTATCTTCTCGTTATCTGTAGGTAATTCTATCTGTAGCTGTCAGTAGTTCTATCTACATCACTTAGGGGTTTTCTGTTCTATATTACAGAAATCATCCTGCTATTACTCCAAAAATAATGCTTAATATCAAAGTTTTTTTTTTTCTCCTAGGTAAGCTGTTTTTACCACTAGTAAGAAATTTCGTTTATCGCCCTAGTGGCGTATTTTTCAATTAGTTTAGTTGTACTGACGAATTCGCCCCATTATTGACGAATTCGCCCCTCATGACTTGATAATGAAAAAATCAAGTTCTTCATTAAAGTAACTTTAGAATTTATTTTGATTCAATATATTTCGATTAACAAAGTAGAGACCCAAATTAATAAAAAAATGCTTCTAAATTAGAAAAGTTTACTTATTTATATACAATTTCACTTTGTTAAAGTAAAACATGACGAACTCGCCCCGCCTTACCCCATATAATAAACAGACATTTTAGAATTAATTTTTTTAATTACTTTAGTCATATAAATTAAATAATTTATTTGAACTAAGAAATTTAGTTTAAGCTAATTGAACACTTATTTAGGTACATGCAAACTACCTATAAAACGCAATTTGGACGTAGTTAAAAAATTATTGATTAACATTGTACTATACTGCATGCAATATATATTGGGCAAATGTCTTCTTAGTAATCAGACATTTGCCTGATATATATGGTAATAATATTACCACAATAAAACGTTAAACACTAAAAGTTTATGCTGTAAAAGGTATGGCCACTTTTATGAAAAAATATTTAAAACTCTATACCATCTAATGTTGACACAATTTTGTATAAAGTAGCTTAACAAAAAAGGTTTGAAGCAGCTTTTGCTTTGCTTTGTGAAACACCTTTTGTAAGCAGCTTTGCAGTGTAAACAGTTTTACACCGTGTGACCAATAACAAAGGTCAACAAAAAAGAAAAAATTTATGGTGCCAAGTAAACAATTTGCTTTTTGTATAGCATTTCTCATTATGATTTCAAATATGCAACTCATTTTTCACCATCACGTCAAGTTATAAAGATATTTGGATTCAAATCTTTAGTATTTAGGGTAAAATCTCTAATATTGATATACTTTTAAATAATAAAATTGTTCAAAGTATGTCAACCTGGGTCTAAAAGAAGCGTATTTTTATAGAAATTCAATAAAAAATAATTTTTTTTCTTTAAAATTTATTGACATAAAAATTTTGTAAAAAAATGCAAAAGGCTTTTGAAAAAGTTTTAAGACAATGTATAAGACAATAATACAAAAAGTATTTTTATTACAAACGAATATTATATTTTATTTATTAATTTATATATTATTTTTATTACAAGCAAATATATATTTTTTAAATATCGATGATAATTTTGAGAGCCAGGTTGACGTACTTTTGAATAATTTTTTTTTTGACAATATAGGGATTTTACCCCAAATGTTAAAGATTTAAACCCAAATAGCTTTATAACTTTACTTGATGGTGAAAAATGAGTTACATATTTGAAATCAAAATGAGAAATGCTATACAAAAAACAAATTGCTTGCTCGGCATCAGAAAGTTTTTTTGTTGTTGACCTGTGTAATGTTTACGTTTTATGAAAAACACCGTTTTGTAAAACTGTATAAATTTTAAATTATAATTTCGTAAAAAGGTGTAAAACAGCTTTACACCGTTTTACACCGTTTACACCAAAACGGTGTAAATTTAAACTTTTTGCTTAAATAACTTTTTGCTTAAATAACTCAAAAAACACCATTTAAAGTTATGTAAACACCAAAACGGTGTAATCACCTTTAATTAAGAGTTTATTCATTTCTGAAGGTTAATTTTTAGTAAAACGGTGTAAAATAACACCTATGTATATATACTACACCGTTTCAAAAAGTTTTTTTTCTTTTACTCCTTTTAATTAAACGATATCAAGCGATGTCAAACAGCTTTACACCGTGTAAAACAGCTTTACACCGTTTTACACCGTTGTTTGAAAAGGTGTCAAAGCAAAAAATAAAAAAATATTCAATTTTTACACCTTTTTAAAACGATGTAGTGATTAAAAAAGGTGTTAATTTACACCGTTTTGTTAAAAATTAATCTTCAAAATGTATAATTACACCAAAACGGTGTAAATTTAAACTTTTTGCATAAATAAATTTCAAAAAACACCGTTTTCAGTTTCAAAAAACACCATTTTAACGCTAAAACGGTGTAATTTTACACCTTTTAATTAAGAGTGTAGTCAGTCCTTATATCGAGTCTGGTGTTGGAGAAATCCAGTTGAAAATAGTTTATAATATAATAGAATCTTTTGGTCCCAGTCATCATATGAAATATAATAGTCATAACACTGGAAAGCACCTAGGAGTTTTAACAAGAATGGCGCGTAAACTTGGGTGGCCTTCGTTACATTGAACTGTGTCTTCTTGAAAAAGACACAGTTCCATAAACTAGGTTTCAAACTGAAACAGGAACTTAGATAAATAGGCAACATGATGAGGCTTAACAATTCTACAGAAATTTAATAAGTAATAGGATCTACTAAAAGGTTAAGTACAACTACATAGTCTGTAATTTCTTAATAAAAATAATTTTAACAATCTGTTTTGTACAAATTGAAAACAGGCAGTTTAGCGGTTGATGAAATTCTTTTGTTTTATTGATATACATAGGTATAGTAAAGAGACTATTTTATAGTCAAACAAAATCTGCAAAGATCTGGATTTTTTCATTTTAGGGTCATTTAAGACCCTAAAATGTCATTTAAAAGCTAGACAGAAACTGTTTCTGAAATTTATCCGTAAATTCTAAAGTATGTAAATTTATATTTACATCACTATTTTTTTACTCTTTGTGATGTACGGTGTACTTAGTATGTACTTGGACTCTACAAATCGTTTTAATTCTGAAAAAATTAAAAGGTAAGTGTTCAACAAAATCTTTGACATTTTTAATCCATTTTGTAGCGTTAGGGAAAAAAGTCCTGAGTCTTAATAGAAAAAAGTATTAATCATCATTTTTTGGAGATTAGTGGCCTATCACAAACAGAAATAGCTAAAAAATTAAAGATTTAAACACAAACAGTTAGTGCTTTAAATAGGAAAAAAAAAAATAGAAACGTTGAAGCTGAAAAAGTAGTAAAATGCGGTCGTATAAAAATCACTATACCTATACTTGAAAGAAAGATCAAATAAATGGCCCTCAGTAGTAGAAGAAGTTCTTACAAGAAGTTATCTATGGAATTATCACGTCAGGGCATTTATGTAAGCCATAAAATAGTAAATAGATACTCGTTGGATCAGAGATTGAAGGCATACATACCAATAAAAAAGTCTAGACTCACAGATAAAATGAAGCATAACTTTTTTTTGCTTCTTTTTTTTTTGCTTTTTTCTAGAATGCTTAGAGCAACTTATCTCTTTTTTTCTACCCCTTATAGTGAACATTAGGCTCAAAACCATTTTGAAATATTAAGATCAAATTTGCTCAATAGCGTTAAATTGATTTTAGTTAAAATCTTTTGAAAAAGTGCGTTAATCCACTATAGGTGGAATGCAAGAAGCAAACTTGAGTCAAATTCGACTTGAACTTTACTTAGTAATTAATAGTGGCAGAGTATTTTTTGAAGGGAAAACCCATACTCTGTCGCTATTGGTTGCAATGTAAAGTTTAAGTCGAGCTTGACTCAAGTTCGCTTCTTGCATTCCATCCTATATGTTCTAATCTGTTTTGTTATATATAAATTAAATATAGTTGTCAAAATACAACAATTCTATAAGTTTTCACAGAAAATGTAAGAGTTATAAACAAGTTTTATAATTATGAATAACTATTGATAAACGATCATAACAGATCATGTTTTTTAAACCATGGTTTTCATTTTACTATACAATGTATTTATTTATTTAAAATCTTATTTAAATTTGGACAAGCCGTTTTTGACTTTTATAAGATTAAAAAAATATATCTTTGATCTGTTATTTTTTTTGCCACAAACTTTTTTTCATAAGGCGCGCTTACGCGCGTTAAAAGTGACTTTACGCGTACAAAAAAAATTTTCTTTATTTTACAGAATCTTCAAGAAAAACACATTATTTTGATATATTACTTTACTTGATATTTTTATGAAAATATTTTTTAAAGAATGTTGATACATAGAGAAAAAAACTGTATTTTATTACTTTAATTTTATTATTTACATTACAATTAATTTTACAACTTCATCTAGTCATCTAAAAGCTTTGCTTGATAGTTTTGGATCTGATCTTACTAGAAGGTAGTGAATCTGATTCATTTCTGTGTTTAACCTTAATATTTTTGCATATTTTTACATGTGGAACTGATTCATTACTGTGTTTATTCTTGATATTTTTAGAATATCCACAAAATATGGTTATGAGAATATTATGCAATCTTTCAATTATATCACAATTAACTTTAGCTATTTCAGATAAAACTTTACTATTTTTAAATGCTCTTCTGGCAGTATTGCCGTCCCGGTTTTAGGCATATCAACATATAGACTTAACCGTTCTTTGAAGAGTACCTGAATTTCTCTCGTTTTAAGTCTACAGATAATTTTTCCTCAATTGTTTTTGGCTTATACATTTTAATTGCAATTTTATAACTTAAAAGAAGAATAAATTCCAAGCATTTTATCCAGCAATGCAAAGTTAAAATTCCGAGCCCCAAGGCTAACTCATTCTCAGTTTTTGCATATAATAAATTCACATTGCAGGATTGAGTGGATTTTGTCTCTGTAAGTGCGTTAACTACTTTATTATCAAACATTGTAAGATCAATCCTATGGCTGATATTAAATGTCAAAAATCTTCTTGCAATATTAAAAACTTTGGAAAACGTCTTTAAGGTATTTGTTTAAATTTTTAGATCTGATTCTTCTTCTCTGGATAAAATTGGACTCTCATATTTAAATTGTAGATAAAGAGGTCAACAAAAGTGACAACTTGAAGGATTTCCATTTTTCCAAATTTCGCCATCTTTTACTTTGAGCAATAAAGGCACAAAAGCTGTACTGAAAAGATTTTCTTCATGGTTAAGTTCTATACTTGCGTTGCTTGTATCGTATTTCTGTTTATAAATATTTTGGCTTGATGCTCCGTCATAACCAATCTTTCCATATAAAACTCTAAATAATTCATCACCTTGACCGCAATCAGGCCTATAAATCATTTCAGTTATTCTACCCACAGTGTGATCTAAGATGCTTTGAAGTACACTTTGCAGAAATATTAGAAAAATGCATATATACTCAGGATAGCATTTCAATTTCCACGAAAATATCGTGCAAGATAGGATAAATAAGTACATTGTATACAAGAGCTGAGTTTCTGATCATTTGATTTTGTTTATAGCTGAGATCAGTATTCATTTTTAATGCAAGAGCTTCCTCTACACTTATGTTAATGGGAAAGGTTTTATCCAAAGTTTTATCAATTTTTCTATCTCTAAAACATTAGACATATTGTTTTTTAAAATAGTTTATTTTCTTTCTCCAGTAGCATTTGCACTTTATGCAGAAGCTAAAAATAGAGCATTATTAAAGGTGAAGAAAAAACTAAAACATTGTTTTAGTTTTTTCTTCATCTTTTAAATAAATATAACTAAAGCAACCTTTACTTTATTTATGTTTTCTTTGCGAATTTCTTTAGTATTATTTTTTGCATTAAGCAAATCCTTCCATAATCTTAATTTATCCTCTCATAATTCACGTATATTTAGGATAAGATCTAATCTTTTCATTGTTATTGTTTTTAAGAACCATCAATATAATAAAACTAATATATCAGAAACATTTTAAATTACATTATATATTTTTTTACTTTACAGTTTAAAATTTTACTTTGTTATCCCGACAAGAAAGGTATATGTGGCCCACATGTGGTCATAGTGCTTTCGTGTGGATTAAAAGTGCAAAAATATATTACAGTTGATGAATGACGTATTTGATGAAGATAAGTGTGGCCCACTTGTGGAACACATAATGCGGTTCACATAACTATTCCACTTAATGAGGCATAATCCTTAAATAAATATGTGCTAAATTTGATGTGGCTATCTCACGATCTTGCCTCATTTTGAATTTTAAGTTTTAACCAATTGTAATAATTCTATCGTTATGTATTGTAAACTCTAGAATATTCCATGATATGATGTGGCTTACCGCTATGATAATTTTTAATTTATAATATTTGTAAGTATTTTTGAGCGATAAAAATAAATATATATAAAAGAAAAAGTGAAAATATATAAAATAAAAAACAAAAATCAATGTGTTAAGTGTGTTAAGACTTCTTATTGAATTTATTCTACTTATTGTAATATACAATTTGTTATCGTTACTAAACTATGCTTTTCTTTTATGTGATTTTATGCGTGAATTAAATTATATAACAGCATATTGTTAAAAGAATATTATTTAAAACTATACTACTTATATACAGGGCCGTACCGACTGGGGTGTGTATGGGGTGGACCCCCCTCCCTACTCTTCCCCAGATTTACAAAATTCTGTCGGTTTTTGTCGAAAATTTGGAAGATTTGAGGCTCTGTCGGTTAGAACTGAAATTCGGCTTCAAT
>NC_061156.1:36876981-36969481 GCF_022113875.1 Hydra vulgaris
TAAAGGGTAAAAAACAGCTATTTGAAAAGGTGCTCATTTACCCCAAATAAAAGTGCTCAATTACCCCACATTACTTTAAACAACAATATTTTATTAACAATTCATTTATGAGACTTAAAAATTTATACGAATTTACCTCAACATATGTATAGTATACTACAAAAAATTCAAAACTCTAAGAATGTTTTAACTATAACTGCTTACCCTTAGTATTTCCAGTTATTAGTTTTTACGGAATTCTATGATTCTGCATCGTGATACATTTAAAATGTTATCAGCTATTTATTTTTGACCAAAACAGTTGTAATTAACAACATACAACTTAAAAAAGTTAATTTAAATATTTATATCTTGAAAATGATCTAAGCATTGATATTATTTATTTTATCTGACTTTTAAAATTAAAATGTTTACGGGTGCTCAATTACCCCAGAAAGTGCTCAATTACCCCACGCTACGGTATGCATATTTATATTCAATATATAATATTATATATATATATATGCTTATCAAAACACGCTTTAGTAAGTGTATATATAGAGATATGCATATTTATATTCAATATATAATATTATGTACATATATAGAGATATGCATATTTATATGCTCATTTATATTCAATATATAATATTATATATACGTATATATATATATATATATATATATATATATATATATATATTTATATATATATATATATATATATATACATATATATATATATATATATATATATATATATATATATATATATATATATATATATATATATATATATATATATACATATATATATATATATATATGTATATATATATATATATATATATATATATATATATATATATATATATATATATATATATATAAATATATATATATATATATATATATATATATATATATATATATATATATATATATATACAGGCCCTATCAGAGGGGGAGCCACAAGAGTCATATGACCTAGGCCTCCGATTTTGTTGGGGCCTCAAATTTATAAAACACATTTCTTAAGCACCAAAAATAACAAACAAAATAATAATTCTAAGTTTTTAATTACTCTAAATAATTTAACTTTAAGTTAACTTAAGTTAATAAATTAATTTCTTTTTCATAATTACAAATTTCCAAGCCTAAATCTTACATCATAAAGATTACTCATTTTTTGAGTTATGACTTAGTGTTCTGCTTTTTAATAATTTCATTTTTTCTCTTTTTTAGTTGTATTTCATCAAACGAGACTAAATCAATTTGTTTTGAACTGTTTCTTATCATTTTGCATAAATTGATGTATTGTGCCTTTGTACGTTACGTTTTGTAGATTACATTTGTAACTTTGAAAAAAGTAATTTTTTTTTTTTTCTGGTAAATATTTTCTAATTTTTTAACCCAATTCAATATATAAATTTGTATAAGTTTGATTGATGTATAAATTTATTATATTTTAAATTTTTAATATTACTTTCAGATACCAGTAAAATGAAAAAAAAGTTTGATAGTGGTGCAAGTAAAAGGCAGCGGAGAAAAATGTTGGCCGAAGAAGCATACACCAACTCGAAGAAAACATATTCGTTTTTAAAAAAATCACAAAATGCAGTTTAAATTGAACCAGCAAACCAATCTCAAAGTGTAAGTGACAGTTGTAACATTGAAAATGAAGTTGTTTTAATTGCAGAAGACCCTTATTTGGATCAACAACCAGCAGGAAATTTAAATATTGTAAACCAGGAACGGGTTGAACCCGAAATCTCATTGCAGGAAGATGCAAGTGTAAATAAAATTTGAGATATGGAACCAGAGACAACAGATCAGACTCATCAAGGTAATCCGGTCAATTTTATTGACATTGGGATTATCAACAAGAACAATTCTAGTCAAGTAAACTATTTTCTTAAAATTACTTGCTTTAAAATTCCAAATAGAATCGTTCAAGACTCTAATCATCGTGCATTTCCTTATCGTTTATTTAACAGAACTCTTGCAAATGGAGAAAAATGCAATAGAGACTGGTTGTACTGGAGTATTGAAAAACAATCGCTGTATTGTGCACCTTGTTTTCTTTTAAAGAAAAAAGCTGCAAATGTGTCATTTTTCTCTAGTTCTGCCAGATAGGGCATTAGAAGAGATTAGAGAAGATTGAAAAATCGTAAACCGTTGCACGAAAGTTCAATTTACCATTAAAAAAAACTATGTTGTATGGAAATCTGCTAGTAGGTTAGCATTATGTGAAACTTCAGTGGATAATTTACTTTTATCTGAACTCAAGACTGAAACTGAAAATTGAAAAAAAATTATTCCAACGTATTCTAGATGTTATTCTTTTTCTTTCTGAACGTGGATTGGAACTTTTTAATTCAAATCAAATAGGTGATCAAGCGAATGAAAATTTTTAATATATTATTGAACTTTACAACAAATATGATCCACTTTTAAATGAGCATGTTAAACGTGTTTGAGAATCACAACATTGTAAGCAGCGAATGCAAGCATATTATCTTTCAACACGGATTCAAAATGAAAATATTGATATTTGTGGTTCACATGTTTAAACAGCAATTTTACATGAAATTGTGAAAGCAAAAAATGCTACTCTAGATTGCTTGTATAAGGAGCAAACTACTCTAGTTATTTGTTGTGTTAAAATTAAAGATAATTCAAACTTTTCAGTTGAAGAAAGATTTATTTTATTTGAAAATTTTTCAAAAAAACTGGAAGAGAATTTGCTGCTCAAACACTAGAAATACTTTTGAAGCCTGAAACCTTTCAAGCTGGATTTCGAACCTTGCATTGATCAAGCTTACAACAAAGATGCTTATATAGCTAGAAAGTATAAAGGGGTTCAAGCGGTTTTGATAGAACAAATTCCAAACTAGCGAGAGTCACACATTAAACTTAGTTGCTATCGATTGCGCTGAATCATGAAAAGAAGCAGTAACGTATTTCGGAACAATTCAGCAAATGTACAATTTATTCAGTAACAGTCCTCAAAGAAATGGGAAATTTTAAACAACATCTTTCTGTTTCGTTACATGAAATGTCCAAAACAAGATGGTCAACACGGATTGATGGTTTAAACCAGTTGTACAACGTTTGAATTCAGTAAGAAGTTCTTTAAATGAAATTGAGGTGCTACATTTAACTGCGCAGGCTAAAATGGAACTTAATGCTATTCAAAAGTATATTCACAAATTTGATTGCATTTTGATGTTGTCTATCTGGATGATGCTACTCATAATAATTCATCAGACTAATCTAATCATCGAGGCACGTCATGCTACTCTTGATGTTGAAAAGTATAACATTGAAAATCTATATAATGACATATAAAGGTTGCGTTATAAAAATATAGATATAAGCTTTTCTTAATCATAATAATAAATATTTACAATTAAATAGTTTTATATCTGGTTTACAAATATTTACAGTTAAATAGTTTTATATTTTGTTATCTGGTTTACCATACCTTTTTAATAATTGCTATAGCATCTTCAAAGTTTGTTTTTTTTTATCTAGGATTTTCTACATAAAATAATGGTAAAACTACTACTTACCCTGGTCTAATATTACGATCATTTGCAATGTTGTTAACATATTCATGTAAGGCATCTAACCGATTATGCCAACCAGAATCACCTCTTGGAAAAAAGAGAGGATAAACCATAGGATCAAAGTTGGCTGATATACTTAATTCAATTTTTAAAGGAACACCATCTTCATCAACAAATACAACTGCAACTTCATCATGTGAAGGAATATTATAGCGACATTTATCATCCTCTTTAAGTAAAGACATTTTTACAACAGAAGCTGAGCGACCTTCTGGTTCTGCTTGACGAATTTCTTCGTCTTTTGCTTCAGCCATGTTTTTAAATGCAAGAGCAAATGGACTTTGTTTAGTAGTTATAGTTTGCAATTGAAAAATTAAATCACGTAAACAAAGATCATTACCACGTTGTTGCATTCTAAATTTTACTGCTGCAAGTGAATCATAAATATATAGTTGAGAATATATTGGTATAATATCTTGATCTGGCCTAAGATTACCTTCACGATAAAAAATCTGGCCACATATTTTAAAACATGGAGACCCATGATTCTTTGGTTGAACTAGATTCGCTGTAAAAGAAGCGAAAGAAAGACAGACATTTTAATTTCAAAGTTTTAAAAAATAAACATTAGCATTAGGATCTAAATAACTCCCTGTAAATAAATCCTGTAAAGATTGTGTAAATGGTGAAAGTGGAGGCAAAACTACCTTACCATTATAGCAACATAGAAAATGTGTTTCATCAGAATATTTCTTAGCACCACAGTGCTGACAAATTTGATTCATTTCTGCTAAATAATTACAATCTGGAATAGCATTACCGCTTGCTACAGAATACATTCTTCTAGGCAAGATGATTAATTTCATCTTGCCTAGCTCTATCTCTAGCATTTCAGTGATGATTATTTTCAAAACGTCTAACCACCCTTTCAACGTTAGGGTTGAAATTATCTTCAGCTCGTATAACAGCTCTTGTTATATTTTGTAGATGATTAATTTTATCTCGCCTAAGTCTGTTTCTTTCATTTCGGCGACGATTATTTTCAACACGCCTTAGATTTACATCATTTTGTAAATGCATAACCTCATCTAGCCTATCATCTATTTCAATGAAATTACTTTCATTAAACATATATTATTAAAAGTAAGACAAATTCATTAAAATTCTTAGTTCTTTTTGTACTACTTTTAATTGCACAATAAAACAATTTACTAACTAAAAAAATTTTGCAAACAAAATTAAAAAACAAATTATTGAAACAAATATAAATATTTTTCCTTGTAGTTGCTAAAACAACAGATCTATAAAGAGATCTAATAAAATAAAAAATCATATTGGCGTGCCGGGTTGTTGGACATTTACTGGTTCGCCAGAACTGGCCAGCCAGCAACGGTCCGATCGAGTGCTGCTGATTGGGATTATGTGTGATGGAGAGAAATGAATATGGCCGCTGACTTTTTAATCAACAAATATAAACACTATTAAAAATACTCTTTGCATGATAATACTAATTCATCAACAGAGTTCAAACTTAACATCAAAAATTCTAAAAAATTTTAAAATTTAAAAGCTGATGTGACGAAAAATTAAAGTTTTAAAATAATTAAACTATTGTTTGCAATAGTTGTACAAATGTTGTACACAGTTTCCCAGTGGGCACCGGACCTAAAAAAAGTCGTATTTTGAACGTACAAAAGACGTCCTAAACGTTCAAAAGACGTCCAAAACGTTTATAAGACGTTTAAAAGACGTCTTTTTTACTTCCGTGCCCACTGGGTTACAGCAAACAACTCACAGTGGGACAAAATCAAGTTTTTTGTGCCAAAATTATTTTCGTAGTTTTTTTTTTATTAGAACAGCTATATTTATATATAAAATGCGTAAATAAAGTTATAAACATGTAATTATATAATATAAAGAATTATAAAAAAAGTAATATCATTAATAAACTTAATAAGTTTATAATAAATAAGTAAATAAAAAGTTTAAAATAAACTTAAAAAGAAACTGTACGAAGAGCGATGGGAAGATGTCTATTCTTCTGCAAAAGCTATTAGCGCGTTTGAGAATTTTTCGAATACTTTTCAAAATGTTTATGACAATGTTTGCTTAAAATTAACCACTGAAATAAAAAACAAACAACTTAAAAACCCATGGATGACAAATAATTTGATAAAATCATTAAAAAGAAAACAATAGCTTTATATAAAACTTCTAAAATCTAAAAAGGAAAATGATGAAAATGCGTACAAATCATATAAAAAGTTTTATCAAAATAACTTAAAACAAGCTAAAATAAATTACTATTCTAACCAGCTGAATAAAAATAAGTTTGATATCAAGAAAATCTGGTCTGTTATAAATGAAGTAATTGGAAGAGAGAAAAAGAAGCTCTCTTGCTTACCAAAAAAAAGTGATTATTAACAACAAAACTATAACAAGTGAAAAAAATATATGTCAAGAATTTAACAATTATTTTGTTAATGTGGGCGCCTCTCTTGCATCTAACATTGTTCAGTCAACTAAAGTGTTTGATGAATACTTGGGAGAGAAAACCGCAACTTGCATATCTAATGAAAAAATAAATAAACACGAATTTAACAAGGCGCTATTTGAACTAAAGTGTAACAAGTCATGTGGATATGACGACATTACCATCAATGTAGCTATCTATGTTATGGATAGTATAAGTAAACCATTATTTTATTTAATAGCATTTTCATTTGAGAATAGTATATTTCCTGATAAATTAAAATTAGCCAAAATTCATTCAGTTTTTAAAAATAGTGATTGTTCTTCTGTTTGCAACTACCGTCCTATATCACTACTCCCTGTATTTTCAAAAATATTTGAAAGGGTAATTTTTAATAAAATTTATGATTATATGACATTAAATACACTTACATAAAAAAATTAATTTGGATTTCAGAGATTATGCTTAACTGAACATGCTATTTTTGAACTTTCCAATAAAATATCCATGTTCTTTAATAAAGGAGAACAAGTACTAGGAGTATTTATCGATCTCTCTAAGGCATTCCATACTGTTGATCACGGAATTTTGCTTTCAAAGGTAAAGCATTACGGCATTAAAGGCCTAACATATAAGTGGGTTAAAAGTTATATTTTAAAAAGAAAACAGTTTGTTGTCCTGAAGGAGTCAGGAGCTCTTTTTATTGTTTGCAGAGTACCACAGGCATCAATCTTCGGACCTTTATTATTTTTAATATATATTAATGATATGAATAAAGCTTCTCATAAAATATCGTCAATTATGTATGCAGATAATACAAATTTATTCTACAACAATTCTGATGTAAAAATATTGCTCGAAACAATAAACACTAAACTAGAAAGCTTTAACCAATGGCTTATAGCTAATAATTTATCATTAAATTGTGAAAAAAAAAGTTATACTCTCTTCCATAAAATAAGACAATCAACTACTCTTTGTTGCCAAAACTGTCAATCAATAAAAATGAAATTAATCAAGTAAATCATTCAAAGTATTTGAAGTAATATTTGATGAGAACCTATCATGGAAAAAACATATTAGTCTCATTGAAGCAAAAATATTTTCTGCTTAAAGTGTATTATATAAATCTAGGCCCTTTTTTCATTATAAATCACGCAAAATGCTTTACTTCAGTCTTGTTCATTGCCATCTCTTCTACGCTAATATTGTTTCGGCTAACACATACAAAACTAAGTTATTAGGATTACAGAGCCTACAAAACCACGCATGTAAAACACTTAACTATTTAAAGAGATTAGAAAACCCTTCTCCTGTAATAAAATACATGAATGTTTTGAATATATCAAAACTTAATTCGCTTCATGTATTAATATTTATGTATAAATATAAAAATAACTTGCTGCCAAAAGTGTTTTCTGATATTTTAACAGCAGCATTTTCACAAAAATACAATCTTCGGTCAAATAACAACCATAACTATCACTTGAGCATAGTAAAATCGCAAGTGTCGAAATTCTCAATTATTAGCCAAGGCCCGTCATTATGGAATCAATTAAAAAATAACAATATAAAAAATTTGAAAAGCACTTTCACTTTTAAACGACAAATGAAACTGCATTTCCTTAATTTCTGACATATATGTAAATATGTTTGTATATCTGTGTGTTTTTATGGGTATATGTATATATGAGTATATATGTGTATATGAGTTTTTCTTTATTCTTCACGTAGTATTTAACAGATAAAGTATTTGTTGTAAATTTTCTAAAGCCATGTGGGCTTTAAATGATATTCTAAAGGGGCTCTATGAAAAGATTGTGGTGATACCAGTTATCCTTATCTTCTTTCAGCCCCTTTCTGTTTATATAAACTCTTTGTGTAATATAAAAGTTTCATTGTAATTTTATTATTTTATCTTCATATAAACAGCAAAATATATTAAATAAAAAAAAGATAAAAAAAAAATTAAAATATTTCTCATAAACTGACCATTAACCAAAGACCAATGTTTTGTTATAACTTTTTTTATTGCAAAAAGTAGCAAAATATTTGTGATGCTAGGCTATTTACATACATTTAGCATGAGATTTACATAATTAAATGTTTGGATAATATTAGAGGATGGTTTATCTGATAGTAAAGGTTGGTAGCAAAAAAAAAGTCGAAAACTGTCTGTTTTCGATGCATAAAAACTAATGATTACACTTACGTAAAACTGTTTTTAATAGTCTGAACAAAAAAGGCATTGTTAATTAAAATAACAAATTTTAAATTGAAAGTCAATAAATTTAATTTAAAACAATAGTAACGTAAGAAAGTTGATAAATAAAAAATATAAAATAGCGTTTTGGAACACATGTCAAATTAACGTGTAAATAACCGCATAAAATGACGTTTAAATTAATCTTTAATGTTTTTTTAACTATATATTATCTCTAATGAATATGTCTTCACCATTATAACAAATTCTCACCGTGCAATGCTGACATTGATTTTTTGTTTTTTTAGCGCACTCTGTCGTACTGTGCAGCTGTGTGGTTTTGTTGCACAATAATTGTTGCAGAATTTAATTTGGTTCTACTTCTGCAACAATTGTTTTACAAACATAAATTTTATTGTACTACCGACGTTAACGTAAATAACGGAAAATAGTATAATGATGGAACTGTTTTTAAATTAAAGAATATAGATTTGATCTAAAAGTAAATTAGAATTTTAATTTTTTTTTAATTTTATCTAAAAGTAAACTAAAATTTTATTTTACTTTTAGATAAAAATTATTTTTTATTAAATTTGCCGGGGGGAATTATTTGCTTCCCGCCGGCAAATTTAATAAAAAATAATTTCATGTTTGTTTAGTAGTTAAGAAGCAACTAAAGTATTAATAAGAAACAAATGTTAAGAGTCTGATATGAAAGTTTTGCGTTGTACAATTTGTTGAAAAAGTTTTTATTAGTTATTATTTTTAACTAAAATTATAATTTTGTCGGAGTGGTGGTTATTCGAACAAATGCGAATAAAATCAAATGAATCAGATTAAATATTTTTAATTAATTACTGCCCAGCAAACATTGTTTTAGTGGTTTTGCAGTGGACCTATATTTTAGTGGTTTTTTGGAGTTTTGCTTATCGGTTACTTAGTGGATCATTATTGGCAGCCGCTATGTGGCAAGTCGATATTTCTCCGACATGTTAATAGTAGCTGGTCATTGGGTAACCACTTTTGGCGGCTGCCACTAATGTTCCACTTAGTAACCAATAAGCAAAACTGCAGCGGTTCGATCAAAATGCTTATATAGGTCCATTGAAATTCCACTATAAAGTGTTTGCTGGTATAGTTTCATATTTAAAACGAATGTTAAAAATTAAAAAAAAAAATCATTTCTATCCCTAAGGCGTAAAAATTATTTTAAATAATATTTATATTTTTATTTTATGATCAAAATCTATTATTTTGTAGCCCATTCGGCATGGTAAAACATTCATTTTGCTACCGTAACATTAAATTGTTAACTTTAATCATTAGATATTGTAAAAATGGTTGAAAAATACAACATCTTTAAATATCCATTGAGAATTAAAAAAGTTATTCACTATGATGTCGGCTTGAATTTAATTTTCCCAATACTAAAAACTTTTATGAAAAGTAAACTTGTTTTTAAAAAATGAAATTTCGCTGCTTTAGTCAAGGGCTATTTATTTACGTATATATTAAATTCTGGTGTAATATGAGATTTTAACTACTACGTTTTTAACTAATAATAAACTTTTACTTCCCAGAACAAAATTTTATGTTAAATTTTTATTCACTTTTAAAAATCTACCTTAAAAAACATTTACTTCTCATGTAAAAAGTGGGTTTGCAACTACGTTGTATAGACCACCTTTTCGTTGTATTGATTTTGCGAAACACGTGCGTACGCGCAAGTCTTTGGCAGTCAAAACAAACAATTTTAGCGTTTTTAGTCGAATTAAGAAAAACTATACATTTGGTATTTTTTTATTATCTTCTATACATCTAAAATATGGAAAGTTAGAAAGAAACAAGTTATTTTAAAACATTAGATGAAACCGACAAGTTCAAGTATAAAAAAAAGCTTACTTTAAGTGACAGAAACTCGCTACCAGATCCATACACAGGTGGAAGCTTCTTGGAAAGACGATGTATCACTTTTGCTAGATATTCAGTGGGGCTATATATACGCATATCTTATAAATACTCCGAGCCAATATACAAATAAGAATATGAAGGCTTATAAGTCTCTTGAAGCATACAATTTTCTTGTTTGTGGAGATGTTTGTTTTAATATTGTTAAACAAGATGTTCAGTTGTTTTTTTTTGTAAAAATGAAGGTAGGTAAAATAAATTTTTCAACGAAAACAATATATTTAATTATTCTATTATTATTGTGTATATATATATATATATATATATATATATATATATATATATATATATATATATATATATATATATATATATATACATATATATAATATTTGCTAGCAATAAAATAGGTCTTTTTAAACAGGTACTTCTGAGTCAAAGGCAGGGTCAAAAAACTAAACTTTATGATCTATGGGTTGCCCTTAACAAAGTTGATGGGTAGATACTTACTGGAAATTGTACATGCATGGCAGGGTAATAAAAAATTATTAAAAAAAAACTATTCATAACATAACATATACAGTTTTAACATACGCTAAATAACCCAGCTGCGCATATAGGATTTCTGAAAAGGGGTTTCCAATTTTATGAATCCATGGTTTTTACTTTGTGAAACCTAAAGCTAGTATATTTTTATATTATATATTTACTTTTTTGGTATAAAGTCATTTTCATATTCATTTCAAATTATTTATATTATTATTTATACTTTATGTTTATTTTTTTTAAAGGTTGATAAAAATTTAATCTTTTTAACAATTTAAAAAGAAGTTTCCATGTACCATGGAAACCCCCTAATTGCTCTACTGTAACCTATATTATTTTTTTAGTTTTGGATCTGTATGCAGCCATGTAGCAGCTCTTCTATTTAAGTTAGAAGCATGTGTTAGAATTCATACAAACAAAATTGCAGTTACTGGCAAACTTTGTGTGTGGAACAGATCTAGAAAAAAAGCAGAACCATCAATGCTACAAAACATTAATTTTAAGCGACCAATGCAAAATCAACTACCTTTTTCAACACAAAATATCAAAAATCCTAAAAAAATTACTCATTTTCTGAAAATGTTGTCAAAATTAGCAATAATAGTTTACATAAACTCAGAGTAATTGCCCCAGAAACAGCTTTTTTGACAAATAGAGTTGGTCTAGCACAAATATTGGATCATAGTTTTAATGACAACACTGAAACTGCTGACGAAAACGATACAAATTTTTTAGCAAAGCCAATTACTTCTTTATTTGGCAATGATGCAATGAATCTTGACAAATCATTACTTGGAGAATTTTTCTCATTGAAATTTAATGAAACAAGAACATTTATTTCCAATGCAACTTTAACTTATAGGCAGAAGTGAGTAAAACTCAAAACCTGTCGAATACATGGAAATTATATCGAGCTGGTAGAATTACAGCATCCAATTTCCATGAAGTTGTAAATAAAAAACTACAAAATTCAAAACCTTTGCTGTTCAAAGTAATGAACTATGTAACTTCACCAAATGTTCACCAAATTATTTATGGTTGTTTTACTGGCGATTTATTATTATTATAATGTTTTAATGTCTCAATCAATAGGAACTCTGAATGAAGGGTGGAGCTATTTTGCTTGAAACCAAATTGATGAGAGTGGTTGTCTGATATTTCCGGACATACTTGGATGATAATATATTCAAAGAGTTTTGTCAAGATAAATGTAATAATAATACCGCGATAGTTATCTAAATTTTTAGGAGACTTTTTATAGGATTTTACTATTGGAATAACTACGGAAGTTGATAAGTACTCTTACACAGCTCCATTGTTAAAGAAGCTATTATAAAACTTTGAAAGCCATGTAATGAGGTTGTTGTTAGAAGAGTTTTTAAGATGTTCTGCAGTAATTCCACAAGAGTCACGTAATCTATGAAACTTTAGCTTACGAATACAAGATTCAATGTCGGAAGTTTATGAGAGTATTTTATTAGGTTCAACTATAAGTTGGGTAATATTGCGGTGTTCGGAATTGTTGTTAGTAATTGTGGGAGTGTTGAGAATCGTATTAAAGTTTTGTCGAAATTCTTCTACGATCTTGTTTCTTATTTATCGTAAAAATACGAGTGTTTGGACTAGATTTAATTTTTTGGATATTGTTTCAAAACTTTCAAAGATAAGTTTTTCGAAGATATTCAATGTTTTTGATAATTTTATTGATTTTTAGGTTATGAGCTGCTTTTACAGTTTTACAAAAAATTTTACGAGCTAGCTTATATTTATTAAATGAAATGGATTCCTGTGATCTGTTATAGTTACATTTTTTCCATTTCTTAAAGTGGAAAGAGAGATTGTCTTTGCATAATTTAATTTCTGGTGTCCACCATGATTTAGAGCAAATGCAAAATTCTTTTTTAAAAAATATTCTTCCATTGCTAAAGTGGCAGAATCATATATTTTTTCGCATGTTGTTTGAGTTTATTTTTCTATTACTTCTTCAAAAAAAGTCTTTGAAGAACTGACAGAGGTTCCGATTTTTCTATAAAGTTGTCATCCTTCCATGCATACTTTAGGATTGTATTGCATTTTTTAAGTATATTATTTATAACTGGAGTTAGACTATTATTTTTAAGATTATTATGTGTAGCGATGGGTAAATGGTCACTCATGTTTAAATGTGAAAGAGGAATAATTTTACAGTTTTTAAAGCATATTGATGGTTCTTTTAAGACTGCTATGTGATCAATGTAAGATGAATTATTTAGCATTTTATAATTATAGGTATAGTTTAGACCAGTACCACTAATTACATCCAAAAAAGAAACCTCATTTATTTCAAGAAAATTAGATAAATGCTTAGAAAAGTTGTTTCGTTTTTGGTTATTTAGAATTTCCGTGTTATAGACATTTTGAGGAAATGACTTAAAATCGCTAGCAATTATACACTCTCCTTCATCTTTGTATGTGTTAATGATGGAAGCAATTACACTAAGTTGAGACAGATATATTTCTAATGATTCAGAAATATTTTTGAATGAAGTAAGATAAACTCCAATAAACAAAACACACTGTTGTCATATGAACCTTTTTTATGCAAGAATGTGTTCATCTTCGTGTATTAAGTGAAGAGAAAACAGTAAGTTTTTACGAACTATATAAGCATTTTCCCCAAAAGGTCTTCCTTATTCTTTCTTTTCAGCAGAGTAAAAAAATAAATCATGTGTTGGAGGCTGATAGATCATGTAAAATAAATCGCTCGGGATTTGAAAGCCAGTGCTCGGATAGAAAAATTATATCAAAAGAGTTAATTAAGGTAGAGATATAGCATGAGTTTGATTTAAGACTCTGACAGTTATACGCACAGAGACTAAAACTATAACTATTTAAATTTATTGCGCGTTCATCCACTGTGATTTTTGGTTTAGAGACATGGCACGAGCTTCGTATAGTTGAATTTCCACATCTGATTGATTTACGAAGTCAGATTGACTTTTAGTTACTGAGTTGGTTTTTTGAAGCATCATTTCAGTTCCTAGGTTTTCACGAGGTTTTCGAAGCTGTTTAACAATAATATTGTGGTCCCAAACTTCCGGTTTTAGGACTATAAGTTTTTTGTGATTTTTTATTGTTACTTTGAAAGAGCGGTTATATTTATTTTCCCGGTTGAGTGTGGCAGCAATCGGCTCGATGCCTATTTCTTTCTTTATGTAGTTGAATAAAAGAGCTTCTGATATGGAATTATAAACTCCTCCAACAAAAATAATCAATCCTCGAACAATACGGCTTCCTGCGATAGAGTTTCTGTTCTTAGCAACTTTATTTTCCAAAGATTGGTTATTTCCTTGATGTAGATATGCCCAGTTTCAAATAATAATTTTATCTTTCTTCCAAACAATCTCGATCAATACTTTTATTTTCAATTTTTTTAAAGTGTGTGTTGATATTATGGTATTATGGTTTGCCATTTCGGTGGTATTTTAAATTTTTGTGCATAAGTTTCACTTGTTTCATTTTTTTTTTTTAATATATCCTCTACGATAAAGGGTGAATTTCTTTTATGTTGCGTATGATTTTGAGTTAAGGAACGAAAGTTTATTGAATTGGTAATAGTAGAATTTTCTATAGGTTTTTGAAGAAACTAAAAGTTCGTGGCATAGTTTAGAAACAGCGGTTGCTGATTTTTTTATAATTTCAGAATTTGATTTTCGGAGTTCATCATATTTCCTTTGCAGTATATAAAGATCTTCCCAAATTTTTACATTATCTAATTGCGCTGTCATTAAGCGGTCATTAAGTTCTTTTAAATTTCGACAACATATTTATGTCTGTTACATTTGTAGTTATTTTTTCACTAACTATTTTTGAATTAGTTTAGTAAACTCTTTGTGAAGCTATTTTTTCTCAAGACAGATAGATAGTAAATAAATGTCATCCAAACATGTAGAGACCTTGTACTTTTTCTAAGATTTTTCTTCAAAGGGTCATCAGCATCAAGACTAATTTTTAAGGAAGAAACTTGTTCTAGTTCAAACCTTTCTAGGATCTCCGTAAACAGAAAACTTCTAAGACTAAATATATTTTCCTCTTGGAGTTTTGAAAATTCATTAATGATTACATTTTAAGGAGGGGAGCAAATTTCTTTCACATTACTAATGTAGATTTTTTACAAGATTCTTGTTACTATTCAGAAAGAAAAATAACTCTCCAAAGTATTACACCCCCCCTCCCTCCCTCTTAGTGATATAGCTTGGTAGAACAGTTTTGCATGTTTTAAATGTTAGCTCAATTGAATCTAAATAAATGTTAAGAATAAACAAAAATATTAAAAAGCTAAAAAAGACTATAAACTAAAAAATAAGTCATTTTTTAGGCTTATTGAAAGCTTTCTGAATAAATAAACATTTTAGCTTTAAAAACCTTCCAATCCAACAAGAAGCAAGAAAGAAATAATAGCTAACGCTATTTGTATAATCTTTACATATATCGCAAAAAGAAGCTGAAGTTCTCACTTAAAATATCACATCCCCCAAATGCTAGCTCCTAAAATATTACATCCTTCTAAGTAATTTATAAAATATTGCAAACTATTAGTACATGGAATTTAGAACATTACATCCCCCTGTATAATATCTGTTTATATCACATAAAGAAACTGAAATTCTTACTTAAACTTAAACTATTTAATCCTCCTATGCATTATTTTAAAATATTACATACCCCAACGTAATTTATACGAAATTCTAACTGTTAGAATTTGGTATCAAGATTATCACATCCCCCTTTGTGTAATCTCTTTATATATTGCATAAAAAAGCTAAAATTATTACTTAAAGTATCACATTCCCCATATGTTTTCTTTTAAAACATTACACCCTCCTTAGTAATTTATACAATATTATAAACTATTAATATTTGGGTATCTAGAATATCACATCCCCCTACGCAGACTTCTAAATTCTCAGAAATTTATAGTAATTTATACAATATTGCAAACTATAAGTATTTTTTATTTAGAATATCATATCCCCCGTGTGTAATCTCGGTAAATATCGTAATGCTAATTTCATTTATAGTACGTTATCAGGCGCGGATCTAGGGTAAAGCCGTTGTGGCTAAGGCTACACCTTAAAATAATCAACAAAATAAAAAATAATATAATACTCCAACATATTTTTAAAGTAAAAATAATATAAACAATTAAGATAACTTTATTTTTATTTGCTGTGTAAAATCGACTTTAAAAGCGATTACTTAAAACTAAAAAAAAACAGAAATAAAAAAAAACCGTCATTGCAGATCGGTTTGTGGCTGAGCCACAAACGACTTGATTTTACGGCATAGGCTGACTGAATTACTGATTTTTTAAGGGTAATACATTTTTTTTGAAAAGAATATGCCGTAGCACGTGGCTAGACTGCTTTTTGCCTACTTAATTCCCAGTCTTTTTATGCCTTAATAAGGCAAGCTTTATTATTTTCTTAGGAAGTTGGTAATTATGGTGGATATGTTTTGAAAAAATACTGTTCAATCAATCAATCAACCAATACATTTCCACTTAATAACTGCATATATATATATATATATATATATATATATATATATATATATATATATATATATATATATATATATATATATATATATATATATATATATATATATATATATATATATATATATATATATATATATATATATATATATATATATACTTAAATATAGAAAAAACAACTTTTAATGGAACTTAAAGTTTCATGCCTATCGGTAATTATCAGCCATGAAATACAAAAAAAAAAAAAAAAAAAAAGTATATATATATATATATATATACATATATATATATATATATATATATATATATATATATATATATATATATATATATATATATATATATATATATATATATATATATATATATATATATATATATATGTATATATATATATATATACAATAGTGAAGGACATTTACAAACAGTTAAAAACTGATGATGCGTAAAGACCTATGATGATATAAAACAATTTTTGTAAAATTATAACAATAACAAACATAACTATATAAATAGTAATGATAATAGTTAACATAAAAGGCAATCATAACAAAGTAGTAAATTAAATAATATTAATGATATCAAAGATAAGATAATATTGTATTATTAGTAAAAAGGAAGACAAAGTTAGTAAAAAGTTAAGTATATAAAAGATTTTTTTTTTTTTTTTATTATTATTTTTTTTTTGTTCAAAATGCTATTGATACTTTTCACATTCATAACATAAAATTGTTTACAAAACCAAATGTTGTGACAACCAAAATGTTGTTACAAAACCAAAAAATGTTACAACCAACATGTTGTTACAAAACCAAAAAATTGTTTACAAAACCAAATATCTCATCAGTTTAATTTCATCGTTAAACTTTTGGCTTGAAAATGTCCTGATATAAATGTTTTTATGACATATTTTAAAATGGGTCAAGGTTTTGTACCTTTAAGGTATATTTTTTAACTGTTATATATAAGTAAACTATGTTTACTTATATACAACTGTTTCTGTGCTTATTGTTATAAAATTCTTATAACATTTAACTGAAACATTCTTATTTTATTAAACAGGTTAATATTATTAATAATTGTTTTGCCAAAAAGCTATATAAACAGTTTTTATTGCTTTTTGATATAAATGTAAATAATTGAAATATTACATTTTTATTTCTTCGAAAAAAATTTTATAATCTTCAAATTAAAGCTTTAATTAAAGAGGATCTTATAAGTTGATTCAACTGTCATTAGAATCAACTATTATATAATATAGGAGACTCTCCAATAATATGAGAGTCCTCAAAAAAAATTTGAAGGAAATATTTTTTAACTACATAATTTTGGAATTTATTCAGACACTATCTTATAAGATCATTTAATATCAGTCCCTAAAAATGTCACATATATTTCTTTACCACGCAAAATCAACTTATGGAGTGTTGTTGTAAGGTTTTTGAGGAGATTTTTATTTCTGAAATCAATAAATGCAAATACTATTCAATTTTAGCTGCTAAAGCATCTGGTAGTGCCAATCTTAAACAGTAGTCTATGGTTATAAGGTAAATAGACAATATTAACTATAATACTCGTAAAGATTTCTTAATGTTTGTTGATTGTCCTTAATTATTTAAATGTGCTCTTAGCCAAAAATTACAGGCATGTTTAAATAATAAATTTTCTGTTGGTAAATCGAAGCTAATCAATATCTGTTGTACTTGGTTCAAAAACAGAATAGTCTCGGCATTTTTTTTTTTATCAAGACTCTTCAAAGTTGATGTTTGAATTTTTTTTCAATGTAACTTTAGTTTTAACAAAAATTTGATGGATTGAATTTTTTAGATTATAATTTTTTAGATTATAATTAGACTCCAAGATAAGCAATAAGATATATCTCAAATTCAGAATCTTGTAATTGACAACTAAAAAAATAGCTTAAAGAAATTAAATTTAGTATTAATTTATATCACTACAACTGGTTCAATATTGCTTTTGACTTAGCTATGGCTTTAAATGTAAAAGAAAACAAAAAGCTAGAAAATGTGGAAAGCAATCATGGTAATCACTCATCATCTGATTATTTTTTAAACTTTCTATCACTTTACTTCTACTGGACCATCTTATTAATAATCTTATTAATTATATCAGATTTCAAACAGAAAAAATGTTGGTTTATATGGGATGTTTGCAGTTTCAACCGCAATATTAAGTTATCTGAAAACTACTTTCAGGAATTTATGGATATCTATCATTCCTATCTTTGCATCCAACATCTATTCATGCAGAGTTGGATTATGAAAGCCTTTTTAGAAAGATCAATCAAAACCTCTAGTATTTCTTAAACAAAAGTTATGGCAATGACTGGTTTCACCAAAATTTTTGAATATTTCAAAGATTTCATTATAGGTACAATACCTAGAGATTAAAAACTTATTCAAGAAGTAGAGTGTTAAAAAAGTGATTAAATGGGCTAGCCTTAATGTTAATTTATACAGAAATAGTTCCGGATAAAGACAGGGTTAACAACTTTTTTTCAACTTCTGAAAAGAAATATTTATAGTTGATATTTAAGCCTTAAATAATTGGCTATGGTTGAATAATGATTATTACCTCTTATTTTACAATTTTCAATTTTTACATAATTCACAATTTTTTTGTTAAAACGTTTTTATAATTTTCTTTTAGGGCATCTTATTTTTTATTTGTTTTAAATGTTTAATAAATAAATTTTATTTTCTATTTTGTGTACATTTCTAAAATGTTAAATGTTTTAAAAAGTGTTCTAAACTAAATAATGTAAACACTAAATAAAAAATTTAAATTTGTGTAAATTTTGTTACCATATGCTACAAAAAAAGTGCTCAATAATCATAAAAAACAAAGATGTTATAAATTAGCTTCCTGAGGATCCTTTAAGATGGTGAGATTGTTCAAATCTTTTTTTTATATATATATATATTTATATATAGTAGTATGCAATTTTTAAGTAAATATCTTTTGAGTATATCACGATATTATCATATTGTTAATGCAATAATAGTTGCAGTTACTTTATTAGTAACAAAAATATAAAGGAAAGAATCCAGAAATGGAGGGCTTTTTTTGTCAACAAAAACAATACTTTTACATTGACGCTTATTAAGAATAGGAAAGAATTTAGAAATGGAAAGCTAGCTTTAGGCAGCTTTACAACTAACACATGGAGTGCAAAGTCCTATGGCTTACCTTCTAGTTGGTGCACTTCCTTAAGTAAATTAGACATTGTATGACTAACTTACGAACAGAATAACCAAGGCAAATTTTATGTTTTACCATTAATTATTTTATTAGAATCCATTAAAATGCATGTGTACAAAAAGTGAAAACTAAAATAGGTAAATGACGCAGAAGCTGTTCAACCCTTCAATTAAAGACGCTCAGATAAAAAATCTGTCTGGCAGCATCTACATGACGTAATTATCGGACGTCTTTTTGACGTAGACTAACCGACTTAATAAATAGTTGCAATTACGACGTAATTTTTACAAACTTTAGCTACACCTACATAAAATCCTAGATCCGCCCCTGTTTATAAATAAAAAGTTTTTATGAATCTTGTTGCGTTTTTAATATATTGTTTTTATGTAGGGGAAAGTCGGGTAGCCCCGGACGGCGGGTAACTCCGGACACTTGATGTACAGCTTAAACTAAAGAAGCTATATGGCTTTTAATACTATATAACTATACTAAATAACATTATTTGAGCGAAAATATAACATATGCAAAATATCTATCATAATATGCCGAAGCGAATGACTGGGAGGGCAATTTTGTTTCGAGAAGAGCGACGTATCATCATATTTGATTCACATATTAATATACCTAATTATTTTGTAAAACCAATAACTTTTTAATGATTAAAGATGCATTTTTATTTACAATAGTTATAAAAAAAAAGTTCGTTTAAAACTTTAATTCACTGGTTTTAAAACTAGTATTTGTGAATGAGGTATGATCGGGTGGTATCGAACACATGATTGGAGGGTGGCTCCGGACAACTTATTATGTTTACATAATAAGAATAAATAACTTTTTTTATATAAATATTAATACATTTAATATAATGCACATTGCTATAATAGTAAGTCATTTAATTCCAATAAAAAAACATTAGATTTGAAAAAAGTGTTTTTAAAGGGTTTATTTCCATTATAAAATAACTTATGTTTATATTTTTAAATGATGACATTTTCATTCTCATTCCTTATATATCGGTGGAAATTTTTGAAGGCGATTTTTTTAAAAATTTGTCGAGAACAGTCCAATGCTAAATTATTATATATTACATTTGTGTCACACTGGTAAAAAAGAGGTATAAACTATGTGTCCGGGGCTACCCTCCAGTTTTGAAACATGCCGTTTTTCTAACATTTTTTCTTTTATGTTTTGTATATTATTAAGATACACAAAAATTATTTTTTTGTTTCTAATTCCATAAATGAATGTTTAAACTTTTAAAAAAAAGTCTTTTGACACTTTGTTTTATGTTAGCACATGTGTACAATCTATATTTTCCTGAAGTGTCCGGGGCTACCCGACTCTCCCCTACTTAAATGTTTCAGACGTACTTGATACACTTCTAAGTGCAATAACTCGAAAGCATATTCTCGTTTTTCATTTTTCTTTAAGGGAAATGATACTTTAGGCAGATATGATATCTTTTTACAAGTCACTTAATAACTTGAAGTAACATATGTATGCACTGAAAAAACACAAACAACAAACAGCTCTATTTGTGTTAATATGCACCATAAAATATAAGTATGGCAAAGAGTTATGCCTGGCATCTAAACACACAAAAATGGAAAGCCACTCAGTCAACAAGAAAACGACTGGGGAAATCAGAGTGTGAAACCCCAAAAAAATTAACCAACACCAGTGAATTAAAAGAAGCCATGCTCTTGGATGAAGTTTTTTTGTCGAATGAAAAAGATGGGATGTGTTACGAAGATGAAACAGTTGCATTAATTATTGACAAAGAATATGACAGCCAACCTTGTGCGGATAAGAAATCGCAAGAATATTTTTTCTCCTTATTTTTTCCGTTTCTATTCTCTTTTTTTAGCTTTCTTCTTAAATCAGACTTTTTTTTTCGAATTTTTTCGTTCTACAAGTTTACTCTTTTCTGCAAAAAAATCTTTTTTTTCGAGTTTTTTCTATTGCAATTTTGATTTCTCATTAACTGGCACGTTTTTGTTTAATCGCTTAAGCTGTCGTAATTTGTATTGTTGTAGTTCGCGCTTTTGTGTGCAACGTTATGGTCCAGTGCGTCCATCTGTTTGTATTACGTCATTCAAATCGAAAACTTGTGTGTTAAGGTTAAGGTTTAAATGTTTGTTTTTTTTATGTCAGGTTGTAAAATTATTATATTTATGTTTAAGGTATTCGAGTTTTCAAATTAGGAAAACTGATTCTCTCCATCATGACTCTTAATGTTTTAACATGGAACATAAACGGTTTAAGCGACCAACAAAAACGCGATAATTTTTTTGGGTTTCTCAAAAAAAACCTCCTTCGATCTCATCCTCCTGCAGGAAACACGCTCTGGACCTTCCCCTTTCAACAGTGGGGAGACGAATGGAATGGCGAGTCCATTTGGAACTCCGGTCCAAGTAATAACTGTTGCGGGGTGGCGATTCTCTCTAAATCCAATATTTTTTTAAGCGCACTAAAAAGGGACACAAACGGAAGGATATTAAATGTCATCATAAAAATTGACGAACACGAAATGCAGGTGCTGAGTATTTACGCTCCTAATGTGCCGAGAGAAAAGCGCCTCTTTTTTTGGCGACCTTGGTGAATTCTCGCAGGACACAGGACTACCCGTCCTGTTGGCCGGAGACTTCAACATGGTCGAAAACCTGCCTCTTGACACCAACAACGCTAAATATCACCAGAAGGCACCAACAGCGCTAAATATCACACCTACGGCGTTGACAAACTCGGGGTATTCCAAGGTAAGTATAACCTAGTTGATATTTTTCGTTTCAAGTTCCCAAACAAAAGAGAATTCACATGGCGAAATCAGAAGGCAAAATGTAGACTCGATCGAATTTACTGCCCTGATAAAGTTGCCAAAAAACAACATATACAAAAATTCTCACCTACCTCTTTTCCGACCACGAGTTCGTGATAACAACCGTTGATTTTAGTAATACAAGGAGAGGACCAGGATACTGAAAATTAAATTGTTCCCTTTTGGAAAAAGAGGCGTATAGGCAAAAAATTGAACTCTCAATTCAAGATTGGCAAACAAAAAAACGGTCCTACAACTCAATTTTAAAATGGTAGGACGACTGTAAACTTTTTGTTAGGGCTGAATAACAACATAATTCGATACAGGAGAAAGCGAAAAACAAAAAAATTCATCAAAAGGATTGAAAACGAAATCCAACGGGAGCGAAAAAACGCTAACCCAAATTTAGATAGCATCAAAGAAAAACGCGATGCTCTTTTCTTGCTCCAGTTCCCAGGAGCGTTTATTCGCACGAAACAAAAACTAATCGAAGAAGGAGAAAAACCTTCAAAATTTTTGTATATTTTGGAAAAAGTTCAAGAGCGGAACAAGTCAATTACCGAAATTTGCAAGAATGACGGCACATTGACAAGTGAACCTGGTGAAATACTTAACTTCCTCGTTTCATATTATAAAAACATTTACACCAAAACGAATTTATGCAAAGACAGCCAAATCTATGTCTTGTCACATATCACCAAACTTTTAAGTGATGATGAAAATTAATTTTTAAACACCCGCCTAACCGGTGAGGAACTTAAAGAAGCCCTTTTTGAATTTGAAAACGGAAAATTTCCGGGCTATGACGGACTTCCAGCTGAATTTTACAAAACTTTTTGGCACATTTTAGAAAAAGATTTTGATAAACTTGCCTACGAAATACTTTTCGTAGAAAAAAAAACCAGCCACTCTATGAAAAAATCAATAATTTCACTGATTCCCAAACAAGGAGATCTAACTGAATGCAAAAATTGGAGGCCCATATCCTTAATTGGTGCTGATTACAAAATAATCACAAAAGCGCTGTCCCTAAGATTTGCAAAAGTAATGGGGAAAGTTATAGAATCAAATCAAACTTGCGGAATTCCAGGTAGAAATATTTTTTCAAATTTACAACTAGTACGTGACCTAATAGATTACGCAGAATTTAAAAATCTACCTAGTTTTATTTTAACAATAGACTAAGAAAAGGCGTTTGACAAAGTCGAACGTGCGTTTCTGTTGCAAATTCTCCGAAAATTTAACCTCGGAGAAAATTTTGTATCCTTTGTAAACACTCTATATTCAGAGGTTTTGGCATCTGTTCTGAATTGCGGTTTCTTGTCGGCCTCTTTCCCTATCGAAAGGGGAGTTAGACAAGGCGATCCCCCTCTCTTTTGTTGTATGTCTTTGTCGCCGAGGCGCTCGCTTTGGTGATCAGAGCGGACAGCAGAATAGAGGGTTTCCCATTACCAGGAACACCAAAACCGCTTAAATTGCAGCAGTACGCAGACGGTTCGAACTTTTTTGCCAGAAACGTAAAATCAGTCCGCTTTTTTTTTCGAAACAGTAAAACTATTTGAAAAAGCAAGTGGTTCAGTGATCAATGCCTCAAAAACCAAGGATCTCGCTCTTGGGGGTTTTGATCCTAAAATTTACCCTGAATTGGACAGCATAGAGTGGAGCAATAACACAGGTTTTAAAATTTTAGGTGTTACGTTTTATACCAGACTGAGTAATACTACCAATTTCAACAGGTTAGTAACTCTAAACAAAATAGAGAAAAAACTCAAGCTTCTGGGACTACGTACTTTGTCACTTAGGGAAAGACAATGTTGATAAATGCGTTAGCAATGTCAAAAGTTTCGTTTCTATCAAACGTGTTGCCTACTCCTGATTGGGTAATAGACCGTTTGCATAGAGCCATTTTCGAAAATCTGTGGCAAAAGACCAATTTCAATCCGGTCAAACGAGAGACACTTTTTTTACCCGTCAAAAGCGGGGGTCTCGGAATTTTATCTCTGAATGAGCTAAGTCTTGCACTTCGCCTCAAAATACTCTTTCAATTGAAAGAATGCGAAGAGGACTAAACTCACGATTGCTACTACTTTTCAAAGTATTGGTTGGCAAGTTCACTTATAAAATGTACGAACCAAAACCAAAGCTGAAACTTTTTGAAACAGAACAATTTTCCAAAACACTGGGACAACAAAATGTCTCAGTACTACAAAACAACAATAGATGCTTTAGGTCAAAACGGGTCCCTGTTTAACATCCCCCTAAAATCAACAAAAAATTTTTAATTAAAAGTGGCAAAAAACAAAAAGACAGTCGTTACAGCAGAACTTTTCTGGAACGGTTCAACAAAAACAACAATGCCGTCGACCCAAATTTAGAAAAAGAACTTTACCTCCCACGCATGCGGACCAACTCATAACATCCTCTTTCGATTTTTACACAACAGTCTACCTTCTGCGGCCTTGCTAGCCAAAAGCACAAGGCAAAAGATCGTTAAAAATAACAAATGCAAAACTTGTGGTAAAATCGAGGACAACATACACATCTTTGCCTACTGTCCTCCCTCTGTTGAAATTTGGGAGTATTTTAAACATGTATATAACTCCTTGACATCCCAAAACAATTTTTCTCCAATAAATTTGATGTTCTCCATCCAAACAGCGAATTTATCGGAAAAAAACCCTACCTTGCAGCTGCTTTTGACTCTCACTCAAACCATCATGAGTGAAATATGGAACAGCAGATGCCACGATATGTACAACAATTCCAAAATCGATCCGATGGCAGTGATCAGGGTAATAATCAGGAACATCGGGAATATTATTACTTTAAAATAGAATTATCATGTCCGTAGAAACACTACGGACATTTTCTGTCAACTTTTTTGTGTTAAAAATATAATATGCCAAGTAGAGAATAGGAATCTAAAACTAAACATATGAGCTAAGCTAATAGACCAGCTCAATAAAAGAACTATATGTTTAGTGTTTTTTCCATTTCTCTACAAATTATTATTTTTACAACGTAATATTATTAATTATTATTAAATAATAACTGCCAGCCTTTATTTTATACTTATAATTTTCTTACTTAAATGTTTTTCTATAGCGTACGTAATGTGTGTTTTGTGTTAAAGTCCTGTAATTGTTTCTGTTATTTTATTATAAATTTCTTCCTTTAAATAAAGATTTCTTGTAACTTTTTATAAACATCTTACTCTTCTACTACCTTATTTTTCGATTTCTCTCCGCACAATGGCGTTAAAATAAAAAAACAAAAACATACAAAAAAATATAAAATGAAAAAAATATATAAAATTGAAAAAACAAAAAAATTACAAAAATATGAAAAAAAAAAAAAAAATATATATATATATATATATATATATATATATATATATCCATGGTAACAGTTGTATTATTATTATATTAAAATATTATTATTGTAACCTTTGTGAACGTTTTTAAGATTTAATTTTAAAACTAATATATTGTAAAGCTATAATATTTAGTACTTGAGATAATGTATTTTATAAAGTTGTAAATAAATATTATTTTATAAAAAATTAATGCCCTTGCTACGGAAAAAAAAAAAAAAAAAAAGATTGGCATTTTAAAATTGTTGATTTTTTTTTTTACTTTTTTCTTTACTTATATCGAATTCCAAATAAACATATTTCAGACGCCCGACGAATTGCGAACTCACTTCCTATAAATTTAAAAGAGTATTAGAATAAAATAGAGTGCAAATTCCTTTTTAAAGCGTTTAAGAAAACCTCTTTTAATTATCCTTGTCTAATGTGAGTATTACATAATATATAAATATGTTAAAATAAGAGAAATTAGATAAGATTTTAGAATGAGAAATTAGATAAAATAAGAGAAATTAAAATAAGAAAAATAAAGTATAAGAAAAAAAAAAGATAAAAAAGTTCAATTAAACAAGAATAAATAAAATGAGTAAAATCTATTTAAATGTTAAGGTTTGTGAAAAATAAAATGACGGATGTTTAAACATTTCTAAGATGTGTGGCACTCAGATGTCTCTTGTGGGTAAAGCTTTAAAAGAATTTTAATCTTAACTGTAAAACCATTAGTAAAGCAGCCTAAAAAGGTAATAAAAGAAACCTACAAAATGGATAAAGCTCTAGTATCAGAAAATGAGTATAATACTGAGTCAAATTGTGAGAATCAATGATTCTTAATTCAAGTTAAATGAAAATTTAGAAGATGCATTTTTAGAAGAAGGAGAAAAGCAAAGTAAATCAAGATTGTTGCGGTTCAAAATCTATTTTCTCGAATAATATAGTTAGTTAAAATTATTCAAAATTGTTGAAATATTTGTATTTATGCTCAAAAAGGAAATTAACAAAACACCAGATTTAAACAACATTAAAAACTTTATTCTTGATTTTCCTATTTGCTGGAATTCTACATATATAATGCTCAATTGACTTGTGAAATTAAAAGATACTGCTAATAAATAATTACTGAAATGACTGAAAAGCAAATAGAAAAATTTTAAAAATTAGAACTTACGGAAGATTGGACACTTGTTGATATCTTAATCAAAGTTCTTTAATCATTTTTTAAAGTTACAAAAATGTGAACGGGAAGAATTTACAAGACTTTATTATTGACTCGCTAAAAAACTTAATTATTATCTTTTGCTAAAAAACTTTATTATTACCTTTTGTTTCATAATCTTGAAACTGAATCTGGTGATTTAAAAGAAAAAGCAATGAAACAAATCCTGTTGAGCAACTTGCGCTTTCTCTTAGTTGGCAAGACTAACATTAAATACGCACAAAACAAAATCATACTGAGAGCAGTTTATTTAGATCTACTTAATTTAAAATGGTTAAGTACAGAAGTGATTAAAAGTACAGAAAAAGAGTTAATCAGTTTCTTTAAAAATACAACACCACCTCTACTGCAAAATACACAACAAAACAATTTCAGACTTAATCTGGCAAAACTAGAACAAAGCAATCCCCAGCAGACAAACTGGCTGGCAGTTTAGGCTTGTTTGTTTCTCAAGTAACTCCCAGAGACTTTTATTGAGGAGCTTTTTATCTTTTTTAAGCTTTAGTGAATTTTGAAACAAAATATTCATTGATTGTCTATGTGAGCTAGTGCGGTTGGAAAAGTATTGAATTATACCAGCACCTTTTGTCGCAGTAGAATCTACTTTTATTGAAGAAAACTATATTCAAAGGAAAGAAAAAAGTTTTATTAAAAATCTTAAGATTTACATTAGTTTTAAAGAGTGCAAAAAGTATAAAAATAAAAAAAGTGTATAAATATAACAAACTAATTGTAAAAATGAAATCATATTAAATTACGAAAATTAAAAAAAAAAAGATTTTTAACTTTTTTTTTTTGACTTTGAGAAGTTATTGTAAAGTGAAGTAAAGCTAGAATTTAATTAAACGTGATATTATAATCTTAATGTCATGTAAAAATTTAAATAAAGCGAATAACTTTTAAATACTTTACACTCTCCGGAAATTGGAAATAGATTGAATTCAATCCATTTTTTTTTTAATTCATTAATTCAATTCGACTGCCCAGAAACTTGGAAAGTTTCATTTTTTTTTGCCTTCAAACAATAAAACATAATGAGTAATTGAACCGATTTGTTCTAAGTTTGAAAACAAATTTGAATTCACAGATTTGAAGAACAAATCGGTGAATTTTATTTTAAAGCATTATTTTTTTCTTTGGATAATAATATTTTTTTTAAAGACAAAAAATATATTAAAGATGCCTTGGTGTTAAAGTAATTAGTCTAATTACCCAGTAAAATTTCTTGTACAACTTGCATTGAGAAGTCAAAAACTTAGTTAACGAACTTAAAAAGTGAAGTGAGACTTATTGAATCAACTTATGTTAAGACCCAAAAAGATAGTTAAATAGAATTTTTTGATGGTTGCAAAAACATCAAAAACATTTCTAATTAGTACAATTTCATTGATAATAAAGGCAAATTGGAATTAAAATTTTTTATTATAGTAACTTTAAAACATATTTTAAAAGATTTTTTTTTTTATTAACTACATGTGTAGTTAATTAAAAAAAAAATCTTTTAAAATATGTGTAATTTAAATAAAAAAATTCTCAAATCATTCTTTGAAATAATAAAACTAACTTGAACAACAATATTTTTTTTAGTATAAAAACTCATCAAATAAATGACATCTAATACACGAGACAACTTTCTTTAAGTTTAAATTTTATTTTTTGCCCTTTACAATTTTAAACAACAATATTGTAAATTTTACTAGTAGATACCAAAGATGTCTTACTAACAATTTAAATTCAATTATTGAAGTATTTCTTTGGGCTTAATAATGCAAAGTCCTAAAATTTTTAAATTTGCTCGATTAAAGCTTAAACATTTGGATATCAGGACTACTTTATATATTTCTGGTCAAGTTTTTAGTCTAAAAGCACACAAGCCTTTTTCAATCTTTTTGTATTAGACGTAGAGACAAAGAGGTTCTAGTCATAAAGTGCGTTTAACATAGCTAGATTTTAGACGGAAGGACAGGGTACAGCTGGACCTTTTTAATTGAAATTTCTATTAGAAATTAAGGCAGTATTTTCCCATCCTAGTGAACAGTCATGATTTTCGACATATTATTCTGAAATTCTGTTTTTATAGATTGGACGGCACAAGGTTTTCAAAAATTTTCTTGGATTTGTATAAAACCTATTTAGTAAAAGATGACAAGAGCAAATAGTTTGTTCTCTTTTTCTCTTCATTTAGTTTTCTCTGTCTTGACTTTTTTGATTTTTTAGCTCTTATTCTGTGTGTACCCACTAAACATCCAAGGCAATCTGGTTTTCTTTGTTTTTGTAAAAAGTTTATTGTTTATTTTTTAAGTAAATTTTATTTAACAGATTTATACTTTATTAAATATTTTTTATACTTTTACTTTTTTAATAAATTTGTTTAAAAGATATATGCTCTGTTCTTCTTTTTTAACAGTTTATGCTTTTTATGATAGATTTTGTAAAAAAACTGGCTTTCTTTTTACAAATAGCTTCTCCCCATTTAAACAATTTAGAGTTTTTCCTTTATTAAATATGTTTAACTTAAATTTAATGTTTGTTTTTTTATAAAGTTATGTATACAAAGTGTTACATAAGTTTTAATAATTTTTGTTATATTTTTAGGATTTTTGGTAAAGAGAATGTTTTTTTCATAATAATATTTTAATATTTTATATATTGACCTTTTTTCTTTAAAATATTAAATATATATAAAAAAAAAAAAGCAGTTGAAGAACTTTTAATATTTTCAAGTTTCTTCACTTGAAGCAAATATATGATTGTTGAAGAGGTTTTCTCTAATAGTTTTGCATTTACTTATTAATTGCAAATCTCATTAAATGCGTTTTAAAGTAATAAAAAAGATTTCTTGACGACAGATTGCATTTCACCATTTAATGCTAGCAGTATTTACTGAGCAGACATTCCTTATATTTTTTTTAATTTGCTTTATTTATGAGTTCTCTTCTGTAAAAATCTTGTAACTTTTATTAGTTACTTTTTATTATTTTTTTTTATCAAACACTAATAATATTTTGTCAACAATTATTAATAATAACATTAAACATATAACATTACTCAGCTTAAAGATTATATCAAGTTATTTATAACTTTAGTTTAAGTTCTTGATAGAAACATGTTTACACATTTTTATTGTATTTTAAAACATGACTTATTTACATGATTTATTTTTAAAATATGACTAATAGTAGAGGTAAAATATAATTAGATTTTTATATTATACTCTGTTTTATTAACTTACATCTAATTTAAGATAAGTTAAGAAAGAAAACTAAAAGTTGAATCTTGAAGTAAAAGTGCATCTTTTATTATATTAAGCATCAATTTCGCACACTCCTTTAATGTTTAGTTATGTCTGATATTTAAAGAAGTAAAATTATAAGGCTTTGTTTAAATTAAAGAAACCGGGCTAGACAAAATGAACTTAACTGTCGCCAAAATGAAAGAGATACGCTTAGGCTAGCTGAGGTAAATTGTTGCTGAAATGAAAGAGATGAGCCTAGGTGAGCTGAAATAAACTGCGTTGAAAATTATAACGCCTATCCTAATATCTTAAGATAGGCGTTATAATTCCTTTTTATCTTTTGCTTCCTTTACAGGCAAAATGCCTTATCCAAATAATTGCCCTTTCCGTTTTAGGGTTTATGGCAAATTTTGCATCTTGTTGGAAATTAAACGCCTGAAGAAGGTTTTCTACCCAGGTATTGTCAGTTAAATATATATGATCCTCATGTAGCAGTGTCATTCAGAATGGATCATATTTTGCAGCATGTTTAAGAATATTTCTGCTTGGTGCACTCTGACTGTTGACAATATTTGCATTCTGATATGAGTAAAAGTGACTTCAAAAACCAGAATGTATTTTTGATAAATATTAATAATGACAGGTTAGTAAATATAATTATAATAATACTGGTAATAACTTTTATTTATTAGAATTAGAGAGAGACTTATGTATGTTAGAATTGTGCGAACTTTTTAAGAAAAATATTACGATATGAGTAAATATTACCCTTGCTTATTACCTTGATTAGAGTAATGTAAGAAAATATTATTTTTATCTAAGAAATATTCGGCAAAAGTCTAAGTATTAAATTTAAAAAAAAAACTTATATTAAAAAAAAAAATGTTTTATAAAATAAAATAAGTATTAAGCATTAAAAAAAACATGTATTATTATAATGTATATATATCACATTAACTATGTTGTCTATAAAGTATGGGTTGCAGCTTCAGCTTTAAACTCATTATCTTCAGATTAAAGCTGAAGCTGATCAAGTCAGTTTAATCAGCTTGATAGCTGATAGTAAAAGAGAATAATACTTTATAAATATTTTATATAAAACATATAAGAATTTATTCAATGAAAATCTAAAATAGTGACAAAATTTAAACATACATGTAAAAAATTTTAAATGTACTTTGCCAAAAGTTGTTGCTATTTATAAATGTTGCCGTCAGAACCTAGGCCTAGGACTCTCTATTTTAGGGGACCCAAATTGGGTTTTTAGGGATTTGTTTAAAAAGCAATGCCCAAAAATCTAACTCCATTTCAAATTATCTACATAATTTTTTGGTAGATTTTAAAGTTCATGCCAATGATGGTTTTACCTATGAAAATATTAATAACAAAATCAATCTTGCTGTTATCATATGTGATGCACCAGCTAGAGCATTTGGTAAGTGTATTAAGGGGCACAATCGTTATAACTGATGTGAGCATTGTGTTCAGAAAAGAGAGTGGTGCGGCAAGATAATCTTCCCACAAATTTCACTAGTTTTAAGCGCTGATCCTGATTTTTTGTCATCAAAAGCATTCTAAACATCTTAGTGGTGTGTTAAATTGAATTGAATTTTTACATAATGACAAAGTTTCTTTTAGACTTTAGACTATGCATCTAGTATACTTAGGGGTATGTGAAAACTCATTAACTTATGGTTAAATCATCAAAATGTTGTAATTTGTCTCAGACTACAGTCAATACTTTATCTGGTGGATTGTTTCAGTTACATTGTTACATTCCAAGAAAATCTTGAATGATCTAAACTTTTTAGATCATTCTGTTGCAGTTCAAATTTCAGGATACTGATAAGTATATTTATATTTACATATATATGTATATATATGTATTATACATATATATATATATATATATATATATATATACATATATATGTAAATATAAATATACTTTTTATTAAAAATACTATTCCGCCTAATCATTGTTATATATTGAGATTTATAAAAAGGTGGCACGATGGTTCATACTTTATAAATAGGTGACGGGATGGCATCCTGCCTCACTTCGAGCACTGTATATATACATCCTTATCTCGTAGTCGAAAGAGCCTTTTAATGTAAAAAAAGTCTTTTTTGACTATTATTTTACTTCTTTGACAATTAAGCTACATTTTATTGTCGAAATGTCAAAGCAATTAATGCGAAAGTACATTAACTTTTATTGTTCTTTAAAATAACCGCAATAAAAATGACTAAAAAATTTTTTTAAATTAATGATGTTTTTGTTTTTGTTTTATGAAAATATTTTTTAAAACATGCGCGGAGTGTTGCTACATGGACTATCTTATAGCCTGACTCGCAACTGAGTGCTGCTACATCAGCTATCTTATAGCCTGACAAGACAAGTCTTTCATGATAGTCAAAAAGTTTTTCCCATAAACTGTAGTTTTAAAAAGAGCCCTAACAAACCAGACCTGAAATAGCTTAAAAACTTGATTTTTTTTTTTTAAATGATAGACTGCCTGCCCTCAGTCGATGTAGCAGCACTCCCTTGAGAGTCAGGCTATAAGATAGTTAATGTAACAACACCCCGTAGCAAGTCAGGCTATAAGATAGTCGATGTAGTAACACTCCATTGCGAGTCAGGCTATAAGATAGTCGATGTACCAACACTTGCTTGTAGCAGCAGGCTATAAGATAGTCAATATAAGATAGTCAATATAGATTTAACTGGGACTCATACGGGATACCCGGCAGGCTCACCCGTATGGACCTCATATGGAAACCGTGGTCATGATTCGGCAGGATACCGTTGGTCTTCCCGTACGGGACCCAGCTGATGACTCGTATGGGCCCCGTACGGTACCCTTATGTCAATGTTGGCTGGGATGTTTGTATAAATGAGTTAATGCAACTCCTAAAAACTTTAAATAATTAAAAAAACCCATTTGCTTCTGCATTTAAAATCATGGCATAGGAGAAAAGTGATAATCACTTTTCTCCTCAAGCAAATATGGTAGAGGAGAAAAGTGATGATAGCACAACTAACTAGTATCGTGTTACTTTGTCCTAGTATTATAGTTATAGGTTTGGTGTTAGAAAAACTTTTATTCCTAAATACAAACTAATTAGTTCTATATAATTAATGTTTAATTTAATGCTGCTTACTCATTTATGCGTGTTTGACTCTAAGCTTTTAAAGAAGATTTGTTACGCATCACTATACTATATATCACTTTATATTTTTGACCACATGATAAGGTATTCTCAAATCTTTATTATCTCTATTATAATCTGTAATATCTTTTGAATCAGTTATAAGATCTTAAATTTTATATTAGGTAATTAAGAAAATTGAATTAAAAAAATTGCTTTGTGAGATTTATGATGCAATCATAAATCTCACAAAGCAAGTTTCTTATTTCGTTAGGTTAGAATAATTTTGTTCTATCCAAATTTGAAAAAAATGATTTACTACCAATTTCTTTCTTATTGTTAATTTTTCTTTTTAGCTGTACTACTTTTGAAATTAATTTTTTTTTTTAATAGTGTGTAATCAGGTGTATTCGATTGTTCTATTTGCAAAATATCAACAGTTTTTAATGTTATTTTGTTATATTTCCAACAATCAATAAAATTGCGTATAAATCACATAAAGTAATCAGTTCGTCTTTATTTCCTCCAATTTAATTTTTAAATAGCGGATGAAAATAGTATATATATCTTAGAGTAATAAACAAAAATATAGGTATTTTCTTATATATTCTAGTGTCAATCGGCTTTTTTTAGTTATTATTCATAATTCTACATACTATTTTAGTAAGAAATGTATCATCATCTAATTAAAAGCTCACGGATTCTGTTGTATATGTGACATACAGTGTATATATATCATATAACATATATGGTTATATATATACACTATTGTATATGTCAAATATACAACAGAATCGGTTATATAATCCGTGATACACATATACTGTATGTGTATATATTTTTTATTTATGTATGTAAATTGTATTTGTATGTGACATATACAACAGTATATTAAATATCCTCACGTACTCCGTACGTCTTTGTTTATTTAGTATATAGAACACGTTTTATATACTAAATAAAAAAAGACTCAAATGAATCGTTTCATATATGGAAAAAGCTTTTCTCTTCTTAAAATAATATATCTTCAAACATAAAATTATTTTGCATTGCATAACCTTTTTTATGTTTAAATTTTATTTTCAGATTACCCACAACAAGCTGATGTCATGGTTAAACCCTATGTTTCAACGCATCCTTTGACTGCTGATCAACTGCGATTACCTCCACACGGTGGGAAAACAAGAAAACGTAAAGCAAACTGTTATAACTGGAAGCAGTCAAAAAGAAAGCGACTTAGACAATCAGGAAAGGAATTTATAAATATTAGAGGCAAAGTTATTCAACCAAGAAGTATTAAAAATACAAAAGATTGTAAAAATTGTTGCAAGTTTAAGTGTTTGGAGAAGATTTCAGAAGACGAGAGAAAAATATTATTTAATGGACTGTGGGGAAAGTCTCAGATTGAAAAGCAACACTTTTTTAGTAAAACTACTGAACGATTAGATAAAAAAAGATCTCGAACCAATAAAGTAAGCAATTCAAGGAGAAAATATACTTATTTTTACAATTTCTTTGTTGATAATATCAAGCATCGTGTACGTAAGGAGTTTTATTTGTCTACATTAGACATCAGCAGCAGGCAAATATGATACTATCATGAAAGTAAACTTGAAACTGGTGTTTCTGCCACAAAAAAATTGGGGAACCATTGTAAAAAAAAAGTTCTTGAAATGACTAAACAGAGTATAGAAAACCATACCAACTTGTTTCCACGAGTTGAGTCACATTATTGTCGAAGCATTTCCTGCAAACAATACTTTGATGGGTCATTAAATTTGAAGAACCTTTATAATTTGTTTTTAACATATTGCACTCAACATGAAATTTCACCAGCAAAGGCTTGTATGTACCGCAATGTTTTTAATACAAAATTTAATATTGAATTTCAAAAGTTGAAAAAGGATCAGTGTGATACATGCTAAAAATGTCAAATTATTGAAGATGCAAATGAAGAGCGAATCCAAAATAATAACAAGCATATATATATATTAAGCAAAAACCGATAGAGATATGAATCGAAAGTTGAACTTCCCTTCCACAACCATAGTTTGTATTGATCTAGAAAATGTCTTGAGCTCGCCGAAAAGTAATGTGGAAAACTTCTTTTATTAAAGAAAGTTCAGCTGTTATAACTTAACAGGTCACTCTTCACTGAACAAAAAAGCATATTGTATATTATGGCATGAGGGTATGTCCGGTCGTTCTGGTAACGAAATTGCCAGTGCTGTGATATGTATGCTAAATAAAGTTTACAAGGATCTTCCTAATATTAAAAAATTTATACTTTGGTTTGATTCTTGCGTTCCACAGAATAAAAACAGTCATATGTCAGCTGCATTGCTTTTCTTATTGATCACCCAAATATTGAAATCATTGAGCATAAAAGTTGTGAGCCAGGACATAGCTCTATTCAGAAATGTGATAATATACATAGTCAGATTGAGAAATCATTACATTAAGCAGAAATATTTAGTCCTCTTGGGTTGGTGAAAGCAACCAAAGAGTGTTGAATATTAACCAACGTAAACCATTTTTTTGTATACCAAATGCAAAAAAGCGACATTAAAAATTTTCCAAAAATTGCTAGTCTTCTAAACTACAAAAATGTTCCATACTTTAATGTTAAAACGCTTGTATATAGGTTTAATGCTCCAGGTCATGTGTATTTTAAGACTCGTTTTACAGATTTTTTTATAGAGGCACGGCTGTCTAAGCTAAAAAACACTCGATCATCAGGAAATAATCTTGAAGAATCATCAATTCCATTTGCATCTTGTTTTCGACAAAATATTGAAATTTCTAGTGAGAAGATAAAAGACATTGTTTCCATGTATCCTTACATTTCAGCTGTAGATGTTTGTTTGTATAAAACATTATTTCAGTAGTTGTTTTTTCAACTCTTTATCTGGATTTACTTTATTTGTGTTATGCATTATTCAGTTTTATTTTGTATAAGGTTCATTTAAACTGTTCTTAACTTGTTATTTGTTGTATTAAAGACATTTATTTTTTATTTTCAATAAATCTTTTTAGATAAAAGTAATTTTATGATAAATAATATAGCTTTGGTTAAAATCAGTTTGTTAAAACTGATTTTAACCAAAAGCAATATATCTAGAAAACTTATTAAATGACCATATCCATTTTAATTTGCCAACTAAGTGTTTTAGGGTCTATATTTGCTTTTAAATCTCTAAATTAAAAGTAATTACTTGTAATCCATCAACTCCTTGCAAAACGTTCAAGTTGTATTTACTAAAAAATGGATATAGCAGAAAATAATACTAACGCGAAATTAAAATTTAAAAGTTATTTTGTTCTATCTCCAAACAGGGTGGGGCCATAATAGCGATTTGAACAGCAAAAAATTTTTCACAACAAATAATTATAATGAGTATGTAGTCAAGTATTGAAAAATGTTTGCATTATTAAAAAATGTATTTTCACTTCTGCTGGATTGCAATGTAAAACTTCAACTTGATTTATCTCAGTTTAAACAAATGGAGAGTTAGAACAAAATAATTCTAACCTGACGATTTGTTATCTGTTTAGTCACATTTTTGAGTTTTCAAATAAATTCAAATAAATAAATAGAGTACATAACAAATTAAAGTCTAATAAGCGTATTTAATAATAATTTTGTTCCATTTTTGGGTAGAGTTCCTTCTCCTATGACTGATTTTTAAAGTTCCTACAAAGTATTATTTAAGAAATGTTTTGAATATTGATTGTATTCAAAAAACTAAAACGAAGCTTGATAATCTTCATACCATTTACTAAAAGATATGTAATAATAAAAGAATGTTTCAAATTAAATTGTTTTTATAAGTATTTTTGAATTTAAAATTTTTTGTAGTTTATTTTTTTATTTTATCTCAAGAAAATGTTTTTAATTGTTTCTCAAATAACTTTCTAAATTTTTTTATCTTTGGATTTATTGTTTTGAATAGGTATAATGGCTATTTTACTTTGTTTTTTATATTTCCGTTGTCGTTGTTTATGTGAATGGAAACGATTTATACTTTTATCACCTTTTGTACAATCAAGGCGGTTTTCATTTGCATTAAGTATCGATTGCACAAACAACAGGATTATAAATTTATTTGCCGAATTCCGCAGTAAAAGCAGCTTAATTGTATGAATTTGTTAAGAGTTTTTTTACAGAAAGGTTTTTATAAATATTATTAAACAGATAAAACTAACTTATTTAAAATAACTAGGTGTCTTGGGCCCGTTTTTCATTGTCCGAAAAAACCCTTAGGAGAGAGTTAAAAAATTATTATCTGCCTAAGTTTCCAAAATATTCGAAGTTAAAATAATATTATCAGCTTAGGTTTTATAAACACTTGAAGAAATGTTACGCAACTGTCTTATATGCTAACAAGCAATAAGTTCGCACAAAAATTCGCATTTTATTAACTACCTGAACTTTAAATTGATTTATTTTTTGACGTTTACTTAAATAAATTGAAGTATAAAGACTAAATTAGGAATAAAATTAGAAATGGGTGTGGGTTAGACTTGCCACGACCCGTATTGTACGGGTCATGACAGCTAGTATATAATAAATGTAAACATTTAATTAATATTTTGTTAAATATTTAATACTTAATTCCACGGTCAGTTTTTAAAATTAAAAAAATACGTGTTAATTATGATAACAAGTGAAAACAAAAGACAAATTGCGGTATTTGTACGCGCCACTACTTCTGCGCAATTTGTTTGAACATGGTTCAATTTAAGTCGGGTTATTTTACAACAATAAAATTATTCCCAAGTGTTTAAGAAGTAAATGATAAACTAAGACCTAAGCGATAGAAAATAAAAACTTTAAAAATAAAAAAAAACCTAATGCAAGCATATGACAAGTTATATAAAATATAGAATTTTTTGAATTTGCTAAAGTTTCAGATTTGATTTATTTATTAGTAAAGATCATTCATAAACCAAAAAGCTGTAGCTTAAAGTAATAATAAAATGATTTTGTTTAAAAAAAAAATTAAGTTTTTTAGATAATATGAAAAAAGTGCAATCTGCTCTTAAGAAATTTGAAACTAATATAAAATGATCGTTTTAAATTAAATCCAAAAATCAACTTTTTGTAAACTTTGCTGTTAGTGAACACCTTTAACTATAGTTAAGAAACCATCGTTTGTGAATATGGTGAAATTAGGGTATATGACGTGAAGATTTTTTGTAATAAACTACTGTTTTGTTATGTGTGTTCGAACCAAAATTGACTGTTAAAGTAAAGGTAAAAAGGGTATATTAAAGGTGACTTGCTACTTAATAAATCATTAGACTCTTTAATTTCATTCAGTGTCTTCAGAAATTTTTTGGCTGCTGCTTTGTATAAAATACAAATATAACCTAACATACAACCTATAAAATACAAAACAAGAGAGCTGCTGCATCAACAGACAGTGCTTCAACTTTATAAAAACTTTTAAAATATATCAAATTCAGGATTCAAAAAGTTCAGAAAGATAGAGATGAAGATGAAGATAATAACGATGACAAATTGTTCAATGACGATATAAATTTGTAAGAAATTTTGCACAAAAGAAATCATTAACAAGAAGAGAGTGACTTGTTGGTTCAGTTATTACAACACCTGACTTATTTGCTCAGCCGCCACAAATTTGAGTTGTTTGTTCAGTTCCCACAGCACTAGACTTACCTGTTCAGCTGCCACAAATTCGACTTATTAATCGTTTACCACAAAAATTGACTATTTGTTCTGATGCAACAAATTTGACTTATTTTTTCAGTTACCACAGCATTTTAGATGTCTTAGTCTTAGACTTAATAGCAAAACTAATGTGGAGAAAGTGGTACAAATTTCACTGTAGGTTTAAGAAAGTTTATTCAAAAATAATTTTGACAAGTGTTCATCATTATGGAGTTAGCAAAATGAAACAAATAGAGTTGCTGAAAAATTCATTTTAGATTTGTATAATAGGTATAATAAATTAACTCAATAATAAACCTATTATACAAATAAATCATAATAGATTTATTCAAAAAAGCCAAACAAAACAAGATAGAATTGTACCTATGATTTATTACAAATTAAAAATATTTTTTTAGATTCAAATGGACATGGAAAAATTTTAAAAACTTAAAAGTTTAATGAATTGCTGTGAATGACAAAGAGAAATAATATTTTTTCTAGAAAACTAAAAATATTCGCAACACAGTGGGCACGTGTCTTCCGGAAACATCCACCAGACTTAACAGGGAAGTCCAGACGTCCGTAAGACGTGTGACAGACGTTTTCTAGACGACGTATGTCTACTAGGAAGAACTAACCTCTTGAAAAGCTCAATAATTTGTTAACTACGCGCCCTAACACCAATCATATACCATAAATAAACCAACCTAAAAAAAGTTCACTTATAATTTTTAATAATTCAATTTCAAATATTAAAAGTTTTAGCTATAAACAAATGATTTAGCGATTGTTTTCCTTTTCCGCGTTTTTATTTATTTATTTTTAACTATGTCTTTAAATGTAACTTTTTTTGTTTTGTTATAATTGTATAAGGTATAAAGAATAAAAAATAATTAAAAACAAAACTTTTATATATATATATATATAAGTTCTGTGAATAACAGAATAAAATATATCTTTACACAACAATGTTTATATACTATTATAAACAAACTATTTAGTCGATTCATAATTCCATTTATAAACCATAATTGTTGCTTCTTTACCAACAAGCATTGGTCCTAAGTTCGCATCTTGGCGAGGCCAACAACCAGAGGATTCGCCATCTCGATTGTAGTTGATATCAAGTATTGACCCAGTCCAACATTCTCCCCAGTATGAAATACCAAAGTACTTGAAAAATAAAACTAATGTTAATTTGAAACTCAGTAAAGAAATAGAAAAAAACAAAAAAATCATTTTTAAAATTAAAAAGAAACTTATATAAACAAATTATTGTAAATAATTTTCTAATTTTATTAAATAGATTAGGTCACTAACTTCAAAACTGTTATCTTTAACAAAAGATGAACATAACTCAGTTAAATTTTTGAAGCTACCATATCTGTTGTTCCAATTAATAAAAGATCGGTAGTTTATAAGCGTTGAAAACAATCGCATTCCAGCAATAATTCCAAAGTCGTTATAACAACCAACCCTTGAGACTTTTAAAATAATTTTAATTAGGAATATTTGTAAGTTTTAACTTTATTAAAAAAAACATTGAAAACAAAATACATGTTTAGCTTAAGACAATTTAGAAAAAATAACAAGAACGTTATGTTATGAAAGCGAAATAAAACTTACTTTGAGGATGCATTGAAACTAAAAGCAAATAATTTAGAACAATAATTATTATTATCAAAAGTATATATATATATATATATATATATATATATATATATATATATATATATATATATATATATATATATATATATATATATATATATATATATATATATATATATATATATATATATATATATATATATATATATATATATTTCGGCAATTAACAACAAACTGCAGAGGCAAGACACTCGTAGGGGGAAAAAAGAAAAACAAAATTTATAAGAAGTGTTACAATTTTTAGACATTAAATAAATAGCTATTCAAGAGTTCTTCGTTTTTGTTGCTACTTTATGTTTGCAATTATTTCTATTCCTTAGAGTTACTTATCTTGAAAACTTTAAATTACATTTGTTTGAATTAAACAATCACATTTTTTAATATAGGACTTTTTACATCATATTATTTACTACATTTAATACATTATTCAAACAAACTAATGAAACACTTTCAATATAATACTAAAAAAAACAAAAAATAAGAAAATATTAATAAAACAAAATGTAAATACCTGAACGACATTTTGTTAACGGGTCAATCCACCCATCTCTGCATATAACAGTTCCATTTTTACTGCATGTATAGTGTCCGTTTATATCATCATCGTGTTCAACACAAATTTTTTCAACACAATCAGGTGTCTTAAAATTGTCATCGCAATTTAAACTTCAAAAAAAAAGAGAAAAAATTAGACTGCTATTTAAGTTGCGCTTCAAAAAAAAAAAAGTATTTTATAGAACTTCTTTTATAGTTCATAAAACGTTATGAAATTTTAATGTAAATTTATAAAAGTATTAATTTTTTTTTTAAATAAATTTTAATAAGAATAATAAAGTAAATTTTGTTTGTTTTCTATTTTTCAAGATCACATCATTTAAGAAATATGTAGCAAAAAAAAAAGAGAGAGCATAAGCGCTTTTTCCCAGACCCCTTTGACCTTTAATACTTGCTAAATTTTAAAAAGTGTATCCAATCGTATTTACTTTATTATTAAATAGATGACAGTTAAATTTTGGAGCGTGACGATTTAATTTAGCGCAATGGCTCCGAGCCTTTTATTAAGCCTTTAATTAAGTATAAATATTGCTAACCCAGTCGGCATTTGGTCCTTAAAAGACATCTTTTTAGGACCAGATGCCAGCTTGGAACCTGGTAAGAGTTTTATAAAACCTAAAGAGAGTACACAAAAATATATAATACAACATGTAAATATATAATACAACATGCTGCTCTTATCAAATAAGCAAACAAAAGTTTAAAATTGAAAAAAATTAAACTGAATGAAAAGATATAGATTTTAAGTTTACTACTCAACTAAATCGACTTTAAAATGATTAGTAGGAAATCCGTAGTCGATTAAATCGGCTGTTCGATTTTTTAAAGTCGACTTATTTTGATTTTCGATAAGTCAATTTTTAGTTAAAAGTTGATAATGTACCATTCGATTTATATTTTTCGATATATTTTAAATTTGAAAGTATAATCTATTAGCGTATAAATTCTGACATTATAAAAAGTCCAACTCCTTCAATTTAAGGGGGGTTCAAACTTTATATGGTCTTAATTTTTGAACGATGAAATATTTTACTTTAAAATTTAAAATTTTTGGATGAATAAAGTCTAGTTAAGAATAGTAAAAAAAAAATGTTTTATCAACTTGTTGCTCTCACAATTTGGACAGAGGGGCTAAAATTTTAAGACTTTTTTGTTCCCAGGCTCCAATCATTGCAATTTTTTGCAAAGCATCCTTATTAGACATAAGTATTAACATATAAATGTTTGGAGTTTGCTTTATGAAAGTTAGTTATCTCAAAGACCAAGAAAATCCTGGATCCGCTCCTGCTTCCTTCACAGTATTTTTATTCATTATAAAGCACTTGTAGGACACGGAGCTTTACTAGTAAAATAGAAATTTGATTATTTGTTAGATTTGGTCGAGTAAATATTAGTTTTTATAAAATACTCTTTTTAAAGATTTATAACTTAATTTTTTTTAACTCATAGCAAATATTAAACAAAAACGCAAATTTGATAAAGTTAAATGAACCATGAGTTTATTATTGTTCTCAAAGTATAGCTAAAAAAATGAGTTTACAATTTGGCTAATTATACTGTTACATACAAGGGCAAATTTTTTAAACATTCTTTTCAGGATTTGATAAATAAAGATTAAAGAAAAGCTTTTAATTTTGATATTACCTCTGCTAGGAGCGTAAAGACCAAATCTGCACTTCATTTAGAACTAAAAATATACCAATTTAATGTCTAAATTTAGCTGAAGTTTTGCAAAAAAATTTTTAATATTTTAAATAGTGCAGGGCCTTATTACCTGGTATTACACTGAATTTCTGAGTAGCAAGCAATATTGACCCAATTTTACAGTATGTAAACTATAAAAGCAACATTCCCCCATTATTAATATTGCATTATTACATCACTACATACTCTTGAGATTGTTTAAGACAGCCATTTCACTCAATTACGATGAATCGTTATTCATCGTTATTCATCCTAATTACGATGAATCGTTATTCATCGTAATTACAATGAATAAACCCGAGATATTTTTTGCTACTCGGTTTTATTCATCGTCATCAAGTAAAGTAGATATGTAAAACAACCAAACAAACCAACAAAGAGTACCTAGGATATCTAATATATTATGGGAGATGTAATATCATCTCAATCTTTTTATAGAGCCTAATAATACAAATAAATATCGTCAAAACATTATAATGATTGAAGTATGAAATTTCAAATTTAAATACTCAAAGATTTCAAATATAAAAACTTAAAAATAAATAAATAAAAAAGTGTACAATTATTTCCTACTAAAAATTAATAAAAAGTAAAACTTGTTAGAAATACTTTGCAAATTTTGTTCTAACCTTACTGAGAAAGATAATATTGATGCTAGATTATTGGTTGAAGTGAAGTTTTTTATACCAACAGAATCAAAAGAAAAACTTGTTGAAACTTCTTCATGCCAAAAATGATTTGGTTTAATACGTAGGCTCACATTAACCTAAACAAAAAAATTTATATACTCAATATAATACTTACTATGGTTAAAAAAGTATTTTAAAGAAAAAAAGTATTTTAAAGCAAATCATCCTAATAAGAAAAAACTTTAAGAATGTTTCAAAATTGTTAAATTAAATACAACTTTATTGAAAGACACAGTTAATATTTTGTGACTAAAAAAATAAAGAGCATAAAGAGCAAGAACGTAAAAAGCAAGAACAGTGGATTGATGTTTAGCGTCGTGGAGGAGGGGAGATAGCAGGAAAATGAGTAGGAGTGACAGGGGTTAGGGGTGACACATTGCTCCCAGAAACATTATTTTTTTAAATTACACTTGCAATAAATATCATACTAAACATTTATCATACTAAACAATCTATAATTTGAGTTTGCTCAGCTTACTTTGGTTAACAACTCTTGTTAAAAAAATAAAAAACTTAATATTATTGGAATGGTTTGGTTATTTAAAATTTATTTACACGAGACGTATTACTGAATGCAAGCATAAAGAAAGAAATTTATTTTCCTCCAGTTTGTACAATTTTTTTCTGCAAGGTTTATTTTCCCAGCAGGTACTGAACGTTTGTTGGTTGTCTTGAGAACATTATATGGACTTGTTACGTATATAAGACATTGTACAAAACGCTGGGTTGAAGCTCTTCCACCCTCTTCCACCCTCTTCATGCCTTAGTGTGAATTCAACACTGGTATTGAGGTTTGTAAGATCAAGAAAAATTCCACACGTTAACAAATCAAAACAAAACACGTTGAGGAAAAAAAAAAGTTTAAATATATTTGAAAAATATTTATAAAGTTAATCTAATAAATGTGACATATCCATTTTTTTTCTTAATTTTCTAGGTACACACAGTAAAAAATGTTCATTTTCAGAAATTGGTTTTGCAATGATTATTTTAAAGGTGATTACTATCTTCGGTAGCTTGCAGATGTTGTCTGACTATGTAAGGTAGAAATCTTACTTTTTTTTAGATTTTATCGGTCTTTCAAATACTTTAACACAAATACAACTTCATCAGCAGAAATATCATCTTTTTATAAATATCATTTTTTTTTTAATGTGTTATAAAAAACACTAGCTTGCCTATAAACAAAAAATAGTATTATTTTATCAACATCAAACATCACTTTCGAATAATTTTTCACGCCTAAAATGATTTAACTTAAGCACTTTTTCGATAGCAGGAATTGAAGCTGATCTATAAAACTTTGAGAATCTCAACATTTTTTTGATATTCTACACCAGCCCCCTTGCAGAAATGTTTTAAACTAGAAACTCGAATAATGAAACGGTAAAGAAATGCTGGGAACAAAGTGTAATGTTTTAATCAAACTCTTCAGCGTCAATTTTAAAAAATATGTTGATGAAAGCCAAAACACGTGGGATCTATACGTAGAGAGCATTTTATTTTCATACCGTGTCTAGAAAATATACCCTTTTTTTTCTAGTTTATGGACGAAAAGCTAGACTTCCTGTTGGTTTGCAAATAAAATTGATAAAAAGCAATGTTGAAAGTAAACATACTATTGACGAGAGTTTGCAAACACAGAGAATGTAATAGAAATGCGAAAAAATGTTCTAAAAAATATTCAAAAGTCTCATAAACGCCAAAAAAAAAGTGCGTGATGCTAAACATTGTTCCGATAAACACTCGTACAAAGTTGGCACTCTAGTCTTAATAAGAAATTTTAAAAAGTTTTCCAGAAAAGATTCAAAGCTGGAACCTAATTAATTGGACAGGCCCCAAAAAAATTTGAAAATGTTGAAAAAGAATATTTCTCGTTTATGTAAATGATTGCAATAAGAAGTTAAAACAATTATATAAAATGGCTTGCTTAAATATTTATTTTCCTCCATACGATAATGTGATTCCGCATATTGTAACAACTATATCAACAATGTTGATATAGTTGAAAAATATTCAGAGAAATAGTCTAAACCTACTACCGAAAAATTTACTATTACTTTTGCACAAACAATTAAAAAATAATATAAGACAATGAAAAATTAACTGATGAATATATAAATTTTGCCAAATGATCATAAAGAAGCAATTTTCTGATATTTTTGGTTTGCAGGATACCTGATGATGGATTCATGGCAATAAGTAAAGATAGAAATTCCATTCAGATCCACTTTATTAATTCCAACTGGGTCACCTCCTGATTAACAAACTGGTCTATTTCACTAATCATAGTATGTTTAGGAATTTAGATTCAAGTTTAATTAACCAGTTGGCCATATGTTACAAGAACTTATTTTGATTGTCAATTTTCACCAAGTATTTTAAAAATCCTTAAAAGTTTCAACAACAGATTGGAAGTTTGAATTGTGGCTTATTTTCTATAGCAAATGCTGTTCACTTTGGTGATCAACCAGAGAGTTTAATACCTGATAAGTGGTTCACAAAGTATCATCTTAAAAAAGTATTTCAGGATTGAAAGTTTAAATCCTTCTCATTACCTGAGGTAACCACCTACTTAAATATTAGGAATAACAATCCCTTAAATGTAATATTCAGCTGCATTATACTTGCTTTATGACTTGCACTTACGATTCTATAATTGCTTGTAGCAATTTTTCAAGGTGGTTTAATATAACCTGTGTTCAATATAAATAAAACTATTTAATGCAAGAGTGGAATTGCAAAATATGCATGCTATCATAAATGTATATATATATATATATATATATATATATATATATATATATATATATATATATATATATATATATATATATATATATATATATATACAGAGACTTTTAAAAAGTTTCTTTCGACTACAATTTTTATTACCTCGACTCTTAACCTATTTTATTGTCGTGGAAATGTCAAACAATTAAATTAATGCAGAAAAATATTAAATTCGTCAAAGCCCAGCATTTCCACGATCCATAGCACAGGTAAATATAATATTTTATATTTAACTATTTGTTTTAATTTTACAAATAACATTCTAACAAAAAATTGCAAATAAAAAAGTTATGGTATTTTATGCTTAACCTTTTCAGGTTTTAAAAATAACAATTTAATAAATTAAAAATGTTTAATTTTTCTAAATATCATTAAATTGTAAATCAAATTACAATCAATTGACCTTTAGAATATTTACCAAAAAACCTATATATTAAATAAGCATTTTATTTTATTCGGATACATACAAAAAAGTTTACACTAAACTTCAGATTTGCAAACAGAAGGTTAATATTGTCAGACAATTCTGCCAACAAAAGTAAATAATGACATGATGTAAATGAAGGTAACATATATTTTGATTTAATTGATATTATGCAAATAGTTTTAATGCAGTGTAAGTACTAGGCAATTTTTTTTTTTTTGTTATATTTATGTGTTTTAATGCAGTGTAATTATAAGGCTATTATTTTTTTGTTATAATTTTGATTATCTTGCTTTAGGATATTTTATGTTATTATAATATTTTTATCTAACTTTTTTTCATGTTGTATTTAGTTTAACTAGAACTTCTACCCAGTTTTTTTAAGTTTGAATTGTGTATAAATAAATGTGTGTTTGTTTTTGATAATTATCATTTCTATAACAGCATCAAAAAACTTTTTTTAGAAAGAATGATTACTGATATAATTAGGACGAAAGTGATAATGATGCAAATAAATGTAATAACAATTAAAAACAAAGAATGAAGCTCCTAAAATATCTTTGCTAATGCCAAAGTTTTCTTTAAGTCCAGTGTCTTCTGCATCCTTGATTATTTCTCTAACCGGTATAGCTTCATTTGTTAATGTTGTTATGAAGATTCTTCAACATCAAACTGAAGTTAATACAATACTATTGCAAAAATGGCAGCAAAAAAATATAATAAATGAATTTTTGATAAGTTACACTTATCTCCTAATGACTTTAAAGAACTGAGTACACTCAAAGAACTCTCTTAAAAAGACAAGTTTTTTTCAAACCTAGTATATAAATTATTTTTTATTGCTATTATTTTGTTTCAATGCATCTTTTAGATAATTTGTTTGCAATACTTACATCTTAAACCTGAGGTCTAACAATTTAAAAAATGCAGACCGGTGAGGTTTTTTATATGACAGGGTGAAACTGTAAAAATATCCCTCTTTTGTAAAACTGCTGGAAAGAGCTAGTTTTTTTAATCATTTACTAGTATGTAATAAAATGAAATCTTCTCAACAACTCAAAAAGCGCTGCAAAGTAAAAATAGTATTTTACTTTTTTAAAAATATTTTTCAATATTTTAAATATTTTTTAACCGAAAATGTTAGTTTTAAATTTTTTTAAACTTGGCTTTTTAAGAGCAGGATTTTCAGGGGTAAAAAAATCCAAGTTTTCACTAAAGTATGTTACATGAGATTTCTTCAGTTTTTTTTTTTTTTTGTATATTATCAAATTAATGATAAATTTTGTAAATAAAAAACACAGAAAAGTAAAAAAAATGTGTGGATTAAACATTTTTTTGATTTTTCTGTGAAAAAAAAAATGTTTGAATTTATGTTACTACAGAGGTAGCCAGTTTTTTATTTGTAAATTTTCTGCAATAAATTAACTTTTTAAAGTAAAATAATATTCTTGAAAAAAGTGGAAAAAGAAAAGAGTTGTTTCTTACTAAATATAAACACTTAAAAAAAAGCTTATATCTTTTGTGAGTATGTTTTTTATATCAAGTTGTTGTTATTAAAGTTAAATAAGCTATGAATATTATATATATATATATATATATATATATATATATATATATATATATATATATATATATATATATATATATATATATATATATATATATATATATATATGTATATATATATATATATATATATATATATATATATATATATATATATATATATATATATATATATATATATTAAAAATATTATACATAATTTATAACTTTTTAAATAACAACTAATATATAAATGGTTAGAAAAAAATCCTTAAAAAAAAGAATTAGGACATATGAGGAATAACAGTAATTAGTTAGAAAAATTGAAAATCTGATTAAACAAGGTACTCTCGAGTTCTTAATATACGACCTCCGCCCCCCCCCTCCTTCCCAAATTTTTACTTGTTATTAACAAAAAAATTATGTATCTCAAAAGTAAAAAAAAAAATTCAGTTAAAATCGGCCTTAAAAATTTGAAAATAATTTTAAGTAACCGATAAAAACAAAAACTTTCAGTGTAAACAGTTTTCACAAATTATCAACCTATTAAATCTCGATTTGCTAAAAATGAACTATTAGTTTATTTTTCAACAAAGCTTTGATCTTAATTATAGGATTTAATATGCTGAATATAAGTTTTATACTTTGCAAAGTATAAAACTTATATCAGCATATTAAATCCTATTGAAATTATGATAAAATTGCCGAATCCTACCCTAACAGCAGTTAGAAAATGCGTTATTAACCGCAAGTCAAATGCGCAAATTGACTTAAACATGCATGATTTGCATGCCGAATAAACGGCCAATCCCCCGTTTATTAGATTTTGACTAAAATTCCCACCCAACCGTTTATTGCCACCCCCCGTTGTATTCGGCACTCGAGAGTAATCTACTTATCAAACAGTGTGACCGTAAACAAAAAGGTGATTTACAGCTTAACACTTATGGATCCAATATAACCAGATATGCATAGATTTATATCTATCCTTCTCTATATATATATATATATATATATATATATATATATATATATATATATATATATATATATATATATATATATATATATATATATATATATATATATATATATATATAGATATATATATATATATATATATATATATATATACATATATGTTTTATTGTATTTTTTTATTATTTTTAGTGTACCACAGAGAGCATCTAAATCAGAACGAATTAGTTGTTTCAAGATTTACTCTTTGGTGTGAACAGCACGAATAATAGACCGGATATATACATTTTTATAAGAAATCTAAACATTTATTCGCACTCATTACTGATATAACATTTAAAAAACCACACCTTTGTCACAACATGTGCATTGAATGATGATTCATGACGCTTCTTTTATTAGGTAATTTAAGTATCCTCCAATAGGTTCTTCTCTAAGAGTACTATTGAAGGCAGAAACAAGAAAAACAAAATTCCACGAGTTAGTCATGCACGTCTAACTTTCTTGCCAGAACACACTTGAGATACAGCTAATTACACAGGCCAACAGCAACAACAACAAAATTTTATGGTGCCGAGCAAACAATTTGTGTTTTGTAAAGCATTTCTCAGTTTAATTTAGAATATTCAACTCATTTTTCACCATCACGTCAAGTTGTAAAGATATTTGGGTTCAAATCTTTTATATTTGGGTTAAAATCCCTAATATTGTCAAAAAATAATTATTTAAAAGTTTGTCAACCTGGGTCTCAAAAGAATCGTATTTTCATAGAGATTTTAGAAAGCATAAATACTCTTCCTTAAAGTTTATTGATAAAAAACAAATATGTGAAAAAATGCTAAAGACTCTTAAAAATATTTTAACACAATGTTTCTCCTCAATAATACAAAACTTATACTTATTTTTATTACAAACGAATATTATTTTTAAAATCTCTATGAAAAAAAACTTTTTTTAAGAACCAGATTGACATACTTTTGAATAATTTTTTTTTTTTGACAATGTTAAAGGTTTTACCCCAAATGCTAAAGATTTGAACCCAAATACCTTTACAACTTGACGTGATGGTGAAAAATGATTTGCATATTTAAAATCAAAATGAGAAGCGCTATACAAAAAACAAATTGTTTGCTCGGCACCATAAAAAAAATTTTTCTGTCAACCTGTTTTATTTGTTTATGACATGATATTTACCAAGATCGCATAAAAAACATAATGAGTAACAAAAGAGTAAAGGCAAAACAGTTTTAAAAAGCAAAGTGACAGTTCTTCTAATATGCGGTGAACACGGAAAAATCCGGTCATCTTTAAATTAAGATTTCTCCAAAACCACAAAGGCTTTTTATTTAATTTTTTTTTTAATCAAACCTTACTTCCTTATCTCAACTTGTTTACAAAACATTTTGCAAATCATTAATTTGTAAACAAAAATTTATCAACACCATTTAAGATCTTAAATGGTGTTGATAAATTTTTGTTTACAAATTAATGATTTGCAAAATGTTTTGTAAACAAGTTGAGATGCGTAAAAAAGTTGTGGATTTTTTTTGCAAAAATCCATTGACTTCCTATCGCTTGATTGCTAAACGCACAAACGTCCCAAAATCTAAAGTCATAGGTATTATAAACAAGTTCGAGACTACTCAAAGCTTCGAAAGAAAACTTGGAAGTGGAAGAAAAAAAACTTTTCATAAATCCAAAAAGGTAAAGTCGATTTTATGTTCAATAGCAAAAAACCAAAATCAGTCACAGCGAGATCTAGCAAGAAAATTTAAGACTTCTCGTTCTTATATCAAAAAAGTACTTAAAAATGCTGGAATTAAAGCATTTCATAAAAAAATACACCTAAGAGAAGCTTAAATTGTAAAATTAAAGGAATTTGACGCGCAAAGAAGTTGGTTAAAACAATGGCGGATAAAAATATGTGCATAATTGAAGACGACGAAACGCATTGCAAGGCGGATTTTTCACAACTTCCTGGTCAACAGTTTTACTATGAAAACAAAGATAAACCTGTTGATGATCAATTTAAATATATTTGACAAAAAAAATTTCCATCCAAATTCCTTGTATGGCAAGCAATTTGTAGCTGTGGTAGGCAGTCCTCTTGTTTTGTCACTAAAAAGACCTTGACTGCCAATCTCTACATCAAAGAATGCCTCCAAAATAGACTTTTGCTTTTTATAAAAAAACACAAATACCGTTGTCTCTTTTGGCCTGATCTTGCTGCCTCTCACTATTCTAAAAAAGTTTTACAGTGGTGCAAAGATAATAATGTGAAAATTGTTCCTAAAGATGCGAATCCTCCAAATCGTCCTGAAGAGCGCAAGATTGATGATTTTTGGGCAATAGTTAAGGAAGTTCTTCGTAAGACAGGTGGACTAACAATAATAATAAGGACTTCCAAAAAAAGTGGATTAACGCCACCAATATGGTGAAAAAAGAAAAAATCTGTAAAACGATGACATCAACCCGCTATAAAGTTCGATTTCTTGCTAAGCAACCCATCAAGCCCCTTAAAATTAAGTTGAAACTCTAATTTATGTAAACACATTTAATAAAAAAAAAATTGAAATAAAAAGCATTTATGGTTGTAGAGAAATCTCAATTTAAAGTTGACCGGATTTTTTCGTGTGCACCCGATAACTGTTTCAAAAAAAGTTAAATAAACAGAATGCTGAGGGTCTTTTTTTTTTTTTTTTTTTTTTTTTCGAATTTTATGCTACTGCTAATAGTTTTAAATGTTTTTTTTTTTAGTTTTTAGTTTTAAATATATATATATATTTTTTTCTGAATGTTATGCTACTGCTACTAGTTTTAAATGTTTTTTTTTTTTAGTTTTTAGTTTAAAATGTTTGTTTTTTTTTAATGTTATGCTACAGCTAATAGTTTTGACTATTTTCGTTAATTTATTTTTTGTTTTTTTTAAAAAAAAATTAATAAATAGTTTAATAAATTTTAACAAGTGATCAACTAATCTAGAAAGACCCATATCATTAACTAAAGTGTTACACTGATGAGCTGTTTTGCGTTGAATTTTTTAGAAAACGTCTATTTTTTGCCACAAGTTATTAAAAACATCTATTAGAATAGAACGTTGTAAGAAACTTTTTTTTTAAAAAAAAAAAAAAGCAAAAAATCAGATAATAGCAGATTTGTCTATAATTTTAAAAATTTTTAATTTGATGATTTGTTTATTATTAAATCATGTTTTTAATATAGTAATATTTTATAAAATATCGCCGCCTAATGTTTTTTGAATAAAATTATCCATATTTATGTAGTTCTCCGGATTAATCCGGATAAAACGAAAAAAATACAATAAACTTTTTTTTAGAAAAACCGAATACCTTTCTTTTAAATATAGAAATATAAACAAAAATTCAAAGTGTAGTGAAAAAATAAATTCCATTTGTTGAATGCTTCTTTATTTAGAAGCCTATTTCCTCATTTTGTATTAGAGCGTAGAACACGTCGCTGTAGAACAACAGACAACTCATAAAAAAAATCTGTTGTAATTGCAAGATGAGTAAGTGTCAGAAAATGTTTCTTATACATGTAAATGTGTAAGAGTCTAATTTTTTTATTCCGATTTTCGAAACATCATTCGATTAACTTTGTTATCCAGATATTTTGCATATTTTATTATTTTATTAAAATGTAGTTGAAATCTTTTACCTGAAGACGCTGTAAGAAAAATGGCTGTTTCTCTTTTAACAACCAAATTTTGTTGTCAGCCCAAGTGAACTGGTGGTTGTCGTTAATAAAGTAAAGTGGACCTTGGATTGTATTTAAAAAATAAAGTTGGATAAAAGAATTGCATTGTAAACGCGTACTTGAAAGTAAGTTATTTAATTTGTTCATTTAAATGCATTTTTATTTTAGGCATCAGTTTTCAAAAGCTTACAATCGTAAGTTTTTGATCTTAAACCAAATTACTGCATCTATATGTTGACCCTATATAAATGTTTTGAAGCAAAGCCATAAACTACACCTAAAATATGTTGACCCTATATAAATTACTTTTACAAATGACTCTAAATGTTTTGAAGTCAAATGTAAAAGTAATTAAATGAAGCTTTTTAATATTTTACATCAGCAATACAAAGGAATCCAACGACAAGTACCGTCAGTGAACGCGAGTTTTAAAAAGAAGTAATATGTTTTTACGTGGAGCACTAAATCAAAATATTGGAAGTTAAGTTAGAATGATAATTGTTAAAAAAAGAAGCGGCATGTGAGACAATGACTCACAACAATAAACTTAAAATTTTGTTCATATGCAACCTGTACGATAGCATATAATTTATTTTTTTTGAGTAATAATTTATTATTTTCTTCTAATTTGGTTTCGCGTCTCATTACAATGGCCTAAAGTTAGCGTTTCAAATAATGTCGGTTTGTCGACGGAGGAGCGCCATAGATCCAATGAATAAAATACAGTGGTACCAGCACGGCACGCGAGCGTCGTGTTAAGTATATTTTGCCGACGGCGGTAACGCGGTGGTCCAACAAAGGTATGTTTGCTAAAATTCTGAAATAAAGGCATGTTTTTGGATCTATGATGTGTGCTGGAGAGCAAAATCATTTATCAGTTTGTTTTTGAAATTAGAGGAACATATGTTAAACGGTAGTTTATTTAACAAATGTTTCACAAACAATGTTGTATTTACAGATGTACTTTAATATATAAATGCTTTAAATGCTTCTACAACTAAACGACAACTATGAAAAATAAGCTCATGGGTTTCTAATTTTAAAATATTATTTTTCCTTTTAAATATAAATATAAATTTATTAACTTTTTCTTAAATTAGATTATTGTATAACTATAAAGTGTTAGCGATAAAGCATATTAGTTATATTTTTTAATATAAAAACAAATTAGTTCATAAATGGCCTTTGTTTTTATATAAAGAGGGAATGCAGAAAAAACTTATTATTATATCCTATTCTTAATTTAAAAATTTGGAATTAGATTAAGGAGGGGAAAAGCCTGTTGCTACAATCTAGGTTGTTAAAATTTTTATAATTTATTCATTTTTATTGCATTGATCGTTATATTATTATTAATTTTAAATAACTTTCGATGTAGTTATATACTTTTATTTTACTTCACTTATTATTATTATTTTTTTTTTTATTGTTATTATTATTATTATTATTATAGTAATAGCTACTCTTTTTTAAAGTCACGACTAAGTTTAATTAAAATTACTCTCATCTGTCGAATAAATATAAATGGGTATATACATAAATAAAATAAAAATAAATGGGTTTTAAATATTAATAAAAGGGTCTAAAATATTTTTAAAAACTCGTTTTTTAATTTTTAAAAAATATTATGTAACATGTAAATGCAATTAGAAAGTTGTTAGGAAGTTTTTTCTATGGTAGGTGAGACTTACAATATTACGTCTTTTCTTAATATAATAAGTTTGCTCGCTTTAGAGGAAATAAACTTTTTTTTTGTCTTGAAGTAAAATGCTAAAGTATTTTATATGAATAATAATTTGTCTGCGAATGTTTAATTCATTTTGAAACTATTTTACATAAATGTTTTTTTCAAATATTAACATAAAAATGAGTGGCGACGGGGCGTACAAATAAAGTAAAAAATCAATATTCTTTGAATTATCATTAAAGATTTTTAATTAAAAATTATAAAGTTTTAACTTTTAACTCAAAGCCAAAATAAATTATTGTTATTATTCTGCCATTTATTTAAATCTATTGGAATATATAAACTAGATAAAGAACAAATATATAAATGGTAGGTGCGAAACATAGAGCTACGGAGTTTTACGGGTTCAGACAGCTAGTATAAATTAAATATAGTTATCAAAATACAACATTTCTATGAATTTTTACAAGAAGTTTGAATATTTCCGACCAAGATAGATTTTCTATTTAAGAAAATCTGCTTATAAACAATTAATTCAGATCATATTAATAAACTAAGATTTTACCTTAACAATGTATTTATTTAAAATCTTTTTCAATCTGGAAAAGCAATTGCTATTTTTACGAAATTAAAAACTTCTACTTAGAAAGTAGATGAATAAACTAAAAAAAAATATATTTTTTCAATAGATAATATATTCGAGCTCTTTTAATTTTGTTTCTCTTTGCTAAAATGTAACTTAAAATATTTGATTGTACTTTCCCAGTGGGCATACGTTGTCCGGGGGGCGTCTATCGGACCTCTAATGGATGTCTTAACATCTGCGAGACATCCTGCGGATGATGCATGCCCACTGGGTTTTATAGTATTGTTAAACCGTGTTTTATAATTAAGATACCTAATCTTATTTGTATGTATGTTTTCTTAAACAGTATTTACTTTTCATTTTGCTTTTTTGAAATAATTGATTTATTATTATTGTATTGTTAAGCAGTTCTTGGTAAAAGGATATTAAGATCCTCTTTAAGTTTCCATGTTATTATATATTATGTTCAACAACGTTTTACTAGAAAATTTGTAAAAAGAACGGGAAAAAAAACAGATCCTTTGAGCTTAGTTTTTTGTAACCAAACATTTATTTTTTATGTTGTGACAAAATTTTTAAAATTTCCATTATTTTAACTTTTTTCGTCTTGTCATAATACAGAGAGCTTATCAATATTTTGTTTTGGTCAGTGTCATACAGACGCTACATTATTTTAAATTGCCTTAACAACACGGAGTAGTGGAAAGCGCGTTAAACTATGAAGCGTGTGATTTGGGTTTTAGTCCGAATGCATAATAATTTTTAACTAATATACATGTTATCTCTAATCGTAATTACGACGTTGGTTTACGTTGCAAAATTCAACGTTAAATCAACTTAAAAAACAGCGTTATTCAAAGTTGTTCCCAATTTATCGTTAATTTTGCTAATTTGTTAAAAAGCTAAAAAAGTTAGCTTCTGAAATAATTTGATTTTAAGAAGCTCATAAAACTACTTTAAATTCAACATTATTATTATCTAGGATGCCATTTCACTAAAAAAAAAAAATGATGAAAATACATATCAAGAACAAAAACAACAACAAATGGTGTTTTTTTAGATTTTTCAACAAGAATTGAAAATTTAAAAAAATTGCAACGATTACCATTTTGTTTACCCCAAAAAAAATGATTTATCAAACTTTCAAATTTTAAAAAACAAAAAATTAACAGGTTTTTTGAAAAGAAAAGAACCAAAAAATTTTGAAAAACTTTTACGACTTCTGCAAAAAGTTCATCAATGTTAAATCAAACTTTGAAGACACTTCTTTTCTTCATCATAGACAATTAAACATTGAAAAGTCAATATTTTTCAATAAACTTTTAGTGTATTTAAATCTAATTCCGAATGTGTACTTAATGATATATGGCTAAGATATGCTTACCGCACGTGGGCCACATGAAACTTTCGCGCAAAAATTAGGTGTAGTTTTTGTTCCTATTTAGTGTGGTTTTAGTGAGACAAACATTATAGCAACATGTGGAACGCACCAAAGCCATCTCATAAAGGTGAGTGGTAAATATATGGTTAAAATGCAATTGCCATATATGGCCCACACGAAAGTTTTCTTGTCAAGAACTAATACTGGTAATAATAATAAACAAGAGAGTTGTTATGATTTTCGATTCTATTTATTTATTTACACTTTTGCCGATAAAAAAAAATTTACAGTCGTAACTTATAAAAAAAATAATTACATGACCGGGGCTAGAAGAAGACAAACTTAGTCTTATCATTAAGCCCCAAATCTATGAAAGCAGTAAACCTCTGACAAGAACAACATATGTATCTCAAATATTGCATTCATTCTTTAATGCACGACTGGATGAGTTTTATGATAAAACGTGAGGTTGCAATTATAGTTCATATTATTTAGAACAAACTAATGTTCCTAAAAGATGTGTTGTCTAATTTGAAACGCAAATATAATCGTTTAACAAAAAGAAAATCTCGTCTATGTTAATGAAGCCTGCAAATGGATTTTATATATATTTTTTAACAAAAATATTCAATTTACCTTTCGAAGAAAAATAAAGTGTTAGAGAATCACTATTTAAGTTTAAAACAACAATTTAATTTATATTTAACAATTTAAATTTATATTTAACAATTTAAACTATATAATATTTAAGTTTAAAACAACCGTTTAAAACAACAACAAATTTAAATCAACCAAAAGTAGATTGAAAAAATAACTTATTTCAACTTATTTTCAACTTCATTAACCAATATTTAAATCAATGGTTAGTGAAAAACCAATTTGCATATTTGGTAAAACCAATGCACAAATCAATTTTTTTGCGTTCGATACAGAAAATGGTTTCACGGGTTTTTGAAAATGAAAAAAATCGAAATGAATATTACCAAAACACAAACTGTTTAAAAGTCAATAAATAGTATCTAATAAAACTCTTTTTTGAAAATTTTTGAAAAATTTAAATTCATTTGAGTTGAATTGTTTAAGTTCTCTACATCCTCCATATTTTTTATGGGTATCTTTTTCAAAAACATGAAAAACATAAAAAATATTTAGGTCGCGCTGAGTCTTCATACTTTTTATGTTTAATTTTTTTATGCTTTTTGATTATTTTTTAATAATGATGTTAGCATTTTTTAAAAACATGAAAAAATTAAGAATAAATAGGTTGCTTTTTCTAGGTTGGTCTTTTGCTAAGTTGGTCTTTCTTTTATATATATATATATATATATATATATATATATATATATATATATATATATATATATATATATATATATATATATATATATATATATATATATATATATATAAAATGTGGTCGTAAACTCATTTTGGCATTTTTGTAATATTTATAAATTCAGTTGCAATTGTGAGTTTAAATTAAGTCATATCGATATAATAGACTAGCTAGAGCAAGAATAAAGCCGAAAACCGTTTAAACTGTGGTACAGTCTTCAGTAATATAATTATTCCAACCGCAAGTCAAAATGGCGTCTTAGTCGAATACTCTCTTAAAAGTTGTCAGGATAAGTTTTTAACAACTGTTCGAAGTATCAAGAAGGAATCACAACAAAAATCACAATCTACGTAAAGCAATCGATTTTTAAATAGCTCAAATATATAAATATTCAGATATAAATATATATATATATATATATATATATATATATATATATATATATATATATATATATATATATATATATATTTATATATGTATATATATATATATATATATATATATATATATATATATATATATTTATATATATATATATATATATATATATATATATATATATATATATATATATATATATATATATATATATATAAATACCAAAGTTTAAAACAATTTCGACTACTTGTTTAAATCTTATTTTTTCGCTTCCCTGTTTAGCTATACGTTTTATACGTTTGTTACTTTCTGAAAAAAAGTTTTTTCAGCAAGGAAATTATTATATTTCTCCAGGATTTTATTTTGTTTTAGATTTTGCTGGATTACAAAACAAATTTCTACATTTTATATATGGAGATATAGAATATTTTTTTATTTTTTTATTTACTTTTGCCAAAAAAAAAATTACAGTCGTAACTTATAAAAAGGAATTACATGACAGGGGCTAGAAAAAGTCAAGTTTTGTCAAATCACAAAGCCCCAAACAAATACCTCTTAAACCTGATAATTTTTTTGCATATATTGGTAATTTACATGTTTAAAAAAATACGTTGAAAGAATCAAACTGTTTTAAAGACAAAATTAAAAATAAACCAACTATGAACTGGAAAGGAAAACTAACTTAACGAGTGATAAAATAAATTAAGGATAAACCAGGATATAAATAATATTTTTTTAATTTAGAAGCGTCTCAATAGATCAAATTTAATTAATTTAAAAGCGTTTCAAATAATATAAATATACCTTCTACCTCAAAAAGAATACCTTTTTGTAAATATGGCAAAAATGCTACCAATACTTCTTATTTAGATATTTGCTAACTTAATTCTAATCTAGAACTTTACGATTAATCGTTCAAAAAGCACTAGATAAAAAAAACAAAAAACGATCTCCTAATACCGTTTACTAATTTTTATAACTTTCCATCTTTTACTTGCAATGCTTTGATTGCTTAAGACGTTTTGAAACAATACTATTAAATGACATTTTTAAAAAGTGGAATATGATTGGTTAACTTAAATTATGATGAATACGCAATATATAATTGTAAATTATTCTACTACTTAGACTATAATATATCTTTTTGATTAAACTTAACAACAAAAAACAACAAAACATTCCGCGGACTCATTTTTCATGGATTAATATTACTCGTCCACTTAGTAACATAATATCAAAAATATGAACAAATCTAATATTAAATGTTTTCAATAAAAAGAAGATAACTATAATATTTGTTTTCTTAGTTTTTTTTCTAGAAAACTTTTTATGATTAAAATGCAACTAGGTTTTGTCCCCACACACTCACAAACATACACCGGTTTTACCCAATCCCCAACAAACATTGTGTAAATTTAAAGTTATGTAATGGCCCAGTGGGCACACTAACATTGGAACAACGTTGGATTACCGTTGCAAATTGAAAGGGTGGGTAACATTAGATTTTCCAATGTTACGAAAAAAATTGTTGATTTAAGCAATGTTACAAAAAGTAATGTTATTTTAACCAACGTTATAATAATCTAGTATCTCTCATGAAAAAAAAACATTTTTGTAACTAAAGCTATTAAAATGTTGGAGTTATGATAAAAAATAAAGCTATTGTAACCAACGTTATTACAACTTTAGATTTAGTTGTTTGATGTTACCTAACTTAACCCAACATAAATCAACGTTGGTTGATACCATGTTGTTTGCTCACTAGGGGTTTATAAAGAGAGGTTAAAATACTAATTATTTGTTAATTTTTTATTAAAAAAAGTTGAAATTCGTATTTACCTTTGATGATGGTGATTTTAAAATTAACGGGTTATCCACTTTATCTGATAAACCCTTAGGAAAACTAATTGTGTTTGTCTTATCAAAAGTCAAAGTTTTTGATACAAAACAGTTAAGCAATTCAGCACCAAAACATATCTCAAACTCTCTATCTTTAATCAGCATCAAAATTTTAGGATAGGATACTTTAAATGTTTCAAGATAAATCTTCAATTGTGCCGAAGATTCCGATAACTAAAATTTAACTTTAAACTATAAAAGAGTGATAAATAAGGAAAAAAAAAAGAAACATTAAAACAGTTACATATTATGATTTTTATTCATTTTTATTTTAATATTTTTTTATAAATACAAAAATATACCTGTATTGCATAAAAGCAATATAAAATGACTATTCGGAAAACTTTTTTCACCTGCATTTTTTTTTATTACCTTTTAACATGCAGTGAAATGTATTTTCACTTTAGTAGTATTTTATTTGCTGATGTGAAAGTAGAAATTTGTTCTAATTAGACACCTGAAAGCTAAGAAAACTGTAACAGTACAGTTCTTTAAAAAACGTACATTTTATTTTTATTTTATTTACTGATGTGAAAAAAAAAGCAGGTTGTGCTTAAACACCTGAAAGCTGAATAAACTGTTACAGTGTATTTATTTAATAATTTGAATAAAAGTAATAAAAAATAAATAATAGCAGTATAATTGTTAAAAAGTATTAAAAAAAAAAGTTTAGTCGTTTTATATATATATATATATATATATACATATATATATATATATATATATATATATATATATATATATATATATATATATATATATATATATATATATATATATGTTTATATATACATAACTTTATTGCTTACATCTAAAAAATCGTTAAACACTGTTGGTAACTTTATTCTGTTAGAAAAGTTAAAATGGTACAGGATATACAATAAATTATATCATTGGATAAAAAGTTATCTGTCTAATAGAAAACAATATATTCAAAACAAGAATTCCGGAATACTGAATGTTTTGTGTGAAGTGTCTCAAAGATTGTTCCTAGGACCGTTCTTATTTTTAATTTACGTTAAAAATTCTAAAAATGCATCAGTAAAACTAAACTCTATCAAGTCTGCAGACAATACAAATCTTTTTATATCTAATAGCAATATTAAACAACTATATGCTCACATAAACATTGCATTAGAGAAAGTAAATGATTGTTTTAGGTCAAATGAACTTTCCCTTGTTTTGCAAAAAACACAAGTTTGTGTTATATACATTATATACATACAGAATACATTGTTTTATAAAAAAACGCAAGATAAAAACCTTCTTATTATTAAACTTATTATTAACATATTAAAAAATCAAAATTTGCTATAACCTTTTTAGAAGTTAATGTCGATCAAGATTTATCATGGCTTTTACATATAAAGTACATACACTAAAAAACTAGTATTATGTATCGAATTTGCGTTACATAACACTAATGTTTGTTTTAAAGAAGTATATAAGTCTAAAGTTTATATACTTCTGTTTAATTCATTGCTACATATACAAATATTGAGTGGGCAAGTTGTCAACCAAATAAACTTTAAAAAACATGTTTATGTTCTTTGTTTACATAAACATGTTTGTAGAATTATATAAAACAAAAAATTGGAAGACCACACTAAACCTTTAATGATAGATATCAAAGTAATTAACATATACTTAATTTATATTAACCAACATTTGAACTTTATGTTTAAATTTACCAATCGCCTAACAACCAAAATCTTTATTAATAAATTTAATAAAAATCTAAATAAAAAGTATTTCTTAAAAACAAATCAAAGTAACACATTTAAATTACTTTAAAACGTATGCAAATACACAGACTATAGTATAACTTATAGAAGATATGGAACTCTTTTCTGAAAGACGATTTAAATATGACAAAATCATTAAATTCATTTCAGTTTCAAACAAAAAATTACGTTTTAAATATATATATATATATATATATATATATATATATATATATATATATATATATATATATATATATATATATATATATATATATATATATATATATATATATATATATATACTAGGGTGGCCCTTATTTTAAAACTTTCAAATTGTTTAGCTCCCAACTCCATTTCTTATTCCAATCATGAAAATAATGATCTATACAAAATTTTAGCGTATTCAGAGAACTGTAAGTCGACCCTTATTGTCCATAAAGTTTCAAAATTTTTGACGACCATGGTCTATGCTTGGCGTGATCAGGAACTAAAACACAAGGAAGAAAGGGCACTGAAGCGCACTGCAATGGAAACTGCCCGGAGAAAAAGGACTTATTAGGAAATGGAACAACATTTTGGTACTCTTTCTACATCAACAACTGATTATTCAGCATCAAGCAGTGAAGACATTGATCGTGGTGACAACAGTGAAAGTTCACCTGTTATTGTTCAGCAAATATCAACTGCAGGAGCAGCAGCAAAAGTTCCAACTACATTACTATTTTTCACTCCCCGTCACGCAAAAGTTTTTGATAGGTGCAAAATTACTAACAGAAATGGGGTTTACATATTAATGGCTGCTGCAGAAGCTTTCGAATGTGATACTAAAAACCTGGTGATAAATCGCACTTCTTTTCAACGCCTTAGAAAAAAATTTAGAGAAGGAAGACACTCAAAAATTCAGCAAAAATTTTAACCTAAATGTATGCCAAGATTTAGTGCTATACTGGGATGGAAAGCTGCTCCCAGCACTCACTGGTGTTGAAAAAGTAGATAGACTGGCAACAATAGTAACTTTTCAAAGCAAGGAGCAATTGTTGGGAGTCCTTGTAATTCAAACATCTTCAGGTGAAGAGCAAGCTATGGCTGCTTATCAAGCAGTGGAGAAGTGGGGTTTAACCGACAAAATCCAAGCAATTTGCTGTGATACGACAACAAGCAACGTAGGTCAAGTAAATGATGTCTGTACAAACCTAGAAAATTTTTTCAATCGTGATCTATTGAACCTCCCTTGCCGTCACAACATCTTTGACTTTTTGAAGTCACTGATGGGTGTATTTCCTTTCCCAGACATGACGCTTTTCAAAAGGTTTAGAGAAGTCAGGACAAAACTTGATAAGAACGTTTATATAGCTGGTAGAAATGAAATGCTTAATGGTGTCCGCTCTACCGTTCTTGGATTAGTTGAACACTACCTTTCTACACAAAACAGCAGAGAGATGACTACTGAGAGTTGTGGGAGTTAACAATGATCTTTCTTGGCGGCATTCCGATGAACGGAATATCGTTTCGTATACCAGGAGCTGTAAGTCATGCTAGATGGATGACAAAGGCAATTCATGCCTTCAAAATATACCTGCATCAAAATCAATTTCAGCTATCACATACGGAGAAGAACTTTTTAAGAAGAATATGTATGTTCCTTGCTCCAGTGTACGTTCAAGCCAGGTTTCTTTCATCAGAAGCAATTACAGCACTATATCATGATTTCCTATTAATGTGCCAACTGATTAATTACCGAGACATAGATCCAAAAGTCAGTTAGGCTGCTGCAAAGAAATTTTCCAACCTCCTTTGGTACTTAGTTCCCGAAACTTTTGCTCTCACCTTATTTGATGACAATGTTCCACCAGCAGTTAAGGCAAATATGGCCAAGTTTTGCTCGACAAAGATGAAGAAGCGGAGGAAGAAAAAAATCAAGTCAAGAGATACATTCTTACCAAAAAAAGACTTTTCTTCCTTTCCAAACATCGAGTTTTCATCTCTGTTAACTACTGGTACAAAAACATTCTTCAACAGATATTCTGTCCCCAGTGGGCCAGAATATTGACCAAAAAAAGACGTCTTTTGAACGTTTAAAAGACGTTAAAAAAAGTTTATAAGACGTTTAAAAGACGTCTTTTTTACGTCCGTTTCTACTGGATTAGCACCGATTTTCTGAACAAAAACCCTTCAATATGGAAGGATGATTCTGGTTACAAAAGTGAAATTGAAAAACTTAAGAAAATAGTGGTAGTGAATGATGTTGCGGAAAGACGAGTCAAACTCATTCAGGATTATAATAACATTCTCATCAAAGACGAAACTGAGAAACAATTTGTTTTACAGATTGTTGCCGGAGACCGTAAAGTAATGTTTAAGGTTCATTTGTTCACATTATGTTTTGATTCTATGGACGTTACTGTTGTACAATGCTTTTGCCTTATAGCTTTTTTGTGTAGTAATTATGAACATAGTCGATATAGAGAAGACATGTCGCTTTTAAACGGAATTAATCATTACGCATATTATGTTCCAACTTAAAGGCGTTTGAGGGTCGCCTTGGAGTTTTCCGATTGAGCAGAAATTTTGCACAGTTCCTTATTTGGTTGATTGGAACAATATCAGGGGTTGGGTGGTGCAACATTTTCACTTTCGAAAATTTCAATATAGCTAAGGGCCACCCTAATATATATATATATATATATATATGTATATATATATATATATATATATATATATATATATATATATATATATATATATATATATAAATATATATATATATATATATATATATATATATATATATATATATATATATATATATATATATATATATATATATATATATATATATATATATATATATTCAAATACAAATAGAACTAGAAATACAATTTTTTTCAACCCCCCATATAGCAAAAATGCTTCCACTAACATAGAAAAGGTGTTTTTAAAATTGGTCGATAAGCATTTTTTGCCCACTAACAAATTACATAAAATTTTCAATCGAAATACTTAGCTACAGTTGTACAAAAAATATGGATAGAATTATAAAAGGTCGAAATACTTTATTAAACAAAAAAGAAATACTAAATGAAAAAACTACAGAAAATTGTGACTGTAAACAAAAAAAAAACAATTGTCTAATGAGTGGAAGTTGTTTATCAAAAAAATGTGATTCATGAATGTGTTGTTTCGTCTAAGAATGTACTTGATAAACAATATATTTGCATAACAGATAGTGAATGGGAAAAACGTTTTGACAATCATAAGCAACCCTTTAAAAATAAAAAGTATTCAAAAGACGCCACGCTATCAAAATATATATGGGAATTAAAAGATAAAAATATTGATGATTTTACACTGAATTAGTCCATCCTTAAAACAGCACCTGCATATAATAATATTTCTAAAAAATGAATACAATGCCTACAAGAAAAATTTGAAATAATTTCACATGCAAACCAAGAATGTTTATTAAACAAAAAATTGGAAATGATTTCGTAGAAAGTAGAGGTAATCAATTCTAAATATTTTTTTTTTATAATAGTGTCAGCATATTCCACAAATGTGTGAAAGTTTATAGTGGTTAAGACATTTGTGACTCCTTGCAGTTTAATTTTTGATATAAATTGAAGTTTTATTAATTTGATCATTCATTTCTGATTAGTTTTTTTTTGATGAAACACAGTGTTAAATGAAAAAAAAATTTTGTAAAGTGATTTTCGACTAATTTATATATATATATATATATATATATATATATATATATATATATATATATATATATATATATATATATATATATATATATATATATATATATATATATATATATATATATATATATATATACATATATATATATATATATATATATATATATATATATATATATATATATATATATATATATATATATATATATAAATATAAACATATATATAAATATATATATATATATATATATATAAATATACATATATATATATATATATATACATATATATATATATATATATATATATATATATATATATATATATATATATATAAATATAAACATATATATAAATATATATATATATATATAAATATATACATACATATATATATATATATATATATATATATATATATATATATATATGTATATATATATATGTATATATATATATATATAAATATAAACATATATATATAAATATATATATATATATAAATATACATATATATATATATATATATATATATATATATATATATATATATATATATATATATATATATATATAAATATAAACATATATACAAATATATATATATATATATATATATATATATATAAATATACATATATATATATATATATATATATATATATATATATATATATATATATATATATATATATATATATATATATATATATATATAAAAGTTGACCGTCCTACCGGGAAAATTTCCTGGTAGGCCGGTCAACTTTTGTGGCTGTGGCCGCCGGCTTCCGCCAGTTACTGTACTTAATAAAAAAAAGTATTTTTCCCACTTGGAACTCCATCATATCTTAATAATATTAAATATAAGATATTATAACAGTATAATTTTATGACGTGTCACGTAACCGTAATATAACGGACTTTTTTTTACTTCATTGATTAATGAAGCAAAAAAATGTCCCAAAATTGATGAGATGTTTAAAACATTAAGTTCACCTATTCAATATGTCGAGGTAAATAATTATTTTAGACCATCTTGGTTGTTATAACTTATAATTTATGATTTTCTTCCATATTTTTATTTTTTGGTTAATGACAGCAAAATACCTATTTGATACTAAAAAGGATTATGACCTATTTGATTCAAATAAGTTCAAATCTACTTCAAAATTTGAAATAGATTTTAAGGTAGTATTAGAAATGTGACAAAAAAATATCTTTGTTGAACAAAATTGTTTGTTTTTTTTCGTTTATTTTTAATTCATTTTTAATTTATAATTTAAGAATGAATGTGTTGAAATGCGCGAGACATTTAAAGACATCCTGATCCTGTCTTGGTAAATGAAAAATTTAATACTTCTTTACCAGATATTCTGATGACTACAACATTGGGTGCAACAACTGACCCCGTGAGTAAGTTAAAAATGTATACCTATACTAAACATTTATTGAATAGATTTAGATTTATAGTTATGTATTCTATTTATTATCAAATATAGGTAGGCGCTATTTCTTTTATCTTTTTCACAGTTTATTTTTGAATTATTTTTTTATTTATAATTTAAGAATGAATGTGTTGAAACACTTGTAACATTTAAAGAAAGTGATCCTGCCTTCGAAAATATTAATTTAAACACTTCTCTACCCAGATACTCCGATGAGTACAGCATTGGGTACAACAACTGACTCCGTGAGTATATAAAAAATATTTAGTAAAAATGTTTGATTTGGTGCATCTAGGGTTATGGTTTAAATATAATGCAAATTTTATTCAAAAATTGTTATTTTTCATTAGGTGATTAAAAATCATTATTTTTCATACAATGAGTAAGAACTATAATTCCATTTGGCTCAAACGCAATCACTTACAATGATCATATGTTTAAAAAATCTACGTCAAATGAAATCATAAGATTTTTTGAATTTCATCCTAATCAAGATTTGAATAAATCTGAAACACAACTATTCAATCACAAACGAACTTTTTATCGGCAAGATGGTAGTTTACGTTATTTGCTTACATACTGCGAAAACACACAATATTTTTATTGCTCAGTATGTTTGGCTTTTGCTAAAAGTACTGATGAAAGTAAGTTTGTTATCGGAATAGATGATTTCAAACATCTATATTGTCAAATTAATGAGCACGAAAATAGTAAAAACCACTTTTATTGTGCTGATACATACATGATACAAAAAAAAGAAACGAGTAGTTAATGTTTTACTGTGTAAAAATCAATTATCTAAAAGAGTACAAGAAGTTGAACATCGTAGAATGATCTTTAAACGAATTACAGATGTTATCAAGTTAATTGGGAAACATGGCTTAAGCTCTCGAGGTGAATATGAATCAGCTAAAGACCTAGCCAATGTCAATGTTAGTCATGGAAATTTTCTAGATATATTATTACTGTTGGCTAAATATGATGCACCACTGGGTGAACATATCAAGTCAGTAATAAAAAAGCGAACAACAACCAAACTAGTGGAAGAAGTCAATATATAACTCTCATCAAAAAAACAACAGCTAACTATGTCATTAAGTCAATTTTTATACGTATTTAAAAACAAATCAGTGAAGATATCAAAAAATCTGGTATGTATTCAATTCAAATTGATACTACCCAAGATGTTTCAGTCACTGACATTTGTTCTTCAGAATATAAAACTGGGGTAGATTCTACTATATATGAAAGAGTATTATTGTTTTTAAATCCGAAAAAAACTTCTGGTCAAGCATTATGTGATTTGGTGTCAAATAATTTATCTGAAAATATGATAGGTGTAAAAAAATGTGTTGGTTCTTCCACAGATGGGTCATCAAATATGATTGGACAATATAATGGTTTTTCTAAACGGTTAGAAAAAGAGTGTCCAAGTCAACTTCATGTGTGGTGTTATGCACATTGTCTTAATTTGGTTATCATGGAAGCTACGGCATTTTTAACTTTTAAACAAACCAAACAACTTTTTTAATGCATGATTTTTAGCCCACCATCTTGTTTATCCAATTAGGTTTAACACTTGACAACAGATTGTCAAGTGTTAAACCTAATTGGATAAACAAGATGGTGGGCTAAAGATCATGCATTAAAAAAGTTGTTTGGTTTGTTTAAAGACCCGTCTAACTCGTTGTATGTAACTGTAATAAAAATTTTGTGAAGTTTGAAACAATTCTTACTGCACAGTTATTTCTGAAAATATTTCAGCAAACAACACCATTATCTAAGTACTTGCAGACGAACGGCTTGTATATTTTGCAAGCTCAACAGATGGTAAATTCAACGTTAGAGTGTCTAAGAAGTGAAGCTAGAAATTTTGAAGTTGTTTTATAGCTGCTAAAAGTTTTGTTTCATGGGCTAGTGATTTGATTGAAATTGAAAATTATATTGATGTTGTTATTCAAGATTCTCTTCCAAATGCACATGTACGTGTAAGGAAAACAATGGATGGTCAAAATAGTAACAATAATGCAAACTATGCAGCTATTGATTTATACAAATTAATGTTCATAACACAGCTATGAATAAAGTTATTTCTAAACTTGAGCAACGTTTTGCTAAACATTTAGAAATATGCTCAGATTTTTCTTGTTTAGATCCTCAATTTTCAAAAAAATTACAAAAAATGCTCTTTTTAAAATTACTAAAGTACTTGGGTTTGAAAATTCTATGGTTTTAAGAGATGAATTTGAAGATTTTATTAAAAAATGAGATAAACTTAAGTTAAATTAACCTGAAGTTTATGCAAGTTATAACCCAAATGAAGACACTGAGCTACCAAATTTACATTTTGAAGAACATAAAATTGAACAAAAAAAATTGTAAAACAAATACTCGCTGTTTTAGTTATTTTCTTTGTTGTTTTAATGTTTTGTTTCAGTAGAGATTATTTGTTGAGTCCTACAACCATTTATTTTTGGCCTATAAATGTATCTTGACTTGGTCTTGCACCCAAGTAGGCTGTGAAAAAAGTTTTTCTACCTTAAATTATATAAAAAAATTGTCTACGGAATTGTTTATCACTTGACAATTAGGATACTTGGATCTTAATGAATTTAAATAAAGACATTTTAGAAAAATTAACACACGACAACATAATTGATAAAGTTGTAAAACATAGTTCTTTACTAAAAAAAGTTTTAATAATTTAGATTATTATATCTTATTAGTTATTAAACATAATGGTATCTTCATTTGTATTATTTTATTAATGTTTAACAGAGTTTCCACTCTTCATTAAAAACATTAAATAATTAAAAACTTTAAACTCATTAAATAATCTCAGGAAGATTGAGAACAATTCTCTTCTTGAGTAATGAGTTTCTTCTAAATTTTGTATAAATGTTTTGCTTTTTTTAATTAAATCTCCTTGATATTTAGGCAAGTTTAATAAAGACTTGTGAAAAGTCGTTTAATAAAATTAGGTCCCTTTTTAGAAGAAACCTTTTTAGAATAATATATATATATATATATATATATATATATATATATATATATATATATATATATATATATATATATATATATATATATATATATATATATATATATATATATATACATATGTATGTATATATATATATATATATATATATATATATATATATATATATATATATATATATATATATATAATATTCTTAATATTAAGAAATTAATATTCTTATAATTAAAAAAAAAAATTATCCACTAAATTTAAAAAAGGGTAAGCCAAAAAAGTGTCATCACCCATTAAATAGCGATTTTGCTGATATAAAGTTAATAGCCTATTTGTGTGCCTTTTGCCTTGATGACTGGAAGATATCTTTTAGGCATTGAATCTACTAAGTTTTTAAGCCATTGTGGGTCAAATTTTTCCCACTCTTCAATAAGAATCTTTAATTGCGACAAACTCGATTGTTTTTGATCAGCTACTTTAATTTTAAAAAGTTTCCATAAATTTTCAATCGGATTTAGGTCTCGTGACTGAGAAGCTCGATCTAACATCTTAATACGATTTTTTTTTAACTACTGAGTAGCTAGCTTGGATGTGTGTTTAGGATCTCCTGCCTGTTGAAAGATAAAATTACGAGAAAAGCTAGCATTTCTGGCGCTTGATCTCAATTTTTGCTTCAGAATATCAGTTTAAATCTCTTTTGTCATTATTCCATCAATGAATTCAAGTTTTCCAACACCACTCCAAGCAAAGGAGCCCCAAACCATTCGACCTATGATAAGGGAAAAAAAATTTAGAAGTATATATAATATTGAAATGTTGTAATAAAGCTTGATGTTACCACTTCCATGCTTGACAGTTGATCTCATTCATTTAGGGTTTATGCGTTCACCATTTTTTCGTCATTACCATAAACCAAACAAACATATTTTTGATTCATCGGACTATAAAACCCTTCGCCATTGGTCAATAGTCCAATTTGAATGTTTCTTAGCCTAACCCAATCTTTTCTTTTGATTCTTTTTACTCAAAAAGGGCTTTTTTGGAGCAACTCTACCTACAAAACCTTGATTTTTCAAGCTTTATATCCTTTTCCACTGTATTTTCTTACTCTACTGTTTGTTTGTTTTTAATATTATATCTTCTTTTCTACACAGAAAATCCAAGATTCTAGGTTAAGAACTTTTGTTCTTATTTTAAAAACTTGATTCTTATTTTAAGAATCTGATTCTTTTTTTAAGAACTTGATTCTTATTTTAAGAATTTGATTCTTATTTTAAGAACCTGATTCTTATTTTAAGAACTTGATTCTTGTTTTATAAGAACTTAATTTCTATTTTAAGAACTTGATTCTTATTTTAGATTTCCATACTTATTTAAAGATATTTCAAGAAAAAACATTGTTCCTCATTTTATAATATTGTAACATTTGTATATAATATGTATATATATTTAAATATGTATACATATTATATACAAAGAATGTTTACATTCTTTGTATATAATATGTATACATATTTAAATATATATATTATGTATACATAATTACATATATATATATATATATATATATATATATAATTATGTATATTTAAATATATATAATATGTATACATAATTACATATATATATATATATATATATATATATATATATATATATATATATATATATATATATAATAGATACCTGCAGGCATACCTAAAAAAAATTTAAGAATTCATAACAATTAAAGCAACTGAATTTCCCCTTCTGGAAATCCTCCCCGCCTTCTGATAGACCTTGTGTTCATGATTTTATGTAATCAAACATTTGATCACCATTAAGACTAAAATAAAAACCAGAAAGAGTCGTATACTACGAGAATTTTATAGAATTCGCCTTTAATAAATGCAATATTCATTTCTGCAAATCTGCATAAATCTAAACAGCATAAATGTGAATCTTTTGTATGGGCGACGTAGTAGCAGAATAATATAAGTGTAAGGTGCAAACAGGGCCTGATCTTCCACAAGGCATTTAAGGCCCGGGTACGATATAGACAGCAATTTAGCCACGAGGATCGCTAGCTTTTTTAAGTTAGCGAAAAGCTATAGATATTTTTAACAACAAAGACAGCGATTTGGCTAAGAGGACAGCTAGCTTAGTAAGCTGAAGATCCACTGGCTATTGTGCCTAGCGTCATACCGTCATAAAACCGTTATCTAAAAAGTTTTGATATGTAGTTATCGACCAGCTATAGATTTGTAGACATTTTGTAGCTCGCTACAAAGCTACGATATTTAGCTAGTGACACATTGCTAAAAAATCGCAATGTTTAAAGTTCAATTATTTTCATAATTATAATAGACTCAACAGATGTTGAAGACATTTGCAAAAAATAAAATAAGAAAAAAATTGCTTGAAAATCGCTATGAAAATAGCTAGTCGCTCGCTAGTCGCTAGCTCATTTCCCACCAGGTATGTTCTGTTGCATTTCTGAATGAAAATTAAGAACATATGGTCTACAACAGTCCTGGAATAAACATATTGCCTATATTGGCAGCAAAGTATCAAAAAGTATTGGCGTTCTATATCAGTCACGGGATTTACTTAATAAGCATCATCTAAAACAAATCTATTTCAGTTTTATACAAAGTTACTTGAATTACACGAATATTGCGTGGTATAGTACATCTAAAAGCAAGCTTGAAACACTCTATCGAAAAAAAAAACATGTCTTGAGAATAATAAATTTTAAAAATAAAAACGAACATGCAAAACCGCTGTTCGAAATTATGAATATTTTTATGTTATACGAGATAAACGTTTATAAAATTTTATTTCTCATGTACAAAAGTAAATTTCAACAATGCCCCTCAATTTTTAATGATCTTGATGAAATAAAGCCTAACATTAAATATACTTTACGCACAACATGCGTAATTGAACCATTGTGCAAAACTAAACAAGAACAATTTAAAATTACGTATCGTGCTCCGCATATCTGAAATAAAATTACCAGGTGTAAACAATATAAATTGCTTTCAAAAACTAATAAAAAAGAATATTTCAAAGTATACGAATCTTATTAATGATTTCTTTTAAACTGCTTTGTTTTTTCGTTTGTTTGTTTTTTTGTTTTTGTCTTTTTACATTGAAAAGTTTTTGGTTTTAACACTATTTACCTTGGTTAATTAAGTTTTGATGTAACACTATTATAGGAATTTAATATTGCAAAAACATAATTACAACGGTTCTTGATGATAAGATTTAATGGTCTTCTGCAAGTTTCCCGCATTTTTATTTATTTTTGTATAACTAACTCTTATTATTTTGTCTTTGAATTTTTATATTTATAACTGGTTTATTTTTGAAAGAATAAGAGTATGGTATTATATTACGGAATTTAATTGTAACAAAAACGGAAAATTAAATTAAAAAAAAAAAAAAAAAAAAAAAACTTTTTGGCCGAAAAAAAAGTATTTTATTGGTCTAATGTTAACTTAAAAAAGCATAAAAATTTATTTCATACTTTCTTAAATGTTTCTTGTAACACAGAAGTACTTAAAACTTTAGTTATGTGAACTTACATATGAATCTCTAACTTGAAAAAGGGACGTTTCCTGCAAAGATTCACATAACATGTCCCCTTTTTCAAGTCAGGCTAACTTGTTTTAATAAAAAATAACATTACCATGGAAAATTAAATTCTAGTTTAAACTTTTGAAAGGTATAAAAATATTAAATGAGCAATAAATATAATTAAGCAGAATATATGAATCGCTAACTGTTAGCGATTCATATGTTTTGCTTAATTATATTTATTGCTCATTTAATATTTTTATACATTTTAAATGTTTGAACTAAAATTTAATTTTCCATGATAATGTTATTTTTTATTGAAAAAAGTTATTGCCATTTTCTTTGAATTATTGCTCTGAGATTTTAAAAACTTCAACGTTTTTTTTTTTTTATTATTGATTTTTACTAAATAACTAAAAGTTAAGTTAAGTTTTAAACTTATATTCATTTATTTCCAAAAAGTTATTTAAATTGCAAAACTTCAAAATTTTTGACTACATTTTACAGTATGATAATAAGAGTGCTCGAAGTGAAATCCGTGCTATTTTAAAAACATGTAAAGAAAAACAATGTCTTTTTAACTGTGTTTTTTTCTAAAATAAAATATATTAAATTACAAAATTTTTTTTTCTAAATGTAAAATATTTTTATAATTTTTATACAGATAAACTTCTTGGTGACGTCTGATTTCGAAAGCTATCAACCCGGGTTAATTTCTGGGTAGCTGGTCATAGGTCAACTCAAACTTTCATCTTCAGGGTTCAATAAATGAGGACACATTTATTCGTTCACATAATTTTTCGACGAGGGGGCTCACAAATTGTGTTGTACCTATAGTCCGTGTTGTTCTAGATTGGGCCCTGGGTGAAAGCATGCATAAATGCGATTTGGTTTGAAGTGCTCCAAAGTTGTGCACTTCTTTATAATAAATGAATTTATCAAAAATGAATAAGCTGCCGAGCGATGGATCAAGGAGTTTTTGTGTGGCTAAAGACTCTGCCACTTCCACCTACCCCTCCCCCCAAGCTGTCATTGCCCCAAAATCTTAAATACCTATAATTATGCACAGTCAATTATTATATACAAGCATTGTGTTTATGAGCGCATGTTCAAAAAGTTCATAAAAAATTTCAGAGATTTTAAAATGGCTTCGGATCTTAGCTACATAATCTCTTTCATATAGCAACTTTTTTTTAATTTTGGTTTTGTAAAAATTAATGCTTCAACTTATTTATTAAATTCGTGATGAATGGAGTATTTGGACCAAAAGTTGTTTGTAGTATTCAAACCTAGCACCCAATATTTTCATAAATGAAATAACATCAATAAAACTGTAATAAACCAGCAATATATTTTTCTAAAGTCAAATAGATTGTAATAGTAAAAAGCAAATCTCTTTTAACATAAATTTTATTTCTCAAACATACAACAAACACTCTAATATGATATATTATATATACTTATAATATATGAACCAATAATTTTTTATGAATATCTAATTTTCATAAATGAAATAACATCAATAAAACTGTAATAAACCAGCAATATATTTTTCTAAAGTCAAATAGATTGTAATAGTAAAAAGCAAATCTCTTTTAACATAAATTTTATTTCTCAAACATACAACAAACACTCTAATATGATATATTATATATACTTATAATTTATGAACCAATAATTTTTTATGAATATCTAATCTAAAAACAAGACATTTAAAATAATTTACTTTCAAGAATATCATTCTAATTTTAATATTCTTTTCTTTCTATCCAAAATTATCAAATTGTGTGCTCTTGTTCATCTATTAAATTGTTTATTAGTCTGAAATCACACACAAGTTACCCTACCTCAATCTGTAATTTCTTCACTTCTACAAAAAATTCTCAATATTATCTTCCATCATTTAGCAACCTTAAATTATATATTCTAAATCAGTGTTCAGTTAAGTACAGCATAACAAATCACATCACAAACCAATGCATAAAATCATGAAATAATTTATCATTTTTTATTCATAGAATAGTTCATTTTTTATATTCACTTTATATCACATAATTTTACTACTAAAGCTCATCTTTATGTCTTTTTATTTTGGAGAAATAAAATTACTGTTTGTAAAATGTTGCGTTTTTGTGGGTTATTGTTATTGCTTTTGGTATGATTATATGTAATATAAATACCAACATTATTTTACTTCTATTCATATCACTATTACTTATTGTTATTGTTTAATATTAAATTTAATATTTATCAATATTATTATTATTATTATTATTATTATTATATTAATATAAATATAATTATTAACATTGCTTACCTCGTTATAATTATTTTAATATTGTTATTGCTACTACTATATAATTGGTTTTTACTTAAGATTAATATCAGTACTATTTCTTAATATCCATGTGTAGTTTGCATGCATACACATATATGACATATATGCGTGTGTTTTCTTTTAAGCAATTGCAAGTTTCCAAATACATGCAAAGTAAAGTAAGTAAAGAATACAACACTTTTCAATTAGTAAATTTAGTATTATTTATTAATTTTATTTTTTACATTTTTTATCCTTATTTTAATTGATCTAAGTATAGAATTTTAATTTATTAACCTGCGTAATTAAATTTCCATTTGAAAGAGTTAATAGAGTTGCAGCATTTTTAGAGAAATATCAATGTTTCCCTAATGTGCTATTAGTAAGATTTTTTTTTTCATTTGTGATTTCATATATTTAATGGATAAAATGTTATAGTGTTTTGAAATCACAAATCCTCTTTTAAGTGAGAAGGTATTTTCAAAACTGCCATGTCCTCAAATGGGTTATTCTATAAGTTTTCTCTGCTTTATAAAGTTGTATGCTTTTTTTTGTTATAATTGTTTAATTTAGATTTTTGGCGACATAGCTCATGTATTAAATTCTTCTGTCATAGTTGACTCAGCAAGAATAAAGATATTGATACACTTTTGCGTTATGGAAACACAAGTTGGCAGTTTCTCGCCCACTTTCACCCAAATAAAGGTAAGTATGCATGCATACACAACCCTTAAAATTAGTAAAACTTAAGTGAGTAATAAATTTTCGACCTATATATATATATATATATATATATATATATATATATATATATATATATATATATATATATATATATATATATATATATATATATATATATATATATATATATATATATATATATATATATATATATATATATATATATATATATATATATAATTTGTTATTTCAACGATTAGATTTTTTGTTTAAATGTATAAATGGTTTTTGAATATTTTATTATATATCATCCTAATTTTAAAAAAATGTTTCCTTTTTTCCATAGAAAAAGTACTTTTGTAATATTGTTTTATAGTTCAGGAGAAATATTATTGAAACAAAAAAATAGAATCTTATCTTAAATAAAAACAGCATTGAAACAAGTAAAAACTGATTTTTTTAAAGGAATATAAATTCTTGAAACAAGAAAAAAATACATAATTTTAAGAATATAAGTTCTTGAAATAAGAAAAAAAAAATCTTATTTTAACAATATAAATTCTTGAAACAAGAAAAAAAGTTCTTATATTAGGAATAAAATCTCTTAAAGCAAGAAAAAAATTCTTATATTAAGAATAAAAATTCTTGAAACGAGAAAAAAAATTCTTGTTTTAAGAATAAAAATTCTTGAAACAAGAAAAAATATTCTTACGTGGCGAACAAGTCATTTTTTTTCTTGTTTTAAGACTTTTTTTGCTTAAAACAAGAATTTTGGATTTTGCTGTGTACTATTTATAAATTTATTGATGTATTAGCTAAATACTATTTAGCTAAGTTTTTTACTTGAATTATTTTCCAAATTTTACAATTATTGTTATGGTTAATTGGGACTGTATGAAAAAATTTAGTTGGTATTTTACAGTCCATATTTTCTTTGAGCCGCTGTCTGTTTGTAATTTTTATATATTATAGGTACAAATTTTTTTTTTTTTTTTTTTTTTTTTTTTTTTGTGATAGGGAATTGTAACTTTTATAAACAGTAAAATAAAATAAATTATAAATTTAAAAAACACTTTTATTATTGTTTTCAAAAATAGTAATTTAAAATAGAGTATGGACGGGTGGTACCGGGCACACGTTTAGAGGGTGGCTTCGGACAACTTATCTCCAATTATAAATTAAAATCTCTAGGATTAATGCGTTTTTTCCATCATTTATGTTACACGACACCATTTCGTCATTCATAGTAACTAACAATAATTTATAGTGTTAAATATATTTGTGTTATCAATAATTTATTGTGTTAATACCCAGTAAGCACAAGACGCATTTTAGACACTTATAGACGACTAAAACTAGTCTAGGTAAAAACGCACTTTTGTAGACGTTTTGAAGACATTTTTTAGACGTCTTTTATGAATGCGTTTTTAAAATGACGTTCAAAAGGCGTCTTTTTAAAAGATAAAAAGACGTCTAGAAGACGTCAATTTTTAAGACATCTTCTAGACGTCTTTTATAAAGGCGTTTTTAAAATGACGTCTTTTTAAAGTTTAAAAAGACGTTTAAAAGACGCATAATAAATAGTCTAAAAGACGCATTAAAAGCCGTCTAGATCAAGGCTAAAAGACGTCTTTTCTGAGACCTGTTTATAAATATGTCATTATGACTTCTTTTTGACGGCTTTGTCATTACGCGTTAAGTAGATGTCGTATATTCAAAGTAAAAACATAGTTTTTATTATTTTCAATAATTTGTTCAAATTTTAAGTGTAAATTACTTTAAATTAAATTACTTTTTTACACAATTGCTAAAATTGTTGTCACAGGAATCACTAAAATAATTGCTATAATATTAATATATCTTTTTTTTATTAATAGTTATTTTGCTTTTTTAATAGATAGTTGACTGATCATGATAATAAGTGAAAATGGCAAGAATAATATATAAAATAAATATCAGTATTTTTAGTTTTTATACACCCACAAGCCATATAATAAGTCAAGTATGCGGTCAAAAATTAGCTAGCTGCCCTAATGATAAATCTTGTAATAACTAAAGGTAAGTTCTAAATGAGTAAATACTGTTTTGATATATAATAGTTATTGTTATTCATTATTTTCATCTTGGCAGCATCAACCGTTGGTGGTGATATTATTTAGATTGCTGGTTCCTATGTACATTTTGTATATACAAAATTATAACAATATATGACGTATAAACACAATGAATATATACCACATACTACGCGAAAATGTTACGTAATGTATAAAGACGTCTTTTTTTGGACGTCTTTTAGCCTTATGATCTAGACGTCTACAAGTGCGCTTTTTAGACCTCCTTAAAGACATCTTTATTTTGAAATAAAAATATATTGAGTAACTATGGCTATCACAATTGATCAGGTAAAAAAACAATACAAAAAATGTTTAAAGAATTTAAAAACGAAATCGACGATATGATGAAACAACAGGAAAAAAACGTGTTAAACATATTAAGCGCCAACACAAAGATTATATACGATAGGCTGGATAAGGTAGATTCAAAGGTTAATGACCATGCAAAACAAATAAAAATACTAGAAAAAGACGTTGAAGAAATCAAACGAAGCTTAAATTTTCACGAACACCTTTTTGAAGAAAAAATTAAGACCGCTATTGCTTCTCAAGAAAAAACATCAACATCTTGTATCGATAAGCGAAATAATAATACCGACTATGTTAAAATAAAAAGTGAATTAAGAGAGATGGAGGATAGATCTCGCAGAAACAATTTAAGGGTTGACGGGTTAAAAGAAAACGAAGGCGAAACGTGGATTTACAGCGAATTGAAAGTCAGTAAGGTTTTTGAGGAGCATTTGGGGTTAACAAATATTAGAATTGAAAGAGCTCATAGAACTGGTCAGAGAGATTTGAGCAAACCAAGAACAATTGTATTAAAACTGTTAGACTATAAAGATAAAGTGAAAATTCTAAAAAAAACATCTCAATTAAAAGGTAAAATATTTATATAAATGAAGATTTTTGTGCCGAAACTGTCACAATTAGGAATCTCTACGAGAGCAGATGAAGGTTGAACGAGCGGCTGGTAAATATGCATACATCTCTTACGATAAGTTGATCATTCGGGAATGGGCTTCAAATAAAAACGACGTTAATGCAAGTTTAAGCGATACGACGGTTAAAAAAGATAAGTAAAACTGATTCATTTGTATTTATTTTATTATCTATTTTTTTATTCTTTTCATCATATTTAAATTATTTAATGATCAAATGAAAAAATGAGTTCGAATACCATACATAATGTATCAAATAATTTTTTAAACTTTTAATCCCCAATTTTACAATCTTTGAAAACTAATAAAAATGAATATAATTTTTTGAGTGATAAAAATATAAGTTGTCTCGACAACTCATACTATAAACCTGACAAATTTAATATAGAAAAAAGCAACAAAGATTTGAGCATCTTAAGTATAAACATAAGATCAATGAATAAAAACTTTGAAGCTTTTAAACATTTATATTACTCTTTAAACTATCTTTTTGATGTTATATGTATTTCAGAAACTTGAGAAGATGCAAAACTGCCTTTGTCAGAAAATTCCTTGTATAATTTATCATCGTATAAAATTACAAGCCAACCACGTGTTAGAAGCAAGGGAGGCGGCGTTGCAATTTATATTCTTGACAAGTTCATATTTAAACCAAAAAATATTTTCTGTAAAGTAAAAAAACATATTGAAACTTTGTGTATAGAAATTTTAAATAAAACTGGTAAACCATTTTTAATCTCCTCGTTTTATCGACCGTCATGCGGTAAGCAAATTAACTTTCATAATAGCCTTAGAGCATTATATCGAAAATGAGTACACAAAACAAGCATATTTTTTTTGCCGGTGATTTAAACTTGGATGCCATGTGTTACGAAAAGTTTGTAAATACAAAAAACTTTTTTAATTCATTATTTGAATTCAATATTATACCAACCATATTTAAGCCTACGCGTATTACAAAAACAACTTCGTCAACAATTGATAATATTTTAACTAAAAGCGTTTTAGGTACAAGTTTTGAATCCGGTATTTTTATTGCAGATTTTTCAGATTATTTTCCTATCTTTCATGTTGCGCACGGAGTTTTGTCTAATAACGACAATAAAAAAATATCAGTTACTAAAAGAAATCTCTGTTTTAAAAATCTAGATAAACTTAAAAAGAAGCTGCACGAAGAGAAATGGGAGAATGTCTATTCCTCTGCAGACCCCAATAGCGCGTTTGATAATTTCGCGAATATTTTTCAAAATATTTATGACAATGTCTGCCCAAAATTAGTCAGTGAAATAAAAAACAAACAACTTAAAAATCCATGGATGACCAATAATTAGGTTAAATCATCAAAAAGAAAACAAAAGCACTATATAAAATTTCTGAAATCTAAAAAAGAAAATGACGAAATTGCGTACAAAACATATAAAAAGTTTTTCCAAAATAGTGTGAAACAAGCAAAAATTTATTACTATTCTAATCAGCTCGATAAAAATAAATTTAATATTAGAAAACTTGCTCTATTATAAATGAAGTAAATGGAAGAGAGAAAAAGAAGCTCTCTTGCTGGCCACAAAAAATAATTATTAACAACAAAGTTATAACTAGTGAAAAACAAATATGTCAAGAGTTTAACAAATACTTTGTTAATTAGGCGCCTCTCTTGCATCTAACATTGTTCAGTCAACTAGAAACTTTGATGAATACTTGGGATAGAAACCAGCACACAATGCGTCGCGAAGTGGAAATAGGATTTTACTTTCTTTTCAGAAAAAATTTTTCAATTTTATTATTTTAAATATTTTTTAACTGAAACAAGTTAGTATTAGTTAATAAAAAAGAATTTTTTTTAATTTTTTTAAGTTGCCTTTTTAGGTCCGGGATTTTCAGGGGTAAAAAAACCCATGTTTTCACAAAATCTTTAAAGTACATAAGATAATTTTCAAATTTCTTCATTTTTTTTGCACATTTTCTAATAAATGATACATTTCGTGAATTAAAAACCAAGAAAAGAATAAAAAAATATTTGGATCATTGTTTTTGGGTGTCTGTAAAGATTGATCGATTAGACCATGTTACTACAGAGTTAGCCAGTTTTTTATTTTTTTTTTAATTTTCTCAAACAAACTGACTTTTTATAAGTGAAATAATATTCTGGCTACCTCTGTAGTAACATGCTACAAAATCAATTCAAAAGAGGTGGATTTATTAAAAACCGGTTAGTTAGTTTTTGTCAAGAAGAAACTGGATGCGGGCGGAACATTCTTTTCTAGTCTTTAAGTTATAACATAAGTTTAACTCTCATCGTGATTTAGAATTTTTTAAAAATGGTTACTTTTAATCTTAGCAAACTTCTGGCTGATAATTTTCCTCCAAGGCATATTTTCACGAGTAAAAATGTATCTGAATGTGCTAAATTTTTGCAGTCCAAGTTTTTATCACTTTATGCTGATTGCACTGTGAATTTCAACATTTTCAAAAGTCTGGCTTTTAATTTAATAAAAAAATTTAATGAGTGTGGAAAAAGAAAAAAGTTCTTTCTTACTAAATATAAACATTTTTTGGATCAAAATCAACAATGCAAATATCTCTTGTGAGTATAATATATTCTATATTGATTTATTATAAATAAATAATAAATATTGCATTATAGTATATATATATATATATATATATATATATATATATATATATATATATATATATATATATATATATATATATATATATATATATATATATATATAACATATATATATATATATATATATATATATATATATATATATATATATATATATATATATATATATATATATATATATATATATATATATATATATATATATATATAACATATATATATATATATATATATATATATATATATATATATATATATATATATATATATATATATATATATATATATATATATATATATATATATATAGGTATATATATATATATATATATATATATATATATATATATATATATATATATATATATATATATATATATATATATATATATATATATATATATATATATATATATATATATATATAAATATATATATATATATATATACCTATATATATATGGACATATACCCCCCATAAATAAAGTACACCTTGTTAAATCCTCGTCAGTACTCTATGTTGCATCCAGGGCCGTCGTAAAGAGATTTTAAAGAGGAGAGGATATCGTATCTGTTTTTGGCCGACTAAGGCCAAGATCTAAAAAAAAAATAGGTCCTCGTTAGCTGTTATTTGCCGACTGCCAACTATAACTTATTAATTATGCCGACTCTAGTGTTCAATATGCTGACTTGTAAATTTAGTAGGGGGGCTAGACACTTCTACAGCCTCCTCGGGACGACTTCATTTGTATCTTCAACCATTTCATTATCACAAGTTATCATACATCTTAATAAATAAATCTTTATGCAATATCTAAATACCTAATAATTTCCTTGTGTTTATCGTTACGCATTCGGTTAGAGAATTTTTAGCAAAACTGACTTGAGTTCATCTTCATTGCCAGTTCGATAAAATAGACTGATCTGAAAAAGCAGCTTATATAGTTTTTCATATATCTTATTTTTTATAAGATAAATGAAAATAACTATATAAGAAGCAGCTTATATAGTTTTTTCATATATATATATATATATATATATATATATATATATATATATATATATATATATATATATATATATATATATATATATATATATATATATATATATATATATATATATATATATATATATATATATATATATATATATATATATATGAAAAATGTTTTAAACATTTTTTGAACGTTTTGGACGTCTTTTGAACGTTCAAAAGACGTCCAAAACGTTCAAAAAATGTTTAAAAGACGTCTAAAACGTGTATAACACGTTTAAAAGACGTCTTTTTTACGTCCGTGCCCACTGGGATTAGTTCTATGGATCTTCAAACAAAGATTAAATTGTTCAACGGCGACATTTTGTTTATGAATGCTGCGTAACATTTTGTCAATTTATTTTATTAAAAAAAGTTTTAAATAATGTTCATGTTAAACAGAATGGCTTCTTTACTGCTTTTAAAAAACCCACAACCTTTAAAACGTTAAAAATATTGTCAAAATACATCAAGGTTGTAAAATACATTTTGCCGCAAAATATATTATGAGAGCAAAAATCTCATAACGGGAGTAAAGATTTAGGTATGAAACTTTTACTGGGAAGTAAAAATTTCATAAGAGATTTTTACCGGGGAGTAAAAATTTGGTATAAGATTTTTACTGGGGAGTGAAAATTTGATATGAGATTTTTACTGGGGAGTAAAAAAACTTGGGAGTAAAAATATCATACTACAGCGGATGTATTAATTAATGGGCGTTTAACTCATTGTTTAAAAGCCAAAATATCCGCCTTTTTATTGCTATAAATAATAAAAGTAAAACAATAAGAAACATTTGCTTTGTGTCAAAATACTTTTACATCATTGTAATGTACATTAAGGTGCGTCATTTTTTAACAATTTTTTCAAACTATATCCCAACCACCTGGATTATTTGACCGGTCGGATTAAAATGATTTTACGCTAAAAAAAAACTTTGAAACCCATTTTTAAGTTCCCTGCTTTTACAATTTGTGTCCCAAAACCCCAACTTTTTTTGACCAAAAAGCGGGGATTTTAAACATTGACATAAAACACCAATTTTTGTTCTATAAACTCTAAAAAGGGCTATAAAATTAATTTGGAAGTTTACAATAAAAAATGTATACTAATTTAGGTCAAGAAAAAAAGCTTAAAACGCACTAACTGATTATAATTTTTAAGAATATTTAAATAGAATGACGCTTGCGATCGAATTTAATTCACGCGTGTCACAAACAAAAACAATCTTTCTTTTTCGAACTATTTATTCTAAAAAAATTAGAAAAGATTAAAAAACGAATTTGTGCCATACTTTTACTTAGGCTGAGAATATTTTTTTATTATAAACTGCAATTAATAACCTTTACTCAAAAAGAGTAAAAGTAATTAATTGTTTTATAATAACTGTTGCTTTGTTTTATTTTTTAATTAAAAATAAAACGAAGATTTAAAAAAATGTAAAGATGCTAGCAAAAATTACGAGATCACTTTCAAAGACATTTTTATTTGAAGAAAAAAAAGTGTTAAAAAAACTTTCTAAAACACAGTTTGTCACAAATGAGGAAATCATTCTTCATTTTCATTACAGGTATGATTAAAACATTAAACTGATTTAAAAATTATCTTTCAATAAATTAACCAAGTAATTCAATTTCAGTTTGAATAACGAAATATATAAATTCTAAATTTAATCTTAATAACTCAAGCGTCTGTTAGACAAAAATGCTCCTACTAAAACTCTGATTGGTTGTGCTTCCCAAGATAAAATAATGTCAGCATGCTCTGAACTAGCAATATGTTCTCAGAACTGTACCTTTTTGCTATAAAGAAACCGTGGATCAAAGGAGGATAAGACGGCGGTATATTTCATGACAAACACATCAGGTTTGCTAAATAATCTATAATTAGAGTTTTTTTTATTTTTACCAAATTTTACTTTTGCTTATATTAATTTGTTAACATGGCTCTCTTCACTCTGGCTCTGATATGAGGCGACATTAAAACGTTTTAAAGCAATTAGTAAAAAGTTAAATAAATATTATACGTTCTAGGAAACTAATAAATGATCAAGTTGAAAAATGGGCAACGTTGAAAAAAAGTAAAAATAAAAAAGGCAACGCAGAATAATTAGCTAGAAACATCTTTTAAAAAAATGCTATGAAAGTTTTTTGGATTGGAAAACCTGATATTCGCTCCATTTTGAAGAAGAAACATGGAAACAACCTAGATTCATACAATTCAGATAAGCAATTTTTAAATGATCAAATGAAAAAAGCTAAAAATACTAGAAGAAAGAAGATTGCGATATTTAACATTTATTGAGTAAGAAGAGGATCAAACTGAGAAAATTGAGTTTTTATCATCAGAACAAAGTGAGGTCTCTTCTTGTCAGGATTCCGACTATTCAGCAGACTATTAAATCAGGTACTAGTGGTTCAACAGTATTACTTAACAAATTTAAAAAAGAAGTTGCAATTACAGGTGTTTCTAAAAATATTTCGCCTAGAAATATGATGCACAAGCTCTCTGATAGAGTAGTTACTTCTGGGGCAGATTGACAGTACTTTCGCTTTCTGAATCTACTATAGACGTGCAAAAAAGAAAGCAATTAGTACAAGTGCAGCTAAATATCAACAACAACAACAACAACAACAACAAGCTATTTACTTTTCGTAAATCATTTTAAAATAGTTTTGATAATAATGATAATAGTAATAATAGCAAAAATATATAATAATAACATAAGATAAAAAAAATAATTATACAAATTATAGTAATAGTAATAATAAGTATGTTTACAACAATTAGAATGAAAAAATAGTATTAACTAATATTAATATAATAATAAGTTAATGATTTATTAGGATGGTGTCACTCATACAGAAATCTGATCAAAGGAGTGACACCAATTTTTAATATATTATAAGTAATAATAAGCAAAGACACACACTGAAACACATGGACCGTAAACACACAAACCAAAGCACATAAAATATACATCAAAACAAACATGTAGAAATTAATTTGCAGGTTTTACTAATAAAAAAAAATACCATCTCCTATCACAAACTTGTTCTGTGAACAGAACAAGTTTGTGATAGGAGATGGTATATTTTTATTTAAGGAGTCAAAAACAAAAAGAAGATTGACATACTTTACTAGCGCTGGAAATGTTGGAATGAAAAGTTTTTTGAAGGACTTCTATATATCTGATTTAATTGGTTGGAAGTTTATTAATCTGATGGATTGACGCTGAGACGATAGCAATTTGTTAATGCGATAGTTTCCAACTTGACCCCAAACTTGACAACAATAGCTAAAATGAGATGAGAATAATGCATAGTAAATACTCCTAAGTGTAACTTTAACGACATAATGACGAATTGTTGAAAGCATACCGTTAACTCGAGATAGTTTCTTGCTTAGTTCATCAATATGAAAGTTACATGAAAGATTACAATCAATTAATACACCAAGATATTCAATAATTCTTGAAGGATATAGCCGTTTATTATTAATTTTGATTTTGATTTCAACATTTTTAAAGAAACTGTTTTTTTCTTGAAGATGGTAAAAAAAAATAATAAAATTCATGATATCGAGAAGATATAATAAAAGCTGCAAGTCAAAGTAAATTTCCAATAATCGCACACTTTGATAGAAAAATCTTGCAGGATATTACTAACGGTACAAAACAAAAAAGAGATCGTTTTGCTGTTCTTATAAATATCGATGGTGGTTTAAGACTTCTTGGCATCCTGCTAATGGAAACGGTACTGGAAAATCTCATTATGATACTTTAATAAACATTTTGGATGAATATAAGCTAAGAAGTTATATAAAAGGTCTGTGCTTTGACACAATTGCAACTAATACAGGAAATCATCCGGCACAAACATTAGGTTTTGTCAAGGGTTCAATTATATTAAAGGTTGCATGTCGAAGACATGTTTACGAGCTTCACTGTAAACATTTTTGGGAAAAAGTTCACATTGATAAAACTTATGCTCCTGAAAATCTGATGTTCAAAGTTTTCGAAGCTAATTGGAACGCAACAAAGGAAACTATGGCTAAATCAAAGTTCAAAAAGTTTGATAAGCTGCAGTTAAAGGAACTTATCTAGAAAACAGATTGAAAAAACTGTGTAATTTTGCAAATATGCACTTGTCAATTTAGTATTTCCAAGAGGTGATTATAAAAAACTAGTAGAACTTACACTTGCCTACTTATTTCCCGATGTAGGCTTTCATGTTTATGCTCCCGGATCAGTTTCCCATGCTCGTTTTTCGGGAAAGTCTATATATTATCTTAAAATTCAAGTTTTAAGTAATCAGTTGCCCTACCAATTGACAGCTTGTTTACAAAAAGAAATCAGTAAAATGGCAGAATTCATTTCTATATTTTATACTGTGTGGTTTGTGCGTTCCTTTTTAGTTTCCTCTGCACCTTATCAAGATTTAAATACGTACTGGGAGATGGCCTATTATGAACGCTGGGTAGAATCTTACGATCCAGCTAATGATGTATTAGAGGGAATTGAAGAAGTATTGAAATAAATGTAGAAACAAACATGGTATTTGGATCAAACCTTGATTCCATTATGTCTTGCAGATAAAGAACTCGAAGATGATGAGAAAAAAAAAGTTGCAAAAGTTCTTTTCCTGCAACCTGTACCTACTCACTATGAGAAGCCTAAAAATCCAATCCTTCTGAAAGATCTAGACTTCACCCAGCAGAAACCACCTAGCTTGTCACAGCTGGTTGGTAAGAATTCGTGGTTTATTTTCAGTCGGTTAAATTTGAGTAAAGACGATGATAAACCTTGGCTGAACTGTCCTTCATCTTTTTGGGGCATTATCGACCAAAAACTTTCATTGAATTTGTTTGCCAAATATATGTCGTCAATGACTGCTCTGAACGAGAAATTAGGTTTGTGTCAAAATTTGTTAATTCTGTTCACAATGAAGAGTACAGGCAAGATTTAATGTTGGCCGTTCAGCATAGTAGGGATTGATTCAGTGAGTTCGAAAAAGTAGTTACTGGCGCTGACAAAACATAGTTTGGAAAATCGAATTATTAATGAGTGGAAATTCACCTTTATACCTCCTTGGTTTTATTAAGCTTTTATACCTCCTTGGTTTTATTTTATTAATAAAGTGTAAATATTAATCATAATTATACGTATACTTTTTTATTTATGACAGATATTTATTTATAACAGATAGTTTTTATTAATTAATAAAAATATCTAAGTATGTATTTATACATTTTGTAAGAAATGCTTTGAAAATATGCAATTTTAGTTTAAAATGTTTTTTATAGAGCTAGGAGTTTTTACCTTGAACTTCCTTCGTGAAGCCAATTCTTTTTTAAAGAGAGCTTGTATCATTTTATAAGAAAATAAAATTTGGCAGCCCCAACTTGCCTTATTTTGAAATAATGTGGTTTTAAAAAGCTCATTTTATTAAAAAATTAGCGACGTAAAAGCTAAGGTAGATATGATGTAAGCAGTGAAGCCAAAGTTTTTTTGTATTTTTTGAATCGACTTTATGTGGTGATAACAGAAATCAGTAGAATTAGCGTAAATTTATAAGCAGTAATTACCGGCTATCATCTGATTAAAACGCTGTTAAATATTTTGGGTTGTTAAAATAATACACCGCGCATTAACGCATTAAATTAAATTAACACCACGCGTTAAAATAATATCACCACGCATGAATAAATATGTAGTGCGATATTTTGGTGCTAAATAATTGAAGTTATTTCTTTCATAAAGAAAAATATGTTTGCTAAAAATCCAATCCATTTATGTTTGAAAAACCAGGGCCTACGAGAGGGGAGGGGAAAAGAGGGCAAAACAGACCCGAGAGCCAAGCTTGAAGGGGCACCGGACAATCCGGGTTTTTTTTTTCTTTCTTTACAATAAGTGAAAACATTTTAATGGCTGACAATATGAAATCTGTTTAGTTTTTTTTAATGAGATTAAAACTTTAGTATTCGAAATAAAAATGCGCATGAAAAAAACTTAATTTTTAAATTACATTACTTAAATTTTATTATACACTATTTTTTACAAAAATAAAGGATTTTCTTGTAGTTAAGTTAGACTTGACTGGGCGTATTCTGTAAGTCCATGGAAAGTAGTTAGTCATGCTTGCTCGTGCTCGATTGCATTGAAGATAATGCGCTGCGGTGATTAAAATGGTAGTTGATCAGTCAACACTGTCTCGTTTAAGCTGTCGACAATAAAAGCACTGACAACTTCACTAGGTAGTGCGTCACGATAAAAGTGCCAATTTTTTAACTAGTATTTGACTGTTGAAGCAAAGTAGAAAATCATAACATTTCATTTTTTAAACAATAAGCCACCTTGCTTCTACCAGAATACCGGCCAGTTATCAAATATTTGAGTTTTGCATCTTTTCTGCACTCAATATGTCTCTAAATTAGATCATCAAAGTTTATGGTAGTGTAATCCAAAGCGCAGTTCTCAAAGAAAGCAGTTCTGAAAGGGAAACTATTCGCTGGCTAATCAAAGTACTGTTTTTTGCGTTGAAGCTTTCAAAATAAAGAAAGAAGTTGATACAGCTAAGCTTATTGCTGATTTGATAACAAGGCTAAATATGAATATTCTGAAATAAAACGCTGAGGGACACAGTAATGGATCCAATATGTCAGGTGCTTACAAAAAAGCTCAAGCCTTAGTAAGACAAAATTTTTCAAAAGCTCTGTACGTTTCCTGTAGTCCTCACAGCCTGAGTTTGGCTGGTGTGCACGCAGTTGAATCAGCCATTAAGATTAAAGTATTTTTTTAAAATTTTGAATCTTGGTACGTAATTTCTAACGCAAGTCTTGCCCGATTAAAAAATCCTCAGACCAAGAGAAATGTTTGCAGCTCTCAAACATGTTATGACAGTCCATTTCCACGACAGCTAAACAAAAGAATTCGAAGTAAACGTTTTTAATGTTGGTTCAGATAGTCTGATCCAGCAGATTGACAATTCAAGGCAAGCAGGATGGTTGGTAAAATGTTTTTACTCGCCTGGTTTAATAATGATAATCTTTCCCAGTGCCGGATTAAGGAAAAATAGGGCCCTAGGCACTAATACTTTTGGGGGCTTCATTTTTACGTTAAAAAAGTTAATTTTGTAAATTATTGAGTATTAAAGTATGTATATTCATTAATCTAAATATTTATCAATGCACGTAACCCTTTTCTTCATAAATATTAAAAAATTATATGTTAAATCTGGTATTTTTTTTTTTTTTTAAACATAATACATTTTTTTAAATATATTTTGCATATCTTTCTTAACGCTTATATTCAGGATAATTGTAAAAACAACTTATAAAGGATACCCCAATTTACGAAATCGGCATTCTTATACAATATGCCCTTATATATATATTTTTTCCTATATTTTTTATCGATAAAACTGCTTATTATATCATTAAAATTGATCTCGCGAAGATTATCCGATTCAATAGGCATCAAGCTCAGCATGTCTAATCTCTCCTGAAGCATGGCACTTTTTTGCTCGTTTTTAATTCGTTTTATTTTTGAAAACGAGCGCTCCGCAGAACAGTTTGTAATCATTAGTGTTGAAAAAAATGCAAAGAACAATTTTGACGTTTGGAAAAACAAATGCAAGTTTGTCAAGAACCAAAGTGAAGTTCAAAATCAGAGAACTGAGTTTTTGATACGAATTTTAATTTGACGTAGCTATTACATTGCCTCAATTCTGTATAAAAAATTTCTAAGTCGTTAGAATAAAAAAATCAACCAAGATTTAGAAACATTCTGTCGATAGTCGTTTTTTCTAGAAGTTCAAAGTTAGCCAAAAAAGAAAACATCTCCGCGACCTCTAAGTAAACTTTGCTTAAAGTTCTTCTTTTTAGGCAAATTCGCCTTGTAACATTCGCATAACTGGCAAGATTGATTTTGCTTTATTCTCAAATTTTTCAAAATTGTCTCTCATTTTGTTTAACATACCTCCTAACGATGAGAACATCAAAGCGCAAGTTTTGAGATCAATTTGTTCTGACCGAAGAGCTTTGCTTGTTAATAAAACTAATTAAAATATTGCTCCTCAATACGAGCATGAAGATTAATTCAAAAGTTCTTATTTTACTGGCAATACATTCAGCTTCGTCCCTTTTCGAGAGGGCTCTTCAACAAAATAATTCAATCCTGTCAAAATTGCTCAGAAAGAATTGAGAACTGCTTCGGTGGCGTTTGGGTGAGCCTCCCGATGCGTATTCGATAATAACTTGAGTACTTTTTGTTCCCACTTTGTTGTTTTAAGACATCCCAGCGATGCATCCAGAATAATTTTGACACTCTTATGGACCACAGTTAATAGTAAAACTGACTTAATCTTTATAAAAATTACCTTACTTTCCAGGATCGGAACGACAGTTTTTCTCAATAGTAGATTCATTTCCGCAAGTAAGAGAATCAGATCTAACAATGTGTTTTTCAAGATCATTCGAACAGCTATCATTCTGAGGGTTTGACTCATTTTGGTGAGCAGGACATTCGCTGCTGTCGAAATGATCAACTTTATCTGTTTGTGATTGAACAAATTTAGGTTTAATCTATGATAATGCATAAATAAACAAGTGTCAATTTTATAGAATTAAAAATTGAAAATGTTTCAATAAAATCCAACTTAATTAGAAAATAAGATACAAAAGACCATCAATTATATAAGTTTATTTGAGCAAACTAGAAAAATGAAACACTTGCTTTCTTTAAAGAACTTGCAATGGTTTATTGTTATGATTTAAACTACATTTAAGTTCACAACCCACTGCGATCAATTTTTCGCGCGCAGTTTGAACTAAAAAAAATTATAGACAATAGGTACCTACAAAACAAGTTTTTAACAATACTGAGGATAAAATAAAAAACAATTAATAAAAAATTATAATAGCAGTAGCAGTAATTTAGCCTATTGGGTAATCCAGTACTGATCTTTCCGTATAAAATAAAGCTAGAGAACTTGCACAGTTTTATCCCAGAGATGGGAACAAAGAGAATCTTATTGAAGAAGTTTTTTTTAACGTTGTTTTAAAAAAGTTTTAAATGCCGTTTTAACGAAT